>JACSYO010001151.1:0-635000 GCA_016806645.1 Ophiodon elongatus | reverse complement strand
TTATCTACAGAACCTTATCCTCAAAGCATTTTCGGAGGCCCGATTAAGGAGACTTATCACGGTCATTACGTGGTTAAATGTCTGGCTATTTAAAAAAAAAAAGTTAGAATTTTGGAAATGTTAGGCGCAGTACAACCTAGCCTTTAATGTGTTCCGGTACGGTGGTTTACAATGCTTTCAGGTTG
The DNA here is from genome assembly GCA_016806645.1 of Ophiodon elongatus. NCBI lineage: Eukaryota > Metazoa > Chordata > Actinopteri > Perciformes > Hexagrammidae > Ophiodon > Ophiodon elongatus. The sequence continues at coordinate 634,815 of JACSYO010001151.1, read as the reverse complement.
CGTGTATGATAAACAAAGTAATTAATCCTTAAACGATACCTTCTACTCTAATCATTCTTTGTGACAAGCAGGTCTCGATTAAAAGAGTGTAAGCAGACTTTGCTTTGACCCAGGAAATTGTTAGTGGGGTCTGAAAAACTGCTAAATAGGCAGATAACTATTATCATCTTTGAAACGTGGTTTGAAAGTTCACATCAGTACATTTCTGAATGATTCCGGCTTTGCTTTTTTAGGTTTTGGGATCAAAGATCTGTTTTATCATCATTAGCAGTAGTTCTTCTCCTTTCTGTTCACTGGTGGTAAAGACACTCTATAGCAACAGTTATGCATGAGCTTACTAATATTCGTCCTATGCAGCCTTTTGCCCCTAAGTCAACCACATCCAGATCACGATTTAATCAAATGTGACAAAGCTTTCCAGGGGAAGATGGGCAGCGATCTGGACTCTGCCCATGCCACTATAGGAGCTGTTTTGACAAGGATTATCACTTCCATCAGCAGGTAATTTATAACAACCCCCAGCTTCGACAGACCTCGTATCTCTCCTGAAGAACTGTGCTTACAAACACCAGAGCAATGCTGGTAGCACGGTTTCTCACCTTCTGCTAAAGAAGGAGGGGCAAACATCACGTTATCTTTGGCCCATATTGCAGGCGGACTCTTGCACAGAAGCCCGGGTTGTGAGCGTCTTGGCAGAACAATCACCTGCATAGTGATGCAAACTCCAAGGAATTCATCCAGAAGTCTTCATAAATCATCGTTTTATGGTAAAATAAACTAATGCTGCTTTGACGTGCGGACGAATCAATTGGGGAAATTCTAAAGTTTTGCAACCATGATGTTGTTTGATTAGTTGTCAGTTTGTGACATGTCCTCAAAAATATTAACACAGTTTTTCCATGTAATTGGGATAGCAACAGTAGAAATGGCACTATGACATGCACGGGCAAAGAACGGGCATGGGCAAAGAAGCATAGTGTTTGTAAATCTGATAAATGACGGTGGTTGCATTTCATAGCAACCACCTTCTTGTAATAAACTTCAAAATATAGTGTTGAGTAAAATAAAATGGCCACAAATTATGAACAGTTCATGTGCAACAGTGGATTAACCATAACTCTAAATCCAGACAGGGATACAAAGACTGGTAATGATGTAAGCATGCCATATTTTCAGTTTGCGTAATGCAAATGTTTTCACAGTGCAGTGCTGTTGTAACAGCACCAAAAAACAAGAGCCTCCCCCTTCCTTTAATATTAACAGAATGCTCAGGTGATACAATTATACTATGGCGCCAGTAGTCTGCAATGAAACAGAGTTTAGAGTATGCTGAAGCAGCACTGTAATACATGATTTGTTTTTATTAATTTGTTAAAACACCAAAGACTGAACCTACTATTTACATATCCAATATGTCAGTACCTCCTGACTGTCTCCAATATTTCCTGAATTTGGAGAAAATGGAGGCCATGCAGAGAAATCAGCATAAATAAAGACCTAGTGTTAAAGATCCATGATTTCATAAAACAAAACAAAAAGTATTAACAGCTATTTGGCTGTGGTTCTGGCAGATTTTCTTCAATTTCTCGAAAGATTACTTTTAAACGTTAACATTTGCAAGATGTCGACTACATTTCAGATCTACTCACCACAGGGTAATGAGACTCAGTCCAATGGAATCCTTCTAGGAATGCATGTTCACATATAATACACAAAAATCAAAGACAGAGAGGCAACCAGAGAAACCATCCGCCAATGCTCTTGCCATGTTCTTGTCAGTCTGCCTGCTTTGGGTAAACAACACTGAAGGGACAAGGGATATCCTACACATGTGTGTTGTACATCAAATTGAAAATTATCACACAGAATTTGCAAAGAGCGAGGGAATGAAAGCAAGAGGAACGAAAACCAAAAATGTAGCCACACGAGATGTTCTTCATTGCCTTTTTTTTGTGGGCCTGAACTATAGTTCCAAAAAGCCACCCACACTTCACCACGTAGGGAGAAACCAGTCTCAAACTGGCACCTATTTATGGACTTCGCTACTGCCAGAGAGAAATTCCTCCTACAGTAGAGTGAAAAAAGCCTATGAATGTGTAGCTCATCTATCATTCTAAAGCCGTTGGCTTTAAAACAGAAGCAGCAAGGCTATGATTTGGTAACACACTTTGCTTTGGTTACCCACTTACGCTTTTGACTTCCCTTTAAACTTTTATCCTTCAAATAAAGCCCTTCCCTTCACAACATACTACATTTTCATTAGCCAAAGTATCATATTTTAAATTTCCCTTCCATCCATGGCTGAGGTTATGGTCTTCAGATATCTGCAGTATGCGAGTGCTGAGGGTCACCTTGTGCCGTGTGAACTCCTCATTAATGTGAGACAAGCTGAGGCGCTGACGTCATGAACTCCGCTTCACCTGTGCAGGCTGCTGCTCGTGCAAAGAAAGATGTGGTTGCCCCTGCCCTACCTGCTTTCATGTCAATTAACTAATCTTCTCACAGGCTTCCTCAAGTATGCAAACACTGTCGCGCTATCTGTGCGAAAATCAGCTCAATAGTCAACATGACGTCTATTCAGCATGCTCAAACCCAAAACAGGAGAAGCATTCCTCCATGTGTCAGGGTAGGCTTTGAATGTCAGCGTCATATCAACCATGGCTGAAGCTGTGAACATCCACAGTTTGACTTTGGCGGCGGTTTTGTTAGTGTAGTCCATTATCCAATCTTAATCAAGGCTATGTTGTGTTACTTTTACATTTGATTTCCTTTTATGTTCCCCCGTGTGCTTGAAGTGGTACAGACAACAACACGGACACATGAGGGGTTTGGCACTGGTGGCCGCAGTCAGAGCTCCTTGCAGTGTTGCTTCTGCCCGGAATTTTCCAGAGATCACGTCAGTCAAAGAAGGTGGCCAAAGTGTTCATAACTGCAGAGACCGCATAAGACAAAGCAGCCAGTAGCATTGGCACGTATAGTCTCAGGGAGATAAGCAGCGACACACAGCAGAGATCTTAGTGATATGGCGACAATAGAAAGCTGAGCAGAGTTCAACTTAATGCAATGTCACGTGGTATATTCAACATGTATTTTGGAATAACGACTCTGTTGAATTTACTTCCCATTTACCTGTTCATGTAAATGCAAAATGGAAGTAAAGCTGATTGTAGCCATTGTCTCTTTCTGTGTTGTTTACAGTGTGACCCCCCCCTCCCCATCGACAGGAATAACCGCAAAAAGAATAAAGCAAAGAACATTTCAAAGAATAGTGATCCCTAGGGATTAAAACAGGAATTGCAAGCTGGAGAATATAATATTAGATATTAAATACACAAATTAATGATCCTGTCAACAATTTAACACTAGTACTGTTGTTTAAGGTGTTGTGCTCCTCCTGAAAAACAAAAGAACAATTGTGAGTTATGCCAGTCAACAATGAATATTTTTTATGATGCAAAGCACGTTGAAATGCCTTTTAGTTTGAAGGCATACAGTATCAAAACACGTGTTTTAGATCATTAGCATTTATATGTTATAACAAATCTATGTGGCAACCAAACCAAACAAGAGAATCCGAGCAGGACATGTGGCACACATGAACGATTCATACACCATCATTTCTAGACATATAAGATATTTCTACATGAATATTTCCACGAACAATCAATACTCTACAATACAGACATGACAACCAGAGACGGATGACACAATGATGCCTCTGGCCTTTAAATGAAGCAAAGAAACATTATCACGCGGGGTCAGTGTGCTGAGACTGGGGCTTGATGGACGCCTGTACCAGCAGGGTCTTTCCTCCACTTCACAGCTTTAACAAGTCTGATTTGAGTGACCTGGGGAAACGCTTTAATGACCGTTTCTTGACTGTGTTTCAACACAGTGTGGGTGGGTGGTCTGACGCGACTGGGCCAGGACTGTACGCTGATGTACAGTGCTGTAAATGGATGTTTCAGTAGAAAAACAAACACTTTTCTCTTCACCAGCCCAGGAAAGTACCAGATTAAGCCAAGTTGTGTATTTACACAATGGTTCTAAATAGTTTGTTTTCTGAAAGAGGTTAGTCCGATGATTTTGCACAGATAGCAATTTGTGTCACAATATTTCAGAGCTTTTTGATACCTGTGATTTTACTGCACATCTCAAAGCATTGCCTTAACAGTTCGTGTTTCTTTTTTTCCCCATAGGGTTAACCTGAACATGTAGGAAAATGCCAGCCCACATGATGTCCTCTGCCAGTGAACATATTACAGTATCCTCAGAGTCTTAATAACCATCATAGACTTTTACGGGAGGCCCGGCGCCACATCTCTCTAGTCAGCAATGCCCCTTGAGAACATGTCCCTGTCCGAGTGTCATTTGTTTCATCTGCAATTAATCAACCATCATGTTTACTATGAGTTTGTAGGTTTACCTCCCCGTCCCTCCCCACAGCTCCTGCCAGGTTTATGATCAACACAGAGCCGACGCCAGGATTTAAGAGAGTTCTGCCACTCAACATGCTTTTCAAGTTTTTATTCCCCTGTAACACTCTATAAATAGATGACTGAGTAAAGCCTGAGATCTTTTTAGATGCATTTGATTTTTTTTTTTTTTTACAGATAAGAAAAAGGAAATTTCAGTAGATACATGCAGTTGGAAGGTTAACATTTAATAAAATATATATAAGCCCTTGAGATACATTTCAAGCTTCTCTCATCAATATGTTTGTATTAACAGTGGATCAAATGACAATGTGGAAAACATAAGGACTCAGAACTTATTCTGCAGTTTCTCAGTTCCACGCAGCCTTTTAGCATCTTTCAGCACCTTGTTTTGATTTTACAGCCGACAACTTTACAGTTTTGTTTCAGTTTCACTGCTCTCATCAGAGTCGTTTCCAGCTGCAACAGACAGCAGATGTTTTCTGCAAAAAAAGCAGTTGTAATCTACCTGCACAGCTCCAAACTAGTGCAGACAAACAAAGTTAGTGACTTCCTGGTGAAGATTGTGGAGCATTTAAATATTAAAATATTTTAATATAAAACAGAGCTAAAGGGTGAGTTAATGAATGTTACTGCATGTCTGCTGGATGTGCAAATAAGCAACTGTTCACCATATCAACTTTACATAGACATTTCTTTTCAATATTGCGCTGGTCAAAAAATAAATGAATGGTGGTTTACATTTCTTACTGACGAACTAAAGTATCACAATAACTCTGTTTCCTAAGGTTTAGTTTGCCTTATCCACCACCTGACATTTACTGAGGAGAGAAAAGAAAATCGTGCTTAGTTACATGTCAGCTTCCCATCCAAAGCCATGTTAATTTATTTTCACTTCCCTAATGGAAAAATATTCTCCTAATTACGGTAAACAGAAAGTCGCTATTTCATATGGAATCATTCATGTTTGATGCCTGACCCTGATAAGACACTTTTGAAGTTCCACTGTATATGTTGTAAATTGTTTCTTTGAGCTTGCTCAAGTACCAAAATCACCCCTGCTTCACCCATGGGAATAGCGAGCAGAGCGGGTACCACTCCAGCACTTGGAATCTGGGCCAAAAGTTTCTAAACATCTTTTCCTGGTGCCTAAAATTAGCAGCATAATGAGGTAGTGGCTTCCTTTACTCTGAACTAATACCCCATCCCTGTGGGACAGCATGATGTGGACTAACACTCGAGATCAACAGAAAAATCTTACACTGACACTTAAGGCCCCGGGCTGAACATTTAAAACTGAAAGGAAAGCATTAAACTCTAGTGCGTTGATGAGAGAACTTTAGTGTGACTTTGCAAAATAAATATATAATAAATATACAAAAGTATGAACGGTTTTGTGGTATCCAAGGTTTAGTTTTTTTCTAAGCTGCTGTGTTATAAGGTTGCAAACAGAACCCAGAGCAGTGAAAATGTCCTCAGCAGTCTCCCTCACCAGTGTTTCCAGTGTACACCTTCACTAAAACAAGTTTTATGTGGACTCCAGGACGGCTGGGGAGAATGGAAAAGACATGCTTAAGTAGACTCCACTTCATTATTAAACCTACAGGTCACATTTAATTGCACTTGCATTAATCTGTTTTATTTCAACTAATGAGTACTGCCATAAATTTAACTGAAGGTGAGGAATTTTTATGACCTTCAGCAAACTTTTGATCAGGTGCTGAAGCTGTTCAAGGGAAAACGAGGTGGAGGATCTTTATTGTGTACAGTACAGTGTCCGATTACACAACGGTTTGATTTTCAGCTCTCATTAGGAATTCTCCATCACACGTAATGGAGGCCTTTTGGGTTTAGTGGACTTCTTTCTTTGAGGTCCACCTATAGGGACAGATAATCTTACAGAAACGGACGGATTGGTTGCATGTTATTTGTGCCTAGAATTTTTGAAAATGTATAGCAGGAAACTACTGGCACACCAATCAGGTTGTGATTGCCGGGTTTTTATTACTTCGTTAGATTGAGCTTATTAGCTTTTGTTATATAGTCTTTTACATCCTTATTCTGATGTAAGAGTATGTGTTAACAATTGAAAGTAAATTTAGCTCAAACTGCTCAAAAACAAATGGTTCACCACAAAGAGGACTTTGAAAGATCATAAAAAATCATAAATTCATACAGCATGAAAAAAGAGTGTTCATTACAATGGGGACTTGTGGAGCAGTTTTCTTTTCTGCTCCAATGGTTAAGATGGACATTTTTATGACACAACACATTTTCCATTCAATGTTGCTCTACTTTATAGGGACAACGCTAAGAGTTACATTTAAAGGTGCAATATACTGGATTCATTACATTCATTTATCATTAAATGGCTATTTCCTATGTAAAGATATGACGGAGTAATCTCTACCTGAGCAGAGAATGAAGACGCTCTCCCTCCGTGTTGTTTGCATTGTTAACAATGTCCGCTGTGAGCCGCCTGCTCAGCCATCGCTATGTTGAGAGCCATTGAAAGGAAATCAAAATGCTCCCAATCTCATATGTAGCATCTTTGACAGTGGGAACACACTTTTATTTAAAAAACTAGCTACCTGGATAAAAGTCTGTTTTTTGGAGTTCTCTTTCTAACCACAGAAGGTGAATAATCACCAGCTCATTGCTGCAACCCAACATTAAATAAAAACTGGACACTTAAACGTTACATTCTTTTGTCATGTAAAGTGAATACAGTACCTGGTTGGCTCGGCACACAAGTGTAACTATGCGCAATTTACTCACAGCTGGTCACATCTCTGCAATGAAGTTGATACATACATCATTTTTGGAGTGCTTTGGGCAGGACAAACAATCTAGGGCATCTTTGATATATGAACTTTCTTTAGTTATTTATATTAATTTCATTATAGTTGGCACAATTACTAATACTCAAAAAGTTGCATGTATACCTACATACCTCTCCATGTAAGCTGAAAAGCTGCATGACCTCTTTTTTGGCCACTAGGGCATGACAAACAAGCTGCAAAAACGTTGACATATTTTCAACCATTTTGAGTGGTGATTTTTTTGTCCGCCTGGCTGCCCGGCTGCCCGGCCACCTGTAAGCCCAACATTCACTCTCCTTTTAGCTATGATTTTGTCTTCACCAATTTCTGAGAAAATATCTGCCTCTAGCTGCCAAAGGCTGTTCACCAACTAGCTCCTAACTGTGTTTACTGGTGCTGTGCATATAGCGCCCATGGGCCCCAGGTTTTTGCTGAAAACAGCTGCCTACTGCATCTGGAAACGACACTGATAAAAGCGGTGAGACTGAACCAAAACAGTAAAGTTGGGGTCCGTAGAATCCAAACAATGAGCTGAAAGATGCTAAATAGAGCTGAGGGGTACTGCACAGTGGGATGATGATTCTCTGTCAGTTTGTCAACATGAGCGACCTCTTTCATATTCCACAGTCATTTGATCCATAGCGTCAATATTAAAATATTGATTTGGATTACTGTACTGAGTCAGTGTATTAACTTGGCAGCGCTAAGAACCTGTAAATTTAAATCAGATATCAGCAGTTGCCTCGTTCACTTTGGGAGAAGGCAGAAATGAAATGAAAATATATGGCATGGATGGATCATCCAGCAAGCCATCTGACTCCCAGACACGCAGCATCTCTCTGTGAACTCAAGACTTCCTCCGGTCCATTGACTCCGGGACGCCTCTAGAACCGAGCATGTTCTCAAAACAAACAGCACAACCTGTACAGGAGTCCAGACCCGGACCAAAAGAGCCAGACACTGGGATTGCCCCTGACAGCTGTTTCCTGTTATGTAACTACACACAGCTGCTATTTCTAAGGGAGGGCATCTTGGTGTTGTAGACATTTCCAAGGGTCAAGAGGAAGAAAAATAATGCAGCTTTAATAGTGACCAACGATGGACCACCAAGGTTTCCTCCTCTAGCATGCAACGTTCTGAGTGACCAAACATGTCAAGCATCTTCACAGGATTTCTCTCTTTTAATGAACTTGTAGCTATTGAAAGTTAGATTATGGAAACATGAGTAGAGTGGCCAGTTTATTGAACTGTTGGTGATATGCAGAAATGGTTCTTACGGGAATTGTATTAAACTTAGGTTTTAGAAGAGGCAGAGTACAGGAATCAAAAGGATCGCTCAGGGGTTTCTTTACTACTGATCCACACACGTTCAATCACCCTGTATATATATATATATATATATATTAGTCATGTGATTGTGGATCACACTGTACTGTAATTGTCTCATTATTAGAGTAATAGGGTTCCAACAGCATTCATTATCAGTGGTTATTGCAAAATAAACGCAAACCAAATCAACCTAAATCGTTTTAAGCATTTGTTGATTTCCATCAATATAGCAATTAATATAAAAAATCTTCATATTGTTAAAGTAAGTAGACAGACAGTAGTTATACATATTGTGTTCATTGGTTGATGAATCAATGAACATCCTAAACCCAACATAAATATGTTAATTAGCATAGTGTTCTCGAGGCTTCAGACACATTAGTTTCTTTGTTGACATTTTGCTCAGGAGAATGGAAGATAAATGAGGGAGCAGTAATGGCTGGGAAAAAGGCAGAATATTTGGCCGCCATTCTCTGTAAATATTGGTTCAGTTTATTTGAGGTCCCTCCACAAAATAAACATTTTACATATTGAACAGATTATCATACTTGTCTGACCTGGATACTGTATAATAGCATGTGAACATGTCTTTAACCTCCATGCATGGCCGAGAGAGAGAGAGAGAGAGAGAGAGAGAGAGAGAGAGAGAGAGAGAGAGAGAGAGAGAGACCACCCTTAGAAAGAGAGGAGTGGAAGTCACTTAATGTGGACGTTTGTGTCCCTTTGAAATGTACCATTTGTGATGGTTATCAGACGCAGCTCAGTGAGCATCACAGTCCAGCCTTCACTAGGGACGTCTCTGTGTCATGTATGCAGTTAGCTGCTAGTTTCCAAGCTACTATTTCTCCTGAATCTCATGACTAATTAATACAATTAAAGCCATCAATCAACAGCTCTGTTGTAGCAGACAACACGTCTCCTAACAGGTTGCGTTTGTACAATGACGATTCTAAAATGACCCCAAGTGACTCTGACTTTGCGCCACAATGGAACATGAAAGCATTATGACAAAAGAACAATTGACTCAAACATGCTAACATTGAAATGACACATTTCATTTCCGTTCCATTTTTCAAAGCGAGTGGAAAACTAAAGACGTGTCGCAATAAAGCGCAAAAGGACATGTAAGTCTCTCCTTACAGATGCTTGTGGAAAGATTAGAATGGCAAGGTGATAGGTCATAACTTAGTAGCAGACCTTGTAACAGGAGGCAGATTGTAGCAGTTCTCACACTGCTCCCGCGGGAGCTGGCAGTGTGTGTAAGCTAAGCTGTTACTTTACCCAATTACTTTTTAAAGCATTACTGTTTCTCAAACACCTATGTCCATGAATACACCGAAAGAGGCTTTACACATCTATATTGTAAACCTTGCAGTTTAGTCAGGTGTTGACCAGCTAGACAAGCCAGTCTAGCATGCTACAAGAGGAAGAAAAAAGGCCTCGATCACATGCTGGAATGCCTCCACGGGTCAGGGGTATTTATTGTTGACATCTGTTCTAGGTTAAAGGGCCACAGAAGGTACAAGTACATATGGAAGTCTCTTTTCACAGTAGAGGCAGCTTTTCCTCCACAACTGCGGATGTCCAGGGTGTGTGTCCCTTTTACCACATACCTGCTCCCGCCTTACACCTCAACCCTCCACACATGTCAAGTGACAGCCGTCCATTGAGATTTATCAGGGCAAGATTTATGTTTTTAGCAGCCGGCTCTCGCTTCTTAGTAGCCGTGCTCACTGCGGGCGGTGTTTTTCTTCCTGCACATTCTTATTAGTTTAGTTTATTACAGCAGCACGTCTGGTGAGGTCATTTATGGCCAACCATGGTGGTATGACAAACTCATTTATAACGGTGAGGCTTCAGCACATTGAGTGAGATCACTTGTACCTTCCTCCCTTTCCCTCTCTGTCCAGACACCGAGCTCCACAGGTAATGAAATCATGTTTGTCTGTATATTTGCGCAGGAATACGACGGACCGGGGGATCACTGTTGTTGGTGCGCAATCGCTGGCTGGGGGCCCATTTCACACACTGCTGAGTTTCTTCTCCCACAGTTGCTAAACACTATTGAGATAATACGAGAGAGGCAGCAGGTCAGGACCACATGCTGTTGATCGCCAACTGACCGGTTAAGCAGCAGTGATGGAAAACACGGTTTCTCTTAATGCTCTGGATGAATAGGTTATCTAGAATATGAAAGATTTGATCGCTGCGTATTTTCTTTCACCTGCATGCAAATGAAGGCTAAAACAAAAGGTGTAGAGGTTTAGAAACAGTGTTATTAATTAAGACTACATAAGACTATGTTTGCATGCTACTGAAGACAAAGGTTTCTTTTTTACTAATTTGTTGTTTTTAAAAGTAAAGTGCAATTAATCATAGTTTTCTTAGTAGGGGCGAAGAGACTTTGAAGGATAATTATCAGCTCAGCGGCATGTGTTCGTCTCAGCACAGGTTCCCTGCTGTTATTGAACTTACGACCCTGACCCCGGAGGGAGGTGTTCAGACAAAGATAGAGGGCAGCAGAGAGATTTAGACATGCTTATGGAACCTGTGTGGTCTCCAGATATGCAATGTGCAGTCCAACACACACATTCAGGCCTTGGCTGAAACCTAGCCCTGATTCATACCAAGTATCCATCTGGTAGAATACCCAGCAGTGTTGTACCCGGCTCTCTGCAGTTCCCATCCAAGAGAGAGAGAGCATGCCGACAGAAGGAAGCACAAAGGAATAAAGCTGTCCAAATCCCAAATGATGATGATGCCACATAATTTGCTTATTTTGACAAGGAAGCCCTTGCTCCAATAGATGTGTATATTTAACATTTTCAGAATGAAAAATGACGGCAAAACAGGCGACGTGTAAAGACTGGACCTTTTCCACGTAAAACAAGGATCTCTGTTTTGCCGCAAAGGTTTTTCACATTGATATTGGAAATATATTTCTTCAGTTCATCACACAACTCAAAACTTATGTCCATCCAGTTGCCATACACACGCAGTAGCCAAAACTTTAAAAATAATTTTCTGTGTAAACATTTCATATAATTCAGTAAAAAGGTTCCATGAAGATGTGACATTTCATCTGTTTCGCTTTTGCTTTCTAAATCTCAGAACACTTCATATCCATTTGTTAGAAACAACTTAAATGCTTGTTTTATTAAGAGGGAGGGATTAAATTGCAACGCATGCTTTGTATTTTGAAAGGCAGTGGAAAATGTGCTATTGTGAAAGCGGAGCTGGTGAGTTTTTCTCATGAGGATTGCGCCGCACAATTGCTTTCCTTTGGTCGCAGAATGTAACAGGAGTCGTATCTGTGGCAACAACTTCTCACAGTGCGGCGTGGGGCGCAAGCGACAATAAGGAAATGTTACTCATCATTTCATAAAAGTGGATCATACCCAGACTCTTAACAGATATTTATGTTTTATGAAAAACAGTCTAGCAATTTCACCAACAGAGTCGGTGACGGGGCGTCTTTTACCAACTGAATGAAGGCAGCTGAAGAGGATTAGGCTAAATGTCCTTGGAAAAAAAGGGCTCACCACAAGAGTAAAGGAAAAAATGTACAGCACAACATTGACCACTTGGTGTGTTCCAACAGATACAAGCACCAGGTTTGGCAATCTTGTCTTGCATGCAGAAATACAGAATAAAAATGATCTTCATAGGGATTGTCATTATACCTACACTATTTTGACACGATTACAGCTTTTGCCCACAGGAACATACTGAACACAGCTTTACCAGTAGTATCCACTGGACTGATGCCATTAACTTGAAACGTAGCCCTGTTATGGTGTTGATACACACATAGGCAGTCTGTAGTGCTTCCCTATGGAGACAGATGTCAAGGTCAGTGTTAATGTACAGCTGTGTTGTCAGCAGCTGGAGGCAGTAATGTGCCAATAACAGCGTTGAGATTAAATGGAAGGTTTGGACATTGGATGAATGACAAAAGGAAAAGTTCTGCACCAGGAAATATATGTGTCATATGCCGAGTGGAAATCAGTTTTTGCGTTGACATGTAACCGTCAGTTTATTTGCCTTTCGGCTTTCAGAACAGCGAGCGTGGATACCATTTCCACTTTCCTCCTTTACCACCCATGTGGATGTCTCCTAGATTGAGATACCTCCCTCCACTGCACACAGTCAATGTGCCCTCATGTAGGACAAACCCTGCACAATCAGTTGGACCACAGCCTGTTCAGATTTCTCGAGATTGGAGAAAGCACATTTTGGCAGTTTTGCATCGGCTGAGTAAAAGAATGATGCTAACGGCAATGAGGATAAAATTCATGTTGCATGGGTGGCATTTTTCTTTTTAATTGGTATACATAAAACAGAAGATTCCTGAATCGCCGATGGTCCTCAAAAAGATCAATACCAAAAATATGATAGGTGTAGTAAGAATACCAGTGAGTGATGTGTTTTCACGGTTCGTATCACATAGATGAGGAAGGAATGTTTAAATATCTGAGATGAAAATCCAGCTTTCCAGCTGTTCCAAAAAAAAAAAAAAAGAAAAGAAAACTGGGCACGAGAGATCATGTTATACAAGTTTGTGGGGATGTGCAAAGAACTTTTTCAAAAATCATCAGCAATCATCTTAGCCACATCCATCCAAACCAGTGGAAAATAAATGATATGAGGACGTGCTGACATGTTGAAGTTTACTCTAATTCTCCTTTTGGCTCACGTTCCACTGCTCTAGCCACAGAGGAGGATCTTTGCTCCCATCTGGCTCACTGTGCAGCACTGAAGTGCAGGCCAGCTCAGTTCGGTCATTAAAGAACTAAATCCATCTCACAACAGTAATTGCTGAATGGGTAATATTGGAGAAAAGCCTTTAACTGGATTCAGGAGACTGACTCACTTATGATACAAAAGTTTTTTTTTTGTTTTTTTTAAACTTCCTGAGACTATTTTTTCATATTAGATAAGATATCTAGTTCATATTAGATAACTAGTCTATATTTTTTATCTACCATGAATTACAATATATCATAGATGCAAGTATCTTAACAAATAAAACGATGTATTCCAATTATATATTTAATCAGTAAAGGGAGAATTCTAGGGTATTTTATTAACTGAGGCTATTTTTTCATAAATTTCAAATCGGTAGTTGTATAAATAATAATATTGGATTTCTCTCTGTCTACCTGAGAACTGGGAGTGTCCCCCCCACCCCCCAATCTGCATGCAGTGTTGATCCTCTAAGCCTCTGGATCTGAAAGTAAACAGACTGACTCTCGGATATAAAGAGGGACACTCACAATATTTAGTTAAGGGACTCAGGTAGGAGGAGGGTTACTCACCTGAGTACTGGGAATGGCTTTTGTGTGGCTGGACAGGTCAACAACATATCCATTTTCACTAGCGGATGGGAATGTGTTTGCGCAGGCCTATCTCCGGTCTCATGGAAGCCCATCTCATCCTGAATGGATAATCTATCGCTGATAGTATCTTCAATCAATTTTTCAGGGGACCTGTTTGATTTTAAATTAGTTCTAATTAATGGAGTTTCTGTGGTTGCCTCCTTTGAACTGAGCTCATGAGACAAAATCTTTAGATCGGAGTTAAGCCTCCAAAACCTGTAGGTTGAGGTGAGAAGACTACTCTGTTCAGGGCAGGTCAGCACCTGTCACATCCGGTAAAGCTCTTCTCTCAGCAGCGTCTCATCTTCATCTTTATCTGCTCTTCTCTCAGATAAGCCAGTCTTGAATGGATATATGAGAAACTTAATATTGCGATCTTATTGTGTGAAATGAGAGGAAAGAGATGCTGTCCAAATTTGAAAGAATGCTGAAATGAGTAAGGCCCAATTATCTGTGTTTAATGTGGGCGAGCTGAAAGATGGCACCCTGTTGACACTGTTTTTGTCTTTATTTCTCACCTCCAAAATTAGTTAGCAGTAGAGGCATGGTGGTAGGGATGGCAATGTCTCCCTCGCAATACATTTTACATTCTTTGTGATCCATATAGGATGGCTGCCCTGTATTATGGATTAATTAATTACGTTGTGATCACAGCTCAAACAGACACACCATAAACATATCCTTTTAGCTTGTTAGATATCCAACTACATCCCTCCTGCAGCCTGCCGAGGCTGATTGTGCCAGGCTGCGATAACCACGGGTTCACATAGCTTTAGCTGTTGCTCACACTGCGACTGTGGCTGTAGCCATGGCTGTGCTTTGGTTGTCTTGATCATGGCTGTGACACATTAGTTTATAAGGGCTGTAACATGCAGGGGTTGTATGTGTTCAGGACATTTTACAGGTTTGTGCTGACTGTGCGTTGTAGAGAAGCTCCTGTATTCCTGAACTCTTGTGGTGTATTGGTAACACATCTGTCAAATCCTGCATGACTTATCAATGCTCTCTTGGCCAATGTTATCAGTTGCAGTAAAGAGTTAACACAGAACAAATGTGTTATAACTGGACCAACACACTAACTGCTCCTATGAATCAAGGACAATGCAAAAAAAGATTGTGAGATAACGCGAATGTTTTTACAAGGTAACGCAAGACTATTGTCTTGGTATGGAAAACAAGTTCCGTAGAAAATGCCCAACATGACCCTTTGCACCAGGAAATATTACACAGAAATTCATGTTCCTCATGAGGATGAATACTATTGACTTTAGTGATCATCTGAAATTTCCAGTAGGCTGCCATTTTGGAGTTTTACTGATATGTCTTGACTATTGGATGGATAGCCATGAAATGTGGTCCAGACATTCACGTACCCCTCATAATGAACTCTAATAACTTTTTTTAAGCTTGTGCCATTTTTGTCCAATATTTTGTTTATAACTAAATACCTTCGAAACGATAATGCTATTCGGATCTGCCTCAGCTGTACTTTGTGTTTTGTGCTTTTTGTGAAATTTTAGCATGCTTATATGCTAAAATAAGATGGTGAACAAGGTAAACATTATACCTGCTAAACATTTATTATTGGGAACCAGTAGAATCTTAGTTGTGTTAGCAGTCTCTTCCTACATCAGTCATCAAAACACCATAAAAAATAACCATCTTTTATTCCAAGTTTTAAAACCTTAAACAGCTTGGTTGATATCAGCTAATACATTTTTAATTGGATGACTGTAATCATCATTAAACCTAGTAATCAGGCTAAATGATGCTCCAAAAATATTTTCCAAGAACACAGTAAAAATAAATATATCCCATCTGTCACCTTACAAAATTACAAATACAAACAAAAAAAGATCCCTGCAAAGTAATCTTTTAATTTCAGCATCAGATATTGGGCAGATACGTTCTCGTAAAATTATAGCTGTTTAAACTAGACTTACTTGGCATGATTGATTGCTTTGATGACAGCATAGCCATGATTACAGTAGTAAGTCATTTAGTCTCAATTCATTACACGCTTTTATAGGGTTAGGTTTGGTTAGAAATTATCAACCGGAACCCCGGGTGTTACAAAACACAGCATTAGGGTTGACAGCTTGTCAAAATGAGACTTGACTAATTACAGTTCTCATCTCCCCCGAGGGAAGAAAAAAGTACTGCGAAATTTGCTTGTGTTTCTCATGTCTATTCACTTTGTCGGGACAGGACGAGCAATCCCACAAATATCAGTCAAGTATGACAGCAGACACCCACTGGCTGATGCCTTGACTTTTCTCTTGTGTTTTTATTTTTTTTCCAACAAGAAAATGTCTCTGCTACTGGTTATCAAAGACCACAAACCTACATTATGAAGCTTAACTGGGCCTCAACAGCTATTAAACCTCATTTACAGTATCAGCATAGTGTTTTGCAAATTATACACAGTCTCTGGATCTTGCAGACGATAAGGACTCTCCCCGGAGATTGAGGCAAATGGCTCAATTTGGGCCTTTCAGACGCACTCACAGGGAGCTGTGCTTGTGCCTTCAGTCGCCAGCCTCGGCATCCCGCCTTTTATAAGGCGGTTAGCTGTGTGGTATCTCCACCTGAGATCAGCAAGCACCAACAAAGAGTCAGCGTTCACATCGACAGATAGATCCTGGAGGTGGGAGGGGGCCCAGGGGTGTTCAGACTTGGAGTTGTTGAGTTGGGCAAGAATGCCTCTCTGGTGCCAAGTTTTATTTTGGTTTAGGTCCTTTGCGAGAGCAATCTCAGAGTGTGTGGCATTATGGAGGACATCCAAACGGTTAAGATGGAATTCCCTGATTGTTACTGAGACCTGAACCCCACCGTTCCTGAAATGATCTCTATCAGCCAGCACTCCTTGAAGCACACAGCTATTCATTAAAGATAGTTATCTGTGGGCCTGAGACGAGAGCAGCGTTTTCAGGGGCAGTCAACGAGGCGAGATCATTGGGTAGCATCTAAGATTGGCTCAGTTGAAGTTTTTCTACGTGTTCGTACACAATTAAGACCTTTCAGCTCCTTAGATGTCACTGAGAGAAAAAGGGGACTAATGACCTTGCACTCATAAAGCGCACAAGCGATACGAAATCGGCCACCGTCTCATAACAAATAAACATAAAATACCTCAGCGATGCAACAAAAGATCAAAGCAGCGCTGCTAGGAATTAGGTGCGCTCAGCTTCCTTTGAGCCCAGCGTAGCGTTAAGCTGCTATTATCTCTGTCAATGTCATATCTAGGCCCTATATTTTCCATGACTGAGCAGTGCCCATCTTGCAGCTGCAAATCTGCAAGATTTGTTCACACAGCAGCTCATGCGTCAGAGCTGGAATTCATCTTTGTTGGTTACTTTCATGGTCGATTGATTGCATGTTTAAGTTAGAAATTGAGGGTCATTTATTTTTCATGGATAAAGGCGACTAAAAGTCTGAATGCATTATCATTCTGCCAATGTCACGTCTTCTTCGACCGTTTAGAGATTGATTAAAAATTGTAAAATGTCTGAGCAGCTTGTGCACTCTTACTGACCTAATGAAGCAGCAAACACTTCCTGGTTCATTAGTGCAGGCAGTAAGACATAAGAGCTGCATGGTGGCTTGACTCAGCAGTAGAGGGCTCCCTTTTACCTCTGTGCTTCTAATTTGACTCTGGTCACTTCCACATGAAAGATCACTCAAATAGCAGCACCTTCACTTTCATTATCCAAACTGTTAGAGAAATGTTAACCATTGAGGGTCTGCTGAAAGTGGTTTTCACAACTTTGAACACTTCAAAAACGATATGCAGGAGAAATAGCCACGTATACTGCAGGTTTCTTTAAATAGCATATGTAACAACTGTTATTTTTGTTCTTCTGAAGATCTTACCCCCTTCATACTCCCATACAAAGTAAAACAACTTTTTCTACTTCTGCTCTGTATCACTGTTTCTCAAACCAAGTGATCTGTTTTGATTGAGTGGGATGTTTGCCAGATAGGAGTTCCCCTTCCATTAATCTTATTGTGGGTCTGAGTGACAGACGGGATTATCAACTAAAACTTTCAGCCACTTGAGACTGCTACTGATGTTTGGCTTTCAAGAGGAAGAAAGAGTGGGAAACAATTCTTCTGGTGGAAAAGAGCAGACGCTGGTGTAACTTAAGCATTGTGGAAACCCTCAGCAGCCCCGTAGCATGATCTGGACAAACTAATATTTACACTTAAGACAGAGCAAACACACTCATTTACTCTGGCTTTATTCAGTGCTCTGGCATTGTTGATGGATTAACTCCAACGATGCAATCCAAGCTATCTTCTCAGTGTGATCTAAAGGCTTCACTTCTGAGAGTGCTGTGCATCAATCACTTACAAGTGAAATTACTAGAAACAACAAATGGGAATTGTTGGTTAAAGTTAGTCTACTGACTAGTTGATGTCAACTGCAAACTAACACAAGATCGCTGCTTACAAATTGCTCATCAGCTGCACACATTATGAAGGAGACAGCGTCCTGCACAGATGGAAACAAAATTAACAACAGTCTGTTTCTTTCTTTTTAGCTGTGTTCAGAGGGATTGGAGATTTGCAGCAGTCTGAACATGAAAAAGGCAAGTAACGAGTTGGTTTGAAGTCTGACCACAGTGCGGTGCATCTCCGTTTGAGTCAGGTCTGCTTTGAATAAAAACTGCTCCGCCCCCCCCCTCAATTTAGTCTCCAAAATTACACACTCTTCAGAGCATTGTCGGAATGCACGAGACTTGAAGGCCCTCGTTTCTCACCAGAGTGTAATGAGAAACTGCTTGTAGGGGACTCTGGTCGTAAAGGCAAACACCTGCAATGATGAAACTGAGGGAATCAATCTTCCTGTATCCCCCCTATCAACACCGAATAGAAAAACTAGACTCTCCTGACCAAACAGTTAGCTTCATGCGATGAAAGTAGAGACAACTGCTTTTCTGCCTGAGTCAAGATGATGGACGGATGTGGGGGAGAAGCTAAAACACCAAATAGCACAGGTGAAACCATGAATGATGCAGAGACCCTCGTTTTGACGTTTTGCTAATTACCTCCACAAAGGAGGGTATGTGTTCGGTTTGTTTGTGTGTCAGTTTGTCAGCAGGATTATGGAAAAACTGCCAGCATGATTTTTTTGAAACTTGGTGGAAGGGTGTAGCATTGGCCAAGTAAGAGCCCATTAAATTTGGGAGTGTATCCGAATCAGGTGGCCATTATTTTCCACTTATGGAAAAGGCCTTGGCAGAGGTAGCTAAGCTCACAGAGTGCCCATCCAGGTGTTAAATGTCTTGTTTTGTCTACTCAAAGTTGGGTCATTAATTCATGCAGCTTGACTGGTTGGTTTTCACCTGCCAAAGGCCTACAGGTGTAAATTAACTTAAAAAGATAATCTGGTACATTACATCAAATGGTAAACATTTATGTTTTAAACTGTACGTGGTGCCTTTTTAAATAAAAAGAAAGAAAGAAATCATGGAGCATGAAGAAAGAGTGCTCAATGCTGATTTCATAGGTGGAAGAAGTATTCTGATCTTGGAAGTTAAAGCACCAGTCGACCAGCTACTTAAATGACACCATCTCAGAAGTAAAGACGGGGATAAAACCACTGGTTCAATCTTTAACAAGACATTGTATTTTATTTTGTTAATGTAAAGTACTTAGTGTATAAACAAATAATGGTTTGTATGATATCTTCCAAAAAGTTATTTTAGTTACCTTACGCACATTTACAAATATTCAGCAGCTCAAGTGTGTTGGGGCACAAGGGGCAGTGGTGTTGAAGCAACAAAACTATGGTTACATTTCAGAAAATAAAATTATAAAATAAGTATGTTTGAAATACTTGGCTAAGCTTAGGCAAAAAAACAACTTTGTTAGGTTTTGGGAGAGATCATGTTTGGGGTTGAAATACGTACATAAGTGAGGTTACTTAAGGACCATAAGTCCATGTTGACTTCTGGTTTCACACGGTACACGAGTAGCTGCCTGAAAGTCCAATATTTTAACCCACCCGTTCACCCCAACCTCCTTTCTACACAGACGTTGTTGCCACTGGCTTATTTTCTCAACTCATAAATATTAAGCGCATAAAGTATGTATCGGTGCAAGCAAATTCTCTCCACAATGTCAGTTAATTTAACAAGCTGCTTTTTATTGTTGAATGTGAATTTTTAAACTAAGTTGTTTGGAAGCGGTCTGATTCAACCCGCTGCACAGTGAATTAGAGTGTAACCGAGCAGCACAGAGGCGCTTCACCTTGCTTTTCCCGGCGTGTTTTCGTTGGGTCGACCAGTCCGTCTGGCAGGAACAAACTTTTCTTTGGGGGAAATGTAAGCCTTCCTCTAAGAATTCCCCTGTTTGCATTTGCAGGTGGACCCAACATGGCAAGGTGGTGTATCCATACAGTGTCTTGTTTTTAATGGACAAAGACTCAGCATTCTTTGGCACATATCGGCTCCCGAGTTAAAACCTTCGACGAATTCATGTGTGTGTTTATTTGTTTTTTCTTCCATGTGACAGACACACCGAAAGCCTTGGATTTCACTTATAGAGTAGCCGAGACCTTGTTAACTCAGTAATGGATAGCTCTGGTGTACACGGAGACATCCTCTTCATTCCTGTGCCACGGAAAGCAGGAAGAAAAGACAAGCACTTCCTCTATCACTCTGACACTCACCTTTTGTCTGTCTCTGCTAGCGAAGCACCAGGAGCTGCTTTTTGGCGGCTTTTCTTTGCCATTTCCCATGAAGAAAGGCACAATAAAAGACATATTTGGCTTTCGTGTGAGATGTTACTGTGGGATAAACAAGACTATAATGTCAAGTTGCCCAAAATACAGTCCATTGTATGTATACCATAAACTTGGCATTTGAGCCACAAATATCCACGCATAGTTTATATTATTTGTATTAAAACGTTGTGAAAGGGGCATTCAGTTATTTAAAAGGTAGAAATGTTTTTAAATGTTGACCTGAATAATTGTTTGGCCAGTCCATACAGTGTCAACATAAAGAAGCACTTTGACTGCATTTTTTTAAACAAAGCATACTCCCACATACTAAGCTACTGAAATACAAAAATACTCCTCAGTCAGAGAACAAAAAAACTATTATGTTTCTCATTAGAGTTCCACACCATGACAGACAGAGTATTGGAGCTGAAAGACAGAGGGCTCACTAGACAATTGAATGCAGTTTAAGCATTTCTGCAGAGGCCCACCTTGTTATTGTGGCTTGGAAGTGTGACTGGTGGTTGACTCAGTCTGCAGTGGAGGGTGATGACTGAGAGGATCTCCAGTGCAGAGTAGCCACCCACATAGCTTTATATCTTGTCTGCAGAGAAGTCCGATACATTTCTAGTATTATTAATGTGATACTTTATTTATGAATTATTTTTTTGTTCCGGCGTCCACAGCTTTTCTCATACTGATTCCTTTCGGTGTGTTCTTTAGTGCACTTCGGCAATAATTTCTTCTTTGAGGCAAATTTTGCACAATGACTCTTCGCATTATCTGCATATTTGGAGTCAAAGGGTATTGTTGGACTTTAAATTGATTTATGACAGAGTTGACTTTTGACACACACACACAAACGCACACTAAAAATCTTTGGCTCTGATATCTTCAAAAATCTCAACAAGACTAACATGTATAATTAAATTATATTATATTATATTGTAGTTTCAACTAAATAAAGAATATTGTATAACAATTTACCTTTACAGAACAGAGTGGTGTGGTTTTATTGTTTTAGTAGAACCATTTAATTACATATGATATACATATATACATATATATATGTATATATATATATATATATATATATATATATATATATATATATATATATATATATATATATATATATATATATATATACATATATATATATATATGTATACATAGGTATACTCATACACAACACCTCTACAGCAGTGGAGGAAAGTAACATACTTTTACTTCACTTAAGTATTATCATTTTATGCGGATTAATACTCCACAACAGTCATACTGTACATTTATCAATTTACATTTGAAAATTCAGATATCAAACACAAAACAAATCAGGTAATGGATTATGATACATTGTCATTTCTCCACTATGTTGAACTGCAACATATAAATGCTGCTTACATCAGTAAATTTGATAATTAATCTTATACCATGAAGGGGCCTGTCTTCATAATCACTTTTTAATGTTGATCCTTGAAGTACATTATGTTGATCTTTGATTATTTGAATAAAGATTTGTTCCACATAAGGCCTTTTGATTTAATATTTTCAAGTGAAAGGCAAATTTTTGTGTGTCTGAGCTGTTGAGGGAACTTTTCCATCAGACAGTGCTCAAACGCAAAGCCCACATGGTTTTCCTCATATGAAAACATAAACCTCAGTTTAAACAGCACAGCCTTATACTACTGTGCTGTGGTAATGTTTCACATGATAAGTAAAACAACAAGTATGCTCCCGTGTAGCTTATAACAAGCATTTCAACTTCAACAAACAGTTTCTTTATTTCCTTATCATCGTGAACACACATCATTTCATGTTGTCTTTCGGTTATTTCCATATTGGTGTGATGTCAGTTGGTCTGGCTTATGGAGCCGTACTCCCGTCCCAGTGGAGTGGCTATCAGACCCTTCATTCAGTTTAAACCCATGTTTTCGCCATGCCAAATTAACAGCCACCCTTTGGGTCAATGCTGCGTGCGAGTGTTGAGATGGGAGAGGCGTGTCTGAGTGAAAAGCACCAATAACAGCAACATGCATGGTTTTCCACAACTGGCTCCACTCCGTGTTCTTCAAAGGGCCCTCTCCCCCCCCATATCTCTCTCTCTTTCTCTCTCTTTCTCTCTCTCTCTCTCTCCCTCTCTCTCTTACTGCGAGCTGGTTTGTAGCTTTAGTCGACTGCACACCAGACCGCGCTTCCTGGGCCTCGCTCCTCACGGACACACCAAACAGAAATATTGGCTGTTCAAACCTGATGACACTGTCAATATTGGAAAGGTCAGACAGTTCTGTAGAAGTTATATTTCATCCCGGATGTTACTAAAGTGGATAGGTCATGCAAGTTTGTGTTGATTTAGACAGGAGCCTGTCTTGGTTATTGGCCAACAAGTTTCTTAAAATCTGACAAGTGATAGGAGCTGGCAGCTCTGTCTGGCGCTGTTGTCACAAACGCCTAGGGAAGGGCATGGTTAAAAGGTTGATTAATGACAGCCAGCGCTGTTTGCGTTTCACCTTTTGTTGCATTATCTCTTCAGCTCACTACGTGTTGACAGCATTAACTCCTGGTCCCTTTTTTACACATGCAGTATTCAACAACAGGTTATACATGCTTTAGACCTGCACTACAGACCAGTGTCCTCTGATTCTTGTTATCTTATTTCAATACTGAGACGACAATGCCCGCACATCACCCACGAACTGGGTTATTACTGGGAATGTTTGCCTCTTTTAGACCCAGGTCACACGCACAATTAATTGAGTTAGCATGATGATGTTTCCTCAATCAAACTTTGTAATATTCTACCATTTTTTCGACTCTATAATTCATGTTGAACTTTAAATCCATCTGGATGAGTTAGTTAAGCTGTATTTATTCAGTAAGTCCCATTGAGCTCTATATCTCTTTTGTAAAAGACACTAATTATTATTATAATGTATTAAAAATCCCAATGAGAAGAGTCAGGCCCAAAAAGTACACCAAACACACTTATGCAAGAAATATGGAATGAGAAATTAGTGTTTCATGAAGGGAAACCTACTGCATGGTGGTTACATGCAAAAAACATATCTGCTTATTTTATATTTTTTATATTTTCACCCATGGTCAACTATAATCTTGGAGTCATTTTATTCTGGCATTTGTTTATATTTTAAAACATGTGAAAACCTGTCGTCAAATCTTTTATGTTGAGCGTACAGTATCACAGTGAGATGTCTAACAGGTTTTCATGGTGGTGTGTTTTTTTTTTCCTTGCATGATAACCAACTACTTTCTAACTTTTCCTACTTACTTTGTCGACAAGGAAATATAGGTCTCTGATATAGCTACAATTCCTTCTTATTTATCCTTAAGCCGATGACTCACCTCTTTCTTAAACCTTTTTTGACAAGTTATAAAAACTTTAAAAAAAGTTATTGAATGCATTATTTTCAAACAAGCATGGATATGACTTCCTGACCTCCGATGTTAAGGGCTGAACTATAATTGTCCCTAATGCTGATCCTCATCTGGAAGCTGCACAGATATTATCACAATTACATTATACATTGTAGGAATTATCTTTGGTCCTTGACACTGGCGTAAAAACAGAAAAGACAAATCTATGAATGCCATTGAAGTTTATGTGTATATGTATATGTATATCTATATATATTAATTATATAAAGCAGACCTCAATTGTCTGAAAAAACATTGATTAGCCACACTGTTGCTCTGAGAGGCATGTTACTACACACACTGTAGTATATTTTAGGTCAATCCCTCATTCCATAAATACACTATAGTACCAAACAAGTATTATTCCAAAGCTGAAAATAGTCCCCAACAAATGAACAATTTACTCCTGTTTGAGAAATGTTTGCTAAAAACTACAAGCCCAGCTGTCAGATTACTTGGCCTTTTTTTTAAAAAAAAGGAACAAAAGAAAAATCTTTTTTTTTGACCCCTGTTTAAAGATTGACATCTTCCGTAGAAACAAATGGGCTTTGAGCTGAGAGCCACAGACAGGGTTGAGAAGTCACAAAGTATTATGAGATAGATTAGCGCATTGCTGCTTTTGATCTCGCCGTGGTATTTGTTGACAATAAAAAAAAATATGGTTGAACACCAAATGTAAAATTATACAAAATAGTACATTTTAACAAATAAATTCCAGTGCATCTAAACACAGAAAGGTCTTTTCTCTCATTTCAGAGATCCAACTGACTGTCTTGCTTCCAAACCAACAGACAGTACGGTGGTCTACCACTCACATTTTTTAGGAGAAGAGTCATCATCTTATTATCACCTAATAAGAATTTGAGCCAAAAATTAACTTGAAGGCAACCCTTAAATCCAACTCCCCATAGCTTTTTTTTGCCGGTAGCCTTTGGCATTTGTTTGGCAACATTTAGCACAGTATATGTTTCAGCACACTTTAAATAAGTCACAGATGGGCAGAAGGGCAGAACATTAATTCTATAGTCTCCACAAATTAGAGAGGATCCTCCTGCACTGTCTCTCTGTCTCTGCCCAGATCTTCACAAAAATAGCCCTCCACTACAAAACTGCTGACACATTTCCATAATGCAGGTTTTGACTTTCCAGTGAAGAACTGCACAGCCCTCTAAATATTGTTGTTTAGCCATTATTGACAACACACACAAATTATAAGCATCCGTAGTTTTACAAAAATAGGCCTGCATGCACGGCAGTTTTTTCAAAGAGTGCATTTTAATTGTATTTGCAAACATAATTTCATGCTCTTTTATTCATCTGTATATGATAATCAAAGCTGGGCTCTGCAATTTAATGTAATCCTGCTGTTATTCTCTTTATTGCTGTATCGTCCTGTATCGAGGACCAAAAACAGAGGCGGAATCTCCTGAGAGCAAATGTGAAATGATACGTTTTCATTTAGAAAGCCAAATGTCATCATCGTGTCTCTGTCCCTTTTGCTTTTCGAGCAACTGGTTGATGTGGTGAGCTGGCAGAGCAAGTAAGAACATGGGAGGGAGACATTTATCATCCTCTAGACTACAGAGCTGTAACTCTGCCTGCTTGGAAATCCTGTGGACAGTCAGCGGAAAAAAAAAGAGAGAGAATAGTCAATGGTGATTGCATTACAGGGATGACATCGACCCACTGCTTCGGTGTTTAAGTTTTGGGTGGTAAAATCGTGATTGCATCACTTATAAATTAGTCAATCGAAAATATTGATCTTCTCGATCCTGTTCGTGTTCAAGTCTAGTTAGCCTGTATAATTTTCTCTACACTGTTTCTACTTTCTCCTGTTCATGAAACGTGCATCAGATTCTGTCATACAGAGTAAACATGTCTGGCAGCCGTGATCCATTGCTTCATTCACGACTTTGTTTCTCAAAAGATTGACGCTCGCACGTCAACGGCCGTGACAAGCACACGTTTCAGCATTGTACATGTTTGCATGTATACCGTGTTTCCATGGCAAGTCAATTTATTTGAAATGTTATTCTCAAGAACTGCTGACACCTCGGCCTTTCTTTCTTTTTTTCTTTTTTTTTTTGATATTTCGCCAACTTGCCACTCTCTTTTTAAAAGGTTTCTCGTGTATCTTTCTTTGCTTTTTCTAAGACCTGTCTCGCCTGCTATGTCGCCATGTCCTGAGATGCTCTCTTGTTGACTTTGAGACATGCAAAGGCAGAGAGGTGAGTGAGTGAGTGACTCCCGGACAGTCTGGGGTAGTTTCCCTACTCGACACAAAAAAAATACACATAATGTAAAGTGTCCAACACATAAACTGAACTTTGGTCTTTAAAGAACACTCATACCTTCCAGTACACATTGCAGACATTGATGAATTGTTACGGTTGAAGACAGGAGCGCCTGTTCTTGCTTTTTTAAAGCCATTTCGCTGCTGGATTATTAATACTGCTTAATATCACATCCATTAGGATCAAGAAGGCCAGAACTCCTATCCATCTCTCCAAGTATCTGTTTAAGCTTGTGGCATTTGAGAATCCTTTCAAGTTTAAGTTGCAGAGGTAACACTCAGTGGAAGCACTGCACATTGTTTAAGTCTGGGCTTTTGCACACTTGTGTGTGTGTCAGTACACTCCATTGAGTCTGGCATGATAGTGCAAAAAGCCTTCTTTTGTCTCATTTACCTACAAACAGGTGTTGATTTTCAATAATATTTCAAACAAGGATAAATTAGAAATCTATGATCTATTGGGTTCAACCCAAACTCCAAATAGACATCCAACACCAGAAGATATAAACAACAAAAAGTTGGCAAACAATTTTATAGTAACAATAAAATATTTTATTAAAATAGCTGTGAGTTTTACATTGTGAAATTACATCATTAGTAAAAAAAAAAAAAAAAAAAGTAATAAAGCAATGGCTCAGTGGGAACCATTTGTCCAATGTCCAAAATGCATAATAACTTAATCCCAATGGTAGTTCTAGGATGAAAAAATAGGTGGCCTCACGAGCATGTTGTCACGTTGCACCTATCTCAAAGTACACACACTAAAACTGAAAGAAATATTATGTTTTTGCGCGCTGTATCAATAGGAAACGACCATCTACAACCAGCCCACCTGCTGCCCCTCCAACACAGAGGGTCTGCAGAAGACGCAGTGGGGGGTATCACTTGCTGCCCTGATTGATGACCATAGGTCCCGCAGGAAGTAACCCCACCACCATGAAGGAGTGTTTTCTGAACCCCAAGTGGTATCCGGGAAAACAGAAGGACTCCAGTTAGGGAGCGTGTGTACTCATAGGCCATCTTAATGTTTGGATATACGCAGTCGCTTGGGATTTTGCAGGAAAAAGGGGAAAGTAATCAGCGACTGCAAAATAGAGCTCAGAGGGCACCCCGAATTCCTGGATGTATCCTAAAACTGATCATTATGACACGTCATAACAGTGCTTTGTCTTTTGGTTGTACGATTATAGCACCCTGTGAATGAGTTACCTCCTCTTTTCTGGGATCCGTTTTTCAGAGCTGTTCCACAGCATTCAAAACTCAAAAGTTACTGCTGACCTTAGAGAGGTTGATTATCGCTGAACATTTCATGTCATGCTTGCATGTGTACATGGCAGATAAAATCCATGACCATTCATGTTTACATTTTAGGACGACCAAATTAGGAATAACTTTTTACATGTTCAAAAAGCACATTGTTATAGTTCTCTCTGGAAATAACCCATATATTAAAATAATGCCTTGTTTTTATGACCAATACTCTTTTTTCTATGGTGGTTCAGCTTGAGTTTACAACTGTCTCCTGAAGCCACAATCAAGAAAACAGAATCCATCTATACATAATTATAAGTACTCTCTAAATTGATCTTCCCTCCAGTCTCAGGGTTACGTTCATTGTTAGGTGGCTTCAGTTTTGCTATTGACACTGAATAATTTCAACATCAGTCAGTCACTCGGCACCATTTTCTTTTAGTGTGAAAAACATTGAAGCTCATTTGGTTGAACAGGTTTATCAGTGTTCACAGTAAACCGATACAATCAATAATCTAATCAAATGTGCTCTGTGGACTCAAAGGATGTCTTGGTCCACATGAAAGGTCAACGGGCCTATATACATTTGAAATCATAAATCGTTGTTTTTTAGGATTACGTCTTTAATTTATAAAGATCTACTTAAGAACATTGTTTAATGTGTCATTGTGTCTTTCATAGGCAAAAAATGCCATCATTGTATATTTTTTTTATTCCTGCTTGCATTCACACTGAAGGTCCAGAAATGCTCTATCAACTAAACAATACTGGTTCTTCACCAAATCCACGTGTTGCACATATTAACCCCTGACCTCACTATCCTGCATCCAGTCACAGATGTGGACCAGCACCTGAGAGTCCAGTTTAATCACAGAGTGTCACTTTAAGTTGTAAGAGTTGAAAGCTGTCAAACTTATAAACTATTCTAAAAAATATTAAAATGTCATAAATATGTGATGTGTATATTTTTTTCTTATTGCTCCAAGGTTAATTTTAGTTCATATTAAGGGTAGAAAACAAATACTAAAGCATGAACTGCAAATTCAAATTCATAACAGACTAGACTTAGGCCCATGTATTTTAAAATTTGCATTCCTGATATTATTACAAGAACATCAGTAAATGTATTCATTTTTGTTGTTGTTGTGAGTATTATAATAACAAAATTAGAAACGTCTCAACTTTCACAAATTGAACTATTCAGTCCATGATAAAAACGTATTTTTTAGTTTCTTAGTTTTTTATTTTAGCCAAGAGGTTAATTTGCTAATTAAACATAAGATGGCCCTTTTCTACTGATGGAATTCAATATTTTCCAAAATGACAAAAAAAGAAAAAACACTATAATAATAATGATTAAATACCATATATACTAAAACATCTCTGCATCACCCAAAACTGTTAATTATGTATAGTATTTTTGGTAGTAATTATTGTACGAAAACATCGTTAAATAGATTATACGGACTACCACCAAAAACGAAAGCCTCATCATAGAAATATTTCAAACATAAAGGCATGATCAGAAAACGTGGTCACATTCGGTGACGAGTAGTTGAGTATATTATTAAGGAAAGCTGTGAGGAAGCTTTTCGTTAAAGCAAACAGGCCACCGGAATGAACCTATGAGAGACCGAGCAGAGGCCATAGAGGCCTCTCATACTGGCTGAATTCTCCTCATTTGTTTTCTGTAACAAACATTTCCGCGGCTGCATGTGGGTGGATTTTGACTGACACCGTTCATAAACGTGCATGATCAGGTCTCTGATGTCTATCGTGGCAGGTATCATTTACAAGTGAGATAGCATCAGTGGAGGCGCCCGGTCTGCAGAGGTGTCACACCTGAGTCACGAAATGACTTTTTTTTTTCCCATGGTGTAACGACCCAATTCATTTCCCTTATACCGACAGATGGATGAGGTGTTTTGCAGCACGTTTGGTTATTCACGTAATATATGATTGATCAAAATGTATTTAATGCCATTCATACGCGCAGAGGAAACAACATGTCACTCTCGAGATCGTATACTTTCCTTCAGAGAAAGGAATATTTCGTTCACCTCCAGTTGGAAAAACTGCGATGAAACAAACAGGTGGTGCAAAACGACATTACCAAAAAAAAAAAAATCCCTTTTGGGAGCTACAGAAACTGTAGGCTAAAATGTTTCGGGAAACTTCAATTTCCTCTTTTGTGTATAAACTGATATAATCAACAGCGAACATCCACGACTTATAGGCCTTTACCAGATGAACCAAACAACACACTTATGGATCCATGCCCAAACAATATCAACTACAGAACGACAACACATGGCACTTAAGAAAGCCTTTATTTATTTTTTATATTTACAATGAAATTATAAAAATATATAATTAAAGCTTTGGCAAATATTTTACATTTAGACAATTTATCTATTTGTTCACATCGTTGAGTTAGTGTGGACTCGAGATCATGGCCACAAATTAAGATAATATAATATATGGCGGATTACAGAATAGCCCTTGGTTTTTTTTTTTTTATAATAAAACTTCAATGACAGTCGGGATTGACAAAAAATGTATTCTTTTTTAATCCTGCAGTCTCAAAAAGAGAATACAGATTAGCAACACGAAGTATTTCAATTGGAAAAAAATATTGTAGGGACAACACCGATACATCCATGCAAGCTTACATTCATTTGGCCACTGAGGCCGATAAAGCTATACTGTATTCATAATGTATTTGAATAGGCCTGTGTGTTTGACTGTGAGCCGCAAATACTGGGGGACTAAGCCGTTAGTGGTCAGACTTACTGTTGGAGTCGTAGAAATGAGTTCAGTTAATTTGGGTATGGTAATTATGGTGGTGTAAGTCCCCGCTATGATGATGAGGTAGGGAGACTGAGTCCATGCACACCGTTCAAGTCTTCATGTTGCTGCTGTTGCTGTTGCTGCTGTTGCTGTTGCTGCTGCTGCTGCTGCTGCTGCTGCTGCTTGCTCAGGATAGTGGGCGGTTTTCTGTCTCCTGCACAACACGAATAAGAAATTCAAGTTAGTATTTACCCCGCGAGATATATGCATTCAACGTGAATTATTTCACCTACAAGTTCATTTCTAACCAGGTCAAATATACTGTAAAGGGATATTCAGAAACACATAATTACTAAGAAGCATTTATCTCTTGAAAAAAACAACAGCAACACCAAAAAAGCTTCTATCCCATTTTTGTGTGTAAAGTATGATCGGACCACCTGGCAGGCCAAGCCTGGAAGGTCAATATTTAATAATTGACATATAATTCGGCTTCATTTGGGATTTGGTAAATGTTTACACTCGTTGCGGTCGTTGCTTATGGCAAAAGGCACTGGGGAGGCCGAGGGAATGTGGCTCCTCTGCGGATATAAAGAAACTCTAATATCATATTTAAAATAAAACAATAGGAATATCCACACTGCACTGTAAAAAAAAAAAAAAAAAACTCCGTTCTAATTTAAAGCAACTGCCTTTTTTTAAAATATTTTTTTTGTTTTAGTATTCGACACATCTGTCACCGGTTTTCATATTAAACCGTGCAACTTAGTGGCCATATACGTACCCTCTCGTGCCTGATGTTTGAAGGTCATCGGCGAGTGGATCTCCCCTGCGTGCATGCTGGTCATCCCGCCGCCTGGGTGGGACAGGACCGGGCTCTGCGGCTGCCAGTGGTGGTGGCCCGGGGCCACGTAGCCGCCTGCTGGCCCACTGTACACCCCGTACTGGTTGGTGGGAGAGTAAGCACACGCCGAGACATAACTGGACAGTGTCGAGGAGGGCTGCAGGCAAACACAAGACACGCGGACAAAGTAAGCACAACGAAACCTCAAACGCACAGCGTTTATAATTGTATGTGACAGTGGCATGTGGCCTCCAGCAGTGCGCCTCTAAACTGAGTGGTTTACAGGGAGAGGGGAGCAAATTGAGGAATAGATTACATTCAAAACAATTTAATTCACCATAAATACGACTAATTAGAGCATGAATACAGACTGTCTGTCTCCGTCCTAAAACCGAACACTTAATCAAGAGTCATAAAACTCTTTAGAGTCTCAGGGGTAAACTCTTATCAAGCAGAGGTCTGTGGCCTTATATGACTGTCTGACGGGCCCTGATGTGGAAACTTTTCACAGCTCTGCCACAGGCCTGTGCAGCGAGAGCACTAATTTACTAAAGGCCTCTGCCCATTTTGGCACGTTACATTTGGACGGTGTCCTATACAGAGAAAAGAAAATGGCGCTATTATAGTGATACAGAGGGCGCACACTTGGTGTAGAAAGGTCACGTGGGCCACACATGTGCAGACATCCATTTACCTGAGCGTATTTTATGTCTGCGTCAATCCCTGATTTGTCGATCCCGTTGACCGAGTGTCCCGCGGGGAAAGCAGCTCTGTTGACGCTACTCCACTCTTCCATTTTTGGTGGATATCCGTCCATCCCAGCGATGGCTGATTTAGAAACATGTAACTTCATGTCAAACGTGTATAAAAGGTAGAATTGCCACAGAAAAAAAATGCAGTCTCGCTTAGTTTCTATAAATGGTGTGAATTAGACATTTTAAAATGATCCTGTGCGGGCTTTAAAATACGTTTCATTTTCAAAACAGCAGGCCTTTCTAAAATAGTTTTGAAGCTAGGTTTAATCAAACAATTTTATAATCAATTATAAAAAGTATCATGAGTATTACAAGTGCTTGTAATAAGCGTGTATTATAAAAATAATGCCTGGTTTTTAATTCAACGTTAAAAACAACTAATTAAAAACACACAAAAAAATGATGAAGCTGAAAGGAAACAACATATTTTCACATTATAATAAATAACGTCCTCTTATTTATTCAATTATATAAATAATTGTTTAGGTTTACTAATAAAACCCTACATTGTATCATATGTTTGTGTAAAATAATCAACATTCTCGCTTACAGCGTCAATCTATTTCAATGTGAAAAATGTAAAATGTAAATGTAAATGTAAAAATATAGAATTTGGCACACATTTTGTTTAAATTATATTGGACTTTATGACACACAATAAACACACTGTACCAGGCGACTAAACGCTGGATGAAAACACTGACTACACTGTGTTGGACTGAAGGACCAGAAAGGCAAAGACAAAACGCCTGTAATGACAACTTGAGGGATTAGGGGGGGATAGAGCAGGTGAGCAAGGTGTTTGCAAATGCATCATCCCATGAAAAGGCCTATTGAGAGTGGTCTTACTGCTTTCTGGCTGAATAGTGAAACCGAGGCCTGTGCAACTTCTAATGGACACATTGTCCTGCCCGTGTCCCGAACAGGTTCACGGAGTGATGTGGCAATGCACCATGCCGAATAACACAACAATAACCAGCTGCACTGGTTTATTAGGCTCTGATGTGATGACAGTAAGAGCTCTGCGGCTCATGGCACAGCGACGCAGAGGCCTAAGCTTTCTCGTGGAGCAGAGAGTATGTTTATTTTCCTCACCTGAGGGATCCATGAAGGCTCGTATACCGAGGATGTTGCTGACGGTGTGTGCAGAGGGCCAGGCCCTGGATATGCTCATATGTCCAGCCGTCATCGGTACTCCAGGGCTGCCCATTTTAGTGCCAGTGGGCGACATGTTGGGGTATGAATAAGGGTATATGTGGTTGTAGGAGAGCCCGGCCTGCGCGGAGGCTTGCTTACTGCTCTCGTACTGGTTGGGCTGGGAGAGATTTCCAATCTTGTTGCGTAAAATCCTGCTGATCGAGCTAACCGACGGGACGTTGTACTTGTCACAAACTCCATCTGCCAAAAGCCTGTCCCGGATCTCCCAGGCAAAGATCCCGGGGTCGCCTTGTTTGTATTCCCTAATGTTTTTCACCACGTTAGGCGTCGTGACGCGTGGCTTGCTCCCACCGATGGCTCCGGGTAAGATGGAGCCCGTCTCGTTGTACCTCGCCAAAATCTTGCTCACGCAGCCGTGCGAGACTCGGAGTTGCCGGCTGATGTCGCAGGGTCTGATCCCGAGCTGAGCCAGCTCCACTATTCTCAACCGTATGGCGTTGGGCAGGGGTCGCCCATTGACGAACACTCCGCCTAACTGGTTCACCTCTCCATAGTTTTGCTCTGCAGGCGAATAAAAACACAAGTCACATATTTACGCAGCGTGAAGTGAGTAGGCCTACACATGCATTTCTGACCAGTAAATAAAATATCCTCATGTTGTCATTGTAATGCACTTTTCCTACTCTGCCGCACAATGTAATTTCCTAAAATAATTATATGTATTTATTGTTAAGAAGCAACTTGAAAATGTGCATCCTGCATCAGTTTGACACAGGCCGGCTCCTGCAATTTACATCATAAAGTGAGGTCAACATCTGTCATGCTAGACTGGTAACCTCTGGTTGGTAACCAACAAAACGTTACACTATTTGACTATAGTTTCCCCTCCGCCATCCCTGCCTACAAAACAATTACAACAACAAAAAAGAAAACCCGCAAGATAAAAAATGGCGAGCACGAGGAATTGACACTCGAGAGCTCTTCAGAGACACACTTTTCATGGGATAATTGGCAGTGTGGTTCCATTTAAGATTTAAAGCTTTAAACAATGCCTGCTGAACAGAACTGGGGGAAAAAAATCCCCCATGAGTTAAACTTGACATACTGTCGTCGAAAAAAACACTCTTTTATTGCTCATTATCTGAACTTGAAGAAGAAGAAAAAAAATACAAAACAAAAACAAAAGCTTATTTCTGTCTTTACGCAGGCGTGGTGAGTCTGGATACGCTTGCATAAGCTCCCTGCCAGTGAAGCATGCCGATGGTTACGCGGGCTTACCCATTTGCCTATATGTTTCGAGGTGCCGGGAAATATAGGCGCCCCTTCGAATGGCTGAATGCGTCCGAGCGAAAGCAGAGAAGGAAGGGGAACGGGAGGAATGAGACCCAGAAGAGGAAAAATAGACCTCTTAAAATCTCCTCCGAGTGCAGCGCGCCCCCTTCTCTCTTTTTTTCTTTTGGAAACAAGTGACTTGCAAGGTACAATGGCACCAGAGTGATCGTCATCCGATAAAAGCAAATTGGAGTTATCCCGGTCAGTCCGGCGTTTGCTGGAATTAATTTGACGCGTCCTACACGTCAATCTTCGCTGTTATACGCTGAGCCTCTGCTTCGGTTTCATTGGTCGTCCTGCGCTGGGAACGCTGTCAGCCAATGCAAACCCCATCCGGTTGGAGCCGTGCAGCCTCCTGGAATATTTTGCATAGGGGAAGTGGCAGAAAGGGAAACGTTTCATCCAACATGCAACCGGTAAGGACTTGTACATCATGAGAGAGATATATACAATGGTATGACACCTCCCTGTTTATCAGTGTTTGACATTGGTGACGTGTTTTTAGTGTGCATCCCGGGGAAGAGTATCAATTTGATAAGACGAATATATCATCAGTATACCTGGAAATATCCACCTGTGGATGGGACTGGCATGTTGGCCAGTTTATTCCATTTGAAGCAATTTTAATTAAATTGTTTTATTCAGTCATAAACACTGCAAAATCTGTTTTTCTGCATAGAGGTTCAACCGAGCAGTGTTGGACAAACTGAGGGTATCGAGTCATTTGACCATCAGAGCCAAAGGGAAAGTTGCACACTAGCAGCCTGAGTCTTTTTTTAAAAGCCAGTGTTGGAGCATCAAACATGGGAAGGGGCGCGTGTAATCGATACCTCTGTAGATTGCAGCGCTCCCAGACTATGGGATATCCACTGGATGCCAGAGACTTACATTATCACAGCATGTTTACGGAGTTTCCTGTGCAAGTTTAGAAGGTATCGTTTATACGCTCGCAAAACGTGACTTGTAAAACTTAACAGTCGACCCAATGGTAACAAGGTGCAGTGTCCTAATCCCCCCACGACCACCTTCACAACCTCCACCCCTCTCCTCTCTGTCTCCGGACCGCTTCGCCGTCCAGATCTGGGAGCAGGACACATGGAAAGCATCAGGTCGGGTCAGAGGAGCTGGATGTTGGAGAAGATTGCCTTAAAGCTAGATGCAAGTGATGGAAACTTGCATCCTCTTTTATCGGGGACGACTGGATATCAAGTGAATTCATATCTCAGGTTTGATGCTGTATTTGCATGCATGTTGCAGGTTGCATGCACGTTGCACACCCGGAGGGAACTTCGTCTGTCGCTGCTGCATATGAATTATTGTTTTAATAAGTGGTATTTAAGGTCTCCTTCTGTCTGTGTCACTGCTGTCTCTCACTCACTCCCTGTCTCTGTTCTGTCTCTCTCTGTCTTTCCTCCAGTGCTTGGCTGGCAGGACTCCCCTCATCTGGACAACGAAGGAATTGCATGGCTTTACCAGCACAGTCTTACTTATTTGTCATGTGCACCATTTTCGGGGTAGGTAAACCATTTTCTGGATGTTTCAATAGAAAAAAGTATATATATACAGTATGTTTTATCTTTAGTATTTATTATGAATATTAACATGAGAAGGTGCGTTTGTGTTTGCCTCATAATTGTATTTTGTATACCGTTTTCCGTAAATTAAATTCTCCTCCTATTTTCCCTTTCCTTTATTTGCTTTTGCCGTGTTAATGTATGCATTGTATCACTAGGCTGTAATTGTTCTTTTTATATAATGTAATTGCCTTTACCTAAAGTTGGGTCTGTTTTTATGCATGAAATAGTCTTTGGAATTATGAGAATAAATGCAAAAATGAATGTGAGGGAATTTTAATTTCCATTAGCTAGTTTTTGTTTCTTTCTTTATTCACCTTCGCACGTGTGATAGGGTAAAATCTTAAATACATAAAGTCCTTCTCTTGTGACTGATTAAATTCCAGGTTTTTATTTATACATTTCAGGTGTGTTAAAAGTTATATAAAAGCCCCAAAAATATGCGCTGCAGCAGATTAGATTTTCTACCGTGTAAATTTAGGCCATGTAGGTTAGATAAACAGCAGGTTGGTCTGGTTTTTATAACAGGGAGCTTAGGTTATTCATTTAAATTATTTTCTCTAAAATGGGTTAGAATACATCCGTGTTGAAGTTTAAAGTTGACTCTATTTATTGAAGTAAACATACAATAGATATTTAAAAATAATAATGCACGTGAGCACTATATCCGTTGGTGCAGATGCAGTTTTGCTCAGGTGCAGCGCTTTGCAACCGTCTCTTTGTCCTGTGACAAAACAAAAACAACCTTGAACGGCTCCTTTCATTTTCAAAGTGTACTCATACAATATCTGCCCACATAAACACTGCAGCATGAACACAAACTCCAAATGCACAGTCCTTAATATTCCATTTGAAATGCAATGGTGGATGAATTATTATATAACTCACCACTGACTTACTGTACAGGGTTCTTCTCTTCATGTCCGAGGTGCTCCACTCCACCGCCATTTCATCAGAGGTGTTCAAACTAAACGCAAACTTAAGATAAACGTTTATCTTTAACCAACATCTGAACTAAAATCATCGTGCATGCACATGTCGGCACAGTGACGTCATGGAGGCACATTTTAAGGCTGGGAGTGCGAATTAAATAGGAGTTTTCCGGTAATAGACACTAGCAGATGGATGTTTATGGTGGTTGTTTTGTCTAATTATGATCACCGACATAAATATGTCCATATTTTTCAATTGTGTCACTGGTTGAATTTTGAGAGATCGAAGCGTTATAGTTATTGTAGATTACTTTTTCTCTATTTCAATGATAATACTTGAGACTGTGTCCCCAAACGGAAGAGGATTAATTCACATTCATTGATTACATGTCAAATCTTAATGTTTTTGGTGCAAGCACAGCTATTATTTGCCAATATATAAATCTTGAATTTACGTTAATTAATGTCAGCCGCTGTTCATCTGCAGGCCTGCGTTTGCTTTCAATAGGTTGTGTCACCCTGTATGTCCTCAAATGATTATTATTTATTTCAAAATGGTTCAATGCTATTTTAAATTGTTCGTTCAGTTGAGACAGATTAAAACGAACAGCCCACAATCGGACGCCCCGGTCTTCAAAGTGTGAGATTCTCTCCCGAATCGCTTTCAGATCAGACACAAGTTAAGTCGTCCGATCGACACCCGACGCCCGCGAGGTGCGACGACCCCCGTCGGCAAATATTGGTGTTGGTTTTAAGTGTCATCGGAGGATTCACTTCCTCAAGTGTGCTTTGTCTTTAAAGTTCTGAGGCCAATTCAAAATTGTAATCGTCATTGTCCCAAAGGGGCCGACAGTGTGCGCGCGCGTGTGCGCGTGTGTGCGCGTCCGTGCGTGGATGAATCTGGGGGGGTGTTCTGGAATTATTTTAGTAATCTTTCAGATGCAATTATACTGCAGTTTCTTTTTTTTTAAAATGGTAAAAGAGCTGAAAGCTACACGTGTATTTGTGTGTGTGTGTGTGTGTGTGTGTGTGTGTGTGTGTGTGTGTGTGTGTGTGTGTGTGTGTGTGTGTGCGTGTAGGTGTTTGTGTGCGTGCAGACTTAATACAACCAAGGCCTACCTCTGGCTTCTTGGCATGTGAAGAAAAAAGGAAAAGATATAGTAGCTGTGATGCATCAAAGTTTAAACTTACTGCTAATAGTATGCAGCATTTTGGACATTCGCTTCTCATCGCTCATCTGGTAAACAACACTGTTGCACATCAACGCATATTTCCCATCTCCACAAAAGCAGAATCTGTGTATCCTTTTGCTATGGTTTTAATTCCGTGACTGGATGAACCATAGTGTTTTAATGAAGAGCCTTTTTTTTCTGGTGCCCATGTTTTCGATTTAGTGTTTGTGAGTTTAGTGATCTCAGTGCTCAGTGGGGGAATATTAGACAGGGTCCAGATTGTGAGCAGCACACCAGGACCAACATAAGGATATTAGTTTGAATCAAAGTGTGTACCGCTCCTTATATTCCCATAAGGAATCCAAAACAGTGTATAGAGGCAAAAGCATATAACGATATATGCCTTTGCCGAGGCTGCTCTTTGGTGCTCAAACAAATGGAGACATTTTCAGCAGCTATTCTGACACTCACCCATTTGTAATATTTTTGTACTGTTAAAACCAATACATTAAACTTATCGTGTCACAGTTAGTCTAAAAAGGTAATAATCCCTTGTTGCTCATTATTAGGAAGGACTGGGGAATCAATGTTTATCCTGTTGGAAGCCAACCAAGCCCAACCTGTAAAGAAACACATAGATTCCTCGGTCAAGTAGCCCCACTCTCCTACAAAAAAAAACAACAACAAAAAAAACCTGTTTGTCCACTCCTATCTGATCCAGTGGTGGTGATGTGTAGTTTCTTTGTGCTCCTGCTGGTGAGGTTCTGCTCAAAGGAGGCTTGGAAGGCAGCGGGCTCAGTTCTTTTATAGCCACAAGACCCACTCTGAGCCACAGAACACGCCTAATGAGGGCGTGCAGCAGTGCCATGTGCGACATGCCAGCTTTTACCAGGCTGGGTAATTGCTTGTGACCTTCACTAAACACGTCTCATGTGTCTTCATGTTCTGAGCGTACTTCTAATTGTTACATTGAGCGAGATGCCTGAGGATCATGCGTTTGCTTTGACTGTTTTGTGGGGAGAAGCAGACATGTCGCCTATTAAATCTTTAGGGAGGCGAGGGGTAAACGTCACTCTTTTTGTTTGTTTTTTGTGTGTGTGAAGAAAGTTAGTTGTGGACCCCTTCTTTACCTCTACTTGCAGTTATCACATTTCAAAGATAGTATAAGGTCTCAGTATACTAGCAGACATTTTTCTGTCATTTACTGTACCCATTAGACCACTTAACAAAAATTGCAAAAAGGTTTTTTTAATTTCATATCGCTGGCTGTCCTTGGGACTCCATGACAACTTTGTTGTGTATTGAGGAACAAATCTGGTTTTCATTTAAATTGGAAACATGTTAGAAAAACACAAAGGACTTGTTTCTCTCAGTTTTTTTCTCTTCAAAGAAGGTGACACTTAAAACTGAAAATTGTAATTATTTTATTATTTGTCCCAGATTGAGTTTTAGAAGCCATTCTAATGTGTGAACAATTTGACACAAAGTTCGACATACGGTTAAAGACAGGTAACCAAAGCTGAGCATAGATTATGATAAAAATTAGACCACCATAAGCATCCATACCAAGTGCAGAGTGTAAAGTTTATTCAAGCGCATGTAAGAAAGTGTGAAGTGAGGTCATGATATAAGCTTTCCACTCCTGCATTACAGCAGCTGGTTCTTCTGGAACATTTGATTCTAATGCACAGTAGCAATCTGTGCAACTGAACAAAGAGGCTGCACTTATCATGATGCACTTCATTAAGATAAAAGTATGACTTCTAAAAAGAAGCAGTGACCATAAATTCAGGATGATGCCGATCTGTTCTGGAAATGGAAAAGATAACTAACTCAGACGTATTAGTGATAAGTACACACACTTATGTTAAGCCTCTGCTATCAGACAGGGAGTCAGCATAATGAAGACTCAAGGTGGGACCCCTTTATCAGACGTGGCTTTAATTCACCATCACAATCTAGATGAAGATCGAGTGAATGAAACGCCATGCACGTTGAATTGAAAAATGATGGTATGTTACTTCCGATAGATAAAAGGAAAAACGTGATATGAAGCGTGACCGTTTATTTTGTCCGATTTGTTGAATCCAGGCTGAATTATTTCAATTTCTTCTAAAAGGATGATCATTTTTCCCTGTCTCCTACTTTTTCTGGTCTACATTTCCAAAGATTATCAACAGTGTTGACTTGGCAGAACCGTTCTGTGAGAAGTCGTGATGAATTGCGCTACGTTATCATATAAGGGCTTATGATGTTCTGCACCTTTTTACATGAGCTGTGCTCAGATAGACGATGCTGAACTTAAAGCTGTAGTGCCCTGACACTTAGACCACTACCGTGGTCCTCCCCAGTGCTGCATGGTAATCAAATGGTGGAAAAGGATGAGGAAGAGCGCCCTCTATGGCCAAGAGCAGAATAATCCTGCATGCGGAAACAGTGAAACCAGTCCAGTAAATATGTTCATATTTGCATGCATTGCATAATCTATGTAATTCTAAATAAGAATTAAAGATAAATGCACTGTTGCAGACTGATAACAATAACCAAAGGAGTGCTCAGTGTGTCCCAATGGTCAATAAGGTTGTAAATAAATTCTTGACTGGGGATGTGGTTGGTTAAAACTTCTTAGAGGGAGGACAGCAAAAGGGACTGAATCACATGAACTTCATAAAATATTGAAATAACGTCCTTTTAATGGGGTTTGCTTTCTGATCGGGCTGCATAACTACTTTTTTGTTACTGCATCATTAATACTCGTACTCATAGTGTATCCAGTCTGTTCAGCCAGAAATCTGGGCATTATTACATGCACCTTTTTATACTCACATGCTCGGTTGTTGTTTGGAACTTCGCTGGGCTGGATCTGTTGTCAATTAAGTGAAGGAACCTTAATTACTTTTGGAGCACTTCAGACTCCGTCCACGGCTGCTGCTGCTGGTTCATGCCTGCCCTATTTGGAAATCAGCCCAGGGAGTCAAAGAAACAACGGGTCACATGTGGAAATTGACATCAACCTTTTTTGTATCTTCAGTTCACAATTCTTCTGAAATGTTTATGATTAACTTTTGACTTTTAGCTTTTGTACTTTTCATTTATCTCACGTTGTCTCTCTCTCGCTTAGCCTTAAATTAGTTACATAGATAAAGCTCCGAGACACCTGTAATAACAATAAGCAGTGATTCCTCAAATGACCCTCTTTGAGCTGTAAATCCATTCGTGTGTCATGGATTGCAGTGTTGGTGTAATTCTCTGCTCCTAAGCTTAAGAATGCCAGATCTGTAATGGAAAAGCTTGCAAAGGGGACATTCAAGGCCTTCCATTGGAGGCAGTGTGATATCGTTTTCCGCCAAACCAGAAATCAAGGCCTTGGATGGACCTTTTTTATGTCAGGGATAGGGGTACTGTATGTTTTCTGACAGTCGCTCCTTTTAAGATTAATGGGCTTATGAAAACCGTGTGTCTTCTTCCAAAAGCCAAGCTCGATATCAGTCAATGTTGCCAGCATAATCGTGCCGCTCTGACGAAGAAATCCCAAAGACAGATTGAATATTGTCACAACATGGGAGAATTAGAATCTGTGTTTGTGTGCGTGCGTGCGTGCGTGCGTGCGTGTGTGTGTGTGCACAGGCCGAGGGGGCTAGTAGCCATACTGGATTTCATTTCTTACTTCTGGGACTACACACATGCCAACGAACTAATACGATGCTGCTTTTACACAAAGACTTTTATATTTACGATGCAGCAAATTAGACTGCATTTAACAAAAGCTAAAATCTAAGTTCATGCATTAACCAATAAGGCAGAAAACCACATGATCTATAAGCCATGTTAGCTCTTCTTCTGAAATATGTAAAGGAGTAGGGATCTATCCTCGTGCTCTATCAGTGCACTGACCTCACTGAACCACTGCCAGATGCTCATAAATACATTCCCTTATTTCTACCCTTGTGTGGATGCCAGTTGAGCCAGGAAGTGGGTTTGTTTTGGGTGTTCTCAGTATATTCCAGCCAGAGCCGCGCTTTCACTTCTCTCTTTGGAGAGCTGTGCTGGCTTCCTGAAATGCATATGTATTCCTGCTTGTGGTCGTCCGTCATGGTGGTGATCTGTTGAAAGCAGCATAACTCGAGTCCAGTGTCTGTATAATGGCGACTTGTTTGTCCTGACACCCGTGGATTAATCAACTGGACGTCTCTCCTCCGTGGATTGTAGTGCCGCACTGTGCGGGTCCAGAATCAAGAGTGTACATGTGAAAACCGACTCAAGGCTCTGGCTAAGTGAGCAGTTACGCCTGCATCGACCAATGTCAGAAACTCAACCCACATGATTATTTTTTGGTCACATCTGGACACATTGCCTTTCAGCTTTCAAAGTATGCATGTGTGTATTTCAGTTTGCAGATATTTCAGGAATTCTCCATGTCGCTCATCGGCTCTCCATATTTAGAAAGACTATGCATAAAAAGCTAATTATGTACATTAACAAATTGACCCTGTTGGGTACAATTCAGGCTTACAGTGTGAGCTGGAGATCACTTCAACCTGCAGCAAAGGAATGGGGGACCTTAGCTCACTCATGCCGGTGGTGAAATGTCTGACATGTTTGCGCTGAGTAGGGACAGACAGGGCAGCAACCAAGCCTGGACTTGCCGGCCAAGAAAAAGCCCCTCATAGCTCCCCCATTTTAGCATGCCCCTTCCTGAATGAATGCACCGCCTAACCTTGCACACTCAGTCGCTTTACATTTATGAACACGTGTGTGAAAATATGTAACCACTGTGTGTAAATCGACTTTTACTGTCTGTTGTTTGTTGTTGACTTTCGTACAATGTAAATATAGAAGGAAGTTGGTATGTGTGAACAGAATAGAAACCAGCTGGCAGAAAATGCATTGTGTGTACAACCGGGAGATGAAAGCAGTGGGAGTGAAAGAACAGGCAAGGTAAACTGGGATCAAATTAAAAGCACATGACAATACTGTACTGTATGTGTGATAATACTGAGAGACTGGACTGGAAATAAAGTAAAATAAAAAAAAGTATGAACTATTTCAATTTATAATGTTTCGCGTGTTTAGTTGTGTATCTGGTTTTCGTGAATGCAGCCCAGCAACTGTCTGCTATTTGCAGTGGTGGAAGAAGTATTCAGTGTATGAAAAATCCTACCAAAGTAAAAGTAAGTATGAACAGCAAAATGTACTTAAAGGTATCAAAGTAAATGTACCTGTGACTGTTACATTATCTGATTGTCAATGCATCAATATGTAAGTAGAATAATTACTGTTGCAGCGGGTCAAGGTAGAGCTAGTTTATATAGTTAGGTAGTTTAGTCCATGGTTCCTAACCTAGGGGTTGGGCCCCCTTCAAAGGGTTAGAGGATGCATCAAAGGGGTTGTGAGGTAATTAACAAGGTATGAAGGACGAAGATACACAAATCCCTTTTTGCTTTGCTTCTTGAAATATTGGATAATTTAG
The DNA here is from genome assembly GCA_016806645.1 of Ophiodon elongatus. Taxonomy (NCBI): domain Eukaryota; kingdom Metazoa; phylum Chordata; class Actinopteri; order Perciformes; family Hexagrammidae; genus Ophiodon; species Ophiodon elongatus. Next base: position 591,117 of record JACSYO010001151.1, on the reverse strand, counting down.
CCTCTTTGGTCATTTTATTGAAACCACATGTGAAGTTTAGAGTATAAATCATTGTTTTGCAGAACTGCAAACAATTCAAGCCAAAAAGGTTGGAAACCACTGGTTAATCTTCAACAATGTGGATTTGTTTTTATTTAAACTCTAAATCTGAAAAATAACTATAGCTGTTATATGAATGTAGTTGAGTAGTAATGGAAAGTACATGTACTTACTTACTTCCCATGGCTAGCCATTGAAGGAAAAGGTCTGTTCTTCATGAGTCTATTCAAAAGTAGGAATTTATCTATGTGTTCCTTTATTTCCTTTCATGCTTTGTTTTGGGTGTCTATAGATAAATTGTTGTTTGGATGTTTTGTCGGTGTTTCTTTATTATCACCAAAAAAACTGTTCATAATAAAGAAAGTGGCAACTGGGCTGCAAGTAACAATTATTTTCATTTTTAATTCAACTTGATGATTTATTTTCCAATTAATCCATTAATCATTTACTCTATGAAATGTTAGAAAGACAAAATACAAATGTCCATCAAATTTCCCAAAGTTGTGTCTTTAAATTGTTTGTTTTGTCCTTCCACCAGTCCAAAACAGAAATATGTTCAATTTGCATTGATATTAAACAGAGAAAAAGCAGCAAATCCTCACATTTGACATGCCAATATCTACAAATGTTCTATCAATCAACTTAATTGCTTCCTGCAATTGATTATTTGATACATTGCTTCAGCACTAGTTCATACAGAGAGTACTGAATCAGTAGTTCAGGGACACACAATCAGTTTGTTTATATAAACACCTGCGTTACCTTTTGGAATGAATATTTGGATGTTGACTATTGAAAAATGGTATGTATTTTTTTTGCTTCTGATTATTTTACACATCATATCAAATGCTAATTAAAACAATACCAGAGAACGGAAACAGTTTTAAGCTGCATTGCTATTATTTGTGGTGAAAGTTACAAACGAGATCACGAGACATGTCAGATATTGTTACCATGAGTTACAATGATCATGGCGAAGGTGGTGGAGCCCACATATGATGATGTTATTAGTTGTAACAGCTTTGGACAATGTAAAACGGCAAACCACAAATGCTCAATGTCAGTCTTCATGTAACCGTATCTGATTTGTGTACACCCACATTAAAGCTAATTATGGGCTTGGTCCAAGGTCTCCGTCAATTTCGTAGAAGACTCGCAGTGTTATAAGATGTCAAGGAGAGCTTACATCCATCCGGTGTAATTAAAGGACTTTTACAGCCTCAGATGAAATTTGCAACATGAGGAAATTATTCTCCCACCACTTTGCTACGACTGTCCTTTCATTAACTCATTACACCGAAGACAATTTGTCCAATGTGATGAATTAAGTGTGATTCTTTGCTTTTTAGTGTTATGCTAACAGGTTTGCCTAATCACAGAACATTTGTCAATGGAAAGTCTGAAGGGGTGGAAACTTGTTGTCAACAAGTGTGTTGTTAAATCAAAGCGTCCCTGATCCAATTCATGGTACAATTATCTCAAAAGAGAAGTGAGCCCATATGCTGCAGACCACAACCTGTTGCCACATATCCAAACCATCTACGGAGATGGAACTCTGCGCTCAAGTGTTTCCTCCTACAGACAAACGTGTCCCAGACCTCCTGTCCGAGACAGAATACAATTACAACATCAAATAGAAAGAGTGCGGCGTATTTCCCAGGATCAGAGGGTTGAGTCTTTCCTTGGCAGTGAACAGCGATACTGGCTGAGAGCCTCCTTCACTCAAAGAGATGGCAGGGATTTCCTCATGACATAGTGCACGGGATACTTAAGAATAAGAGGATGAAGCCATGTTGTGGACTGAAAAGCTGGGCATTCCTGATCTTTGTCATTGTAATGATACTGATAGCTATACTGATGATGATATGTGCATTCTGTCTTCTCTGGTATTTGGAAATTAAACAATTAAGTGGAGTGTATCTATTTATTTTGGAAATATGGGTTAACAAATTAGTTTTGAAGAAGAACATCACAGTAGAGCGTATAGTAGTACTGCTTAGCCAACGTTACTCAAACAGAAGTAAATAGTGCATTTGCTCGGGACTCTTTGCAACCGTGGATTAATACACATTCTGTGCTCTCATGAATATTTACAGTGGCAAGACAGTGTGTGTGAGGGATTGACTCAAAATACAGTATACAGTAGACATGTTCATCGTAATAGAAGAACATGTCACTCAATGATGTGTCTTCGAATGGTTTTGGAACAATTGTACAGAGTAATATATTATATCATGCTATGCGCAGACAATACTTGTTATCAATTAATTGTTGGTTTTGGTCTTTTCTTGGAATTTGTTTAGAAAAATACGAGACACTTGACTTGCCCTTTGAAGTAAGAGTCTCAGTACATAAGTAGCAGGGTAAATATTAGAGGCCCATGTTATTCTATGCACCAGGATGTATTAGAATCTCATCTAAGTGACAAATAAAAGGAAAAACCAGCATAAAGTGTTGTTGAAAAATTCCTTTGTTCCCTTATTTGGTGCTTTAATGATGGTGGAGGATAGTGCTGTATAACTGACAATGTATAACATAAAAAAATTCCCAAAGGTGTTCCGTTGAGTCAACATAGCGTCAAACCAGGATCTATGTGGAAGCATCTGCATTTGTTGTGTTTCTTCACTCATTTCTTCAGGCTTTTCATTTAATTTGTCACCTTTTAAAATAAACTATTTAGCACCAATCCTACTACGAAAGATCACACAATAATCTCCAGAAGGAGTTTTTTAGTTTTCAAGCTAAACATTTTAATCAACGAGAACTTTTACACACATTCACACTGACACACATGCAAATGAGAGGTTGCTGCCAGGCATCTCATCATGGCTGAAAATATGAATTCACATTCAAAGATGAACCATCCTGACTTTTGGAGCACACATTATTCAAGTTCATCCCCTGCATCATAACTTTTACACTCCTGCATCTAGTGTTAATGCTGGGGGAGTTAAGTCGGTGTCAGTGGTATTTCTTCAGCAGGCCTGCGACCTGTCAACAAAGAGGGAAAACCTCTGAAAGTGATACTCACTCTTCAGAGACCGTTTGACTCAACCAAGCGAGACGTTATTAGCATTCTGGAGCTAAAATGTTTGAGTTAGAGCTAAAAATGGATTTGTCACTGTCTCCTTGTCTTCAGATGATTCATTCTGAGCCATTCTCTGCCCTCTTTCTCTTTTCCTGAACTTGAGCCAAGACAAGTGCAAGCAAGTCTCAGAGGACAGGTTTGATGGGCTACTTTTAATAGTTTTCTTTTCTATACACACACACACCACAGAGAGAAAGACATCTGTTTTTGTCCTGCTGAATTGAGGAGGAATGAAAAGATAAATGACTAAAGGGAATTAAAAGTGTTGTTGTATAAATGTATGAATAAATGTTTTTATTCACGTTATTTTGCAATTTTTATTTGATGATTTTAGTGTAAAAAATAGGGAATTTAAGTACACGATGGGAAAGACTCGGAAAAAGGCACCTTCTAAACACACTGGCCTATGACTTTCACTGTGCACTGTGAAGGCACTGCACCCTTAATTCTCTTCAACTTGACAAATTTACAGACATTTACAGACATTCCCGCTACTTTATTCTTCACTTCATAGCACTCTGGGTCATATCAAGTTCTCAGGGAGAATGCAGATGGCTGCGATAGCATCAACAAGATGGTGCAAAGTGATGACACGTTTGCAGAATCAGCCTGTCTTACGAGGCGTGGGTCACGGGTGACTGAGAACACGTAGTCGGTCGGTCATGTCATCACCGTTTAGCATTGTCCAGACTAAGCCCTATAGTTTCACGTTTTTCTCTTTGGAAAATGACAAAATGCAGACTTAAGTTTTGGAGGCAGAGCTGCACTGAAGAAGTAATGTCAATTATTGAGTTAAACTTCAACAGATGAAGCTGAAGAACCGGTTTTCCTGATTACGTAAGTCATTTTACACAGAGGTTGAGAATAAAGGGACTTCTCAAAGAGTATGCCATTGAGTGTGACAATGATTTCCCTACTAAGTAAAATAATGCATTTTAAGTTATCCACTCTATCTGGCATTTTTAACTAATTATCTGTGTAGTTCAGCTACTGTTCTAGTCAATGGACCTTCCAAGATTAAGAATGCCAAGGTTGGAATCCAAAAAATCAATGCTTCACATATTTGAGGTTCTTTCTTTGTCTTTAAAGTGTGACACTTGGATACCTTGTGTGAAACTCTTTAGCTCTATCCATTTGTATTAAACTCAACCACTCAACAGCTGCTGCCTGTCAGAAAGGCCTTTGTCAAAACATGAACTATCATCAGTCAAACCAAGATTCCTTCTTGTTCATTCATCATGTTTAAAGTGACTGACCTGTAGAGTTTACAGAAAGCCAGAAATAGGTAATTTTACAGTAATTATCCAAATTATCATAAGGTTTGCTATTCCAATTTCAAGTAGAAGCTTTGTCGTTAAAGATTTACAATTTTGTTAAGTTTCTAGGTAATAGTGGTCACTGTCATGATCCCATCCCCATCCCATTATCTGAAACCGCTTATCCTATTCAGGGGGGTGGGGAGGCTGGAGCTGATCCCAGCTGACATTGGGTGAAGGCAGGGTTCACCCTGGAGAGATCGCCAGTTTATCGCAGGGCACATAAAGAGACAGACAACCACTCACACCTACAGGCAATTTAGAGTCTCTAATTAACCTAAGCTGTATGTCTTTGGACTGTGGGAGGAAGCCAGAGAGAACCCTTGCTGCCACTGGGAGAACGTGGAAACTCCACACAGATTGAGGGGATCAAACCCAGGCCCCTATTGTTGTGAGGTGACAGTGCTAGCCACTACACCACCGTGCAGCACTGTCATGATCCTCTCTGCCTATTTCTAGGTTTGTGTGGCTGCTTCCCTTACAGGTATTGGAGGTGGGCGTGGCAGAGGGTTATCAGTAAAATGTGCACATCGGTGCTCATCAGCAACACTGGCAACACCTGGCCCCATTGTCCCAGTGTGCTCTTTTAAAACCCCATCTCAACCTTTTGGTTGAGATTATGGTTGCTGCTGCGTCATAAAACATTCCATACATTTCCACTCATGCACTCGTCTGCTCTGCTGAACTCATTGAGTTCACATGCTGCTGATAGTTTAAGTATAAGTCATTCATTAAGTTGGTTGTGTACATTTCCCTCTTTTGCCACAAATGTGCATTAGCTCGTAAGTCCTACGCAGAGCACTCTGAGCAATTTGTTGTCATTGTACAGAACTTTCCAGCTCCTTCATACACCGCACTCATATAAATGCTGAAGTATTACGAAAGAAAGAAAGCGAGAGATGAGGGGGGGGAGAGAGCATGACCGAGCTTTACCGCCAGATTGACCGAATCGAGACCTTGGAGTGAACTGCCTCTCTTTTGGGGGAGTTTACATATAAACACCTTCAACATGCAGGTGGAAATACGGGCCATTAAGGCTAAACAAATAGTCCTGGTCTAGAGTTCTGGGCTTTTTGCAAACAATGGATTTTTTTTTATATAATCTTGGACTTGAATGCTATTGAGAAAGAAAAAGAAAGAAAAAGAAAAACCCAGCATCTTCATTGGTGAAAGATCTGATGGGGAAAGTTTTTCCCTTTTGGATAATCAGATCAGGCCTCTAGAAATCTTTACTTTTCACTGCAACAACACACTTAAATCAAACTCTTGACTTGTTTGCTGAAATTGATTGAAACTAGCTCCATATCAGTGATGAAGGGCTGCAGAAGCACATCCAGGTCATTCAAGTCTGGTCGGTTTCTTTGCTGTTAATTCCATTACTTTCATACAACCCAACCTCACTTTCCGACATATCTGCGCTACCTGGTACAAACACGCCACCGTCTGTGTGGAAGTGGAAGTTGCTCACTTGATCTTCCACTTGAAAGAAACTGTTTTTAATTCATCCTAATGCTGACACCCAGACAGTGTGTTTGTCTTTTACTCAGCAGATTATTTGAACACTTTAAGCTTTAAAGGAATTACATTTATGAATAAATACATTATATCTGTCTTTTCTCCAGATTTACACCTTTAAATATGCGTGTATCTCAGTTCCTAGATGCACAAGCAGTTTATTGTTGAGAGTGGGGTTCAGATTTTATGATATATAGGTAAATAAATTAAGTAAACTGCATTAAACACTCTTGTGGGCTCAGATTATATTTCTTTTAACAGTGTATTGCTGTTTAAATTCAGAGCAAAGAAGTTGAGCAGTTTCTTCAGAAGTTCATCTCAAATTACACACATCATTTCAGTGTATCATCCAATAGATGGCAGCATAGGCTCATAGGACAGAATGTGCATTCGTTCTGAAAGCAAGAATCTTCTTCAACACCTCTTTCTCTTTTTACTTTTTCTTTTATGCTTTAACTCATTTATAAGATTATACACACCCTTTAAATAAGGCGTGTTTGTGTAATTCTCTCAAAACTAGAATTAATGCGTTGGGATAACCCCAAACCATGAACATGACATAAAGAGGTGGACTCAGTCTGTGAGGTTGCCAGAGGGTGGCAGTCTTCCCCCATCTTTTCCCATCTTTTATCACAATCTCTTTATGGGATGAGAAAGGAGAAAACAATGACTCAAAACAGCAGGCATCTTCTCTCAAGCACTAAACTGCAATCGTCTACCACTTTCATGATTTTATTATTGTGTCCGTTAACACGTTTTTAATGTGGATTGTGTTTTGCTAGACTGTTAGTGTGTGTTATTTGTAAAAACAAATACTGCAATGTTGTGAATATATGTTTGTGTCATCATAAAGATCATTCTGTTGATATTAACAATTCTGCCAGACTTGTTTTAATTCCAAACCTTTTATATTCTTCAACATTTGGTCTCAACTTCTTTTTACAATTTGGTATCTAGTTGCCACAAAGATGGTTCATAGAGCCAAGGTCCTCTTCTGATTAGAATATGATTCAAGTGATGAAAAATATGACCCCACATTGTCATTGTTAATCACTTCACCTCCTTTCATGAAAAATGTCTCAGATGCCGGACAAAAAGCTGCAGAGACCACACATTTAGCTGAGTTCAGGAAATGTAATATCTCCATTACGACTGTCTGCACGGAGCTGCGCTGAGAAGTTGAAAAGACACCTCTGATTGATGTGACACTGTATGAAAAAAAAAAAAATATTGACAGCAAAGCCAACATTTCTCATCGGGTTCAGCAGTGTCAGCTTCCTTTTCTCTCCATCCTTCATCCGCTCAACCCCGTCCCCTCCACGATGAAAGTCGAACAAATCTGCTGACATTGATCCTGTCTCCTCGGCTGGCCTAATTTCATTTCAGCCTGAGAAAGACGGCTATCTCCAAAGATCTTGACAGACAATTGTATTTACTATTTTCTTTTCACAAGCCAATAAAGGGGGAGCAGTTATTGCATCAGATTATATGAAAAACCGTTTAATGATTCCAATTTATAACTCTAGACTGAATAATGATACAGTTAAGAGCTGACAGGCCATGATAAATGAAGGCTCATATAAAACATATTTAGTGTGAAGAATGGCTGGAGATGAATTGCACAGTGATACAAACTCATGATAAAGAACAGTAAGAGCCACTAGAAGACTTAATAATGTGCTATTCATTTTGAAGTGATTTTGCTGGTTAATAAAAGAGCACAAATTAAAAATATATTTATTGTAGAAAGACGTCTGGGAATATTGCCCCCATGTCTCCAGACACCCACCCTCACCCAATCTAATCGCTCCCCATCTCTTTAGATTGAACCTATCAAATCCTCAGTTTCCCTCTCCATCACTGCTGACTCTCGGTGTATTTCGCTGTCTGTAACTTGCTTGATTTAGTGCGTGTATATGATTTCTTCCACAGCATATATTAACTTGTTCTCTGAAGGGACTGGCAGCGTCGTTCGTGCTGCTGTTTGGACTCGGCTGCTGAAATTTAAACCCATAACACGCTGACAGCTACACCAAAGCTAAATTACCAGCTAGTTTATGTATCAGTCAGGCTCATGGTGCAAGAAGTCATTGATTTTGCAAATGTAAATGGTCGATACCAGAATCCTTGAATTGCAGCGGTGAAAACATACAGGGAACACATATCATTCAAAGGGAAAGGACTAATGTGTGTTCTCTAATGCTGAATGTGATGAAAAGCCATTGTCAAGTGGTGAACTCTTTAAAATCATGGTCAAGGACTCGAGTCTATATGCTGGTACTGGACCAGATAACGTGAAATATCTGTAAGGGTCTTTTCACTGAGAGATAGGATTTTTAATTTACCACATACAATGTCTGCCACAATTTCTATACATTGGCGCATCACTCTGATGTTACCAGTGCTCTTCCATAAAAGGGTTCACCAACTGTTTTGTGTTCTTGTAATTGAAAAAAAGGTCGTAGTCATCCCTTTTATTTGTTGTGTGAAGCACTGTAAATGTGATATATCCAGAGGGTTTAAAGGAAATGCAGTGGTACAAAGAATCCACAAATTCATACCTGCAGCCAACAACGGCTGCCTCCTCCCTCAGGTGGTTTATGATATGTATACAGACCATCATGCACTACTTGTCGCCTCTTTGTTGCTCAGATTGATGCATGCGGAGAGCAAGGGCAACAGCATCGCCCCATCCATCCGCACGTCCGTTTTTCTAGACAACACACGAATTTGAATAATAAAAGTGCGGAGCTAATGAGAAAATGTAAATGAGACTAAGGATAGGCACACACAAGCCTTCATTTGATGAACAAGAAATGAGGAACGAGGTAAATTATCCCAGGATCATGTTCGCGGTGACACCTGAGGGACAGATGAAGTAGTAGCCATTGTTTTTCCCTCAATGCAGATATAGAGCGGGGGCAGAGGACAGTGAGAGGAAGCACATCAGAATACGTGACCCCCAGCCCTGGACCCCCAGAATGAGAGCTGGATCAAACAGAGGGCTTGAGCGGTCTGTTGTGTCCATGTGAGCAGATTGACACGGACCACGCACTCACAAATGAATATTGCATAAAGTACAATTTAGAAGAATACTAATAGTTTTGGCATATGTTTCATTCATATACGCTTCAGTACCATATTAGAAGGAGGCAGTGGGTTGCAAGGTGTCACTAATGACACGTTGTCCTAGTACATGTACTCTGTGCAATGACAATAAAGTTGAATCTGAATCTGAATCTGAATCTGAATCTAATGTATTACAGATTCTGGTTATTTTTGTCCATACGTTCACAATTTCCATTTAAATTCAGTAAAAATTATTGTCAATACCATCAAGTGTTACATTTGATCAATCCAGGATGGCATTTTTAGCGACGTGGCTGCAGGGATAGCAGTGTCTGTTGGTTGGTCTACTACTTCAGATTTTAGAAAAACATCTCATGGATTGCCATGAAATGTGATACATCTTCCCGTGAGGATGAATCCTAGTGACTATAATGATCCCCTGACTTTTTTCTGTAGCATTACCAGCAGGTTTTCACTTATCCTGTGAAATATCTCAACATCTACTGGATTCACTGGCACAAACATTTGTCAAAATCAGGTCAGCATTTTAAAGTCGGCCATTAGTTTTGTTTATGACCAAATACCTGCTGAACTAATTACACTCCCCTCGGCCTCAGCTGCATTTTGCGATTATTGCTGCTGAGCATATGTTAGCATTCTAAGCTTGGCTGGTGACCATGGTAAACATCATACCATGTTAACATTATCACTGTGTGCATGTTAGCATGCTGACGAAAGCATTGAGCATAGCTGTAGATTTTTGTCTTGTTAATTATTGACCATTTTCTTGGGGATACAGTCTGGAGAAGCATATAGTATTGCATCCTGGAGACATTTTTAAGATATCTATACGGTATATGAACAAGTTGTAACTCTGAACTATGCATAGCAATTTTTTTTTTTGGACCCACCTTGCTTAAACTCTCCCAGTTGTAACAGGTTTGAAAATAAATGCAAGCGTTATTGCCAAAATGTTATCCTTCTCATAAACCCTCAAGTACCCCGCCCATGCAAGGTATAGCCCAATGTGTCTGCATTGTAAATGGTAAAACACCAATGATGATTATGTGACAGTTTAGATTGCTAAAGAGCAGACAATAGAGGAACGTGATTGGCTCAGTCAATCCAGAATCAAAGTACCTAATTTGCCAAAAGATAATTCACTCTCAACAGTACAGTCGGATAAGGGAAAGAAAGCGGAAGGAAGTGAGTAATAAGGGCAGCAAAACAAACCAGGCAGAGGCCTATAAAAATAGAGCGTCTTCCTCTCAACAGCCCCTCCTTGAGATGCAGATCATCCGTGATCACCTGGTAGTTCCGGACACAGGGCGGGCTAAGCTCTCGTCGACCTCTCAGAGACAGCCTAGCAACACCCTGTGTCCTTATCCCTCCGGACACCCACACACTGCCTCTCTCTTCTTTGCCACCTCCCCCAGGCCTCCCACCCAGACCCTCAGTCCTTGGATGAGACCCCAGGCCAACGGTGAACAAGGGGCTACTGAATGGGCCCTGGACTGGCCTTTGTCTGGCCCTACTGCAGAGTCCCTTTATTTACACAGTCTTTAACGCTGTATGTTTTCTTGTCTCTTAATTGCATTGGCCTTTGCTGCCCCTTGGTCAATCAATACCATCTCCCCAATGACATCAGCAACTCTATTCAGCGAGGCCTTTCCAGGTGATGGGTGTTTCGTGGGAGAGCTGGTGTGGGAACGAGCCTTGTAAATAGACCCGCTGCCCTCTTTCTCTTTCCTTCCATTACTGACCCTATATTCTGTGAGTGTATATATATATATATTTGTATATATACACTCACAGATATATATATATATAATTATATTAAAAAATATATATATATTTATATATATATATATATATATATATATATATATATATATACTAGAGACATAACATACATGCAGCATGCGATATCTATCTATTTATGTGGGTTTCTAACTATCAATCCTCAGTGCCTTTGTTAATTCCCAATTGATGCACTCATCATGCAGACATGTGGCATGTGGAAGAGGGCGTGTCTTCTTCAGCTGCAGGCTCAGCACTCTGGAGTCCATAGGTGAGCTCACTGCATGATAAGTCTGGCTGATGAGACAATCAGTGCCATCAAAACAATTTTGCCGACCCTTGACTCTGGAGAGAGAGAGTGAGTTGACATGCCTTTACCAATCCTGAGTGTGTGTGACCAAGCACATTAATCATAAGAGGTCTAACCCTCTCCTGTGTCCAATTCGCCGATGATTCTCTCGAGCAGCACCATGGCAATGTTTAGACAGAGCCGGACATAATTATCTTTTTGTGTACTTTAATAAGGAGACATCCGAGTGTTCAGACGACCACAAAACTACCGTACAGTGATATTATCCCCTTCATTCCGTGTAATTAAAACATAAATAATTAAATGCCTCTAACTAACGTAACTGGTATGCAAATTTGAAGAACACAGGGATTTTTTTTTTTTTTTTTTGCCAAATGGGAACCATTTAAAGTTGACCTTTGGAAATGTTATTTTGAATGCAATGTGATGGTGCTGTTTAATTTGAAGAGGTACTTATCTCAAAGTCAACATCTTACTTCTGTTTTCCTGACGCACACTCAGTCACCATATATTAGGCAGTAGCCTGGCAACCACAAGAGTAGAGCCGTACCAAATGGATATGTTTGCAGTATGACAGGCCCAGTGTGCTCCTCACCGATGACCCCGCCTGCCATTTTGTTTCTGTCCTGCGAAGGTCTCAGTGATAAATGTTACCTTGTCTCAGCAGGTGTGCCTGGATGGAGGGCCCTGCCGCACGGAGGGGGTCACCAACCCCACAGTGTTTCCCCCCATTTATTTGAATAATGGGCCATTAGGACGGCTGGATATCCAATGTTAAAGTAGCTGTATGTGTCTCCTACATAAAAGACATAATTACCTGAGAGAGGGAGGATGTGTTGGTGCACACTTTTCCTCAGCCGGGCTCCACAGCCCAGAGTGAGCACACACTCCTGCCATTAGGTGGCGACAGAGAGAGGTTTACAGGGTGAAGGCCATGGCTTACACACAAGCATTACCTCGACTGTGTCAGACAAATTTAGTCAAGAAGTAAATGTCTGAAAAGGCACCCAAGGAAATTCAGCTGAAACTCTGACATATTAGCAGAATTTTTTGGGAAATCACATAGTGTAGTATGGATTGTAGTGGAGTGTAGACACCATTGCAGCTTGTCCTTTTTGAGTCAGGAGGCACTTATTCGTGTTTTAATTCAAATTTATTTAAATGGGCGACAGACCATTCATTCAGTATCCAGAGTGAAGGTTTCTCTAAAACTACAGTATGTATCTTTTAAACTATTTTCAGCAATTACTGTTCTCATTGACTTGCATAGTATCATGGTGAACAGAGAGTGTGCAATTTTTAAACCTTTGGCTTGCTGAGAGATAGAGTTGTCCTTTTTGTTCGGCATTGTGGCTCCTTTTGCCTTTCATATTTCTAGTTCAAGAGAGACTTGCCATGCAGTCAATGGATATGTGGATTGGAAATTTGAAGTGGTATTTATATGAACCAAAAAGATTGCCAATTAAGGATGAGCTCTTTATCATTTATTTGCCCTTGGGGTTTTATTCCTCAATTGCTATCACCTTATAAAAGCATCCTTTTAGCGCAAAGAATAGAAACCCATTTTCGTGACCTCCTCTAATGCATTTCCATCCATCTTCACTGCCTCGAAAAAAGTTTTCACCTCGCCACAAAACATGTTAATTGCCATCATGGGCCGAGTATAAAGAAAATATCTACACGTTAATTATCCAAATATGTTGGCAACCCATCTGCAGACAGCCATTGAAATTACTAAATTGTGTTTTCTCCTTTTCGTCTTTCATTTTGGACACATTGTTAGTCAAAAGGCTTCAAAAATGTGCAGATGGGTAATCCTTGTGTCTGCAAGGAGCAGCCTGGTTCAAGGTGAATGTTTCATGCCCCTAAGCCCTTCTGTTTCTCTCCATTGTGCTGTTTAGGTTACATATCCTGATGGGATGTTCACTGTACTCCAATAGGGACTTTCCTTGCACGCATGCAGACACACGGACGCACACTGCACTACATACAACTGTACTAACACCTACTCACAGCAAAGCTTGGCCTTCACTGTGTAATGACTATTGGCATTATTAATGTAATTACTGCCATTTGTAGCAAAGAAAATGCATTCCTGCTCACCATAGAGGAACTAACAGTTATGCGGACGTTTTAACCTCAAACTTCAAAGAACTACACAATGTGTGCCATAAGAAGAAATCCTTAACCTTTGCACTTTTACGAGGCAAAACAGTTGAGAGTCGTCTGATGGAGGTTCAAAGACATTCACGTCCCATTTCAAAGCTTTGCCATCACTTGTTATCTTTCATAAAAATGATTTATCATCGTGACAGCCTTGGTCCAAAATGCCTTCAGAAATTGATGATATTTAATCTCACTTTGATTACAACATTTTGCTGGATACCCAGTTTCATTAATGAGCAACTATGATTAAGCATTCACCTGTTCTCAAATTGAGTCGGATGTAGTAAAAATACATGCTCTCGTACTTGGCCAAAACAAAACCTCTTGATGGAGTAAGTTTGGAGACCCAATAACTGGTCCATCTTCGGTACAATATGTTTGCTGCTGGTGCAACATTCACTGAAAAAAACTGTTTATCTTCAATCAAAGAAATGACTGGGGAGTCAGAGAAACAAGGTCTCAACTAAGTGCAGCAATTCTTCTCCTTTTTTCAAGCAGGTTAGCTTTTGAAATAATCTCTAATCGGGGTAAAAAAAAAAAGCATCCTTCTACGTCAAAAGTTTAATGGATTTCCTCACTTCTCCCCGCAAATGACAATTTTTCAATGGGGCTTTGAAATGATACAGCATTGTGTCCTCTATATCTTGAGTACAGATTTCACTCCAGTAAACCAACGTTGTCAAACACCTCGGCAGATCATTACCAAAAGCCCACATATTAAAGTTCTCGGAGGAGACCTCATTGCTGCATTGAAGTAGACTTCAGTGCTGCAGAGAAAGCAGAGTTAAAGTGCGCCTCATGCCCACATGCTAGTCAGTTCCTCTGTCATGCAGGATGTCACGGTAAAGTGGCTGAACAGCCAGACCTCACTGAACATCGCAGTATAGTGATAATTCCTATGTCCGTCACTTGTTGTATCTCTCTGAAGAACATGTGTATGTTGAGATTGCTGTCTGCAGAGTGTTTTAGGAAAGGACTTATGCGCCAGATTAACAACACTTCATCATTTTGCCAAAAAATAAAATCCTAAATAGAGTCTGCCACAGGGATCTTAGTATGTATTTTTCAGCAAGAAATATTTGAAATAAAAATAAAATGGCCTTGAGACATCCCGCTTCTAATTCAACATGTTTTGTCCACACTACTATTCAAATCCAAATCATATTCTTCCTTCCTTACTTCAGTATGGGTCTGCTGCTGAAGGTAACAGTCGATATCCTTGCAAAGCTTTTGAATCTTTGCTCCAAAGCTGCTCTGTGCAGCCGGAGTGATGGCAAGGACGAGCTCTCCCATCATGCAATGATCTGTCCTTGACTCGTGCTACCAGTTATTGTTTCAATAGATGCAAGATGTTTTGAAAGACCGAAGCAACCTAACTGTTGCTCTCTCTCTGCATTTTCTTGAGATCTCTCTTTTTTCAAATTCTCTCTGGAATCAGTCGGGCTGTGCAGACTGACACATGGCTGCCTTGAGACACTGTTCCATTTTGAGATGTGCGCTTCACTTCTGGGTTTTATTTACCACATGATTTGGTTCTCCACCCTTTTCAAGGACCTCTCAAACGGAGAAAGCGCTTCACCTCTGAAGTCATCATAACTGCGATTTGATCCCGCTCCTCTGCTCTCACCTTGGACGATGGCTATTGTCCACAGTGGTGGAAATGATCCTCTCAGGTCCTTCTGGCTTATTGATATGCATCTACATAATGCTCCTTTCATACATCTATTGAACTATAAAGCAGCCCCATAGCAACTGGCCCCTGCTTTACAATTTGTTGACAGTAAATCCCAGCTCTGATGTGTGAGGGAGAAGTCCAGTTACTTCACTTGCTCTCACGCCTGTAGCTATAACATCCACATCAGCTGCCTTTTCTAATGGCACCTGACTCATATATAGTTAAGTGAAAATTTTGATGGGGTCGATTCTCCTTTATTATTTGAAGCTAACAGCTTTTAAAGCGTCTGACCTTGACTAGGGTGTTTGTTTTGTACCCACATACCACAGGGGCTAAAATGCTATCAGAATGTGCACTAAGTACTGTGTTCTTTGGCCCTTGGCCTCCGCAGCAGGGTTTACAAACAGCTATATGGCTCTCCAAGGCCAAGCACTGGCCTTGCACCAGATGCTTACCACTGGAACAGATATGTTCATGTCTAAAGTTATTCATGTCAAGTAATGCCCACAAAGCCCTCCCGTGCAACCCATAAATCTCATATTTCTGATGGAAATTCCAGACATTTGAGTGCTCGAAAAGAACTTATTTTTTTTCTCACTCAGCTAACACTCTGACACAGTTCACACTATTTGTTCCCTCCCTTCTCTTCCTCTCCAGTAGGTAACACAACAGGGCAAAAATGTTAAGACCAATCGCCCTGTACACTCCAGAGCTCCTCCAATTCACAATGCACCGTTGTCATTTAAGAATATGGTAATATTCACCGGTGTGCAGAATTGAGCACTTTGTTGGAAAACAACCCATCTCCTCTACTTTGCTTCACATCTCTTGAAGGGCTAAAAACACCCATTCACTCACCTTAACACTAAGGGCTTGGTGAGCAAATGCTAAACCTCTCTAAGTGCATGTATTTGTGAAGAAAAATTGCTAAGCCTTCTCCATTGATAGGACCGGCTATCATCATGTATGAGTCTAAACCAGCACAAGTGAGCCCTTAGGTTTAATCAAACTTTTTTTCTCCCTCGCTTTTAAAGTGTGTCTTCCATGAAAATCAACCCAGTTCTCTGTGGCATTTGTGTGTCGAGAAGCTCTCCCTCCTCGAGTGGTCGATACATTAAAACTTGAACTGATTGATTTCAGAATGCCGTGCCATCAGTGTCCTTACGCCGCCGTTAACTACATCTGAAGTATCTTAGTCATCAAGCTTTAGGCCAGGGATTGATAATAGCTTGACCGGCAGGGCCTATCTTACCCATCCTTTTTCAGGAGACCTTGTATTTAGCACCCAGAGCACTTGTGGCAAATCTCAAACAGCACAAGGGTGTTCACAGAGCGGCTGAGTGGAAAGCCTTTTTTCTCATTCGTCTGCACCTCATGAATACATTCCAACTCTAACTAACTACTTTGCCTTAATGTGGAATTTCAAACGAGGTATGAGGCCAATTTATTTATTTGTATTCTTTGCGTCTTAGCGATACTCTTGAACACAGCGATGGCAGCGAGGATAATCTCTGTCTTTCATCAGCAAAGTGGCCCTGCACAAAACCCACCAGTAATGGATTCACTATTGATTGACGGTCGCTCCTGCTCTACTAGGCAACACCATTATTATCCTGCGTAGATTCCAGACTGCCCACAATAAAATTATTGTCTTGATTTAAGGTATCCACCCACCCCAAGGTGTCATAATAGCACAACTGGTGTTTGCCTCATATTGCTTTCTTCCTCAACAATTACTGTCATCATTTTTACACCGACCAGATATTGCCAACCTTTGATACAAGCGAGGGTGTTTACTACACAGGGAAATGTCGCCGGTGCACGTGCAACATGTGTAAATGGATATAGTGCTGAAGAGAATTAAGACACTTTTATGAAAACGGCCATGAAATAAAATAAATACTAAGTTTCAACTAATTAGTTGTGTTCGTAGAAAACCCGAAGAGGAAAAGAAGAAACATGTTCCCTATATTGTCTACTTCAAAATGTAGCCTCTTATTTTGTGCCATGGTTGTTATTTACTCATATGTACTTATATATTACTTGTATATTTACATATTATTATATTCAGATTTTGTCTTATAGAAATGTTAAATTCAGATGATCCAGTTGTTAATTACTAGTATATTGGCGCATATAGTTTTTTGTCATTTTTTTTCATTCGATACCCGATTTTACGTGTATTACGTGGTAGTCATGGTAGCCATACAGCAGATGTGTAAAATATGTTTTACATTCGTGTATGTGTCTGTGTGTCTTTGACGCTGATCGATATAGATATAAAAGTTAATTCCTGAATTATCGTTTATGTTACCATTATTATAATTATTGGAGTTTTCTGCACCTAAAGTAGAGGAGAGATTTCGGAATGCTATCGCTGTTAATATCTGACTGACATGTTCTGTTGTGGCCTAAGCGCACACAGTTGCGGGTGTTTCCATGTGTCGACACATGTGGATCTATGTGGCTAACATTATGTGTTAGTAGTGTGCCTCGTGGGAGATGCCCGGGTCTCGGATCGTTGTGAATTGATGTGACCTTGGTTATCAATCATTGTATCAGGGTATCTAATGTAAACGCAACTGTGGCGTGGATAACATGCCACATCTGCTCTTTGGACGGCGCTGCTTCTTGGTTACCAAGCGATTTATTAGAGAGCCCTGTGTGAGGAATAATAGGTCGCAGTAAAAAATATCAACCGGCAGCTCTTCCATAGGATACAATTATCTCTTAAACAGGCTGTTGTAACATTATCACTCACCAACATTATACAGCAGACACTCTCGTGCCCCCCAAAAACATCCCAAAGAGAGAAAACTATCTGCGCCGGGTTAAAAGCACCGTCTGCAGGGAGCTGTGTTTGCGCTCATGACCAATTTATTGCCGATGAACATATGGCCAATATTTTGTCTCACGTCATAGCAAGGGGAAAACAAACACCGTGCAATGTTAGCCAGTCAGCAAGGGCAGAGCCACTTGGCCAGCTATGCAAACGCTCTTGGACAATATGAGAAGAGGAGCACTTGCTTTCTGGGTATATAAACCACATCAGGCTTATCTCTGCACGCACTCCTGACTCCCATTTGGAGATATTTCATTAACTCTGCGCGCTGTCTTAACGCTGGCAACACATTCAGGCCCCCTCAAGTCTAGGTAAGCGCACTGGATGCTCCACTCCGTTTGCATACAGTATTTTTTGTTCTGTTTTTACAGCCTAATAGACGCTGCTTACTTTCTTTTGCTGCTATTTTACGCATCTTAGTCATTGAGTGTAGACAACCCTGATTGTTTGAACTGTGTTTAATGATTATTCAGAGTGTGGGTCTGTGCGGGTTCTTTTTTTTTTCTTTTTTTTTTTTTAGCCTAGTGTAGTTGGTGATCATTACGCACTCACGTGGTAGACACTATCGTTGAGACTGCACATGTGAGCGTGGCCTGCACCCTCATGCCCGAGCTCAATCCGAATAATTCATGTCCTCATCGTTTGGAAAAGAAGAATTGTAAACTATGTTTAACCAGAAAAATCAGAATGAGAGGATTCACCTGGCTTCTCCAACAGCCAACAACAGAAACCCACACACACATAGATAATACACAGCTTTCACAAATGGTGCGCTCACGAGGTTACACCAGCCATACCTGGTTTACAGAGGAAGATCTGTGTCTCTTAATGTAGGATGGATATGGATGGGTGTGTTTGCCTGAGGGGAATTATCAAACGTACGTTATATTCCTTATATCATAACGTGTCCGAGTCCACTTCATATGTTTATATTGGTTAATATAAGTTGTCTAATTGGGTGCACACAATAAACACCCCCTGGTGTTTCACAATTTTGCCAGTAGAGACCGCTAGAGCTCTACAGATGTCAACAGCTGTTAATGTTATTACTGCACTCACACACAGGCTGCCTAACAAGGAGGACAAGTTGTCTGTACTTGTGTCAGTAGATCAGGTTCTCCTGGAGAGGATGATTTATTTATTTGTTTTTTTATTCATACAAATGTTCCGCACAATAACAAATAACAGTTGTCCCCTTTTAATGCATCTGAAAAAAGTCGAAGACTCGAGCCATTTCTCCCTCCTTCCTGCCAATGTCAATGCGATACTGAAATGGGAAGTGATTAAAAAATAATAAACCCCTTTTTAGCAATTCGTCTTACACGGAGAAAGATTAAGGCGAATGGCACAGCGTGGCATGAAATTCACCGTTACAAATAAACTGGTGCTAACAAATGAAGGCATCTCCTCGGGGCATGGGCGCACTGCTATAATCTCGCCGTGACATGTTTAATCATTAGAGGAAAGGAGACGAATAAAGACTTTTGCCCGGAAGGGAAAGGTGGCTGGATTTCTGTAAAAAGAAAAAAAAAAAAAAAAAAAAACGAGCTCCAAAATGATTTCTACCCTGAAGCCAAGTCTCCTCGGGCCATGGCTTAGCCCCCATAATAAATAAACCGGACCCGCGTTACCTGCATATCATATATACAGGCTTTTAATCATAGAGGGAGGAAATCGGTGTTGTCACTCCGTACATTTATCATGGGCACCCTGAGGCAGAAGGGGTTACCTTTATCAAAGACTAACTCCCTGCCTGAGGCGCACAAACACGCTGAAATTCAGCGATTAAAAGGAGGGAATGATCAACGTTATTATGGCTTCTCCTGCGGCATTCTTATTTGTGCATTCAATCGAAAGATTTATTTAATCAAGAATATAAAAAGCTCTTTCTTCACTTATTTGGGAACAATCGTGGGCATGAATTTTTAGGAGGGAATTATAATTAATCAGACGGGGCCCGTTTTTTGGGGTTCATCCGAAAAATTAATTGTTTTTGGATGAGTCCATTCTGCTGTACGTTTGATTACAAAGCTGGGATCAGGGGGAAAATGTAACAAGCTTTAATAATGAGCCAGTCAGCTCTGTTGCTTATAATATTAAAATGGGAGCACTGGCGAAACTGGTGATAGCATAATTATAGCAGCAATGAACACATAAAAAGGTTAGTCTTGCGCATGCTATGCACATACAGTTTTACGCACGAAGTCAGATGGGAAATTCTATTATAATGTATGTTTTTGGAGTCAGATCTGAAGATTTAGTGTCAGCTGAACTCAAATAAGCGGGTGATGGGAAGCCCCAGCCCCGCGCCCCGTATTGTCCTTTAAATCCTGATGCATCTGCAGCTCAGAGGCCCTTCTTTACTCCATCTTCTGTCTGGTTTAACACCCCCCAACACACACACACACTCACACACACACACACACACACACACACACACACACACACACACACACACACACACACACACACACACACACACGCACACGCACACACACACACACACACAATTCACAGCAGACACAGTCCTAGCTGAGGATTGAGGATGATTTACTCACGGAAAGGGAAAAGCAGTGGAAACATATTTGCAACAATGTTTCAACTCTTTAAGTTTGTTAAAAACGGGATAGTTCATTTTTATGACCTAATAATTACAAAAACAACACCAATAAAAGTGGTAGTGACAATGACAACTATAATGGAAAACGATACTACATCTACAATGACAATAACAATAATTATATTAGCAATATTATTATTGTTAATAATAATTACTATTATAATAATGTCACAATCTTCATCCTGTAAAAAAAGAAAGACTCAAAATCTGGCATTTATTTTTACACTAAATTAATTTGGAATAACTGTACATAATTGCAGCCTGAACACATCCTGGGCAGATTTACAGGACTGTAAACACTTCCCGGTGTCGGTCCCGTTAACTCGTCCCGCTCTGCTCAAGATTGGCCACTGTCAGAGTGAAAAGGCAAGCGGCCTGTTTGAACTACCTGTGAAAGTAAACAGGTAAACACAGAGCGATAGGCTCTCCAAGTGGAGTACGTCCACTTAGCCTGTGCACATTTACCTCTTCTTGCCGAAACCCTCGGCTCAATTGATCAAATAGTGCATCCCCAGCAACTGGCCACAGTCTGCAGCCCAGTGCGCGCTCCCATGCGCCGTCACCAAACCTACTGTGACTTCCCCCTTGTCACTGTGCCACACGCAGCCACAGCAAAGCGGAATGACTCGGGTGATAAGCCTGCGTGCTCTAACACACCCTGATTTAGCTCCACACACTTTTGAGGCGCTAAATAAGTCTCAGTGAAATAATGTCCTGCATGGGCCAAGTGAGTTTCCTGATGAGATGTGGATGGAGGCTACAGCCCGGGCCATTCCTCCGTGGTGCGTAAAGCTCTCCGTGTGTCTGCTGCGGGCTGGATGTCCCCTTCACATGTCGGATTTAGCTGAGCAGCATTACTTGGTGGATCAGGTCAGTAACCTCTCTCTCCCGTATAGAGGCTCAGGCGCTGCTCCAGTTTGTCCACATAGCCCGTTCAACTCAATGGAGCCTTTGTGGGATGTTGAGACTTGTGATTAATTCTGCCAGTCTGGTGAAATATTTACCTCAGGGCCTGTATGCCAGGTGCACTACTATCTGGACCAGAAACCTTAGAAAGAACAGAGGTAATCTGTTAATTATATATAGCCATGTAGTAGTGATTGTGCATCAAATTTCCAATTATTTCAATTTAGTTTCATCAATTTAATACTATTAGTTTACTAATAATAATAATGGAAAAATCGTAATAATATTAATAAAATAATAGTCATAATAATCATAATCATAATAACCATATATTAATAAAAATAAAAGTGTATTTTATTAAGTGCTACAATCAATTCATTCAATCTGATTTTAACAATCTGTGGAACTAAAAGACAGTATTTCCTGGTTTTCCATCAAGAAGGAGAAATAGTACTGCATGTATGTGTGCGTGTGTGCGTGTGTGTGTGTGCTGAGATGAAGGACTTTCCTTAATATTGTGGAGCGATCCAGGAATTGAATGAAGAGATAGTCCATTGAAAGCAGTTGAATGCCATGACAACTAGGAACAACCTCAGATTTATTCCAAACAGTTAGGAAGCATTGTGCACGGGGCGTCAATCATCTATTATTTCGCCCCTGAAATAAATGCAAAAACTGCGGCCGGACAAAAGCTTCCAACAGGAGCCGGACATTTGTCTACATTTCCCCCATTGTCTGCAGCTTAGCAATCGGTTTGTATTTGTGTTTGCCCGGGTCCGACCACCCAGGATGCGCAGAGGACTTGCTAAAAAACGTGAAACATTGTCACCCACATCACATACTGGATAGGAGGCAGAGGGAGGAGAACGAAAGGGAAAGTCTTGAAGGGGAGGAAAATAAAGTAAGCAACAATGGTACTCGGATTTCCACAGAAAGAGCAAGATTGAGCACTTTAGAGGGGGCTCCACACACGCAGAAAACAAATATTAGGATGCGCTGCCATGATGAAAATGAAGAGATATATTGAGGAAAAGACGATATCATTTTTTTAATGGTATGATTGCATGCTGAAGTATGCATAAAAATGTATACAGAGGCTAAACTAAGAAAACACTGATGTAGGCCTAATGTGTTTTTATTATAAGCCTGCAGTTGTCTGCTATTAGACACAGTTTAATATTATTAATTATCATTATTATTATTTTTATTTTATTATTATTATTATTGATGGTATAATTAGTAGTGGTATTGTTATTGTTGGCTGTAGAGTCCTCTTTATCAGCATCACATTTAGATAGGCCTACTGTCTTAAATACCTGCTTAGCGTTTTCAAACAAACAGAGTCCTGCTTCAGTTTCAACACAGCCTCTTGTCCTTAAGCCCTGGCAAAAATATTGACACAAAAGGTTTACATAAATTACCCCCGAATATTTGAACAATAGCCGGTCTTCCTCGTGTTTCCCATCCCTAAAAAAAAAAAAAAAGAAATAAAAAAAAAAGAAAATGTTTTTATTTTTATTTTTTATTTATGAATGTTTTTGTGAGGAAAGAAAAAGGCAAAAGCTTCAGTGGGAGCAATTTGTTAAAACGGGCTTTTTAAGTATTGTGAGCATAAAGCTACTTGGAGGTTCTTTGTATGTAAATAGGGTGTAAAAAAGGCCCTCCCCGTCTTTGTAATTAATTGACACGTTATACCACTCATCATGCTCTGAAGCACCAATGGTAGAGGCTCGGATCTCCCCAAAACCCACAATTTCACATCTGCAAACACTGTCTTCATCCACTTGACTCCTAAGACCCGCCCACACGTGGCCAACCTTTCGCGTGTTTTAATGCTTTTTCACTGCAGGTTCATGTGTTGAGACCAACCTTATATGGACTGATCGGACAAGGTAATGGCTTATTTCACTCTAGCACCCAGCAGTAGCACAGTATCCATGAGCCACACATAGCACTTCAGCCACTTTGGCATTCTTCCTGGACTTACACTGAATCCACTGCTACTTGCTTAGGCAATGGTTATCCACAGTGGCTGCTCTGACTGTACTTCAGCGTAGAGCGACTCTTACTCATCCTATTTTTTCCTGAAACGTCGCCTCTTCTTTTTTTTTTCTTCTTCTTCTTTCTAAACAGCGGATTGTCCGAAAAGCTGGTGCAGCAACTTTTCCCTGCATATTTCCCCCCCCACCAGAATATGTCGTTGACCAACACAAAGACGGGCTTTTCTGTAAAGGACATTTTGGACCTTCCTGACACAAATGACGAAGACGGATCTATCACCGGAGCGGAGGAAGACACGGAGGGATCGGAGACCACGTCCACGACAAAAAACACTGGAGTTTTGGTGCAAAGTCCTCTAGAAAACGTTCAAAATCTGCCTTTAAAGAACCCCTTTTATGACAGTACTGACAATCCTTACACACGATGGCTTGCTACCACGGACAGTATTCAGTATTCATGTAAGTAGAGTCTAAGAATGCTTGCTGATCTTGTTGATAATGACTTCTGTGATATTTCCAAGCTATGCGGTTACATTAAGCCATAATTGATGGCATGCAGCCTCCTATTCCACCCTAACGACGCCCTTGGGTGGCGTGCAGCATTCATCTTTTATGCACCGTGCACTGCTGCGCTCGTCTTGAGGCGTTTACGGCTCAACAAAATGCATGCAGTGTTTAGGCTCAACGCACCTTGCGCTGTACGAATTTGATCGATAAAACACCGCGTAGGGAAAAAAAAACAAAACAAGGGGGCTGTAAGTTATTCCGAGTATAAGCACGGTGTGAAATATAAGACATGCATTCTGTGGGGATTTACGAGCAGACAATGCCACCTTTTAATGCTTCATTGACTCGCTCTGCTTGTGGAGATTTGGGCTGAAGAATCTTTTTTTTTTTTTGGTGTGTGTGTGTGTACTTTCCACTTCAAAATTACACCAAATAGTTCAAATTGGCCACAATGCCCCGGTGTTTTGTTATTCGGCCGTGTTTACGTCTCAAGAAGCGTTGTATATCTCTTTGTAATCCCTTTTTTTTTTTTTTTACAAGTGCTCAATCATTAACAGGTTTTTGTTTTTTCTTATTATTACGCAGCAGCACTATCGATTTTCATCCTAAGTTTTGATATATGGTTATTGTGCTTCTGATAATAAAACAAATGTCCCTGGGAACTTTACAACATAACATTTTGACAGTGTTTCTCCCGTTTCTTGCCGCAGTGCACGGTCTATCCGCCAGCTCTCAGGACTCGGCCAAGTCCCCGGAGCCGTCCGCGGACGACGAATCGCCGGACAACGACAAAGAAACTTCCAGCAGCGGCGGCAGCGACTCCGGCAAGAAGCGGAAAAGGAGGGTGTTGTTTTCCAAGGCGCAGACCTACGAGCTGGAGCGCCGCTTCAGGCAGCAGAGGTACCTGTCCGCCCCGGAGAGGGAGCACCTGGCCAGCCTCATCCGCCTCACCCCGACCCAAGTGAAGATCTGGTTCCAGAACCACCGGTATAAGATGAAGAGAGCCCGGGCCGAGAAAGGTATGGAAGTGACCCATCTCCCTTCTCCCAGGCGGGTGGCCGTGCCCGTCTTAGTCAGGGATGGAAAGCCTTGTCACACTCTTAAAGCTCAGGACTTGGCGGCCACTTTTCAGGCCGGGATCCCCTTCTCGGCTTATAGTGCCCAGTCACTCCAACACATGCAGTATAACGCGCAGTACAGCGCCGCGGCCACGCCACAGTTCCCAGCACATCACTTGGTGCAAACGCAACAGTGGACTTGGTGAGAGAAATTATAGAGACTTGGCTTGGAGGCACGATAGGGAGTTTCACCACAAAGCAAAGAAAAAAAAAATAAAACACAAAAAACAAAAAGACTTTTCATTTTTGCAGCTTGACTCATATATATACTACCATTTTTATTCGGGGCTCATGTGTGCGCCGTGTTTACATGTTTTCGTTAAGAGAACTGGGTCCGAACCTCTCCCTTATAGATTTTATTAAGAATGTCAATGCTCTTATTGTGAATTTTTTTGTAAAGTATGTTGTGTGTTGGTTGTAGAGATGTTTTCCTCTTCTTCTTTTTTTTTTTGTTTTCTTTTGTCCCTTCGTGTTATTATCAGCACGTACGAACCACTTTATAATTATAGAAATTTTAATTTCTTGCTTCTTTTATGGACCGAAAAAATATTTATGGCCATGAATAAACACTGGCAACTTTGCAGCTATTTTCCGTTTGTTTTTATTTCCTGTAAATATTTTGTGGCAAATGTTTGCGAGCTCGAGAGCTTTCGGGAGCGCAAAGCTGAAGGTCGGCCTCTATATATTTAGGCTACACATTTTAAAAACAACGAGGGAGTGGTTTTGGGCAAAACGTTATGACTGCCGTGTCAGCTCACGTATGTATATAACGGTGTAGCCGCGCGGAGAAGGCTAAATATCCCACTTCTTTTTTTCTTTTCTTTTTTTACAAGGACTTTAAAATAAAATGCTGTGTTTCTCAAATGAGGGTTTGGTTTATATAAGTGTCCTAATCGATGTGATCATCTCTGAAAAGACATCGCTATAGACATCACAATGGAAGGCGAGGTGCTAAACGCTATATTGTGGCGCAGAAAGGAGCTTGACTCTGGGAATAAATCTCCAGCGCACTTCAGTCCTTTCCTTTTAGTCAAATTTAATCCGGAGAATATTTTCTCGGAATCCGAACACCTCACTAATAAAGAGCCTAAAGTCACTTGTTAAATGGGACTGAAATCCACTCACTTAATATAAGAGGGCTTCTCCACATAAGAAGCTTTTGAGTCAAAAGCTCTCCTTTTTGTCAGCATCCCCAACCACTCCCGGCCTTGGGTGTAAAGTGGTAGGGGAGGGGGGCGGGGAGGGGGGGGGGTGGTGGGGACGGGGAGAAAAATCGTTTAATGCAATAAATGTTTTGTTATCTTGTTAAGCGCTAAACTGCAAATAGAACAGGAATAATCAATGAGTCACCAGTCTTCTTTGTTTAACCGCGGCCAACGGTCAACTAAAATACGCACGGCTCAGAGGGGCTTCAGCCTCCTAATAAAGTCATTTTTCATATGATCATAGAACGGGTTAGCAACGATATTCCACACTAAACTACACGTTGCTCTGTTAGCCACCGTGCTCTTTAAGGTGGAACCAAAAGGAGCACAAATGGCTCCCCAGTGATCCGTGTAGCGCACTGCGGATTATCAGACTCCAGTCAATATCTTGGGTAAATATGATAACCTGGTAGAAAAATCTATGCACCGTGTTTGTCCCGGGACGAAAAAAAAAAACAAACACCCTCAACAGATGTTAGAGTCGCCCCTATCATCACTGAACAAACAGCCAAATTGGGCAGATTTGCTAATTATTTACAGAATTGAGTCTCAAGGGGCTACTGCTTTTGTGGGCGACACAGACTCAATTTGTCCCCGACAGAAAGGTTTTGTGTTTCACCACTGGTTGAGCCTGTAGGTCAAATAAATCACCAGTTTGCTTGTAGTTTTTCGTTCCTGGTGCATTTTTTTGGGCAGACATGAAATACAGCGCGTTGCTTCGAGCGCGCCAATTACCGCTTTATGCCACAATTATTGTGAGGTGTGAGGAGAAATGAGCTATGAGACGGGAACTATGAAGTGAATTGCAAAAAAAAAGCTCCGATAAAGGATTGTCGGTTATTTGAACAGAGGTAACTTTAGCTGATATTCTGGCTCCTTTAAAAAAAAAAAAAAAAAACTTAAAACCGACATTTAAACCCTCACGAGTAAAAAGAAAAATGCAGACCTTTGTGCGGCTCCTTGCCCTCAATGTTTTGCCCCTGTGCTGAGGCAGTTTTGTGACTCTATCATTGCATAATACAGTACACGACACAACACCGGGACAAAAGCCCAGGCCTGGTTTTGCAGGATGTTAGAGGCGTGCATGTTAACGAGCAGCAGGAGTGGGGCTGCTGCAGACAGTGTAGATAGAGAGACTGACAGAGTTTCTTGGTGCTGTTCAGAGTCAGGGAGATGTATCCTTGGGCTTTTTGTCCTGCCTGTCACTTGGTGCCATTGTGATCTTTGCTGCACACGTTGTATCCCATATGGGCAGCTGGGCTCGGACAAGGAGAAAAGGGTCTCTCACAAACCCCAAATTGTCTCAAGCTTTCAAATAAAGCATTGTTGTCTCTCAAAGAAAAACGAATTAAAAATTCGTGCTATATCTATTCTGGTCAAAAAAAAAAAAAAAAAGAAGAAGCCCCATTCACAGATAACAGGGAGTCCTTCTTCCTTGATAGAGCTATGCCAACAACAGCCTTCTCATTTCTCTTTCCCCTCTCTCCCCCGTCCTCCAGAGTGAAAGGCTGCTTATTGTCTGTCCTAAAAAGTCGTTCATCTAAGCGGAAAAAAAAACTATTTTAATACCAGACAGTGTTCTTCCTTATTTGCCTTGAGTCCCACTGGTATGGGTAGGCCTGTTTCTAAAATAGACTCATGGAAATATATTTCACACAATTTGCCCTCATAAGTGTCCGTTTTTTTAATGTCCGCTTGAGATGTAAAACTGAGCTGCTAAGGACATTCTGCTCCAATTAAAGGTCGGACTTACCTGGATTTTACTCTAAGTTGTATATATCATAACAAGAAGCGTTTCGTGGTTTGCAATTGCAGAAATATGTAAACGCTAAGATTGATTAATGAAAGAAGTAAATGCTGGAACTTCCATTTGCCTTCTAATTTCACTGTCAATCTGAAAGTGATCTGGAAGTGATGCTGTAGGATGCAGATGTTTTTCCATAAGAACACAAACCAGTGGCAGGTGTTTAGTGGACTAATGCGCCAAGATTTACTGCCGTTGGAAAGATTAGAAATTAACTTGTGAAAATAGCTCCTATATTTCTTCATATCAAATGATTGTGCATTTCTATTTCGAGATTTCTTTGGTATTAAATGGTATATTTATTATATTTTTATTAGCAAGCCCCTAAATCTAAAGCCTTATTTGTCAACAAAACTATAGTAGATTTAAACAAATTTTAAGTTAAACCCCCACAAAAAAAATAGTTTTGCATCCAGTCACGCGTTATATTTTACCCCAAACCGAAGCAAAATAATAATAATAATAATAAAAAAACAAACAGCAGCCTTGTAAGAGCCTTCATGATACATATTCACGGCGAACAATATTCTCTCTGCTGCCGTGTTTTGTCATTAACGCACCAGAAAATTACACCACCCCTCCACCAGCTCGGCAACAGGGTCAGATTTATCGGAAATTGCTTTTGGCTGCTTGAAGGGATAAAGCAGGCGACGTTAAAACAAGCATCTTGGCGTGCAGCATAGTTCAACCTGCGTGGATAACACTATTATATACCTTGGAATACAATACTTGAGGAAATATGCACTTGGGACACCATGGATCTTCGTCATCCTGCCCATTTGAACCTCGACATGAATCACTTTTCTATCATGCACATCGCCAAATAAACGAGGATTTCAAAGCTGTAATAAGCGGTGCTTTTCATTTAAAGGAAGCTATCTGGGTTTTATTGCCTTAAAGGAGATCCAGATTAGATTCGCCACAGTGCCGATATTAAAGAGAGAGGGAGCGATGGAGGGAGGGGAGAGGCAGGCGAGGAGGCGATGCGCCAGGCGGCCACAAGATGGAAGCAGAGGTCTTTAGTTGGCGTCATGCAGCGTTTACCTGCACACGTCTGACAGTCCGACTGCATCTGATCCCGGCACCAAATTACACCACAACTACAAGAAATCAACTTCTTCTTTTTCTTTTTAATGAACAGACGTCCCAGAAAACTTCACTGTGTTTTTAAGTGCGTGATTGCGGTTTATGGCATTGTTATGGATCTTAAGAGCATAATCATGTCGCTCTCGAAAACAGACTAGACTCAACTTAAACAGTCCACAAGGCAACGAGCACTAGTTCAGTCTCAAACTTAAAGACAGAGAGCGAGAACGAGAGAGAGAGAGAGAGAGAGAGAGAGAGAGAGAGAGAGAGAGAGAGAGAGAGAGAGAGAGAGAGAGAGAGAGAGAGAGAGAGGGGCTGGGTTACCTCCACGGTGTGGCGCAATAGGATAGGGGGACAAATGGACAAATATGGTGCAGATTAATTCACTTCACTGAAAGTGAACAATGGAGCAGAAGTGAGGTTTTCAGAGGAAAGTCTCGGCTCAATCAGTGTCCTTCACAACAAAGAAGACTTTGAGTCAAATATCCTCAGTAACATAAAAAAAAAGCTGCATTCTCATCACAGTTATTAATTCATTAATTCATTAATTTTTAAAAAGGCATTATATCTAACAAAAAATGTCCTCTGGGAGCACCCTAGTAACACAGTGAAACAGAAGATCAGTGGTGTCTGATGGCTTTCTTTAAAAACAAAACAAAACACTCCTAATCATATCTCGCATTCACTCCCTTGTATTATTGACATGCCTATCACGTCCTGCACGTTAGGTAGACTTACTTCCCAGGCTGCAAAGTGCCTGGGCACCATCATCTCCTCATGCGGAGAAGAAGTTTATGCAAAGCACCGCAAAATGGGTCAAATGACAAAATAAAAGGCTACCATCTTCATGCACCTGCTCAGTTCAGCATCAGTGAGCTTGCACCTGTAGGGGGCCTCATTGGGTTAGAAAGAGGCACCAGCAGGGGGTGGAGGGATGCTGGACTTGATGGCAGAGGAGTGAGAAAGGAGGCAAAGAAATGTTACATCTGCAAGAGTTTTGGTCACTTTGATGTGGTGGTGTAGAAAAAAATAATAATACACAGAAAGGAACAAACAGCTTCCAACTAATCTGCACATCAAAATTAGATATACAGATATTCATACTTCAAAATCTGCTCGAGGAATTCTTCTTTTTAATGTTTTTGTTTTTGTGGGAATCCAGAGACGGACGTCTTGAATTCTCATTGAAATATCTCCGAGACTTAAGGAGTTATTAGAGCGCACGGTGCTGTGTGAACCCGAGAGAACCCACACAGCAAATCCACAAGTTGACTCAGTGGGACCGAGCGTCTGCAGAGCTTTGTTCCGATCAGCCTCCCGTCTGCATGAGGAGAACCCGGTGAGCTGAGAGCTGACTAACACACACCAGCTTCTGCGGGGTTAAACAAGGAAGACACAGAAGAGCTGCAGCTTGATGACAGTTCTCTGTGGAGCTTAAGGAAAGAGAGAAAGATCGTCCCTGAGCATCTCCGACTTCTGTCATGCTGTGTTCGTCTATACCATGAATAAAAATGAGATTCTCTGTTATTGTCTCCAATTGGAAAGCAGAGACTAGTCATTGGTATGCTTAATACAGGAACAAAAACTATAAACCTGCAACATTCCGCAACAAGTCAGTTGATTTAAATAATCTGCATTGCATTTTTTCAAATGTATTCACAATTTGTAGATGGCATGTTTAATTTATGGAATAATTAACCCCTCTGTCTGCCTACAATTTGTACCCTTGTCTGTCGGGATCCTATACAAAACATTCTCCATGTTCATTTGGCAGCAACGTTTGAATTGAATAGCCAGGGACAATACACAAGAAAAGGAGAACAAGACACAAGTTAGTGGGTGCAACTGAAAGGGGAAGAATTTACTGGTAAACCTCTGATAATAAAAGTATCATAAAGTGTCATTTAAAGCATTTGCACGTATCCAGCGAATAAATATCCTGACAGTATTGTTTAATTTGCTCTTCTGCTACTCACTCCGAGGTGGCATCCTTTTCCTACAGTGTTGTTCTTTCACATACAGTTAAAACACAGCTGAGACACAACAACCCATTTGCTTAACCTTTCATGTCTCCATGTAAGGTCATTTTCACAAACGTCAAGTGTAAGTAGCTGTAGAAGATTGTTGGCTCATTCCCTGTCCCAAATCAGACTGAAAGGGAGGTGAATCTAAGGCTGGACTGAGTAACACGCTCCATCGTGTCATTTTTCTGAATACTAAGATTCTATTAGTAAAATTCAAAGGTCAGTGAAAGTGTCTCAGATGGAAAATAAACATTTCCATTCTCGCTTCTTTGGACAAGACAAAACATGCAACAGTGTTTTGCTGTGGGAGACGCTGATAGTGCAGTTCTTAAATTGTGCCAGCTGCAGGTCTGAGTTTAAAGCACTGCAGATGAACAGCAGCCGGTTTAGAGTCGTCTCTGTGAAAAGCAGTGAGTGTCAAGGTTCTTGACTTCGCTGAATGTCGAGATTAGGAAAACAGCCGAGTCTGCAGAGTACGCAGGGAGACTGCCACGATCTGATCAGGTAGAGTGCTCAGAAAAAGCAGGCTTTTTTTTTTCCTTCTTCTTCCCAGGTACCTTTCTCCACCTGTCTGCTAGTATTCCACCACTGCAGCCATGTAAAAAAAAAAAAGAAAATATCATGGTGGATGAAAATAAAGGACTACAGAAAATCACTCTGGCTTTTTATTTTTTGTCACTTTGTTCTGCGGAGTGGGTTTATAAAGTATAGAAGGCTCACAATTAACATGTAAACGTTCATGACACGCTGTACGTATCACGAGGAAACCACTTACACAGGTTCTGTATACGTCGAAGTTGTATAAGATCTCAGCAGGTGTATTCAGTATACATCATTCACTAATATTCTAACAGCGGATACTCCATCTATCTCCATGGGAGTCAATGACAAAGCAATGTGACAGTCAGTGTAAAAAAAAAAAGAGAAAGAGGTCGTTGAGAGCTATTAACAACTAAATGTGTCTCAAGCAGGACTGTTTCACTCAGCGTCCTCCTGCTCTCACTGGTCTGCAAACTCTGGTACATTACTGGGGGGCGGGGGGGACATACATATATATAAAAACTTGCATATATCAATATTGAAGCTGTTTTGATAGACAAGACAAAAAAAGTTGGTGACCATTAAATAGTTTTATGCCATGACCCAGCAAAGTTTGTTTCATTGCTGCAGTCTTGGAACAAGTATTTCTTCAAAAATAATATCAGTTGACCTACTCTCATGCTGTCATATCAATATGTTATACATTTAAAGGGATGTTAAAACCCACCTGAAACAAGAGAAGAACATTTTAGTTTTCAGTTGCAGTGTCTGCATAATGTTCCCCACATACTGTTATGGTTGGCTAACACACTGGCTCATAGAGACAAAAGCATGCTGGCAGTGCTGCTCATACAAAGCACTTCATTTTACACAAGGTGACTTTAAGTGAATATTAAAAAAAAGAACATAATAATTGTAATACCAGACCGAGGTGTTCATTATTCGGTTTGTAAAGGACTGAAACTGTGATTGACAACAGCGATGCTTATTGTTTACTGGATCAATATTGCATTTTTAGCAGACGTGCTCATTCAACTGCTTTTGTCCAAAGTTGACGCTTGTGGTATTTTAGATTTGATGTGGATTTGACACTTTGAATTTTTTTTTTACATTTTAATGACATTGTGCAGAAAATCGAAGTAACAAACTTTCCATCCCAATTAATGTGGTAGATCAGAGATATGGATGTCATTGTTATAAATGTAAACGTTTCGCCAGTCATTCAACACATTTGTGCTGCTCAAAGAATAGGACTAAATTACGTGCTGAATTGTAATTCTAAAATTTTACAATTTGATGATACAGATAATGTGGTTAGTTTAAAATGAATGGACTTTTGCCATTTCTTGCAGGTGAATTTATACCAACAATGCATGATAATTCATACTCGGAGGCAACTCGTCTCAAAGTGCTCTGCCTCTTACATCTGTGAGCTCTTCTATTAAAAAGTTCTGCTGCTGTGTTATGATATGCAAATTGCCTTACGGTCTTATTTCCCTTTGTCTTCTCTTTCCCAATGTTCCATCTTAGGACTTGAATTGTCTTGTATAAAACCCACAGTCCGCTGCAGTCAGATGGGCTGGATGGGGGACAGCGCCAACAATCAGGTTCCCAGAGTTGAGTGTTTATGCCTTTCACTTAATGGATTGTCTCACCTTCTTCAGAGGATGAACATGCGGTGCTTGAGATGCCAGCACTGCAAATGGATCCTGGGGCTTTGAGCCTCATAACAACCAGCCATCATCTGTTTCAGACATGCTTCAATCAGCATGCGTGATGATCAAAGCGCAACAATGTGGCAGCAATGCGTTTTACCAATTCAAGTTGCCTAATTACCTTCCTGTCTAAAGAGGATGTAAAATATGTGTAGCAAGTTGTGCCCATCATGTGTTTGTGCACTTGTGCCCTGTGGTGAATTTATAATGTGTTTTCGGAGCTAACTTCACTGAATGGAAAAATAATAATTAAAAAGAAGAGCTTCTCTGTGACATTTCTGTTCTGTGGACTTGCTTTGCTGAATAGGTGCAGTATTTCAATATGCCCGAGCGATGCACCGTCTGACTTTATTGTATCATGTATCACATTCAGTCTTTATGCTCTTTGTGATGCGTGAAATGGAAGCAATAACCTTCAACTTATTTGTCTTCTACAGCCACAGACACAGTTCGTCGACCATGTTTTCATCCACACAAAGGCGATGCAGCACAAACAACTTCCCGTCATCTTACTGTCCTTTGCTGGACACGAAAGGGATACAATCCACTCGTAAGAAATAAAAACAATATCCCCACAAAAAACCCACTGATGCCTGTACATCCTTGTTTCACTGTCTGATCAGCTGACCCAACACAGAGGAGAAACCCAGCTGAGACAATTAGAATAGGTAGTGTCACATGCATGGCTGCCATCGCCTGAGTACACCTGAGCAAGGCACACAACCCCCGCCCTGTGGCAGGGCCCCACTTGACCTCTGGGCCCCTCGGATCTTCTGTCCGTTGCCCCAGTTAATATCCCACGGAGTGGGCGAGTATTTTCCATTGTTGCCCAGATTGTGCAGTTTCTTCTTAACTGCCAGGTCTTCCACTGCTATCACCATTGTCATATATCCATTTTTAAACCATACGTTTTTACTTTATTTTTGCAAACATAAATGTCAATACATTACGTATTTATTTGTACTGTGCTTTTTTGTATTTTTACAATGTATTTATTATCATTTTGAATGATGTAAATGAATTTTTAACTTACCTGTACAGCACGTTGTTCAAAGTTTGCTGCTTTAAAATGTACAAATTGACTAGACATGTTCAATAAAATAAATGCCACCATTACAATCATTTTATAATTTTTATTTCATCACAACTTGATGAAGCCTTTATTAGAAATATTGAATACAACATATTTAACATAATTATTTTTATGACACCAATTTCTGGGTGTATTTATACAATAATATATATATTCTGTATAATAAACTGTATATCTACACAAGTACTGCACTTGCTAATTTTATGAGACTCCAAGGGGAAATACCGCACTCCTCATTCCACTTCATTTATGTGACAGCAGTTGTTAAATTACTTGGAATAAGATATAACATACAAAACACACGATGCATTGTTGTAGTTAAAAATACACATATGTAGTATAAGTCTGCAGCATTAAAGACAGCTCATATACTTACTCAATAATACACTCTGAAACACACTCTTTACCTGTGACCGTTGTGTAAATCAAAAATATATACTGTATATGTATACCTTATGTAGTATATGAAGAAATTAAACATTGTCAAAACAAAAAAACAAACAAGTCAAGTTTAATACTTTAAATCAGTACACATGTGATGCCAGGATGAAGAATAGAGGAGATCCAGAGACAATAACTATGGAAACATAGATACCTTTATAATGCAAGTTAGTTACTTTAGGAATTGAAGAATAGTGGTTAGTAAAGCAGTTTGATTGAATGCATTACATATAAGTATATAATCCCCAATGTCAAACCTGTTCTGTAAATGGAAAAAGGCATACTACCGTGAAAGCACAGTTATTTCAGGACTTTTATTTTGAAGCAAGCAAAAGAACTGGGTCAGCCATCTCGAACAGAAGTACATCTGTGAGCAGTTCAAATCCCCGGATGAGCCGGGAGCACGTGGGAATGAAATACTCACGGTGAGAGGAGTCCCCTCTCTCTGCACATGCTACTGAGGTGCTCTTGAGCAAGACACTCCACCCTCCACTGCTTGATGTCCAGCAGCAGGGCACCGGGCCTTTACTGTGTGTGTTAGCTCTCCACTGTACGGATGTGAACCAGATCGCTGCTGAGACACTGCAGCCATGTTCAGAAATGAATAAATAATGTTAAAAAAAATAGTTTACAAAGTTAATTGACAACCTTAATTATCAAGCTTACTGAGTTACAGTGATTGCTATATTACACAATAGAAAATGTGTGTATAACAGAACCATACAAATATTGTATACATTAAAGGATAGGTTCACAGTTATTTAAGTCTGTCTTAAAACGGTAGCTAGGCGCCCATGTGAACATTAATATAGGGTTCGCTTGCTGTGATCATTCCTCCCGTTCATACTGGCTACTCTCCTAATGCACTTTCTATGGAAGTGATGGGGACAACATCCACTGACCTCTTTTTGGGAAATAAGGGTATTCCACAATGTATCTGAAGCCTATATGAAGCTAACTTTTAATATGCAGAGTACAGAATTTTCACATTGTTGTCCATTCCTTTATTATCTGGATCATTTACACAGTTTGAATTATATGTAAAACTCAGTCACTCGAAGTGTGTTTTGTCCATCAGCGTCGTCATAATTGATGATAGGTGGAATATTTGGTTTGGTTCGGCTCTCTGTGTTATCAGTGTCGTTGTTGGAGCGTTTTAGCAGTGACTCCTGCTTTCAAGTACCGACATCGTACCGGGCACATTACACATTTCGGAGCAGATCTTGTGACTTTTCATAAGAGGTAAAAGGACAGCTATTACAAATGCTTACAATGGCAGTGACAGGGAGCCAGCAAGCACAATGCCAGGACCCTGAAACTGAAGCAGCTAAATGGAACTCGGCCATCATTCATTTTATTATTGGCACCTGTGCGTTTCCTACTGTGACACCTGGGACTTGTTTAATACTGTAAATCGTGAAAAATACAAAAGGAACTCTTTTTGAAAATACCTTGGTATGTGTCCATTGAATGAGCTTGGACTTTGCTGCAAAATAGCATACACTGCAAACATCAATAAATCGAATACAAGCTGTGAGCGGTGGCAGACGGCTGAAGGGTGTTTTGTGTGTTTTCCATTTGACTGAGCAGCAGTCGTCCGAGTGGAGGAATCTTTTTCTGGCTCCTGCACACATGGCTGGACGGAGGAGAGAGGAGGAACAGTCTGCAGCGTTTTAGCACACAATTTCACGATGGTTTCAGAGAAGAGGCCAGCCAAGCATTTCAAGTGGCGGTGCAGCAAGAGGGCAGCATTGTAGAGAAGAGCAGGTAGTGTAATGATCAGGTAGACAAGATGACATCAAGCGTCCTCAGGGATGGCCAGGCACAGAGAGCTGACATCCTCCCAGAGAGAAAGAACCACTGGAACACGACGAGACAAAACCAACAAACAAGAGAGCCATTAGCCCCGGGCTGACTTGTTATTACTGTACAGCAGCAGAAAGTCAGACAAAGGGATTTAAAGGAAGATTATGGAACATGTCGCCCTGTGTTGGATTTCATTGTGAGCTTTTGCATTTCTCAGCATAATTCAGGAACAACAGAACAAACTCATTCGGAATATTTGGGTTTTTTTTACGCACCATTGGCTGACAATGATGGACGCTAACATTTAGTTTTCAGATTCACTTCCCAAGATTCTTTGGTCTAACAGTGGAATTATGGGACTGCAGGATGTGTAAAAGTGCATAAGCCACATAATGAAATATCTTCTAATGCAAATGTATCATCATAGATCAGATGAGAAATACTAAATATGTTAATATATTTACAGTTAAGATACTAAGCTGTGTGGTTCCACCTTTGGGGCTCGACTATTACAATAGTTACAAATTATGTATTTAAGATGTTATCAACTGAATAGAATGTGTTTGCTTGTAAACAAAGATGTATTCATTAATTTTTTTAACAACATGATAATAAATATGCTAGTAGAGTGCATACTGGATGATCATTTATTTATCTTACAATATTTTATGGTCTTATATTGAGACATAAAAATACCGGCCTTCAACAGTAAAACAAAAACTTATACACAATGATCATGAAGTAGACAGTGAAGTGTCAATGAATAACAATGAAGACTAACATCAACATTAAATGTGGGCTTTTTAAAACTAAATCATGTGATTTACTTACCATATTATTCTGCCCTTGCTTTTCCAAGTTCAGGATTTATTTTATTGAAATTTGCACCAGGTGTTATTCTTCTGTCATTTACAGAAGAGTGAGCTCATAGTCTGTTGTGTTAAGGTACTCAAAAATAAAAATAAATAGTTAGAAGCATATAATGTCACCTTACAGATATTTATTTTAAAACACATTTCACCCTTGTGCATTGTTATAATTGTATACACTGTAATATACATTGTTTTCTTTTTTTTCAATAAAAAGATAAAGAGACTTGATTACAACTGATTTGTGTGAAATGGCATTTCATTCGTAATGGTTCAAAAAGTTTTAATGTAATTTAAGCCACCATGGTTTAGTATAGTTTAAGTTAAAAAAAATCTTGATACTACATACTGCTCTCACTAACAACTTCAATTCACTCTGCCACTAGTACCAGCTCTCCCATGCTCTTCATTGCAGTAGATCAAGAAAAACAAACTTTACAAAGAGTGCTGTTGCTGTTGTTATTATTGGGGCTCTGGACATTTATGACTGTGACCTGTTTTTAATCTTGATGTAGTTCCTCTAATGGCCACTAAATAAATACTGGAAGAATTTAGCAGGACATAAGTCACATATGGTGTGGATTTTAATATTAGAGGAGGCGACACTAGCTAAATAGGCTACATATTAGCTTTACATTTTGACTTTAAAATGAACATTTTACACAATATTATTCCTTAAGCTGTTCCATTAACCATTAACAGCTTATATAAGAAATATACGGTAGTGTTTTCTAACTTTATCTTGGGGGTAAGTTC
The DNA here is from genome assembly GCA_016806645.1 of Ophiodon elongatus. Taxonomy (NCBI): domain Eukaryota; kingdom Metazoa; phylum Chordata; class Actinopteri; order Perciformes; family Hexagrammidae; genus Ophiodon; species Ophiodon elongatus. Next base: position 552,807 of record JACSYO010001151.1, on the reverse strand, counting down.
ACATAATTGCCATTATAACATGTCTCTTTAAAATAACTTAATAACTACAGGCTGTTATGGGAACGGCAATCAAGTTCTTGAACAGAAAGATTTCTGGTTTAATCCTGTTCAGCAAAGTCAACATGGGAAACCACATATCCATGGCCGAAGAGCAAAACCTCCTATCTGAAAAATTCACTTTTTTGAGAATACAAAAAAAACCTTGTTGTTTTCTTGCATAATGCTATTTGTTAAGGATACCCAATACATAATACAAAATACAAAAAAAATACAAAAATACAAAAAAAAGAAAAATATACAAAGTGCAGATAGGAGATTATCCCCACTTTTCCTGGATCATTTTGCAGATAGGAGGTTTTACATTTTGGGCATCAAGGCCTTGAGCAAGGCATTAAAAATAATGTCCCACTTTGATGACAATCTTTTTATTTTTTCTGCTTGAAGTATAATCTCTGTCAACAACCGATGTAAGACACATGAAACACATTAAACCATAAAAAAAATACAAATAGTCAGTATATAAAGGTATGCATTTGATGACTGTATACCTACGGTTAGCAAAATAAAATGAAAAAAATTATAAAGTATTAACCGCAATATTGTTAATGCAAAATAATGCTAGGATGAAACACAAAAACAGCCTAATTTGAATGATATCATTCAAAAGTGTTCATATCAATAAATACATTTTGTTTGTTTATTTTTATGACAGAGTCAAATATAAATTCACACTATACAAGACAGAAATTAAGTTAAAAAAATATATAAATTGAGCAAACAAATAAATAACTATTTGTAAAGAATATTCTGATGAATTTATTTACTAGAATAAACAGTTCAATGATAATTATTTGCACATATTACAAATATGATGTTGAACTAATTTACAAACCAATACTTATTATACTTAATATATATTTTTGATGTATAATCCCATTGTGTTTCATAGTTCTGCAGATAATATTTTACTGGCACTCCCCATGCAGCAGTTGATTCAGGGTTCATCTTCTGAAAAGAAAACGGGCAGAAATGAAAATTTTAATCTTTTCACGCAGTAAAAATGGGCTTCGACTTTATATTCTAAATTGCAGCACGTGGTGAGTGCTCAAATCTGTCAGGATCAATACATTCAGAATTTAAAGTAGTTTTTGTGATGTGTTTATGTGGATTCATCCAAATAATGGTAGGGTATCAGGTGGCCTACTAGATAAAAGCATCCCAAAGTGGGGATAAACAGACAGGTAGAAATATGCACATTTCCATTGTTGAGTTGTGAAGCCATTTAAAAAGTTTCCGTCTCCACATACAGCACTCAAAGTGCTTTGAAACTTTTGATCAGAAGATGCATCTCTTGACTGTTACATGAAAACAAGCCGAATAAATGAATTCCTGGCATAAATGGACATCAGGAAACACTTGATATACATATTTCAGCTATTTGCATGCATTTCAGCTGTAAAACCAATTTCTTTTCATTATTATTATTTCTTTTACCGTAGATGAAGGTGTGAAATGTCTACAGCTGTAATGGTATCCAGCTGAACTTTTTCTACACCACCAAAACTCAAAATTCCTCCAAAATAGAGGAACTGAACTCGATCAAATGCATGCACATTCCTGAAAAAGGCCACTTTGCCTTGTAACCTGCCAAAAAAAATACCCAACGTGTGAAAATTATTTTTTAATTGATATAAACCTGGCACAGCACCCTGTTTTTTTTATATATTTTTTTATCAAAAACAACTTAATGCTTAAACTAATATGATATAAATTTAGCTAAAAAAATGAAGAATCCAAACATCAATAATCAAATGGCAAGACACACAAACTATCAAACAGCTCTAACTTTGATGACGTAAAAAACATTTTATACCTAAATCTACAATTCCAGCCCTTGAACACAAGTATGCTTTCTGCAGTGAAGCAAACCAAATTTGTATATATAAATTTCCGGACGTGTCATCAAACAGGCCTCATCTTATCACAACAAATGGATGCCAGGGCAAATAGACGCAAGGAGAGATTGCCAGAGACATATTGCCATATGAGTAACTGGGTGACAAAGCCAGAGTGAGCCGTGGTTGAGTCACAACCATACTCTCTAACAGCTTTGTTTACCTGCCCTCACCGCTTCCACAATTAATGCAGCAGAGAAGTGGACCAACCAGGCACCCTTAGAGCCTTGGTTATCTGCATTGATCTGCTGCTGTGTTTTTTTAATTGTTGTTACAAAAGAGAGCAGCTATGCTAAAATGTTGCCACTCAAAACAATGCAGGGGACAGCAGCACTCACAGAACCCTGAGTACTTCAAATTTCAGGAGGCTAAAGCTGTTTCAGACCCGGAAAAGTGGACTTTTGGCTTTTTTTCCCTTTCAAATCTCAAGCAACAGACCGACAGAATTGATTTACTTATGTGTATTTAGTCATTAATTCATTTATTTGATGCAAACATTCTTTAAAACTGAGCATCGGCTACTGATAGTGTGAACAAAATTACTGGAGTGAGGTTTATGTGTGATTCACACGTCTCTTTATATGATTACAATTTTAATCTTGATAAACATAATGTTATTTCATAAGAAAAATGTTTTTTAGCTTTCTTAGAAATATAAAAATGTATTTTGTATTTGCATTACTGCAGAGACAGCTGATCAGCTTGGTCTAAAACTAAAAACGACAGAATACCTCGATTCAAGTCACACTTGCTGGTAAATTCAATATATTTCTTCTATACATCTTTCACTTCACTTTCTGCAATCTCACAGAAGAGGGGACAGATTTTTTTTCAAAGTAAGATAAGATCATAGAAATTCTATTCTTTCTGGTTTTATCTCTTTTTACAAAAGATCAAACAATAAGCCTTCATATTATATCATCAACAGTTTTGTATCATGCTACATCCTTGTGTCTTTTTATTTAGTGCTTCATGGCCTTGGATTAGTGGTTTGAAAGATCAATGTTTCTTACATGCAACACAGAGAATTTAACAATTTGCTTCCAGTAATTAAACAGGTCCACGAGTTACACAGTAAAACCAGTAGTTTCCAGTGAAAAAAAACATATTTGCAACATGGCCAGTCACAGGGTTCCCTCAACAGCTAGTACAGTTCCCAGTGTCTGATTATAAGCTTTGCTGTAACTTAATCAGGTAAATGAAGTGCTGCACATTACACAGTGAACCTTAAAGAACGTCTGCTCTCTAATCCTATTACAAATTTCAATTCTCTACCATTTTCCCCAGCTGTCAGATTATGGTCAGCATCCCAATAAAAGCCCACATTCTGTGTTTGGCGCCCTATTAGCATCATTTCGTCCATCAAGCGACATTAATTGTGTATGAATGCAAACTCCCGCAGAAGAATACGGTCTTCAAGAGGCCTGTCGCATACTTTCTCCACTTGGGAGGACCTTTAACCTACTTAGCTGAGGAACCGCACTGTTTCAAGTAGTGCAGCTGAAAGATATGCACCTGCCCGCTTTTTACTCTCACACTGCTCGGTGATTTAAGGGGAGAGAAAGTATTTGATCTAAATGGTACTACACTGACTTGCAGGTGTGGAATTTTCCCCACAAATGTCCTCACCAATTCAGCCACTGGTCCGGCCACAATACAGATGTGTGGTGGCTTAAATCCTAAATTTGGGGATGAGGAAGACAATTCATTTGTGGTATTGCAAGATTCAGTGTCAGTATACAAGGTTCAAAATTGGTTTATTGTATTGCATGCGTAATAACGCTCCAAGAAAAAATAAATCGTTCAATACCTTGGAAGAAAACGCCTTACAGAGCCCCAGACATTTTGCAATCAACGTAAATTTCTATCGCTAGTAATTTGAGGAATTATGAGAAAAGTATTTCACTTTTTCTGTTGCCAGACATTAAATTATTTATAACATAAGACTTAGAAGAATTCACATAGCGTTAAATAATTTTCCAATTGAGTATATTGATGTTTCTCCTCAAATTTTGAGGTATAATTACAATCATAAATGAAGCAATCCTGTGCGTAATCACACTCTTTCGAAGCACAAAATACTTTCTAAGTCTAGCTCTTTCTTAGGAACTATACCGAGACGCAATATTTAAGTGGCTGATGTACCGTTGACAAATCCGATAACAAATCACTAGAAATCCCACATTCTGTTCTATAAGTGTACTAAGGGGCACAAGACAAAGACAGACTATATGTTCACATATATGTTCAATATGTTCACAGGTCGTGCGTAAATTACGCACACACGATTTAAACTGGATTTTGGTTTTATGATAGCATTGCATTGGCATCAATCATCTCGTCTTTAACGTATCAATATTTTCTTTCTTTCTATTATTCACTATTCAACCACCAAAAACTATCTGCATATAAATCTGGGAATCTCTTCCCGTTTTGATTATTTCTTTAAATCGCATTAGAGAGAAAAAGTTAAAAGTTAAGTTAGCGCTTTAAGGCCTGCAAGACTAAATAAATCACCATGTTTTCTGCACTTTACACTCGGCCGGTGTGTGGTTGAGGTTGCAGGTCACGACCCTGGCCCTTAAGCCATCTCTCCACATCTCTCAGGGTATTGAACCAACAACGACGAGATGGAGAAAAGCACTTCAGTAACCAGGCGCTTTGGTCCATCTGCTGTGCTGAGGGGGTGATGATATCGGAAAAAAATATGCTCTTTATAATATAAACTACATAAATGGGTTGTTATTTGGTTCTGGTCAACAACACTTAAATGGCCCGAAGAACGCTTACAAATCATATACTGTAAAATTGGTTAAAATATCAGCACTGTTTATTTTGATAGGGCAATTTTGCACCAATAAGCCTTATTGCACACAATACCAGATGATTTAGTCACTGGTGGCACACATGGGACACTTGGTCGACATTCTTTTATTACAGAATGTAATTTGCATGTAAGCAATTAAGTCATTTTAAAAGCTTGTGAAATATTTTGAGTGAAATGACCGAAAAAGTTTGACAATTAGGTTGTCTGTAGTTATAGTCAAAGAGCAGAATTCTAAAAGCGTGTATTTGCAGGTGAAAGCAAGACAGTTATAACGCAAAGTAACACACAGCCCCGTGCGTAATTCTGGGAATGCAATATTTCCTCATCATGCAGCAACCAGGGATTCCACTTATTCTCCTCGGGGCGGCAAGGGTCAGTGTAGGCTAATTCATATGAATATATTGTAGGGTATTTGTCAGCATGTATCACACACGCTGTTGTAGCATGCACAAACAAGCAACAAGCTATATCCAATAACTATTAACATAAACAGCTGTATATGTATTTTTTTAAATAATTCAAGTTTGGCACTTTAATTATTATTCAATTATTCAATTATTTTCTCTATAAATGTGTCCGATTTTATTTACAAACCTTTGCTGGGCCTTCTTCTCAGCTCCTTGGCGCGTCCGTGTTTCCCGCTCCCGATGCCTTGGTCATGTCATATTCACTGGGAGTGAAAAGTTAACTTAGATTGACAACTATATAAATGTGGACTATAAGCCCTCAAAAGCGTTGCATGCAGCCAACCAGCTCCGGATTTTTATGGGATCGTAATGTGGAGGGTCTGTGGACCAGGGTCCTGCTCTCTGACTCAGTAATCCACAAGGTTGAGAGGTTTGCCTCATTTACATAATGTTAGAGGTCTGGGCCGAGGCCTACCTTTCTTTTCGCCATGAAAAGACACCATGTTGCCGCAGCTGGACGAGTGGAAAAGGCGCACAAAAGTCTGGACAAGTACTGGAATATTTGCAGGTATGACATATTTCTTTCATCTAAGAAATAAGTCGTTTTTTAAATGATTGATGCTCTGATAGAAATAGGACTTTTTTTTTGACTGGGAGCATTTGTTTTTCACCTGTTTACACTCTTCTGGTCAAACACGTTTTTAGTTTTCGGATGTTTTTTTTTTCTTCCCCCACTTCGGTATTTTTCTGTCAACTCCAGCTGACTTTGGAATACGCATGCATTGTTTGCTTTACCTCAACAACAATAAAGTCCAACCACTTCACATTAAATCCTCTGCGGAATCCAGGCATCTGTCGACTCCAGAAAAAAAAAGAAAAAAAAAAAAAAAGAAAAAAGGAGAATACATTCGAATACTGAAATATGATTTATTACAATCAGGCTGTCAACTTAGCCGGAGATTGGTGTTCTTGATACGTCTCTTTAATTGATGGCTGACCATGTCACGTCTTCAACTGCTCAATTAGGGAAGGCAGCTACTTGCTTCCATGTCATGCTAAATTACATTAGTGGCTTCATGGAGACGAGTGCTTCCTTCCTCCAATAAAGGAAGATGGGAAAACATTTCACGCGTAGAAAATAAGCCCAACGCAGAACACCTGCTTCTGCTGTTGTCTGCTGTTGATAGTGATGAAAAAACATATGATCAGTATTGTGATTTTAGGCGTTCATGAGCAGCATAAAATATCTATCCCTCTCAATTATTGGATGGTTATGAGCTATGCGTTCTAGATCCATAAAGGACCCATGTTAGGCTGTAATGGGAAGCTACATTAACTGGTGTTCATTATTGCAGTTTGTAGTAGCTCTTTTCTCTTTTGACCCCCCTGTTGTGTGTCTCTTCCTCTGATTCTTCCCCTGGCGCCAGTCAGTTTGCTCAGAGATTACAATGTCAGGTCAAGACTGCAAAGTGTTATTAGTGCATAGTGACCAGACTCGAGGGTTTGATGCTTACAATAGCGTCTCCCAATTGCAATAAGTCGGATGAATCATGTTTTGTTTTTTTCTTCTAAGAAATAATTAAAATTGTGACTTCTCCTTATTCATTTCCACGAACAAGTGGAATTAGTGTCAGAAAAAGCTATCAGTTTTGGCAAATATAATCTATAAATCCTGTATAATATATCCCATGCCTGACTATGAATGTTAGGTGGTGATATACTCACAGGTTGGATCCCTATCGCCGCTCGCTTTCAGCATGTTGTCATTTTGAGCTAATTTGGACTTGTCCCTTTCTTTCTGGTGGGGCAAAATGATGCTTAAGAAGCATAAATGAGCCGGTCATACAACTTCATTGTGCCTCTTTGATGATACTCGGTGGCCCTTATGTCTGTTCAAAGTGCTCTCAAAGTTTCTAGAAAGAGTGGAATTCCCTACTGACGCAAAATAGTCATATGTGGTCAAATCAGCTGATGTGCAGAACATAATGGGTTATTCTCACCTGCTTATATCTGTCAGAAAGGACAGAATCATACATATGTGGTGTCGTGTTTTTTTTTTCACGTATACAACTTAATATAGAGCAACGTGTATTTGCATGAATTATTTCCCTAAAATGTCAATGACTATTGTTTGATGGTTTAGGAGTTTTGCTCCGCCCCCTGTGTTTGTCGTAAACCTGGCTCCTGGCTCCAATAAACCCGGGCTAAGAGCGCCCTGGGCTCGCCTCCTTCTCCAAGGCGATCAATAGGATCTCAGGCGCTCTACAAGCACTCTCTTACGTAGACATCCACTAAGGAGAGAGCCGATACAACAACACGGTTGATCTGCTCAAACACAAAAAATCTACCTGCTTTCTGAATCATGTCGTTGAGCCCAAAGCACACTACGCCTTTTTCAGTGACAGATATTTTGAGTCCAATCGAGGAGACCTACAAGAAGTTTAGTGCCATGGACGGCGCAGGGAACCTAACCTCTCCACTGGGAGCCTACCGACAGCCTCAGATGCAGTCCGGCATGCAACAGCACACCATGGGCCATAACGCCACCGTGGCCACCACTTACCACATGCCGCACACCGTCTCCCAGTTCTCCCACAGCGCTATGGGGGGATACTGCAATGGGAGCATTGGCAACATGGGAGACCTCCCGTCGTACCAGGAAAGCATGCGGAATAGTGCAGCAGCAACAGGGTGGTACAGCACCAACCCTGATCCAAGATACTCCACAAGTAAGTTCTTTACTCCACTTATACACATTTTACTCTTTTTATTTCGTCGTTAATAAAAAAAAAGAAAAGAAAAAGAAAAAAGAAACATTTCAGGAATGAGGGAGGAAAGCGCACAGGAATTAATATGTATCGCTTTCTAATATTATTTACATTTACATTTGGGGGCTAACGATAACAGGTTAATGCAAATGGTGTACACTATTTTACGACATGTTTAAATTTAAAAACACTATTTCTGGCGGTTAAACTGAAAAGGAGATCATTCTTTCATGTCTGGTTCGATTTATTTACCTTTGGCATTAGGAAATCTTTCAAAGCAATATCTAGATATATTTATTATTATTATTATTATTATTATAATTATTATTATTATTATTATTATTATTATTATTATCATTATTATTATTATTATCATTATCATTATCAAGTGTGTTTCGTTAAGCTAATGCTTTCCAGCTTTAATAATTATCAGCCAATAATCAATAAAGACTACTTCAGGCGAAACAGTGTTCTCCTCTTCTGTTTATTGAACGCACATATATGTATGTATATTTTTAAGTTTCTAGATTCATGGGACCTTCCACAGGTATGAACATGACCGGCATGGGGAGTCTCTCAGGAATGGCAGACGCGTCCAAATCCATGCCAGTTCTCCACGCTGCGCCCAGGCGGAAACGGCGCGTCCTGTTCTCGCAGGCTCAGGTCTACGAGCTGGAGAGGAGGTTTAAGCAGCAGAAATACCTGTCGGCGCCTGAGAGGGAGCACCTGGCCAGCATGATTCACCTGACGCCGACCCAGGTGAAGATCTGGTTTCAGAACCACCGGTACAAGATGAAGCGCCAGGCCAAGGACAAGGCAACGCAGCAGCTGCAGCAGCAGCAACAGGACGGTAACCTGTGCCAACAGCAGGCGCAGTCCCCGAGGCGCGTAGCCGTGCCAGTTCTGGTGAAGGACGGTAAACCGTGCCAGAACGGCTCCAACACGCCGACGCCGAACCAGCAACAGGTGCAACAGGGCCAGCAACAAAGCCAGCAACAGAACGGGGCCGGAGTTGTGCTCGCGTCCTCGACCAGCAGCCTCGGCCAGCATCAAAGCCAGCAGCAGGTGAACGCTATGGAGCTGGAGGAGATGTCGCCCAGCCCCCCCTCACTGCACAGCCAGCTCAACATGGCCCAGATAGACACATCTGCTGTAGATTACACCAGTAACATGGTCAGCTCAAACCTCCTCTACGGCAGAACGTGGTAGGACTTAAAACAGTACTGTCACTTTCCACTTTTTCTATGTGAACCTGCGGATGAGCCCATGCAAGAAGAACAACAACAACACTATATATATATATATATATATATATATATATATATATATATATATATATATACACACGCACACACGCACATATAAATAACATATGAAGGCTGAAAACGTGGGCCCTTTGGTTTGGAGGGGACAAGGCGCACAGAGGCGCACCAGCTGATCAGGGCACATTTTCTTGACATCTCTGAGAGGGGAGTCTATTTTTGAACATTACAGAAATGGCTGCCCTTGAAAGCAATTATGTCGTTTCTGGACCTTTTGTAATCCATGTTTTGGACCTTCCTCATGATGTTTTAAACGTAGTCTATGTTGTTGAAACAAAAAGGAATGCTGCTTCACTTGAGTTCGGACCGGGGGTGGGGAAAGGTGGGATCAGGTTTGAAGTACACTAAGCCACCACTCCTTATTTACGGGGATAACCTGATATTTTATCATATTAATATTGTAAACTAATGTATTCCTTTAGACTTATTAAATAAAGTAGGGAATTGTATATCTGGCTAACACACAAGAATGCGTTTAACTGTATAATAATCGTTATTGCGTCCACTTCTATGTTTTCTTTATTCTTTTGTAAGTTAAAAAGGAACAAATGCGTGATGGCTGCTGTATATGTTTCAAAACCAAGTGAACGTTAACAATAAATAACTTGAAGTGTGAGAGCTATTCCTGAAGAACTAATTTTTTAAAAAGGGATCTGTTTTGGAGTGCAATTTCATTATGTTGTGATTGAGACCAAATTGAGCAGGAAAGCAAGGTCGATGAGGGAGCCAGCATTGTTCAGGTGACATTTTGGAGGGCTGCCTTTCATGGAGGATGTCTGCAGGAGTCTAAGACTGGGAAATCACCCTTTTAAAAATCACTAACGCTTTCCAGCAGGAGTAATAGTGACATTAATGTATGCATTGATCTATTAATATTATTTCTTTCTTATCAAACATATGAGTCGTACTATGTTTAATAGGCCCAGACTTTCGTTATGCCGCAGTGTAACTGGTCAATTTTATTGTGAATGCGAGCTTCCTTAAAATACACAATTACAACCAATTCTTGTAAGAACGAATATTATCTAAAGGAATGGAGTACATGCCTCGCATTATTATGATGCTGAATTAAAGTTAATAACATTATTATTATTATTGTTATTGTTATTGTTATTGTTATTGCTCTTATTCTCATTCTTATTGTTATTGTTATTGTTATTGTTATTCTCATTGATATTCTTATTCTTAAGATCATTCTTATTCTTATTGAAATTATTCTTATTATTTTTGTTATTATTATGCAAAGGCCTGTCGTTAAATTATCAAAATAAAATAAACGTTCCCTTCCCAGTTACAAAAATCAAATACAAAATAAAAAAAAATGCTTTGCCAATCTTAAATCATTTCAGACATTACATCAAAATTATTCACTTTTCCCTGAAACTGAGAGCTGAATGGAAGTCCTTTACTTTTTTTTTGTTTTGAGTATTGATAATAAGGGTTAACGCACTTTTGATACAATGAGAATATCCCACTGTTATCTAAATGTATAGCAATATGTCAAGTTCTTCAAAAATGTATCACTTAGATCTCTTTTATTTTAAATCTAAATCTGGTTATAATGTCATTGTTTGACAAAATATATCTCAAACATTTACGACATATCAAGACTTTTCAAAGAATGCAAGTGTTTATGTATTTAGTGTTATTTTAATTTTAGAATTTTAACCAATATCCTCATTGTTTTCTGATGCATTCACTTTTAGCAAATGTTCGAAATACCAAGCAGCTTTGCCACAGTTTATTTTTCATTCACACACTCTCATACACTGTATGCATGCACACACACACACACACACACACACACACACACACACACACACACACACACACACACACAACCACTTACATTAGCGTCATTCTGATCAATGTCTTTTGAAGATGATGAATGATTTGTACAAACAAACTCCAAAGTGTTTAAGGTCATCACTTAGCGGCAGTGTCGGCTCCCCTTTGCTTCTGTCCTTCAAAACTTTTTCTTTTCTTTTTTTTTACACCATCAGGGGCTGATAATAGCATCTAACATTTCATTTCCTGTGGTCATTTAAACACGTTTGGAAATTACTTCTCAATCCCTTGGCTGATGACACCCTGTGGTGGTAGTGATGATGATGATGATGATGATGATGATGATGGCTATCAGTGTGTCTCAATGGGGACCTTGGAGAGCCCCCATTTCCAACCCCTTCACATACCTGGCAGCTGTATGTATATGTGCTATCATCCCCACACTCGAAGGAAGCATCAGAGCCAATATGCACCTGACATTTGGATTGAGCGCGACAACTCCATCAGAAGGGAGTTTGATAGGAGCATTAAAAAGAGAAATGCATTCCACAATATACACTTTGATGTTACAAGGTGTTCCTGATAGATTTTGTCCCTAAATTGAGGGCATGAATGAGCTGTCAACAAAGATTTCCGATGGTGTGCCACATGAAATGAAAGTGGAGGTGAAGCCATTCTTTTCTCTTTTCAATAGCCATAGTTATGGTGCACTAATAGGCTATGCTTGGTAATCACTGTCTATTGTGCTTGTTGCTTCTCTTGCTTTATTGGGGGGTACCTCTCTTTGTAAGGATATATGAGACAGGCTGGGCACTGTAATTGGTGCTGGCATCATCATCATGTCTGGAAAGTTTTTGGAGGCTGCAGCCGCCACTGTGCAGTGTTACTTCCATGTAGCTGCAGAACATCCACACCCACACGCGTGTGCATGTGCGTACATACAAAAATAAGCCCAGGTCAACACATTCTCACACACAATGCCTCAAATGAGTGCATGCCCACTCACATTCACACACACACACACACACACACACACACACACACACACACACGCACACACGCACACACACACACACACACACACGCACACACACACACACACACACGCACACCGACATACGCACACAGACATACACGCATGCACACACGAATAAAGCAACCAAATAAAACATGCATTATATAAAAATTGTCTCTCACACAGAAAGCAGATATTTCCATCACAGCTGGAATGAGTGCCAATTGTAGGATTATCTATCTCACTGATGTAAAGATTTGTTTAGACTATTCATCTCAGGTAATTGCAGGTTGCACTGCAAAATGTGAACTTAGAAGAAAGCCTTGCTTCAGTCTCTGCATCCCCCCCCCCCATCCCCATCCCCATCCCCAACTCCCATTATTCTACTTAATATGTCAGAAGGTCTGATCGCAGAGAAACCTTTTCAAGTCCTATTGATGTGTTCCTCAATTGACCATGGCGACCTAGCAACCTAGAGAGCGCTAATTGGCAAGGGCTTAACATTATTGGCTGCATAGTTTACACAGAAATAGGGCAAACATATAACCCTCATCATACACAGTTCACTGTTTTTTTTTTTTTTTTTTTGCCAGTACAACAGGATGGGGGAATTGCTTTGTGTTGTTGGTCTTAACTAGAAAAGCAATTAAAACAGAAAGCTAAAAGCAGAGTCTGGCCTGGTTGTGGAGTGGAGTGGAATATAGTGGATGAGTAAGATTTTTCCTGGAAGACACACAGGTAAAGGCAGAACATTGTGGCTCCACTCTACAGAGAGGATTTCATGTTCTTTATGGTATTTTTCTATGATAACATATGATATATATATAGCCCTCCTGGGTGGATATTAAGTCAGTGGTACAAAGTTTACTCCGACACATTACACCACCTCCTCTCTCCTTCCTTCCCCAGAAATGGTCCCCAAACTTGCCCCATGAGAAATGATTAGGAGAGGCGAGGTCTGCTTTTCATTTCACTGTGCGAATGAATGCATTGAATTGGCAAGTTCTGAGAGACACAGAGCGAGATTTTAATTAGTGTATTGCCCTCACATTCTACCAAGGAGAGACAATCTTTCTCTTTTCTATGACAAACCTGTGCCTGCTGGTTTTGCTTGGTTTCCAAAGAATGAGTCACTGCAAGTCTGCAAGTCTTTGCCCCGGGAAGCAGAAAGTTCTCCAATTCCAGTCATTTCCAAATGGAAAAAAATAGCCTGAAAATAATCATCTTCCTACAGAGTGGAAAAAAAACATTTCAAGAAGGTCATAGGACTCAGAAAGCAATTCTCACTCTAATAGATTTCCATGAAATTAAATACATGAAACCACATTTTTTCACCGTTGCCTTTGGTTTGACGATACTGTAACATTAACTCAAATGTACATACACGCACACACACACACACAAACAGGCGCGCACACACAATTATATGCTATACTAGGACTTGCACTGGCTAATTCCATTGCTTACTATGAATATAATTTTAGCAATACGAGGCATTGCAGTGTCAAAGCAACCTTTTGAAGACTATTCACGAATGTCTGGGGGAGTGAGGGGGTTGGAGGACCAGGCTAGGAGTGTGTGTGTGTGTGTGTGTGTGGGGGGGGGGGGGCAGCATCCCTTATTAGAGAACCATGTCACATTCTCTCCTGCGCCGGCCGGACTCGCTGCACTGCCAGTAATCCCCCCTCCAAGTCCCCCTATGCATGTTATTCAATTCGCTCATAAGTAGTTAGAGAAACTGTTTTCAGTTGCCACTAATAACTACTGACCTCCAGCGACACAGGCCAACAATGGGTTTGTCAGGCCTGAAACGCACAACCAAAGAAGCTGATTAGGAACTCAAGTGGTTTGAAGCAAGAATCAATGGCTGCTCTGTCCTGCCACGGTGCTTCCAGCATGGCACTGATGATTGTGGGACCTCCATTAGTTATGCCTCATTAAGTCCCACAAACTCCTTTAAGAAAATGAGTTTAGCCAATTCTAAAATCTATTACGGCCGTGGAGCCCCTACTGAGGTGCCACTGTGTTTGGACTCCAAGACAGGAGGAGAAAGACCAGCTTCACTGTGTAGAGACTTGTGTGGGGGCCTGTGACACATTACACGCCATCCCTATGTATACTCTTTCTTTTCTTTAACATTTGAACCCTTCCCGTCTTGTGTTATTGACAAAACATGCTGTAAATGCATCAGAGCCTCACACAATATGTGAGTTTACGTTGGTTGTTCTGTCATTGTACAATAGAACTGCAATGATCCACACTCTGTAAGGGAAGCATTTCAAGCTCAAACTTTACAGTGACCTCATGGTGACACACTATTAAATTCAGAATTTGTTGTATTTGTATTAATGTTATGTCAAGAAGTCCAAAAAATGTATGCTTTTCATTCAAAATATCTGACACATTTCTGTCCCGATAACAATATTTTGTCAAATGTTTCATTCCACCTAGTTTATAAATCAAAATGTTTCTAATCCAAATCAATGAAGTAAAATGGGAAAATTAGTTATCTCACGCACTGAAATGGCTGACTCTAAACATCAGTAACCAATATTTTCCATGACATGAAGGAAAAACTTCTCTGTAAGAGATTTGTAAGCCATTCAAAATACTCCTGTACTCCTCTGTTTGTCTGTTATATCGGCAAGGCCACACATGATATAATTATACTCCATCCTTGGAATGGGTTTCAATTGGCCGACAAAAAAAATAAAAAATCAAGGGAGCATAAAAGACATTTAATCGCCACGTCCAAATATGTAAAGAGTTGAAGTGAAAATGAGTTAGAAATTGGTTTTCCTGTATTCAGAAATATGAAAAAGACACATTTACAGAACAAAAGAGTTCATCACTGTCCTTCACAGCAGTCCTCTTTACTTTTGAACCAGCAAGCAGTTTTCTCCCAGCTCACCGTTGCCACAGTAATGGCCAGCTGCCAGTCTGCGGATTACTGGTTAATAGGGCCAGGGCTGAAGAGCAGTTCAATGAAGGTAGGCAATGGATAAGATCAGTGTGTGTTGGCTAGGGCATAGTTATCTATGTGTGTGTGCCTGTAAGTGTGTGTTACTTTGGTATATTTATTTTTATTGTTTTCTTTTTATAGACGCAATCTCACCATATCAGTGTATTTACATGCAGTCAGTCATGCATTTTAATTTGAGATAAATGGGTGTGCATTCTGCAAACACACAAAACACAAAGACAAAAGGGAGTCAGACATTTTACAAGAAAAAAAAACCAATCTGGAAAATTCAAGGACGCTTGAAAATTAAAAAAATTAAAAATGCTCTCAGAGCTAGTTAATGGGGGGCGATGATCCAACAGCAAACAGCCAAACACACACAAATTGAGATGAATGGCGAAAGATAACAGAAACAGCCACCACTCAATAGCTACGTCTGTCAAATTAAGCCCAGAAGGACATAATCGTTTCTTCAAATATAACATTCTGTAATCTGCCCCCTCCAAAACACGCAGGCGTCTCAATATAACCGTCCCAGAGGGCCACGGGGGCCAAAGAGGACCACCCACTTTCTTTTCAATTATCATCTTGCAGCAACCTGTCTCCTCTCCAGCATTCAGCAGGAGACACTGACTGCTCTCCAGAGGGAATTACAATTAGACTGCTGTTTGTCCCTCGAATAAACTTCCAGACTGTAGCTGACAATCCCAACTCTGTAGAGCATGTGACCCCGAGGACAAACAGGATTACGCCCCAAATCCCATGTTCCTTTACTCTCTCTCCCGTCTGCCTCTTGAGTTGCTGTGGTCAGGTGGTCTCCGGGTGGAGGCAGGGAAAGGAAATGTGGGTACACAACTGAATACCCCTCTATGTCTGCAAATACACAAATTGCTTCAGGTATTAGTGATGTCAATGTAATTCCATAGCCATTAACGTCAGTTTGTACATTTTTTAGGACAACAAAAAAGTGTAATGCCATATACTTCAAAAAGTGGTGGCTTTATCTTCTGGTTTATTACTCTTACGTTTTGTTGATTTTGGGCAGGTTAAGGTTACATGAAATCATTTTGGCTATGTTTAGGTTAAGGTTTCCACTTAGATCTACAGCAGTGGTTCCCAACCCAGGGTCGAGATCACCCAAAGGTGTCGCAAGATAATTCTGAGGGGTCATGAGATCACTACTGCGATAGCAGAGAATCAAATAAATATGTATAAATGCACGTTTACGTTTTCTGACTCAAACTTTTTTCTTATGAAATAGAGAGTAGATTTCCTTCAGGCCATGAAAATTGAAAAGTAAAGCAAAATACCTCTAGTTGACATATAACACATTGGTGACAATAATTCACACATCAATAGTGTTTTATTTTAAGGGAATACAAGCCCAAGATGTTGGGAGACCACTGATCTACAGGTCCTCAAAGTCCATCATTTTTGATAGGAAACAAAAGTGTGCTATTTAATTTTTACTAAAGGTCTGGTTTATTTTGAAGAAAAACACTTTTTTTACATTTTAGTTTATGAATGATAACATTTGGGTTTTTGTGATTTTTCTCAACTATCTGCATCTACATGTTGAAAAAGGGAGGGAGTCTACCTCTATTCTTCCAGCAGGCTAACATTAGTCTATTATTTACTTGTAACTTGTATCTTCTGTGTATTATCTGTCTGTTAAAACCTCATCAGTGCAAATAACAATCACGCTTACAATTTGTCTCGGGGACACCAATTAGGGCACAATCCACATGGGACAAAGACTCTGTTTCAGAGGGGAGTCACACTGGCCAGTTGATCTGGAGTGTTTATTTGCCCCGCTGTAGCCAGCTGGTCATACGAAGGCATAGAAAGGGTACATTGACTCTACCCAGCAGGGGGTAGTGGCACAGCAAAAGGGAAATGGGACTCTTTTTCAACTCCCCTTCTCCACAATGCAGCACGCCCAATCAAAGAGCCCCGGACCCTTTTGTGGAGGTGGTGAGTGGACAAGGGAGGGGGCGAGTTTGGGCGGCCAACCCCTCCTCCTGCCACTGTCCTGTCTGTGCGGCCAGCCACACTTCACAGCTAATTAGCGGTCAGATCCACTGGCCCCTAATCAGCACGACATGTTAAAACTGCCCTAATCAGGCCTAATCCTGGCTTTGTGTCACACATGCAGCCTTCCCCTGCCTACTTACTCCGTGTGCCGTATTGATTAAGGCATCAATTGAGGATTTGGTGGTCAATACACTGCAATCTGCGATGGGCCATAGGTGTGCCCTGGATTACATTGTATGATGTTGTCTAATGCGACTTTAAGGTAAAGCTTCAATAGGTGACATGGGTGGCTTTCTTACACATCCGGCATGGGTATTCAAAAATATTGAAGAAATGTTGGTGATACTGTGAGGCACACGTATTACTGTATTAGCTCTCTTTCATCATTAGTCATATCAACCTAAAATAATTGTGTGAATAACTAATACTCAGGTAAAAGATACGCAAAAATGTTATATGAAAAGTTCTACTCAGTAATATGATTGAACTAATGTACCTCTACACAAGTAGAGCAGCTTTACATCTAAACACTGTATTAAATTATATACATTCTGGATAGTTCTGTTATGAATAATGCCTTTTGCCTTATCTCCTATTGGCCCATTGGGGAATCTCTGCTGTGTTTTCATGTATTTGTAGTTAGGAGTATGCTTCTGTACATATCTAAGTGAATACCATATTTCCATAGCAAATATGAATATGAATCATAAACCCATGATGTTGGTTTGCATGTTTTCTATATTGTGAACAAGTGTTTTTTTTTTCAGTATGAAGTCAGATTGTATGATAAATGTATGAAGACATTCCTTTTCATTTGATGTGGATTTAAGCTCTGACAAACAGTATAGGCCATGACCTGAACAATGTCTTCAAATAAATGAGCAATGTGTTATGAAAATCGTGTGCCGGTGCTTATTTTGAATCTTTTTAAAAGTGTGCTGTACTGGCACTTACCTAATAAAACTATAGGTTAACACATCTGTTTTGCTTTCAGATCACCCAGAATGCTTTGTCAGTAAAATGTTTTGCTACTTATTTGATGTATTTAATGAATTACTGCACAGGCCATTTAGTTGCATAAGAGGTGTAGTAATTTTTCACTTATTTCAGTCTTTCAGTCATTAACTGGGCCATAGTGTTAATACGGATGTAATGCACAGACACTCAAAGATGGGTGTGAATAATAATGAGCTTTTTCTTTATGCAGATTATTATGTGATCATTTGTGAGTAAGGAGCTGGTTGACAGTAGAGAAATGCAACAGCGAGTAACTGAAATGAACCAAAACATCTGTCAGAAAAGTATATTATTCAATTTTATATTCAATATGCTGTTGGTACAGTCTTTATCGCCGCTGACAACATAAATGGTGGCTGTCCGATTTGCTTGATTCAGTCGATTCAGAGACTACTTAGAAACTTTAGGAGGAAAAATGAGGTCATCAACACCGGCAGTATGGATGAATTTTAATCCAAGTGCTGAACTATGGAGAATGGATTAGGTAATTACCATACTTTTCAGCGATATAAGGCCATAAATTAAAATCTCAAACAACTTCTCAAGTGACAACTCATCTAATCAGAAGGACAATCACAGAGAGGCCTTGCTGTTTACTGATTGCTCTAATCAAAAATGGCTTCTTCAAACACAGCTAATTGGTCAGTTTACTCACGGAACGGGGAGGCAAATGTAGAGGGGCTACTGTCGTGATTTGAAGGACCCAAATATCTCCCATTTGCATTGAGTGCCACCAGAATACACTTGACTCCCACAAGTTATCAGCAAACCAGACAATTATTCATCAGGCACAAATTGGCACATCAAAGTCAAATCAGAGAATTACCGTCAGGAAGACCCCAAAGCAAGAGCCGAGCAGGGAAAGGTGGCCTTTGATTGACCGCGTTGCCCTTCGCTCATTCTTCCAGCCTCATATACCATCAAGCTTGACGCCTTCCAGAAAAGCTTCAAGGTTCTTCACAAGTAAAACCACACCGCCTTTCAAATGTAAAAGAACAAGAGAAGGAAGGTCAAGGTGCAATGGGTAGGGCATCAAGGTATTTCTTTCTTTTCTCTCGCCAGTTATAACAATGATGAAACTGTATGTTAGTGTCAAATATAAAAACGGCTACTGACAGCTCGAGGGAGGGGATGTGACATGACATGGTTCAAGCTCCAGTGATGCAGTTGAATATAAGTACACCTAATTTATCATTTTGACGTCTTGCTGATGTTTGTTTGTTAGAAAGTCACTAGACAATACAACAGGGAGAAACAGTCTTTCAGGTCACATTAAGATTAAAGTTTAAGATTTTTACCATATTTACCATTTCATAGCTTCTTTTAAGTTGCAGACTTAATAAATGTAACCATGAGACAAACTTCACCGACCCCTACAGATGGGGTAGCCATTAAGGGGTGTGGGAGAGTATCACTTATAGCAGTTAGCAGGTTTGTAACCATTTCATCTGGCAAGCTTACACTTTCCCATCTTTATGCTGTCAGTGGCCCAGAGATCAGCAGGATAAGACATGAACTCCTTATAACTCACCCAATGTCTGGCCAGCTCTTATCTAAAATGACAGTAAAATTGTATGATAATATTAGTTACATTTTTTTTTTTTAAAGCACTTCCGCTTCTTCTTCCTTGTCAAAACCTGGAACCTTCATTACCCACAATGCAACTCAACTGCCGACCCTTTGGCTGGATATTCAGGTGTGCCTCAAGCAAAGATGAGGATCAGGCTACAGAGGCCTGCATGGACGATGCAGACTCAAGTGACATCACTTGAGGCAATTAAATATAATTAATAATAATGCAATTAATTAAAATACTAAAATACAACACAATTAGATAGGATGAAAGGGGACGCGTACGTTACTATTGCACTAAGTAGCATTAAACTGAAGTAGCATGCTGAGCATGGCAGCATATGAGAAAAAGACAGTGACAAGGTGCAATCTGAGTACTTGGTACTGAGTACTGAGTACAGGTCAGGGGGACGCGGTCAGCCTATAGGAGCAAGGACAACCAGTATGAGGCGAACAGCACATTAGTGGTGGCAACAAAAAGACAGTTATATGGGAATATGGTGTATTATGCAGTGGAGGTGAGTTGCCTGGGAAACAGTTACAATAGAGGGAGTGGGCGGTTGGGGGCAGTGTTATGGAAGGTGACAGCTCTGGGAAAAAAGCTGCCCCTAAATCTTAACACTGCAGCAGGATTCTAATTCAACATCTGGCCTGAAGTCTTGGCAGTATTAGCTGATAAATGTATAGTTGCACAGGAGAGTAAATAGGGATGCAAATAGTCTTATATCATAACAATCACAATCTCATTTTACCTCTGTGGAAGCTTGTTCTAAATGTGTGTTTATTCTGATTTTAAATGAACAAATGAATGACATTTCTTCAAAGCTTAATTATTATAGAGCTTCATTAATATTAATAATAATATTAATAAATAATAATTAATAATTCAATAATAAATTTGACTTCACAAAGTGCATACCTCAGTTGGAATGAAACACTTGTCCCCCAGTTTCCCTTAAGAAATTGCTTGTCAACATTTGCAGCATTGCTCACCTAAACCATACAGCTGACAAGGTTAATAAGGCGGCTTTTATGGAAAACAAAGGGCAAATCTAATAATCTGTTTTGAGCAAAGTGATGAGAGCAATGGAACATTGAGTTATCCTTTAAAATTCAGAATTAATTCAGAGATGCCGCTCGCGCAATGTTCTTCTGTGAGTGCCCTGATTAATAAATGTATTCTTTGATTTTGAAGCAGTGGCATTATGTTGTTGCATGGTTAAATCAATAAATTTAATTTTATGAAAAAAATTCCCCCCTCAAAACAGCCCCCTCAATCACTTCATCCTGAAACTGCGATGCTTTACCGACCCACATATATGTTGTGGGTTCTTCGCTGACTTGCCAGCCTAATCCACTGGTTAGCCTAAATTCACACATCAGCTGTTTGTTTTTTAGAGTTGATGTTGATTAAAACCAGCGGCTTTACTGAGAGGATGGGACATCTCGAGAGCTGTGTGCACTCACTGTAGCTAAAATAAAGCTAGCTCCTGCGGGTCAATACATCTAGACTGTAGGCTGGCTGCTTAATAAGCCTGGATATCTTGTTTTCTATTTCTACAGATGTTAAATACAAATGTGACACAATGGTTTGGAGGTGTTTGAAGCCACCATTGAACAAAAGTAATGTAATAAGTAATATAACTAATTATTTAATTAGTATAGTTGAATAACCTTGTAACTGATAACTGTTTCAAGTAAGTTGCCCAACACTGGTAATTAGTGTAAGAATACATGAAAAATATTGAACCTCAAATTTTTCAGAATGTGTCCACCACAGCTGCAGAGCCTCATGGATTTCTCCTTTTCACGGAGGGACCTGAGGCTGAATTAACTAAATCCAGCAGATCCACAAGCTGCCTCGCCTAATACTGACTTCCCTTCATGCTAATTCCATGGTGATAATGAAGACTTTGCAGCACCATATTTTTTAAAGGCGAATAAAATCCATGTCGTCCTTCTTAACCTGATGTATGAAGACTAATGAGTGAATTCCTGGATGGATTGAAGGATGAATATTATATGTCACATTACTGGAGGTCATTGGTATAGATGTCTACCAAGCTGCTGCATATGATCACACCTGCCTGGTGGAAATGTACAGCTGCATTGCAGATGAAGAGCTTCAAGGCATTGCATGAGAAAGTATCCTAAACGAAGAGAAAGTGTTGCAGTATGGGGAATTATTCAAACCTCATGGGATACTTTTCTACAGAGAGTAACTTGCACATCCCATTATATTTAGACTATTTAGCATATTCCATTATATTAAAATATGTTGAATTAAGGCTACATTAAATCAAATGAATTGTGATGAATGAAGTGGTGATCATTTTCTTCAGAATAATTTCTATGACATGTATTTCAATATATAAACACAATTTCAAAAAATTCATAGAATCATGATTTTTTTGAAATTGTGTTTATATATTGAAATACATATGTCTCTATATATATCGAAATATATATATATATATATATATACATAAATAAAATGTGTACAAACACTGAAAAGTTTAAAGTTTATGTGATGTTTATTCAAAGAACTGTGAATAGTTTGTAGATCACTGATCACTGGGTCGTCTTTTATTGTTACTGAATGATTAACTAAATAGAGGAAAAGCAACAGGGGCTCATGAATAGGTCTCCTGTTTGACCTTCCTTCGCCTCTTATGGGGCTTTTGAAAAGGGAACTAACTGAATGACATACATTGCAGTGGTCATGTCGGTGTTTACATACAAAAAGCTACACTTATTTCCCTGTGTCTGACTGGTTGTGTGGCAGACCAAACAAAATTTCCTTCAGTCTGCATTTAGAGGGTGGCACAAAAGATGTTTCAAAATCAATCTCCTAACCAGATGAAAGCATCCGCTGAATAGATCTTTGAACCTGATATTACCAGTCCAGTTTGTGTGTGTGTGTTAGAGTAAATGACGGAAAGGCAAAAGAATTTTGTCTCGAGTATGTAGATGCTGATCGATGGATTGATTGACTTAGACGGTAGCTCATTTATTGATTTTTGGTGTTTTTTATGACACAGAAGTAAACAAGTGCTACGTTGTGTTGTTGCCAAGAGCTGGCTTTGACTTAAATCTACCTTGTACAAACCGACCTCTTTAGCTGATACTCACCTCAACCTTATGCAATGCATTATTTGTATATTGCCCTATACTATTATATATTACAGTATATAATCTATATATATTTGTTGCAAATACTGTTTTGATTGTACATATTGTCTTTTATGCTCTCCAAACTCCACCCTTGTTGGTAAAATCAACTTTTACTCTACATATAGAGCTATGCTGATTGCCAATAAGTGCATACCTGTTACAGAGACAATGTAATGATGTAGTAAATGAGTGAGATAATGCTGTGCCCCTATGTCATAGCAAAAGTCTGTTACGTTTATGCTCTGGCGGTACAATATTGTCACTTACCAAAGGAAATAGGCTAGCGTCAGTCTTTGAACAGCATGTGCGTGTATTGTGTAACAAATATTGATAGCACACGTGTTTTGATGCCGAGGGAACCAAATTCATAGGGCTAATTGTCAAAATACCTCTTCCACCTCAAGCGCTGCAAGACTTGAGGGCACTTGTTTGCCTCTTCTGCTCTGATGATTCAATAACTCCAAACAAGTTTGCAGCCTCAGGAGTGATGGCTTGTACATCCTTTTATCACTGTGAGACACGAAGGGGATGAGTAAAGCTCTCAGAGATACTATTGTGATCTAATAGCGCCTTTTTAACCTTTGCATCGCGCTCACAGCTTGCAGTGTTTGTGATGCTTTAGATTAAAGCGTCTCACACGAAAAGCCAGGTTGTTCATGTGATGCTATGCTTCAGCCTCGCACCTGTTTTATATAGCTTGTGCCTCGTGACAAAAGGCCATTCCTTGGTTATGTTGAAAGTGAACCTGTGTCATCTCAAACAACTCCCCACAAAGCTTAGCAGAGCCACAGTTCACATGTTTGGGTCACTGGCTAATAACGGCTGTGAAACCTCAGCAGTAAATAAACGGTGGCAGGCAGTCAGGGGTCTGTTGATTGAAGTTGAGCATTAGCATTTCTACTCCATGGTAATGGCTGACCCTGTATTCCCCCAGTGAGGACTAGTGAGCGTGGTGGCTCCCAGATAACAGTCTGTATTAATGACAGGGGGTCCAACCAATCCCCCTGCTGTGTCTTGGGCTAATCTGCTTTGATCACCTTTGCTAACATCTCTATTATCAACAGATTTCAGCCATCAACAAGGAATTACATTAATGCACCTTCCTCTGACCCAGCTGCACCGAGCAGTGACGTGTGTGTGCATACCTTTTGTTCACATGTGTATTCCCTAGGGAGAAAGGGAGAATGGAAGAGGTTGTGAGGGCGAAGATTTGTACATGCAATAACATTCACTAGCCTGACATAATGCATTGTCTTCATTTCAGAGACTCGTAAGCACAGCAGAGGCAATTCACTCACCTAGAGATCGCCAGGTTCCCACAAGAGTAGGAATATAAGACACCGCAACAACTCCCTCAGATCATTTAGTATTATTTGTGCATTCGGGGAAAAGATGCAGAGCAGGAAATCTGTGGATGTGTGGCAGGCGGGCACAGACACGTCTCTAGTGGCTGTGGGAGAGCGTACCATGAATAAATTTAGCGCTGTCCCCAGGAGATTGCCTTCAATCACGAAGCATAAGGTGTCAATGCTGCGCCCTGTGTGCATGGAGCACCAAATTACCTTCCACCAGATTGCTGAGCTGGGTCTAATAGGAATTGGGAAACGGACTGTTGAGTGCGGACTGCTAATTAATCTGGCCAAAGTCAGAGCCCATGTCCTGGGCCCGCTGACAAATGGTCAAGTTGAGGCCAGGGATACATGTACTGTCAAATTAGTTTACAAGATTGAGGAGAACATACTAATGAAAGACATTCTGTACTCTGTCAACAAAAAACTTTGGGAAAAAGATAATTTTATGTGTTTATTTGATCTTGATTGTGATATCTGTACTAATACTGAATGCTGAATGGTATAAACAACAACAACATGGTGCATTATCTGTCCTCAAACAAATATTTGACAATGTATTTGACATAATCAAATATTTATAACCTTTGTTATGCTGTGCAAAATCTCTGGAGCTACAGTAATGTGGATCTATAATCATTAAAGCATTTTGTGTCATGTAACTGCATCAAATGGTCCCCGCGACTCCTATGGTGTATGAACCATAACATTAAAGGCCATATCCAGAATTCAGCACAAGCTGAAATATTAACATCTCAATTTACATACAAATTTCCATGCATCTAAAAGCAAAAAACTCTTTACCAAGCCATTTTCCTATTTTGAATAATAGGTGGTTTTCTGAGATCCAGTTGATTGACTAAACAAAGACATGACTAGTGCATTAAAGCAATTGTTTATTGCCACTGAATCATGGCGTATGTATAATTTTGCTGTAAATGGATATTAACTGACACAGAAACCATGGATTTGTATAATAGCTGGTAATCATTCCACCTCAGGATGTGTTTTCACCGTCATACACAGGGTTAAAGAATTAGAGTGTAGTCAATTACATTTAGCAGGTCACAGAAATTGATTTACTGCCTAAGGAATGTTTTTTTTTTTCCTGCTGGGCTTTGGCTCTGTGGTGGCATTCTGCTCACATAATCAAGGATGAGCGTTGCCTGTCTACCCAATCTACTACTTGGTCCCACAGGAAAAGATGACTTGCAACAGGAAAACCTGCATGAATACTAATTTACCTACTTGGCTTTAACAGCTTTTGCAAGCCAATCTCATAGGAATTTGTAGAATATGATGCCTTTCCATCTTTCCATATTAATTACCCAAACTGAAAATAGGGACAGCAAGAGATGGGGACAGAGGAAGAGAGTGGAAGGCATAGATATAAAGAGAGAGAGAGAGAGAGAGAGAATCATGGGAATAGCTATAAGCAGGGACTCTCTGCTCTCCATCCTAAATGCGGTTAATTATAATGTGATTTGAAGCATCTCGAGCAGGAATCTGGCAATCTAGATTTGGAGCTCTATGACCACAGCTCCAGTTTGGGTCTCTTCATTATGGCTCAGAATAGCAGGTCCTTCTCAGTCCCTCAGCCAAAGTATCACAAAAACGTACCAGAGGCAGTGGTGAAACTGGGGCACATTGGTTATGTTCTGACTCCTGGACTCTTACTACTTTAGTTAATTTCATTCTGGCAGGAGAGAGCCATGCCTTTAACCTAAGTTAATGCACCAATACCTGGGAACATTTCCAAATCCCGTGTTCCAATTAGTAACTCGTGCTCTAAATCATACAGTATGATTTTTTTAAATGGGACCCACAGTCAAGATTACCTTCATGTAAACTATGCGCACACGCAGACAAAGTAATGACATTCACTTTGTCACAAGGTGATGTACCAGCTAAATTTGACAAACCAACTGACCAGTTCTGTTAAGATATCCCAACAGCTACTGAAGGTTTGGCGTCTTCATACTGTTCGTTTAATTGTCTTTGGAAGAGCCAGAGGGATAAACCACTGTGGAAGGACGATATGTATGTAGTGCCATAGTTGAAATATTTGTTCTTAATTGGTCATTATGCATCTGAGAGGACCAACATGATGTGTGGAGTTCCCCAAGGCCCAACCCTCGGACCGCCTCTATTAAACATGTAAATGCTTCTATGAGGCCACATTATTTAAAGCAATATCATCAACTATCATAATTATGCAGATAACACCCACATTTACCTTGCTCTCGCACTTACCGACTTCAGTCCCTTATGTCGTGTTTCCACTGTATGGTACGGCTCTGCTCGACCCGACTCCCTTTTGGTATCAGGTCCTTTTCTCAATGCCGTGTTACCACTGCAGATAGTCGCCCCTAAGCGTAGGCAGGACTGTCAGTGGATTGTACGGCATAGTGTACATAGTGTGTCCAGCGTAGGTTTGCAAGCTGACAATTTAAAAAAAAAATTTTTTTTACGGGAACTAAAAAATGGTATTGCTATTGATGGTAGAAACAGAGGGTTTGTGAAAGTCAGGATGTCCCGTGTCACACTCTCTCTGACCAATCAGTGGTCTGCAGTGTTCAAACTCCACCTTCTAGTATCGGCTCAGCTCGCTTGGCCAAGGTAGTAACAAGAATATTTTATGGTCTATTGCTACCATCCACAACTTTTGCAAATGAAACTTTTTCGAAAATGACTGTTTTAATGTTTAACAAACTGAACTGGACTGCTTGGTGGAAACGCGGCTTTAGATTCTCTCTACGAGGGAATTAAATTAACAAATAATTGGAAGTGCTTCATCTTTCTCCAGCTGACAACTCAAGACCAAGAAAAGTGAAGACATTTCACCAGTTCTCAGATATTTTCATTGGCTTCCAGTGTGTCAGAGAATAGAGTTCAAAATGCTGCTTCTTGTCTTTAAATCTCTCAATGTGCTTAGGACCAAAATATATCTCTGACTGTCTTCTAAAAGTTAAGCTCTCTCTGCCTCTCCGGTCAACAGGAAGAGGACTGCTAACTGTTCTCAAAGAACAAACTGACTGTTTGAAATGGACAGGCAGCATGTAGTTAGCACCACACAGCTGGAACACACTTCCAGAGGATATTAGATTTGCACCAACAAATTAATCCACAAAGAAAAAAAAATTCGGACTGAACTGCGCTAAAACATAGTGTTTCAGACAGATGGTCAATCCAGGTAAATTCCGACAGACAGTATGAGAAAAGTAATGTGTTTTTTTAACATTAAAGCATGTAAACATGTTCTAGTAGAAACCCAAATACAAGTATCAACCTAAAATATGACCACGATATGTCCCCTTTAATGATAACATACATATGTTACAGGTGTATGTAATTGAACAGTGTAAACCTAAATATACCAAATCAAACGAGTGACAAACAAAGACAACCGCACCGACAGAAATACCACTGTCATTTTTTTTATTCTAGGGGATTCATTTTTGTCAACATACTTATTTTTTGTCAAATTACAATTTAAAAGAGGACAAATGAGATGCAGTTTTGCACAGTGAAAGGTTCAGGATAAACACTCAACAGCCTTAGAACCGAGGAACTGGAAGTTTCATCTTGGTTCCACACAGAAATGGATACTGTGGTATTGTACTATATTTATATCTATATGTATAGATACATGGCAAAAATACGTACTTGTAATCAAAGCCCTATGGACATGTAACAGCAATCTATAAAGAAGCAGTATCCAGGGCGCAACTCAGTGCTTTCATATAGGTCCACTGAAATCCTCCATAAAGCATCACCATAATAAGGGTTTTAGTCGTCCATGCTGAACAGATTTTCACTTGGCCCTTTGTGTCGGAGAATCTCACCTGGTCTTTGGAGTGGGGGCAGAGGGGAGGAAACCTTCCTGGCCCGACTATGGAGAGACAGCCTTCCTCTGTAACCCACTCTCATTCACAGACATCATTCATGTGCAAATCATCCTTGGACCTATTGTTCACCCACTGCGCTTTCAGATACTTGCTGAATCAAGTGATAAATGTAATGGCAGGGCTGAAGACATGTTCCATATAGTGAAAAGGTATAATAAGACTTAATAATAATAAGCACTCACAGCTAGAACAATAGCTAACCTAATTGTTTTGTGTAATACTAATGTAGCTTTCTCTTTGTTTATTTGACATAGAACGCTTTCTCCAACATGTTTGCTGACAGGATCATAAATTATTGTTACCATACTTGGAGACAAAAGTGACACATTGAAGTCTTACAACTGTCTTAATGGCTGGTTGGCTTCCATTTTGGACAAGGTGTATTATGCTTGCTTGGCTATTTTTTTATATTGCAGTAAATAATGAATAACTCAGAAGATGAATTTACTTACCAATAATTTTGATTAAAATCTTGAAAAGGTAAAGAAGTGTAGTATCTATGCAGCATTAAAATAACGTAAGGGTCTCTTTGGTGATGTAGTGTGGCTATTATAACAAGCCAGATGCTGTTAATTATGACATACTACATAAGTGACTAAAAGCCAAAGAAAACCCCTTATTAGGCCGAAGCTCTTTGTTAATGAAACATGAAACAAAACATTGTTGGTAACATTTTAACAAATACAATGTTTTACACATTATGAATCAGATGTAAAACTAATTACAACAGAACAGAATGTAAATATATCCAATATTTAATTGTTTGTAAAAGAAAACAAAATCCAAATACTGAACCTGTATTCAAGTTTGTATCTTAAAGTCCTTTTGCTTTGATGCTGTAAAAAGTACAAGGCTTTTCTTTTCATGACAGACATTTTGACACAGTAGGAAAAGCAGGTGTAAATAACCAAACTTAAAAGTCAGGATCATTCAAATCAATACAATATGTCCTCTGTGGACAATGAATATGTATCAAATGCCATGCCTATCCATCAAATTGTTATTTACCAAAGTGTTGCATCAACAGAGCAAGTGACTAAGATTGCCATCCCTGCACCCATGACGCTAACATGACCAAAAGGCAAATGTGCTAAATAATATGTTATACTCATGTATATTGCTTATGTATATATATATATATATCTATATATATATAGATATATATATATATATATTTCAGCTATATATATATATATCTATATATATATATAAACTGCTAACACTGTCATTTAGAGTTTGACACCTCTTGTAGATTAAAATGATTTAATGGTGTTACAATTTCACGTTGAAAAGGTATAGCCTATATTCTTGTCAATAAGACAACCAAATGGGGCATAGCTGCGGATAAATTGTTGCAATTTCTAGCAGTATACAGCACGACACACGAAACAGAAGCCTTGGAGACTTAGCACAATTAAGCTTTGCAAACTGACTTATTTTTTTCCTGACAAGGACAAATTAATTTATCCTCGCCAAAGTAAACATTTTACCAACAACTCTGTTGATCAGTGGAACAGATTGTTTAACTTTATATAATGGTGCCTGATCTCTTTGAAAAAGCCCAAGCTTGTGTAATCAAAAGCACAGCCTTTTGTCTCTCTAACACACATACCAAAGAAGCTGCCGAGGAGGCCACATCAGAATGAATGAATATTTAATTGAGGCCTATTGAAGCAGAAGATCAAAATGACCTCGCTCTTAATGATTATTCAGTGATAAAAATGAAAGTAGGGTAAGGGAGAATGGAAGGCGCACATTCGAGAGCCTCGGCTTGTCCAGCAGGAAGGAATATATTACACAAACATATGAGAGCAAAACCCAAGCACAGTGGATGAATGTGTTTAACTTTCCCACTTGCTTTCACCCATGGGTACCCCAACTTCAGATAACATTAAAATCCTATTCAAACTGCAAACTGCCAAAATGCATAATTCCCATTTTAAAAGCACAAAGACGGTTGACAGACTTTTCGAAAAGAAACCATTACTAATTTGGCACATAGAACACATGGAATCTACTATCATGGAGGGATGCAGCCACTATCTCTGACGCTAGTTACACAAGTGTCTTGGGTTAACAATTCAGACGCATGCAGGAGACTCAAATGCAACACACCAATGAAGGAACATTGACCCCTTCTTATTGGAAGTTGTCTGGACAAAAAGCGGGTCAATCAGGCTTGCGAGGGAGCAAGACCCTCCTCTCAACTTTCCAGACACTCATGGCAGCAATTGGTGAGAAAAAAAGGAAAAAAAAGGCTGAATTGATGTGGACTGAACATGAATGGCTTTAAGCTCGGTACTTGATAGCGTGCCAGACTGAAAGGAACAGGCTTCCATACTCATAAAACAAGATTCATTGCAAGCTCACATTCAAAAGTATTTTTATGTTATTTTGTGTATCATGTAACCTCCTCTGGTCTTAAACCTTTGTTCCAGGATTCTTGGGATCACTGTACTTTTTATATACAACACAAAAATAACATCTCGAGCCATACTTCTGAATAACGTGCCATACTTGAATGACGCCTCATGTTCACTCACTGTGCTCTACGTCCTGTACAGCTACAATGAGTTTTAACTCAAAGGAAATGTGTCAGTGATCTCTATGAACATCATTATTTGGCAGCTACAAGCTATTATTTTCGTTATTGATATAACAAATTGATCTATAAAATGTCAGAAAATTGTGAAAAAGAGCTCATGATGTGATCTTCAAATGTCTTGTTTGTTTTATCCCAACACCAGTCTAAACCCGAAAGACAATTCCACATTTGAGAATCTCTCAATTGATGATCAAGCTTGTTGCAGACTGGAATGCGGTGTGTTTAAAACTAGTTTATGTGATAAGCTGAGCAGTCCAGTCACTATTTTTTCTCATTGCTGTCTTTTTCTGGTTGGTGATGTGTGCTTCACCCGTTATATCACCACTGAAATGTTGACTGAACAACACCACTGAAATGCTGTGTCGTCAGACAGACACTGTATTTGTACATCGAACAAAGCTGCATCGTGTTAGACCTTGACCTTTGTTAGATACGGTAGATGTGGAGCTCTATGGGTGCATAAAGAAAGAGTCATAGCATTTAGAGGGAACATGAGATGTAGTCACACGTTGCCAATAGTCATGGTTGTTGTGCACACCATTGATGGGCTTTCGCATTTGGCAAAACATACAGATCTCAACTGCTATTGGAGCCTAAATGAGTGACACAGCATCATGTTCAACACTACATTAAAAGCTAAAGGTATTGCTTCAGAAATGAGCTCACTGATTCCAAAGATCACTCGTGATTGTTGCTGGTTCAATTTTGAGGCCGAAAAAACTCACATAACTGCTAATATGTAGTACTCCACTGTTCATGAAAAGTGACAGATTGAAATGACTCCCACTGGTTCAATGGGAGAGCAAAGGACAGAGAGACTTATTGACTGCAATGTTTCCCTTTCAGATGAACATAAAAGGGAAAATTGTTGAAGCAACCTAAACAATTAAATTCCAATTCTCTTTTCTTGAGGAACTTCTTTTTTTTTTTCTCTCTTGTCGCTATGACAAGAGAGAGAGAGAAAAAAGAAGCTCCTCAATAAAAGAGACCAGTGGAGGGTAAATCTGGGACACTTTCACATCTGGTAAAGATACAAAACCTGAAGTTTCTCATTTCATAGAAACACAAAAGAAAGTGTTCGGAATCAATATCCACCCACATATTTTATCATCCATTCCAGCGTTAGGCATGTCAACTTTTACAAAGAAAGTGCAAATTTCTGCTCCAGTCATACTTTAAAAATTATGTTTTACTGAAAGAATAAAACTTGAATGAACTCATTCATACAATGAGATACTAACATTGTGAACTGTATTTCCTTTTTTATTTTTTATCATGAAACTAAACATTTATATGGCATCTCAGAAGTGAGTGATTTTGATCATACTAAACATTAAGACCTGATGTCATTTATACGGATCAAGTCAGTGTCCTGAAAAATGTTTTACAGCTAAATCAATACTGGAGACTATAATCAATTAACTTTGTCAGTCTATAATCAGTTGGTTATTGTTTTGAAAGGTGTAGGTCGGGCTTCAAAAGGTGAGCTTCTCTCAGATTCTCTCAGATTCCCTCAGAAAAATGCCTGCTATTAGTTATCTTTAGGATAATTTAAAGTGTTCAGGAGCAAAATTAAATGAGAAAAATGACTTCCACACTGACATCACAAGTGGTATTGAAGGACTATCATGAAAAATACATTTGTTGTCCATCCTCCCTCACTCTTGAGACAATCTGCATCTAGTCACAATAAACATGGATCACCGTCACACAACCACTGCTGTAAGACCTGAGCTGAGCTCCGTCTAACGGCGACCTAAACATGACAGATCAAGTAATGCAGACACTCTCATTGAGCCACTGTGCGGACCCCTTAACGGCCAGATAAAACCTTCCACGTCCTCCCGTGACCGTCTGACTACACGCGCTCGGAAGAGAATGAGCTGGATTTTATCCTCGTCGTCTCTCTGGCATGGAATCAGAAAAGTGCCTTTTTAAAAATGTTATTGTGTTAGTACACATTAGTATAATATAACTCCCGCTTCCACCGTGAGCTATCTGTCGCACACAAGTATCTGTTGACATGCTCCTTAACATGGATATTATGTTAGGGAGCCTTTTAGCAAACTCCAAATTATTCTGCCACAGTCCCTTTTCTGTGGTGGGTCAGGGCTGTCTGAAGCCATTATTGGTAATGAATGTGGAGTCCTACTTTAAAAGGTTCAGGCATGTAAAGTCACCTAAAGCTGACTAATGGAATCCTGCTGACACTGAATGCCAGAGGCTTTTACCACATCCCAGAATGGTGGATTTGGAAATTTACACTACAGACATAATGAACTATGAATGTAAACTTGGGAATGCTGCCTCCCACACAGTAGCTCCGAGTTATTAATAGATACGGAGTGCTCAATGTGCTGCAGAATGATAAATTGCAGAAGGCTATTGTGTGGTTTCAGCAACAATCCGGCTACTTGTGACTCATTTACACAATAATACAGAGGAATTTAGACGTGCGTCTTTGTGGGCATCAAAGAAGCAGCTGTGAAAATATGTGCGGAGCGTTTGTTGGGCGGTTCTAAATATTCGGAGTTTGTTAGCGCTGCAACACTTTGTGCCCTGGGAGATGGGCCTCTTCAGCAGGTTCACAGGTCGCACAGCAGCGTGCAGAGTGGCCATTGTGCTTTGTCATTTCACAGGTGACTCACATCACTACACTCGAGCATGCTGGAGGTAGAGCACTCGGAGATGCTTGCGGCATTCAAAATGCATGATTTTCAGCCTAGTGCAAACAAATCGCTTTAAAAGATCAGTTTAATCTATTTCGAGCTGTTATTATGAGCCGGGAGAGTTGTTCAGATAAAGAGACTGAAGCAGGGTTAACATCAGAGTGTTGGACAACTCTTCACGCACTTTACCCAGCGTGAGAGCTGTCAACTTTATTATTTGTTTTTACGATACAGCGTGCATATGATTTACAATGCAGACCACTAAAATAATGGTCAGGGGATGAATTACTGCGAGCCAAACTGCCTGAGACTATGCAGCGAAATGTTTTAGTTTATTTCAGAAACCATCTGCAGGGAAATCTCAGTCAAAGAAGCCATCAATGTCATCATTGTTTGTGTTGAAAGGTTGAGGACGCAAGGCTGCTTCAATCTCCGAGTCGCTGTCATCCGAGTCCCCCCAGAAAGCTATACAAAAAGGTGGAGAGAAAGAAATACGAGGATAAAATATTAAGAGCACAATGTTTTCCCTTCCCGGCTTCAAATGAGGTGTAACCTTTTTACATCGTCTACATAATTTCTTTCTTTGTTAGCATTCCAATGATGAAGGCACTGAAGCTAAATCTTACCTTGAGTTTGATTGCACGATGAAAATCATTCTCTTTTTCAAAAATCATTCTCCCTTTCAATACGGTATGATAATATGTATTAAATCTATGTCCTGTGCTGTAAATACAGATGAGAGTGTAGCACTCATACATTGAGATTCAACCGCTCAAGCTGTATTCAGAGGACTTTCATTTTATATTTATTTGGCAGCTCAGGCCTAAAGAGATTGATGTGAATTCAAAGTCTATTCAATCTATAGAGCAGTGAAGTGAGAGAAACTGAGATGCAATCTTGACACCAGTGGTCAACTGCAATCTGCCTAGACACTATGTAGATGTGTGTCGATAAAAAAATTCAAAACAATATCAGAAATATCATAGCGAAGAAACTTAATCTTTCAGGGGTCATGTAGAGCAGCCGTTTAAAGTTTGATCAGTAACACAGCAGTCTTGAAGTAGGACTTTATGAGTTATCTATAAGAGGGTTTAGGTCGTGCTCGCTGGCAACATATATCTAAGGTTTCAATAACCTGGAATTGTCTTCAAGGTCAATTATTTTCCTTTACACATCCTCAGAAACTGCATTTACAGAGATATTTAATCAAACAGTTTGTGTTCTCCCGTGGCTCAACATTTACAAAATATGCATGCCAGTGAACGCATGAACCTGTATTTGACATTTTTTTATGACACGTGCAATTGAAATGAGTTGGTCTATATACTCACCTTTGGACTGCAGAGTAGTATGAGCTTTTGAGTTAGTCTTCTCTTTCCTGGAAACACAAGGACAGTTATTGGCCTCGTAAAGTTATTACCATAGGCTGTTTTGTTTTTTTAAAAGAAACATTATTTTACACTGAAAAAGAAAAAAGAAAAGGCAGGTAGACAGTGCAGCAGAGGGAACTTCCTTGACTTCTATTCCAATTGTGCAAAAGGTCTTCCACAAGGCCCTCTTTATTCAAAAATAGTCCCAAAAACAGGGTTGCCAGGTTCCCATAGCTCTGGTGATATCGCTATGTAAATGTGTGACCTCCGAAAAAAGGCTTTGATCTACCTCAATGCATATGCAATAAGCCCCCCCCGCCCCCCCATCCCCCGTTCCACTTTTAAAGGCCTCCTCTTTAATTTACATCATCACAGAGCCTATTCAAACCCACAATATAGCCTCATCATCTCCCAGGTTAGCATACATATCCATATGGCTCATTTGTTTGGACCTTCTACATTGGAGCTGTGTCGACGCTTTTCTTGGAAATGGGAAGAGGAAAAAAAAAAGAAAAAAAAGATGCAGAGTTTTAAGCAGATGAGTTCTGGTGAAAAACTGTTGAGCGGTGCGCATCTCCATCTGCATCAATTCAAACCCATGACCTCTTTGATTGTCACACTCTCAATCACCCTCATCTCCTCCTCTCTCCCTCCGCTAAGTCTTGGCACATGTGACTGTACATTGAGTATAAGGAGCAAATTACTCTGGCTGCGTTCCAATTGCTATCTTCCAAACTATTACTGCTTTGCACCACTCAAGGCAGCGTGCGAGAAAAAAAGAAAAAGATGCAACTCCCATTCCTAACTGTGAACATATTGCTTGGTGCTAAACGCGATATATACCATACAGCCCATATAAATCATTAGAATATAACCTTTATATTCACATGCTGATGGGACTTCGTACATTTGGATGATTCTTGCATCTGTTACGACAGCATGTTGAACCTCAGGTGCTTAAAATGCTAGCAAATCAAAGCAGAGGCTGAGTAAATGAAGCACTGCCAAAAAAAAATACAGAGAGCAAAGACACAATGACAGATAATCAAATCTATCTGCTTTCATATGACAGTGTTTTGTTAAAATAGAGGATTTTGTTTGGCAAAATATGTCCAAAACTCTTTTCAATTGGCAGAATAATTTCCTACTGACCATACTAGACTGACAGATGGCCATGTATAAACCTTTTTCGATGAAAGAAAATACAAATCATAGTTGTTTTGGTACTAGCTTAAGCACCAAGCTTTTGGGAGGTGACTCTAAAATTTCAAATCTTTGGTCAAAATAACAGCTCAAAAGTCCTGATATGTTGAAAGATTATGGAACAGGCTTAAGGTATATAAAGTGAGGAATATATATATATGTATCTATATATCTATATAAAAAAAGTAATCCACCTGCTATCCACATTCAGCTTTTTAAAGTGAATAGGAGATAAAGTGAGGACGCTGAAGCACAACTAAACCACTGCATCCATTTACAACTGTTAGGCAACAGATCTCCAACAGACCCTGCAGCAGCAAAAATACAGCAATAATCTACACGATTACTTCCTCTCCTTTGCCACAATAATAGCTGTTACGGAGAGTAAATTGGGCTTTTCTTTTTCTTGAACTCCCCCCCGGGGATGGGAATAGTCTATCAGCTGTTCCACTTCAGTGAGGGACAGGGCTGATTTCAAGACAGGGCTATTACCATAGAGAGCCCAATCTGGATCTGACCCCACCAATCTAATATTCCGTTTCCATAAACATTTATGCCAGTTCATCTTCTGCTGAGTTTCCCTTAATTGAGGCAAATGATCTGAATATGTAAGACTGGGCTGGCCAGTGTTTTACAAGCTCTGGTAGACAGGTAGACTGGTAAAATGATGCAAATTACAGCTATTGTAATGTCCACTGTTTTTCCCCCAATGCCTCGCTCATTCTCTTTCTCTGGCCTTTACAATTCCTATTGTTGTTTATCTCGTGTTTTAACAGTTTTTGTGTCCGCTATACATAGCGGAGTCCACAGCGACCTTTAAAAAAGTGTGTGATGGGTTTCATACTCGTCGCACAACTGGAGCTTGATGTCTGTGTATTTCCTTAATCAAACCTCGGTCTTGTTTTGTCAGTTTGCGCCACACTGGTTTTCTGTGAGCTGAGTTAAAGCTCCTGAATTTGCATATTTAGACATTTTATTACAAGTTATGCAGGTTAGTAATGCAGTTGGAAAACAACGGGCAAATACTAATTACATTACATTACATGTTACCACATATCTCTGGTACATTGTATGCAAAAACAGATGCACATCTGGTCAAAAACAGTAAAAAAAAAAAAAAGAAAGTGCCATGTTTCTTTAAGAATGACACAATTATTGCTACTGAAATCCAAGACAATCTGATCTGTAAGTTTAAAGTCCTTTTGAGACGATTCTCTACAGTTTTAGATCCGGTGTAGCTCACTCCATTTTTGTTCCTTGCGACTATTTGCTCGGTTTGCTACTGAGAGCAGCATCCTGGTTCTGTTTTCCCAGATCAGTTGCGACATCTCAAGGTGTATCTACTGTGGAACAAACACATAAACTACTCCTGCAAATTTCTCACAAATATAACCGTTTTGAATTGTGTCAAGGCGGACCTGTTCCGTCATAACATTTTCATGTACTACGGGTTAAGTAGCAGACACTTAGACATATAAAAAGGCTGTAATCACACATCTGAACTAGGTTTACTTTAAGAAAGAATGTGTCCAGCGCTGTAGTTGTACATTGACAAAAAATATCACATGGACAGAGACATCTTCTTAAGGAACATACCGTCCTTTCATGCAGTCTAAAGTAATTGCCAAGCAAGACTAGGCTGTGTTTCTTGGACTCACTGACTTGTAATCCTACAGTCACATTAGGAACTGGGAGGACTGACAGAGGAAATAATGCTTACCAAGCAGTTAACACAACCTTGCATACGCAGATAGCGAGAAAAACTGCTTTTATTTACCCTGGCTTTTTTTTTCTTTTTTTTTTTTCTAAGCTCCTGCCACCCACACACAAATGCTAATAGCACAATAGCACTTTTGCGCAGCGGTGCTTGTCTAAAGGTAAAGGGAGACCCATCACCTCATCATTCCCATCAACTCCTACTCCCATCCCAGCTATGACCCCGCAGAAACATTGTTTAGGCTCCGTTTAGATGTACTCTAACAGGCCTGAATGGTAGCAGGATGTAGCGCTCAGTGGGGGCAAACAGTGAGAGGCAACTGTGAGTGCACAGTGAGTGGGCCCTCTCTAACATGTGAGTGCTCTCTGCTGGCAATGAGTGAGTACTGCAACTCATTGCCTTGGGGGCCAATGATTTCAACACAGAGCCGCTCTCCTCCTGACTGGTGGCAGTCTGCTGGAGACGGCCAGAGCGAGGGGACGGCTGAAGGACAGATCATCTCATGCTCCATTTCGTTCATGCACCACAACCCATGTGAGGGTGGCCTAACATTGACTGGCTTGTCCCGACACGTATACGCACACATCTGCATGAACGCAAGAATGAAAAGAAAATAACATGAACAAGTTAGAATAAAGAGCAAACTGACAAAAATGCCCTTAGAAATGGCATCCAAGTAAATGACCACAGACTTCAAAATTCATGATTATGTCCCTCTTTTGTCTCTAACAGCCTACAGACAGCTGAAGAGTAAATAAATCAAAAAGCCTAATTGAATCAACGACGTTAAGATGAAGCACAGAAAGTGTCTGAAAGCCAACTTTACTGGTTTGAGGTAGCTTATGTAGGACAGTGACCTCCTCTGGTCGGAGCCTCTAAATGCTCCCTTTCTCTATAAACCACTATCTTATTCTTTGGTCTAAACTGAAGGAGATCAACTAATTTATTGTCGAATGTAGAAAAAGGAGGAGAAAAAAAAAGAAAAGGAAAACATGGTCAGTACCATTCTCCAAAAACAAACATTCGCAGAAGTACAGACTTAAGGTGCAGACCACGTGATGTTGTCTGTTAAATTGTTTACATGTGTTTCCCTTCATTCACCATTGGATTTCAGAACAGGGACACGTCTTTCACTACCTCTTTGTCCGTTACGGTCTCTCTGTCTCCCTCTATCTCCCGCTCTCTCTCTCTACGTCCCCTCCCCTCCGGTCCTTTCTCTCAGCTCATGTCCCTCTCACCCCTCCTTCCCTCATCCCAGTGAGCTGTCAGAGATCCACACATCGGCTCCCTGTGTGTTCGTGTGTGTTCGTGTGTGTGTGTGTGTGTGTGTGTGTGTGTGTGTGTGTGTGTGTGTGTGTGTGTGTGTGTGTGTGAGAGAGAGAGAGAGAGAGAGAGAGAGAGAGAGAGAGTGAGAGAGAGAGAGAGAGTGAGAGTGAGAGAGAGAGAGAGAGAGAGAGGAGATTCTGATTTTGACATTTTGAGTGATTTGAGGTTGAATGCTTGAGCACATCCTGTTGTCCAAGGCAAAGCTGTAAACCACTAATTGTTGAGTCAAGGTTTTTTGTCAAGCAGGCACTAGGCACCACAATCATCACACCGGCTGATGGTTGGAGGATTTTGTTTTGTATGTGTGTCTGTCTGTGCACATGTGTTCAAACAGGTGGGGGGGTATGAAGGTATTAAAAGAAAAGGGAAAAAAAGAAAAATAAGAAAGGAGTGGCATCTGAAATGCCTACAGTAGAAAGGAGCACAATGATTCTTTGCACGAGAGGAAGCAGTGGCATGCACTCGCATACAAAGGGGAACAAGTGGTCTTTACATGGAGTGCAGCTGCTTATTAAGACTCACTCCTTCGTGCATTATTCCTTTCATCCCCACTCAACCACAAAGTGATTTTACTTTGCCACTCACAAAGACAGCAAAAGATTTCTAATGGACAAATCAGTCGCTTCCCCACGAGTTATAATACAATAAACAGCACATTCTATGAAAGTATCTGACTGAAAAACACTGTGTGGGAGAGAGCAAGGAAGAGAGGGGAGAGGGGGGGAATAAAGAATATGAAAGACCTCAATTCTCTCCAACGCCATAATAGTGAAATGAGCACATATAAATGTGTTAAGAGTATCTCTTTGCATCTTGTATAGACTGCATGTATTTAATCTGTAAAGCTTATTAAGGCCCTAGTCATTGCTATGCAAAGCAGCACCCAGTGCTTTTCTCTCGCTTTTCAGCCGAGTGCAGTGTTTGGCCAATAGGACTGGCCCCCCGCCTCTCATTCTGCATTCATAACATGCAACATTTGCACAATGTATCTCTCAAAGGCCCTGAATAGAAGGCCTTAATACTCATGTAAACAACTGCAAACCAATTACTTAATGAATCGGGCCCACACATAATGAGGAGCCTCACAAAGGGCTATAAATGCATTTTTTGCACCAAAGCCTCTGCTTTAAACTACAATCCCTCTGCTGTAGTCCAGGCTTAACTGGCAAATCATAATTATTGTCTAAGACAACAGAGAGGAAGCCATTTCTGTATTTTGAGTCCAGCTCCATCCTCCTTTTGATGTCACTCATCAGCTCGCTGACAAAATAAAGCAAATAATTAACAAGTAGGGTGGGTGGGGAGTAGGGGCAGAGGAAAACACAGGAAGACAGAGAGGAAGAGGGGCAAATAGATGACGAAGGGGCAAAGAGAGAGAGAGAGAGAGAGCGAGAGAGAGAGAGAGAGAGAGAGAAAGGAGAGAAGCAGTGTTATGCTTCTGCTTAAGTGCAGGGCTTCCAGACCACTCGTGGAAGCAATAAAGCGCAAGAAGTGACTGCGGTAAGTGGAATGCTTGAATCGGAGCATCCAGGAGAAGCAAAGAAAAGACGTGGGAAATAGTTGCATGACCAAAGAAAGGCTTGTGGCCATGGTGGCTGCTTGCTGCGTCCTTCCTAACCTGAGTGAGATTACAGCGGCAGGCATGCATTACCACCCGTTCGTCCACTTTTGCCGTATATATGTC
The DNA here is from genome assembly GCA_016806645.1 of Ophiodon elongatus. NCBI lineage: Eukaryota > Metazoa > Chordata > Actinopteri > Perciformes > Hexagrammidae > Ophiodon > Ophiodon elongatus. The sequence goes on along the minus strand of JACSYO010001151.1, from coordinate 512,135 downwards.
CACAACTTGCGTCTCATCACAGCTCACGTCATTCTCTGTTTCTGTTCATTTTTTATTTGTATTTTTATTTTTTTTTTTTGTTCTGCAAATTTTGTTTGATCACATATAGTGAAGGGCATTCCACGCGCATTAATGACAACAGGACAGGCACCACCTGAGAGGCTCTGGTGCTGAAATTGGCTCATGTTTATTAAACAGGGTGGTCACCGGGGCTGGCAGTGGCAGACATCAGCAGCTATAAGGGCCACAATAGAGCCAGCCCATTAGGCCCTTCCCTGGGCTAATAGGCAGACTGGGAGCGCCTGCTTGCCAGGCCAGGGAGATACAGACTTCAGCCCTTGTGTCAGCGTGGTGCCCAGTAATCACATGAAATCAGAGAAGATTATTCCTCATAACGTTTACCCAGCCATTACTACAGCCAAAATGGGTTCGCAGTGAAGAGGTGCTCTGAGGACCTGACACGCAATTGCAGATTTGATGAAGTCGTGTTGATATTCAAATGTAGCCGCGGCGGTGTTAGCTTCCACCAAGCTATTTATCATTAGATCTTCTTTTCCGACCCACTCAGGGCTCTGATTTGAGAAGCCTAAATGCTTTTCGAGGGTGAAAAATGAAAAGGACATTGGTCCTCGTCAACACTCGAGTCTCCTTCTTCCAAAACAGTTGTCCCTGATTCTCTTCTTGACATGATCTGTTTGCCTTCTGACGACCAGCCTGACAACAGTGGGATTATGACTCCAATTTATTTTTGTGGTGGCCGTTTTTGTTTTTGATTTCTGAAACCCGGCTGAAGCCAGCAAACAGTGAGTGAGAGGGGCTTTAGGGGCCTTTTGTCTTTGTAAGCGAGTTAATGGGTGGCGCCCCCTTGATCTTATGGAAATGAACAGGGAATTATGAGAGCGGCCATGCAAATGTACATCAACCACTTTGGTGTCTGGTGGCCCATTTCCTGTGGCCCGTTGAATAATAACAATGTTCTTACCGAGGGTAAGGGTCTTGATGTGAGGAGCGTTTGGCCCTCCCCAGGTCCTCTTCATGGCCATGATTTATTCCTTAAAAGAGCAAACAGGGCCAGATAAAACCATTTGATTGGGACATCTCATCACAAGCTAATCTACAATGCATACTAAAATAGAAATTTATGATATTGCTTTATGAGGGGCAAAGACTAGGTATCTCAATCTTGGTGTCTCTTGATATGCACACGGATTATATTATGTGCCGTAATCTGTCATTGCGAAAAAATGAGATTATGAGCTAAAACAAAAAGGTTGAGAAAACCTGGACTGATTGCTTTTAGCTTACGTCTATGAACACACAAAATATGGTCCCGCTGTGATGTCCTTATGTGAGAACATATGGCCAGTGTTGACCAATGGTTAGGCTCCCATTGCTCGCTAGTTGCCTGGTAGAGTGGCCTGCATCCCTTACCTGAGAGGCCATCATCATCATCATCCTCCTCCTCCTCCTCCTCCTCCTCTTCAGAACTCTGCAGCCTTTCCTGCATGGCTGATTGTTTAAGTAACTGATAAGCTTTTGTCTCTGTTCAGACACATACGCACGCACGCGCGCACACACACACACACACACACACACACACACACACACACACACACACACACACACACACACACACACACACACACACACACACACACACACACACACACACGCGGGGGGGAAAAAAAAAGTCAGTGTCAAATATTTGCTTAAAACCCAGGTTTCCAACTTTCAGAGGTTTCCATGTTTGATGAGACAACACGCTTCAGTAGCCGAGTCTTTTGGTCTCACTGCTGAACAGAGTGAGGGGGAAAACACAGTGCTCAATCAGCTAAGCTGTTGATTCTAGCCTACAGTATGTAGCAACAGTTTCCATGAGACGGCAATCAGCTTCTCAGCATCCCCTACCAGGAAGGCAATGATTGATTTTCTGTTTTAAAAACACTCATAATTACTTTCCGGCACACTAAAGTAGGTATCATATTCGAGAGGAGCAAAGAGACTGCGCTGGCAAAAAGAAAAAAACAACAGAGCAGAAGTACATAATAAATGGGCTGTTGTCTCAATGATGTTGCTGAAACACACATATCAAATCAAAGGAGTGCAAAATTGTGCTCTTGAATGACCAAGTCCTAACATGCTTTACTTGGTTTGATAATAAAAGTGCCAATTTTAAGAAAACATGGCATTTACAGTGCTATTCCACCCACAGCACATTATACAGGCATTGCACATTCACATGTAGTCATAAAAAAAAAAAAAAAAGAAGAAAAACATTAGGTATACAGACATTCATGCATTGGCAATTACTATCAGTTCCAAGGTCGTGGTATTTGATTGTGACATTGATGTCGCTCACCACAGCAATTCCCTTCCCTTGCAAAATCTTTTGTTATGTTTCCTTTTTTTAATGGCGATGGCTCTTTTGATTAAGTGTAGCGGTTGGAAACTGGACTCATTTTGCTGGCTGTGCACCTTAGGGATGCAGGCTCATGAAACACCCCGTAGGAAATCGGATAGCCATGGGTAATATAGGGTCGCTTTACATTTCAGAGGTGCGGCTTAGGGATGGGCACACCAGCTGCTTCCAGGATGCCTTCACATCTAGTATTTTTCAAGTCCAGCCTTTCCAGAGCATTGTTTAGAAGATAATGAGAACCGATGACAGATCTCTTGCCCTTCCCACCCCGGTGTCCTGACTATTAAAGCGGCCGCATTATGCCGGGCCAGCAAATTATCAACGTCGCCTCAGGCCAGCCAGGCTGAAAACATGGCTAGTGTTTTCTCGGAGATAATTAGAGAGAACTAGCACAGCTCTTCAGGTGGTACTTTGACCCTGGATTCACCTTGATCATCCTGCCTCGGCCACTGTGTAAAAGAGCCCATTATTCACTGCAGTGGGAAGAAAACAAACCACAACATAAGGACAGTGTGAATGCTGGGGCACCGGCGATGCCTTTTTACCTCTAATAGGAACACTTTCCACAGGGCTTTCGTCCTGGCTGTCCTCTTCAGTACTTTGTAGTTCTGTAAGAAAGGGAAGCGCATAGTGAGAAGCAGTGGCAGGGAGGACGGGAGTCTCGGGATAGCAATGGGAATGGGGGGGTCTTTCTTTCGCTCTGAATAGAAGCCTGTAGAAAAACTGGGCCGGGAGGGATTAATAAAAAAAGCTCTATGGTGAAATTGATTTCTTTCATAAAAGCAAAGTTTTAGTTCTCTGCAGAGGTGGTTCGCAAAAAAATAAATAAAATATATACCAGCAGTCTACATTTGTTGCTGTTAATGGTCTTGTTTCATATTACTGTGCAAAGACAGAAAATGTGGGATGTTTTGGACATTTGTGGGATTCTACTGGCAACTTTAACAAAACACTTGCTGAGGGGAGAGTTCGTTTTTCACTGCTACACAATGAACCCATTCCTCCGTAACAAATATCCAGAACCCAGCTTATAAATATTGCCATCCAATTAAAATGCGCCATGCCTATTTCGATAGTGATAATCTTTAGTAACCTTGGATCCGTTGCGTCGGTACCGGCCTGGCAGGCTTCACATCACCGTCAGCCAGGAGAGAAGGAGGACTACACGAAGAAGACAAGTCACTTTCGTCCTCTGCTGAGGGGCACTCCTCACTGGACCGGGACACAAGTGTCCTCAGCAGCACTTTGGCCTGTGAGCGGCACAAATTAAAACCACACTCTTAATTGTTCCCATTTTGTGAAGGAAGTGTCAAATTGAACTCTCGCCGATTAGGCAAGTCATTTACTTTGGCCATGGCTGCTCGCACAGAGGTGCAGCCGCGGTGCCTGTTCAAACGCCAAGAGAAAATAACTTCAAATTCTCTCACCCATTTAGCTAAAAAAAAAAAAAAAAAAAAAAAAAGAAAAAAGAAAGAAAAAAGATTATTTCGCACACATTCGCTCCCCGCTCTCACTCTCACTCTCAATCACACTTTTTTATTTTTTTCCTCCCTCTCTTCTCATCCATGAGATTAGAGAAGCGCCTAAAGAATGCAATCACCCTGGTGTTAATGTGCAACACGTTCCAGATATCTCCCCTCTTGGCTGCGAGAATTGAGACAAACTGCTCTCTTCCTCCCTCTCCAGCTCATATTTTATCTCTGGGGAGATGAGGATACACAATTAAGAGGAGCTGTTCCGGGAGATGAGGAGCAGGGAGATGCCACACACCGATTTCCTTTCTCTCCTTTTTCCCTCCCCCATATCAAATCCTGCCATCATCATCTCTCTTTCGTGATCAAAGACTGCCTCTCAGCCTCAGATGGCCATTTGCAACTTTTAATGAGCACTAATAGGGAGGGGATGATCAGGAGGATTTCGACAGTGGCAAACTTTAAGTACATTGTAAGTTGTTATCAGTAGGTCGCAGTGAAGATTGACAATGTACATGCTTTCATTTTCCTCGAGGGGAAGAGAGGCAAACACATGCCAATCTGAGCTTGCCACTTGGTATTTGATGTCGCAGCACAATAAAAACTGTCTTGATCCTTGTCCCCGATATCGGTCTTTGTTCTTTTTTTTTAGATTTAGTCAAATGTACCGTGGGTTGAGGGCTTTCGCGGACGCAGTGCATTTTAAATATCAATGAATGCAACTGTTAGCACTTGAATATTCAAAGGACCTCTTTGAGTGTGTGCATGCGAGCTGCATGCTCCCATTTGTCGGAGTGGCCAGGCTGTGTGGCATTGCGTGAATGGAAATTTCTGTTTGCTCTTGTGTGAGGGGAGTAAGCTGTTGTGTGAGGGGACCGAGAGGAGCGAGAGGAGCGAGAGAGAGAGAGAGAGAGAGAGAGAAAAATAAAAGGGAGAGATGGAGAAATAGAAGGAGGGAAAGAAAAAATAGATGGGAGTAGATGGGGGGAGAGAGATAAAGGGGAGAGAAAGATTTTCACTCAGGCTTTTCCTGATGCACTTGGACAAAATGATGTAGATGGCAGTGCCTCTGTTCCTTTTGTTGGTTCATATTTTCAAGAGGCTCTACAGTCTCCCTCTTTGCCTCTCTCATTGCGTCGGGGACCCTGGAGCAAGACCTCCGAGCCACAAGAACCCCCCACAAGAAGAGTCCGCAGAAAATAATAACATTAAAACCTGCATGCGTACATGATCATTCCTGCAGATAGAATGGTACAAGTGTGATTCCTGACAAATCTCTTGACCTTATCTTTGGGTCCTAAGTGTGAATATGAATTGCGATGTCTTTCTTTGTTTAATTGATCTGCACAAGGTCAATGAGAGGGAAATCTAAAATAATCTTGTCCGTTGTGGAGAGGGTCCCAATGGCTCCCTCATTCAATCGGACCCAGCTGATGGCAATACTTTTGGCTAATGCCAAATTAAAAGCAAGTGTTTCTCACATGAATACGCCACGTGAGATGAAAGAAGCCAAGCAGAGGCTGTAATTTGCGATTAGCGCATGGGTCAGGGTTTCCCTTCTGTCTAGGTCAACGTGTGGAGCAATCTGATGAGTCGGCAGCCAGGGCTTGGTTTCAAACACCAGACACAAAGAGGGCACTCAGTACCAACTACAGCTCTCTTAAAAAAAAAAAAAAAAAAAAAAAACACATGTAAAGAAACAAAAACCCTAGCCTTTTCGGAGAAAAGGAGAAAGAAAAAAAAGAAGGCATGTCACTGCAATCATATGTGCGTGTGTGGGTGTCAGCCAATGCAAGTGTGTGACCTCCTATTTGTGTGTGTCGCGGCAGTGTGCGGGCCTCCAACGCTACCTGGTGGCTGTAGGTGGCATGGCGCTGCAGCAGCAGCGGCGTGAACAGCTGGACCAAGCGCTCAGTGCTGAGGACACGGCGCTCCTTCAGCAGAAGGGCGTGCTTGAACCAGCGATCCCACAGCCGAGCGGCATCGGGAGGGAGGCTGGCGCTGTGGCGAGGGTGGGGGTGGTGGGAGAGAAAGAGAGGCTGTCTCACTGAATACACAGTGGGATATCTGTAAATAACTTACAATTACACCTCCTTACAGAGAGATGCTTTGATTATCAGGAAAATAGAGATAGCTTTCAAATTTGACCATGAATATAATACATTTGTCACAGCATTAATTATTTTCCTTCCATGAAGCTTTCTCAAAAGGCTGCTTGCTAGTCCGTCTTAACACTTCAGAAGATGTAGGAAATTAATGAATTCCCGTTAAACACTGAATAGACACACACACAGAAATACAGCACCTGGTTGAAAACTAGATAAAAGGTCAAAGAGCCAACAGGCATCTCCACAGAAAAGAGAGGGAGACGGCTAGATGTGTTTCTTTGGATCGAGTGCATAGCGGGGAAGGTCTCGGTGAAATCAATAGAGTAGTGAAGCAGAGCAGGGATTTGGCTCAGAGTATAACTACTCATTACCCAAAGGACTGGAAGTCACAGATAGGGCATTTTAATTTACTCATGACATTCACCCATGTGGCGTTACCGCAGGAGGTGACACCCAAGATGACCTTTACGTTTGTGGACAGGGGGAGACTGTATCGAATGGTAGCGTGCAATATCTCAGAGACTGTTGTGAGTGCGTGCCCTCTCCTGGTCTAAGGAAAATAAATAGATAATAATATTTGTATATATATTTTATATAAAAAATTATATATATATATATTGTCTGATATATATATTGTCTGAAAAGTGGAATTCACTTTTACTGTAAGTCTGGTCTCTGTCTCTATGAAAAGAAAGATCTATTGAACCCTATAGCTTTCAGGGCATTGATATATTTTGTGCTCTGAATTACTCCATTATGGCACTACTTATTAGAGTTCAAAATGTCAGCGTCTACACAAAACACACACTGTATTACACTGTACCACAACTATATTTGACCATAGAACTGCTTTTATCCTGGCATCTCAGAGGTTGCACTTAGTCACAAACGTAACACAATGCAATGGTATGTGATGCAAAGTGGAAAACAACGCTATTGAGTTACATTTACAATCACGAGTTTCATTAAGCTGGGGAAAAGAAGAAAAAAAAACACGGACGTCAGCCGTTGGTTTTGGGTTCAGAGAAACCAGGAGGCCTTACCTTATTTCATTAGGCTCAGTGCTGGACTGGTGAGCACTCACTAGATCCTGTGGTAGCAGGCAGCCCTTTGCCGTGCTCCATGACAACCTCTGAAGCTCATGAAGGATGACTGCTCCACATGCTTCAAGGTCCTCGTCATTCAAGCCCGCTCCACGGTTACAAAGGCTGTCCAATATATAGAGAGCAGTCAGCTATTGCCATGGAGCCCTGGGCTCAGGCGGGTCAGGAGCACATGGAGTACATCCAACAGCTGCTAACACTTCACACACACAGTATACAAGTATGATCATACACACCGATGCACATGCACACTCGCTCACATAATATCACAGCGAGACTAAACATTAGGCTGAGGGTCGTGACACAAGATGGCCACTCTGTTAACGACTGAAGATTTTGTTGACATCATTTACGACACTCGTGTTTGCGTAGAAGGGGATAAGTGTAAACTGGGTTTAAAAAAGGGAAAGAGGGGCTTTCATTTTCCAGACATTTATCCGTACTTTACGACAAGAACTCCAATTATGGTAAATTAATCATGCTATGAAATATAAAAGGCTTATGAAAAATAAGCCCAGTCTAATGAAACACATTCTCCATCCTCCATCTCCCTGACTCCCAATAACAATTCAACAGGGCGGTTACTATAACAATCCCATGTGTTTGAAAACCCCTCAGAAATAAAGACGTGTGCATGTTGGTGATGACACTTCATCTAAAGTGAGAGCCCTTGGCAGAAGGATAATATGTTTTCCCCGTCTGCACAAACTGCTCCATGGCCGTTAAATAAATATACACAGCGTTTCGTTTAGAGGCGGAGGGATGAGATTGTAAAGTCAGGACAAAAGACAGGAAGGGTGTACCTGATAATTCTATTGAGTTGTCTTCCATCAATCGAAGAATCCACGTACACGCTGGTCCGTTCGCCATGGAGTCGCCCTTCGATGTAGTCTAGCAGGTTAAAGAATCCTTCCTGGTAGAGACTAAATACATATTGCCCATTAACGTGGTGAAAAGAAATACAAATGGAGGCCAAGTCGATCGATTCGCCTGCTATTTGTAGTTTTATAAAGAAAAGAGGATTAAATTTGATTCCAAATGCATTTTTCCAGGCAATTTCCTTGAGGTATAGTACTCAAGGACTGCTGGTGGAATCTGATCATTAGAATGGTACCTCCACATAACAGGACTTCAACAATTCAAAGTATGCTGATGATGCCACATGTAGCGGCAGGTTGTGTGGGAAGAGCTCGTGAATCCTGGCATTCAAAACTAGAGCTTGTAAAATTAGCTGCTTAGTGTTGAAGTAAAACTTTAAATACGTTTTTAACAGTTAAATGGCTGGTAAAAAAAAACGTCATCATAAATATGTAATATGATTATACAAATAAGAAAAACGAAAATATTAACAACTATGTAACATTACCACCACCATCTCACCTTAAAAGAAAAAAAAAAAAAAGGGTTCCAAAAAAAAGGGGGGCCTGAAAATGATTTCTTTTGGTGAGAGATTTACACTTTAATCTGGTCCTGTGTGAGGCTGCAAAATGAGAAATGGATGCCTAATGCATGTGGATATTGGGAATCCATCTCTTTCTTGCGCATTAAGCTCTGGGTGGCCCTCATTGAATTCTCCCATGAAACCCCAAGCCGAGAGATCCTGAGCCCCCCTACATAAAAGGGGCCAAAAAGAATTTATGACAATCTGTAATGGGCTCCTGGGTTAGGGGTCAGCAAACAATTGCTCCCTCTTTTTTGCAGGTTGTTTCCTGGTAACATCCTGATTAAGCTGGCAGCTTGAATAATATCCATGACATTCTGTAGTGTGCAATCCGTCTGTGCTAAGTCCTCTTCAGTGAGGCTGAAGTAGCATAGGCAAAAGCTCCATCTTTTTTTTTTCTCTCTCTCTCTCTCTCTCTCCCTTATCAGCATGGGCCTTGAAATAGTCATCTTTCTTTTTTCCACTTTATTTGTCAACGCTCTTCAAAAAGAGACCTTTAGAGGGGGAGAAAGTGAATTAGTTTGTGTTTTTCTGCAAAACCACTCTCTCTCTCATTGTGTTGTCGCCAGCTTTCATGTCAAGGTCCCCAACCTCACTTTAGATGCTGCCGTTGTCCGCGCGTCGACATCATCAGGGGCGTATTGTTAGCTAGGAGGAAGAGGTCAGCCTCTCTGCAGCGATATTGGTCTACAGTGTACAGTACTGGCTCCGGTGTGATTTACCACACGGAATAGTCTCATTGTTGAGTGATTGGTGTCAGAAGGAGCTCACCTCGCCGGCACAGACGGCAAATATAACACAAAGGAAGGGAAAAATATACCACAAGTAAGAACACTTTGAGTGCAGAGATAAATTTGGGATGTGTCCTACCACACTGTGGGCACACGGTTTACAAAGTACCGCGTGGCGATGTGCAATAACTTCTCAGAGACGAGAGCAAACCAGAGAAACCTACTGAGGAATCTTTGTAAAAAAAGAAAGTAAAACAATTAAATTAAATTAAAAGTAAGGCCCTAATGACATGAGAAAAAAAAATGTAAATAATTTTCATATATCTTACATTCCATCTCTAGACTTAAACTGGGTTTTTTTTTTTTTTTTTTGTATGGTGTGCTGTCACCAATGAGGCAGAACCATCCAGCAGTTCAGGGACGACATATTTGAGAGCAGGACACAGTGAGGCCATTATGATGAGTCTCGAAGAAAAAACCTGGAGGATATTTCAGTCATGTACCCTCACTCACCCCAGGCATGCTGGAGGAGAAATATAATGGGATAATCTAATGAATTGCCAAGGCTTGTTTTTCCTGACTGTGAGCTGAATGGAGGGAGCGATATAAACTCTAACCTTAAGAGAGAGAGAGGGAGAGGAGAGAGCCTGGATGCTCTCTGAGCTTTACATCAAAGCCTCTGGTTTTCTCCTCATACACAGAAGCCCTTCGTGTTAACAATGAAAGCTGCAGCCCCCACCATCGTCTCCCCGGTGCAGGCTAACTGCAGCTCCTCTTGAGGTCACACTATGAACAGTATAGTAGACCACACAGAAACGCATGTCATGAACATGCTAAACACGTGGAGAGGAAAATAAAATCCCACTTTTGAAGATGAGATATTTCTGAGAATATGCTCAGAAATATATATATATATATATATATATACATATATAATGTTTAACAATAAACAAGCATAATATACAGAATCCAAGGACAGGAACAACACACAAAAATAAGAGACTGTCCCTGACAATATGGTAAAGAAAGAAAATATGCATAAAAAATAATTTTTCTCAGCTTTTTCAAGGACATAAGTGGTCCTGTTCATAAAATACTGTATATTGTAAAGAAACATGCAGAAGCTCTGGGCACAAACATTCACACAGAATTTTTCTGTGGCTCTAACCCCATCCAAAATTATCCTTCAACTCAGAGGCCATCATCACGCTAAGGATTTGTGGCTGTAAGTGCTGTCCACATGCCCACCCTCCAGAACACTCTATGGTGCCACAAATTTCCTCCTCCACTGGGGACTTCCTGAGGTCTCTCAAGCAGAAAATTGCTCTGTTACAGCATTATCTTGGATTATGGCAATATTGTCGGTGACAGGTCCTGAGCTCTCCCTATAAGATGCATCACTGCCACCACCACCGCAGCCGCCGCCGAGCCACAGTGAGCACGGCGGCATGGACCGTGACTCCCACAATCCCCTCTGTCAGCCTCTGATGTGATGGTGGCAAGGACAGCACGGTGTCTTCACCTGCTCCTATCACTAACAGCCCTCTGTGGTTCAGCATGGCTGTGCAGAACATTCTCCTTTCTCAGCTTGCTTAGCCTTTACATCTTCGGGGGTGAGAGAGAAACACTGACTGCCCTTGTGCACCTTTTTTTAAGAAGTGTGTTGCCTTAAAGCAGTTTGTTAGTGTTTTTCTTCCCCTTTCCACTTCCAGACAACAATGTACAGAAGGCACACACACTGTACCTTTCCACTGTCACCACTGGAGGTGAGGGTTCACAGTCTAACTGCGGTGTGTTCTTGGACCCGTCAGAGCGGCGGGAGGATTCAGGACTGCGCCGATTGTGATCGTCGCCCCCTCCAGAAGTGGAATTCCTCTCAGGTGCCACACCCTCCGGCGGATCCTCTTCCAGCTCAGATTGTGTCAGTGAAAGGGACAGGTCACTACCACTGCTCTCTGACAACAGCAGGTCGGAGCTTGGTGTGCTGACGCTCCCGCGTCCACCTGAATGGTAACACATTAAATATTTAAGTGAAAGGCGGGTAAAAAAGATATTGCAAGGTAATAAGCGAGGAATAGCATCGCAAACCTGGTACATCCTGAGCTTCTTTTCCAAAAGTGGCTTGAGGCATGAAATGGCTGAGACCTCTCTCCCCGTCTTCCATTACGGGTGGCTGATGAGCCGCCTCTCGGGAGTCAGTGTGTTCTGCAGGGGAATTCTCAGCCTTCATGAGTCGACTGCTGCTGGGAGACGGACTCCTCTCAGGCCGCGTCAAGGTCACCGGGGGTGAAGGTTCTTGTTCATCATCATCACTTCCAAAAGGCGCCCCGCCAGCTGCGGCTGTTAAGGCACAAATGGACGGAACAGATGGGAGCACCGCCATCGTTCTTTCATGTTTGTCACTCAAATTACAGCCGTCAGGGGAATCGTTTGAGCCTGAAATGTCATCTGATAAATGTGCTCGGTTGCCGGCGGCATCCTCTCCGCCAACTCTGAAGTCCTTCAAAAGGCCACTTGGTAGACGTTCGCGGGAGTGCATGCTGCGATTGGGTGAACGATGCAATGCTTGGTGTGAGTGTACACTTGTGGTGCCAGCTTCAGCGTCAGACCCTCCGGAGGTCTGGCGGCCCATAAAAATTACCGCTGGCGGTTGTGTAAAATCCCTAGCTGGGCGAGAGAGGGAGCGGTCCTGGTGCTGTCTATGCACAGCTTCATCCTGCAAGCATGGGGGAGGAAAAAAAATATCTATGAAATATACTCATTTTTGGCAACACAATTCCCATTACCTCATACAAATAATGTTTGTAAATAAATACAAACTCTTCAGAGACTTCAAATGTCTTGCTTAAGTTGAATAAGCCTGTTTTGAAAGAAATTCAACTCAAGTATGTTCACCATCCACTTTACAAATGTGAATGAGTGGATCTGATTTGGGCCAAGGTCAGAATTCTTTGCACAACATCTTTTAGAAGAATGTCTCAGGATCAACGTTTTAACTTTTCATCTTATTAGAAATCCTTTAGACAAGTTTTGATTCATGTCTGCAATGTCACCAAGGGAGGGTGGTGGGCGGGGGGTGGGGTGGGGAGTGAAGCAAAAAAGCCTCCCTCCAAACATAATAACAAAAAGCATGGCTTCTGTTTCTTTTCTGATAAGCGTCTTAAATACCAAACAGTTAGCTGCTTAATAACATTCACTGTAAACCATGCAGCCTGCCCAGCAGATCCACAAAGTAGGTAAAAAAAAAAAAAAAAAAAGAGGAAAAGTTAATTTCTTGGCTGAGTGATTCCATCGGTAGCTGCAGGGCAAAGTAGAAAGTGTTTCACTAAAGTAGCAATTGATTCTTCTATCAATCTGCGGCACGCGTGTGCTCTTCCAAGGAATGTATTAAATATGAAAATCATATCCCGTTATCATCTGTCTCCAGCTTTCAGCCCGGTAAGCTTCCCTTAATGAATGCTGCAGCCTGAGGGACATGCACACTGCCAGCCAATGGCTTGTATGCATAATGGAGTGACGGTACCATTTTGCTCATTACAATATCGACAGGCTGACGGGGGTTTTGCACACAGTTACAAGTGACTGCTCTAGACAGCATGCTCCAAGTTATTATGAGATGTCTTAGACATTTCATCTAAAAGAGCTTTAACTGCTTTAAGTGAAGGGAGAAAGCAGCTATGGACTTGAACTACATCGCTTGTACCGATGCACCAGCTAGGATTAGACACCTGTGCTATTACAGATACACAGTTTAAATGTAGACTCCTCTACAGATTTACCAGGCATAATGTCTACTTGCCTTTGTTATTCTAAACCTGAAAACATAGCTTGATAGAACAGAGATTTGCATAAACCTTGTAAACATAAAAAAAAGGGTACAACATAAAAAAAAAAGCAAGTGCTATTTTTCAACCACAAAAAGTATGTGTAAAAATACACACGCGCACAAAAACAGGTCACACAATACATAGATATGACACGTGTAAAGTACATGGTGTACAAATATGTTACTTCCCAGCATGAATCCCATTCTTATTACCATACTAATAGTTTATGTTGAAGATTACCTTTGCTGCATCAAGCCCTTTCTCCATATTCTTCTCTGCTTCCATGAATCTGGAAATCTTTTTGAAAACGTCAGCCTGTAAGAGATGTAAAGACAGAATGATACAGAGATAAGAGTGAGATAAGAGCAGAAAAATGACAGAAAGATGATAGACGTAACATTTAACTGACGTGTGACAGGCTAACTCACTCTTCATGCAAACACTAGGAATTGTCTGTTGTAATGCCGCGATAGTGTTGTAGAATATTATCTGCATGGGGTGTGAAAGCAGAGGGTATGAGAGCAAAGGTGACAGCGTCAAGCATCAGTCAATCACAACGGGTTTTCCCAAGTGAGTGTCCTCTGTGGAGCTGCTGACACCCTTTAACATTTATCTGACCGGCCACAGACTAACTTACTGCCTTAATCCCGACTCCAATTAAAAAAAACCTAATGGCCATTTGAAGGGCACTTGGATTAGCTCAAACATGCCAGACCCTTTCATCAAAAACAATGGCAGTTTACAGAAGCAGACAATTTAAAAAGGCAGCTTTCATGAATTCTCATTTGCCCACTCTTTGTTTTTTAAATGTTAACCAATACTAACAAAGATTACACTGAAATCGTCATAAATGTACACACCTGGGCATGTGCATGTATATGTATACCTTCACTTTACTCGCTGTCCATTGGAGAATCTTTGTTTTTCATTGCACCAATAACATTTCATCAACAGCATTCAGAGTGGCTTTATACAATGGAAACGACGAGCAACAGGACCACCAAAATAACAACAAACATGTAGGACTCATAAAGCATCAAGAGGAAATAAACCAACTGCTTGAGGGGAGAGAATGACTAAACCTCTGGAGCACTTCAGAGTCTCTATATTGGGCAATTAACTCAGCGAGTCATAATTAGCCAATTTTGTTAATTTGATATTAAGCTGTCAAGCACTGTCGTTGAGTTTTAAGTGATAATCTGACTGGCTCATTGTTCCCCCCCTCGTTCATTTGCTTGTCGTGATAAATTGCACAGTTTGAGTGTTTACTATTGTCACATCAAGCCATTGCAAGCAAATATTACTACACCGTGTTAAATTACAGCACGGCATTAAGGCAAATGTGCATCCAACACATGCTATAATAATGAATATACATTCCTTGAATAATTCTATTGTATTCTATGTCTGAGAGTTTATTATTCTTATTCTAAAGTCATGGTGTATTGTGTATGTATATATATATATATATATATATATATATATATATATATTAAACACACAGTATTCCTAAAATTAATACAAATTCCAGAAAAGTACAATTGTCTAAACCTGGATAAACCTTGTGGGCAGGGTGTTTGTTCAGATTGCTGTTAATAAAATTCCATAATGAGAAAAACTACTCCACTGAAGAAATAAAATTGTGTGTGTGTGTGTGTGTGCGTGTGCGTGTGCGTGTGCGTGTGCGTGTGTGTGTGTTTTATACCTTTTGTTGTTGCAGGAGACAATGGTCAGGACTATATTCCTTCATGCTAATTTCTATGCACTCCACATCTCTCAGAAGCTCAAGGTTTCTCATTTTTGCTCGTGCTCCCCTGTCACAGATTTCCTTGAGATAACTGCGCAGTTTGGAACGCTTTATCTGTGAGCTGAAGGCAGTGGAGAACTATTATTCCAAAGAAATATTATCTCGGAACATTGTCAAAAAATAAGAGCTAGACTTTTCAGAGGAAAAAGGTTAAGCACAATATGTTTTAAATTTAAATCTCATTCTCAACTCCCCTATCAGCTGTTCTGACCTGGCACATTATTATTTATGAGAATCAATTTACTATGAAAACAGGCTGTTCAGCTTACATCCAAAAGGTGCAATGTGCTTGTCTCTCTCTCTCTCTCACACACACACACACACACACACACACACACACACACACACACACACACACACACACACACACACACACACACACACACACACACACCTGTGGTGATATTGTTTATAACAACTCAGATAAACACAAATGCCAGTGCCTGTTTCAAATGAAAAGACAAATGTGACTATGCATCTATACAGAATATACCGTATGCATACAAAACATACGTGTATATGGTAATTTTGCTAAATACCGACATTAATATAGGGCTCTCTACTTAGCTAAATGTCTCACAATATCAAAGTTACAGATTAATATGAAAGTCGAATTATAAGAACGAGGCATGAAAAGGCAAGGTATAAGAACAGTATATGTATTGATGTACAGTAAATCTGTGTAACTCACATTCTGTCATCTGATCTGGAGTAAGCAAACAGGTCCCTCTCCAGCTCCAGCCTCCGTTTCTCCCTGCACAAACACAGTCAGGGGAACTGTCACCCGCGAGCTAATTAAAGGGTAATTATCAATATCAACGGCACTTACCTATTTAACGTTACTCATTAACAATTTGTAATGCGTATGCTAATATTGATATGCAAATACGCTGCGTTACGTAACACCAGCTAACAGTACATGCGTTTGTTATTGTTGATATACTATACGAATTAGCTCATGCTAACTCCTTTACAAACAAGCGTTAGTTTCAGGGGAACTTGGCAAATATGTGGATGCGAACGATTCACAGTTAACGTTAATGTCGGGTGAGCTTAACATTCATCTAACAGGCAGGAACAGCCGCAACAGTACTGCTGTTTGCTGAAGAGAGCGTCCAAAGTAAACAGACCGCCCTGAGTCCGCCGGTTAGCTGGGTAGCTAGCTAGCCTGTTCCCTCCGTGTGGGAAGCGGCAGTAGGAGGCTGCCGAGCGGTAGAGATCAGTACTCGAGTCCGCGGTCTCCACCAGGCCACGTCCCGCCAACGAAAGAGAGGGGGGAGCTCACCTTGTATGCATGACCTGTTGGATCGATGTTATCTTCTCGTAATACTTGTCCTCACTGCGAGCCATGTTTGCCATGTTCGTCCGCCTGGGCGCTGCTCCAGAGCCGAGAGGAGGGGAAGGGAGGTGGAGGAGGACGGCCGGTGTTTACATCGGTTACCATGAGCACCGCTTCCCAGAAAGCCTTGCTGATAAAAACAGAGAGCACGTGGTGCGAGTAGGGGCGCGAGCCCCTCTTCTTACTTCCGTTTAAAAAGTTATTTGTACACGGTAGAGGTATGTTGTTTACTTTTAGGTCCTGCTGTCACAAAAATAAAAAACAAAATGTCAAGACAAATGTTTAAGGTAAGAAAAACTAGTTATTTCCCCAACTACTTTTTAATATTTACTGAAAACAGCCGTTTTAGAAAGTGTAAAACTAGATATAAGTTTCAACGGTCCTTTATACGCGTGCTTAAATGGGTTCTTGTTTACCAAGGTTAATTAAAATTAAGTGTAAATGATGCCTCCAGGATTAAATGGGACCGTATACTTCAGAAAAGCCCCAAAAAATGAATGTCTGCAACATTAGAGCTAAATACCAGCCATTAAAAGGCTGTCTTTATCTTCATTTGACAAGCTTCCCTCTCTCTATCAGATACAGATTGATGTCTCATTTACCCAGATGGATGCTGTATCATCCCCTGATCTTGTCTTGCATTATCAAAGTTCACCACTGACAGTTCTCATAATGTCATGTTTTGACTGCAGCAGCGAGTCATTCTGTCAAAGGGGACAACACTGCACATCCTTTCTGGGAGTCTGAAATCGACAGCCCCATCCAAATGCACACCCTAATCAAGCAATTTCCCCAATTCCAGTCCCATCAAATTGCTCTTTAGCTGTTGAACTGGGGAGTTTTGTTGTCCTTTTCTAATGCTAATAGGTCCCATTCAGCATCTCTCTATGAGGCTATTTGTTGTGAAATAAATCCCCTTGTTTGCCCCCTGCATGTATAATTGATATTGTTGCCAGGCTTTTTGTTTGTGCTGTGGTGAGCTGAAAGGCGGTCCTTTGGAGGTGATGAAGAAAATGGGGCTTGCTACATTGCCGTTCCAGCTGAGCTCAGCTGAGGTTGATGCCACTGATCAACCTTTGTTGAATGTCATACCATGCATTCATGATCATTTTTCAGCAGATTGTGGTTCACAATATAGATGACATTCACAACCACCGTTTACTCACGATGCTCTCCCTTACTTTGTGTATCAGGCGGAAAGCTCATCAAGATGCTCTGGCACCCTGAGTGAGATTGCATCAAAAAATAAAGACACTCCAATTAATGTGCATTCATAATGGTGAGTATGATTTCAGTCACTTTGCATAGATAAATGCACAGAAAAAACTTCAGGGCTCATAAATTATCCTCTCTTCTCTTCCACGAGGTGTTCTTATCTGCTCCCTGAACAGCATTCATTTTTAACTCCACAGTGAGTCATCTACAATATAGCTCCTTCCTAGTTCGGAAAACATAGACGGCCCAAAAGGTGCAAAACAAAAACAGTTCTGATGATAGAGTAGGTGTAGCCTTTACAAGTGTTTATCAGTAAAAACAAGAAGGTGCTGTGCATACATTTCTCCAAATCTTACTGCATGAATGGCTCCACTGAAAATATTATTTTCCCCATTTGTAGTTTTCTACAGTGTTTCTGCCTGCTGCTCCTCTGAAGACATACAATGTGTATGGCCATTGATATGCCCTAACAGAGGTCACAATTTGCATGAGAATTAACAGCTAGTAAATTAAATTGATATTCAGTGCACATCTCCGTTGAATCCTTCAGACCTTTGTTCCCCCTGCCTGGCAGAGCCCATGTTCAGCCCCTAGCTAGTCAGAAACATCTGTGCAGTTAATAATTTGATAAACAGCTTACACAAATGCTAAATTATCTTCTCCGCCCCCTCCCTTTTTCTTCCGCCCCTTGTGCGAGACTTGGAACAGTTGGCTCACCTCTCTGTGGTGTTGGGTTTATCTGTCTTTTGTGGCTGTTCTTCGACAGCTCTGGTTTTCATGGCTCTCCCTTCACTCCTTTCACTATCACTTAGATACCGGAGCAGCGTTTGCTGTTAATGCAAATCCTCAATTCTCATCTGTGACGAAAGACGGTGCAGGAGTCGCCCATTGTGTTGACTTTAAAATTAACTTTTGTTATTCATTCATAGTTTTGTCTGGATAGCATTTACAAAAATGTTGATGAAGAACTGTGATATTTATCAACACGTTTGCTGCACATTCTAACATTTACACTCCCATTGTGTTTCCGTTGAGTTGAAACCTATTGTTTAACCAGAACTCGGGTGACTCCCTGTGAAATTGCAAATTAAGGTCTGACATTTTTTTTTTTTTTTTTTCAGAGAGCATTCTACATCAGAGTGCAAAAGCTTTCAAGTTCCATGTGTTAATTCAATGGTCACTTGTTTCTATAATTGGCTGATACCCCTAGCGAAATAGATTTGACCGGGCTTTTATAATCGTTTCAAAAAGTAGGCACTTGTAGTTGGCACAGGTATAGGTATTTTCACAAAGTTATATTAAAAAGATTAAATGGGTCCAGATGATGATATTAGTAGCATCTGTTCAGAACCAGGTCTGATTTAAATTTTCAAAAAAGGCTTTCCAAAATATCCCAGTGTGCATGCCTGTGTGCATGTGCCTGCATGCCTGCATATGGTTTATTTGTATGTCTATGTTTTTCTGAGTACGTTTTTGTCCGAGAGAGGACAGCAATTAGTTAAGTGCTATCAAGTGGATGAAAAGCTGCAACAAATCCCCTTTTATAATTTCATGAAAAAGAAAGCTTACGAAATGGAACGGGGTGAATGGGGAACTAGTTTCCAATGCTTGCCTTTTCATTTGCAACTCAGGAAGAAATTGACCACCAAGAGGCTGTGCTAAGCTGTGTAAAGACACATTTTGTACTTTTTTTGTATTTTTTTTTTTTTCTATCTATTTTTTTTAGATGTTGTCTCTTGCGTGGGGAGATCAGATTCAGCATGATGCTGCACTTGTTGTTTATTTGAATAAACATCAAGGCCGTCTCGAGTGCTGTCTGAGAGCACAATGCGTCTGTGTGGTTTTGAACAAAGACTGCCAGGTCTAATGACAGTGGCTTGTTGTTAGCACACGCACGCCTTGTGATGTCGTAGTTTGCAGAGTGGATTCATTCTGTTTTCTTTAATTTCTTTATTCTTTTCATTTGGACATCTGCCGTTAGTCTCATGCAGACATTTCTTTCCAATCATTTTCGCATGCTCGCGGTCCGCGGGCAGATCCTGTCAGTGGACGAGAGAGACAGGAAGGAGAGGATCATCTCTCAGTTTGACAAGTCTGTGAGCCTGGAGTTTGACTGACAGCTGATAGCAGGGGCGGTGTGGTACACAGCGGCGAATAAGGGCAGCGTGTGTGGTTGTCAGATGATGAGATTCATGTGGGCTGGGCTGTTTGGGTCAGGCGTCTGACAGCCAGGGCTTAGTGTTTGCTCCAGTAGTGGGCCTGGTTGGTTACAACGATCCCTGGTCTTGTTAAGACTGTGCCCTTCCACCTCCATGTTTACCAACTCAGGCTCAGCGGCGGTGACCCGGCTGTCAGGCAGCAGGTGACTTGCACTGACATGAACCTATTACTGATGCTGAAGAAGGTGGCTCATGTTGATTATTATTATTTTTTTATCTCGCTCAGTATCCTGTGTGTTCATCTAACAAAGCAATGTTCCACCTACATCATTTAGGGTCTGCTTTTAGTGTACCTTGCAGCACAATTGCAAAAACATTGCATATACAGTAAAATTGCAATAATGGTAAATGTCAAACAGCAATTTTTATACAGTACCAAACGCTGTAACTTTCTACCTGAGCAACAGAATAGACAAGCAGTTACAAATAGACAGCTCATTATATGAGCACCTCTTCCTAAATCCCCCCCCAAAGAGACCATCCAGTCATGGATGGCCCATTTGACCCCCTTCTCCAGCAGAGGCCCACAGGGCACAGGCCACATGTCACATCCACATTAAGGCATTAGGGAATGCTTTATTTGTTTGCGCGAGGGGCATCCTCTCCTGTCTCTTCCGTGGGACACACTCTGTTGTCACTGCTACTGCATATCATTGCCCTCATGTGGGTTTAGTGTTCCAGGTCAAATTTGCCATCTATTTGAACTGAAATTGAGAATGGCAGAGGCAAGGATGAGCCCAGGGCCAGGCCCTCTCCTCTGTATTAAGCCATCAGTGTTGTAAGGCGAGCTCATATAATGAACCCTGTCACCACTACCGCCGCACCAATATCCCCACAACACAGCGTGCATATTGATTGCAGATTGTGAGTGCAGGAACACGTGCGCGTGCGTGTCTGTGTGTGTGTGTGTGTGTGTGTGTGCGCGTGTGCGTGTGTGTGTGTGTGTGTGTGTGCGTGCGTGTATGTAATGTATGTGTGCATGCTCGCGCAAGCTCACCTTTTTCTGGCAAGGAGCAAGGGAATCGTGTTACTCTCCGACTGATTAGAAAGCTCATGCATAGGAAATCACGACAGAGACACTGCTCCCCATCTGCCCGCAGTGCAGGTGAAAACAATTTACACATCGGCAGGCTAATGGATACATTCATAGGGAGCGCAGACAGAGGGAAAGAGGGATCAAGGGGGAGAGGGAGAGAAAAACGGAGAGAGAAAAGGAGAGGGCTTGTAATGGGCCCAGGCCGATGCAGGCCAGTGGCCCTGCACATGCGGCCAAGCCAGATAGCAGCGTATCAGATAACACATAATCACCGGGGTCAGGGACTAATGAATGCGGTCGTGGCCCACCAGAGCAGGCTTTTGCCCGCGCTAAAGACACTTGTAAACAATTCGGCTGGGTGAAACATGGCAATAATATGTTGATTCAGCAGGTAATGAGGTTCTCCCTGAATCAATACCCCCGGCTAACCCTGCTCCCAGGTGGGCCAGTGAAGAGCAGAGAGCCAGGTTGGTGAGCGCACACCTCTGCCGATGACCTTTCCACGGCAGTAAGGACACGAGGCAGTCTGAAGAGGACTATTCTCGTATTGCACAAGGCGCTGAGTGTCAGAACTTTCATTCGCAGCAAGCAAATGAACAGGCAGGCGCTGCATGCTAATGAGTGGCAGGCTATTTTCCACCTTTTTTATCTGCACATTATGCTCTTGACTTTGGAGAAGGTGGGAATTAGGTTGGACCTCAGTGTCAGGCTGCCTGATGGCTCCGCTCAGGAAAAACTGGTAATTGAAGCCGATGGCTGCCGCGGAGGAGGTCTGAATTTGGAAATAAACAGTTTCAAGCACTGCACGTCATTTCTAGAGAGATGACAGGGGGAATGGAAATGAGCTGTCTGGATCTAATGTGCCTTCGCAGCAGGGAAAAAAAGGGGGCCATCTTTCAGACAACAATTCCACTCATTAGGACTTCAGTGCCACCGTAATGACGAGAGACCAAGTTGCTAAATTCAGAGAGGACAATTAGGAAATGTTGGCACCCAGACAAACCAAGTAAACAAGGACACATGGCTATGAATTCTACATATACTGTGGCTCGACGTATTGAGATGCATCTAATAGCTTTTAAGGGGAATTACACAAAGAAAAGCAATAAATGGCCTCTTAGCAATTTTGTTATTATTGCTTGTTTATTAGAAATAGACCAGTTAATCCCCCTCTCACTGGTAAAGTAAGTTGTTCATGTTTGATTCCATGCTTATGCCACAGATTAAAAGCCTGTGTTTCAGTTTGTATTCAGGTTAGCTTTTAATAAAGTGTCTGGATTTATGCAATACAATAATACACATTGTGCCCAGTACAATGTGTATTATTTTTGGTTCTGTTCTGAGAGCTGATAATTATCCTTACTGTGTATTGTCCTAAAAACAGATGCTAAACTTTGAAGAATTAGTTGTAGGAACAGCAGTGACAGTAAACAGTGTTCAGTAAACAGACTGCAGGAGACATTGGTTCTCATTTTCTCTAGTACACTCTTCTGCAAATTTGGCAGATGTGGCCTCTTCACCTTCCTCTCACTTGGCCCCAATCCACTGTACCCCCCGTGGCTACCACCAACTTCTCAGGCTCCGCAGCGCTCTGGTGTGTATCGCTGCCATGTGTGTGTCCACTGCATCGCTCTCCCTTAGGAGCCACCGCCTCTCCCCATTTCAATTTCCAAAGGATTACCAACAACAATGCATTTCATCAACAGTTGTGCAAAGTTCCTCCACTCCCCTCCGACACCAGCTCTTCCCCTGGCTGGCCAAACAAAGCCCCGGACCCCGAAATGTAACTTGTGGACTTGTCAGGCAGGATACCATGAGCTGAATGCTGCTTTGCCCATTTTATCTTTCAACATGGCTGCTGGGTTGATCTCTCTCGCTGCATTAGTCATGTGCTTTCAAATGACAGCAGCAGTTGATCTCTAATGCTTTTTAATGTGGCATGTAAAAAGGAGAAGAAAAAAAAATGCAACCTTCCATGGACGCAGCATGCAACCTTGATGTAGCGGGCGAGACCACAGGGGTTTCTTAGACTCCGATAGCCTTCATGCTCATGAATAAAACAGGGGGTTTAGGGGGCTTCCTGTGCAGCTAATTCACAGTGCTGAGCTTCCAATCTGTTTTTATGGTACTTGGGCGGAACAATTTCTCTTCCCTGCTTCAGGGCCACATACAGCACAGAGAGCAGATTCTCGGCAGCTCGTACATGGATAGTAATTTGCCATAATCAGTCATTGTGCACTGGTGAGTTCAGCACAAGCCGAGACACATGATACTTTGCGGTGTTTCTTCAATTTTATGCAAATAAACAAAGCAGCACAGCTTCTGAAATTGCCCTTCATTTCTAACACGAATCCGTCTGTTGGCATGTAACTGCCAACGCAACTTTCATGTCGCTGTCTGCGCGGTTTATGAATTACCTTAGCTCTGCTATTCTTTTTTTTTTTTTTTTTTTTTTTTACGAGTCGTGTGTTTAAGCGTCTGTCATGGAGCAGAGTGATCTTTTATGGCAAATGACTGATTATCGTAAACACTGTGTCCTCTGAGACAGAACCTCTTGCTAAAAATGCAGAGCAACACATTACCATCACTCACTGCAATTAGTAATGGGGAACACTGTTCTCTTCCTCGTGAGTCCTGTTTGCAGACTCATTACCAGGCCCCGCTGGTTCCTCCAGCACTGAGAGGAAGTTAAACAAAGCGCCACTCACGCGCAGCCCCTCCGCGGCGACAACAGGCTCCAGACCCATCGCCAAACGCTGAGAAGTGAAGGGCCTGCGAAAACAAACCACTACGACACCCTTCACTCTTTCTTCTACTCGACCGCACCCCGTCACCACCCGAGCCAATCACCAGCACCTCGAGCTGCGTTAAGAACTGAGAAAACAAACCGCCGGGCAATAAAGCCCCAAACCTCTCCATCTTAATTCTACCGTGCGCCTCATCTTGTCTCAGATTACCTGTTAGTGTAACCGGCCCACCTTCCTTTTTTTGGATGTGAAATCATTTCATTCCCGACTATCTGTCGTGACAAAAAAGCAAATATATTGCCATTTTTAATACCAAACTTGTACAGACAAATGCGCGCAGATACGCAGAAGTGGTTGCATACACAAAGGCAGATGTACATATTGATATACTGCGTGTGTGCACATACAGTGTACACACACACACACACACACACACACACACACACGCACACACACGCACACACACGCACACACACGCACACACACGCACACACACGCACACACACGCACGCACAAGGCAGAGGGGACCTAATTAAATGCAGACAGTGACTGTGTGGACTGGCGTACAGTGGAGCTGGGTCCCAAGCTGCCACAGCAACAGTTCATCTCGGCCAATTAGATGTTGCATCAAAGCCGGGGCAGCCATAAAGCGGTGGGTTCACAGGCGACATTGTTGTGTGCGTGGTCAGCAATCAGCGACGTCCCCTGCTGGGAACTGCCGCCGGCGAAGCCGCAGAGAGAGTCACCTGACAACAGCCAGTGCAGCAGAGGCTTGCCTGCCTGCTGTGTGATCTTCTCCTGATGGGTATGTGACTGAACCACAGGCCTCTGGGATGGAAGTAATGCGACGTTAAGGAATATATATATATGACCCCCCCAGAGAGTGTCCTCTTTATTGGTCCTCTTTCAATCAAAACATGTGTGTGTTTAACCCTCCCAGTGTCTAAGTGCAATGCAACCAAACTAAAGATAGAACGTTACTACTTTTGCACAAGTAGTGAATAATACTAAACTGTTTAACCCCAGCAGTTTTGTTAATTGCATAACCCTAGGTCATGAGGAAGACATCCAATGATTGCCTTCCTCCCATGGAGCTTCATCCTTTTTTTCTGATTCCGCAGTCCTAATTTGCATGGTTAATTTTCCCACTGACTATAGTGATAAAATTAGCGAAAAGAAAATAGGAAAGGTTTTGGGTTTGTTTTCCTCCACCATTGCAGTTTTGTGCAGGTGTATATTCAAGGCTCCCATAAATGAAGACAAACATTTCATATCCTTTAAGTAATAACACAAGGGTGGCTGCCTTGTATAATTTTTTTTGCCATAAAATTGAAATGCATTAGCAAATATGCCACGTATTCTCCGGTACTTATGTCTCAGTAGTCGGCCCCATCTAATGTAGATACAGGTGATCCGGTTAGAGCCGCAGGAGAATCACAGCAGAAGGGGTGTAGTTAAGAGTAAGTCCAATGTTTAACCTGTTGATGGGCACAGGTACAATGAGCCCCAGCTGGTCCTCTCTGAGACCGAGCAGCAAGTCCTCGGTCCGTTTCTCTCCTCAACCCTAAAGCTGTGAGTGAGGCGGGAGTCAGTCCAGGATGGGTTTCCCAGGAGTTGGAGGGGGTCAGGGCTGGAGTGCTGCCACTCTCCCTCTCAGCAGCCGAGCCACAGCTCCCTCATTATACCTGAGGAGTCAAAACATTACCCATGGTGCACTTGGGCCTCTGGGACAGGCCCGCCCCATGCACCATACAGGGTTGGGTGGACTCATTTCCATAACAGTTGCGGTCGGGGAACAAGCAGATATTGGTTATTGTTGGTGCATATTGAGATAGAAATGTGCATGCCGCTGAGGAATAATTCCAGAGAGCAGAAGACGCTACATTTGAAATTGGTGAAACTTATTAAGAGCACTCGAGAACACGCTCCCTCTTCTGACACTCCCTCTCTTACATTCCTGTGAATGCGTGTATTGTAGGTCATAAAGTGTAATAGCCCTAGCCCTCACAACACGTAAAGGCATCCATTAACCAATCACATCAATAGGCTTTTGTTAATTTATGTATATTTATTTATATATTTCTTCCTTTCTTTCCGTGAAACATAATTACAGATTATGTAATGTTTAGGCCTGGCATGTTGATTACTGTCCACTGTTTGAAAGGCTGCAGTTCTTAGTGAATTAGAGAACGATTAGTGCATGGCAAATCTACTTCATTCTAAATATGTTAATTAACAGTTTATGCAGTGGGTGCAGTAGTTAAAAGCACTAGTAACCTCACACAAGCTTTAAATGTGACTACACACAAAATTGCTTGCCGTGGGTTTCTTTGAAAGGCTATATTTAATTAAATGCCATACAGTAGCCATTTCGGGGCTAATGGAACTTATATTATATGTAAGAGATCCGGTGAGGAGTCACTTAACCATCCATTACGACTGCGCTTTCAGTTCTGCAGCACCGTTTTCTAGCCACATGTAAAGGATTGGGGATTAAATCAGCATTCTAATACAATTGAGCCGAGATATGTGAATTGAGGGGAGTTTTGTGAACAGTGAGGTAGATTTCATATTGATCTATTGTTGTTGTTTTTGTCATATTTCATTGAAACATTCAGTGCTTTCTAAAATACATTGTGATGAAGTGATTGGCAGTGATCTATGATAGTGATTCAGCGTCGATTTTTTTTTAATGTAAAAATGTGTTCTGGGTTGATCTCACAGCGTACATTGAGCCACATGCAGGTACATGTGCTGGTAATTTAAAAGTGTCCATGGGTACAGTTCACTGCGAAGTAAAGCATTTCAACTTTTGAATAGTGTTGAGCATAACAACACACACCTCCTTGTTTCATTGTGGCGAGCGGCTCCACAAATGGAGCTTGGTGTCTCATATCTTGGTTAAGGGTGCCCCCATCTGGCCAACAGCTCACCAGTGTGTGCTCGCATTGTGAGGCAGGCTCGGTTGCTCCTTTGGTTCCCACCCCACCGATTCCTCATATGAAGGCTAATGTTAGGTGATGATGTGGATGGTGTATGTAAACTACATATGCTCATTTCATATTGACGTATAAGTTGATTTTAATAATTGCGGACACGTGATCACCAGTGTGTTTACCGTGGAAATTAGGAGAACAGAAAACAGCCGGGAGTTGTGGAAGATTTTTTGTGTGCAGCAGAATATTCTTCTGCACAAAATCAAAATATTATCTTTCATTTCTCTCTCTCTCACACACACAAAACACAGGGCTCATGCAGCAACAGTTGTTTTTTTGGGGAGGGGGTGGAGGGTATTGGGTGAAATAAGGGTGGCGGTGTGCGATGGTGTAATTTGCAGCCTTCCCATATAGGAGCCCTTTTTCTTGTCCGTGGTCACTGGGCGCTGGCTGTTGTTCATCAGTATGGAAGTCTGTGAGGTGGAGGAAAAATTGGAATGATGGACACTGAGCGGCGGGGAATCAGCTGCTCAATAAGCCCCCCTAATTGCTTAGCAACAGTGTTCCAGGGTCTCTCATTTGAGATCAAGAGTTTAGTGGACTGAAGACTCCGCTTTGGAGAAATAGAGCTTGTGCCATTCGATAAGACGGCGGAGAAATGGGCTCTATCTTCTACTTCCTTTGTGCCCTCCCCCCCATTCCTCCACCCCCCCCCCCACCCTTCTCTCTCTCCTTCTCTTTCTCTCTCTGTCTCTCTCCTACTGACCCCGCCCACTCCTCCTCTTTCCTACCAGGATGATTATGTTACTTTCAACTGCATGATGTATTCAGTTCACTAGATTATTTTCTGTCATCTAAGTTAATTGAATTCTGTCCATCACATATAGATGTTTTCCCATTTGCATAAAGGTTAGAGTGGTGAAGAGTGTCAAACTTCAATTTAGACAATGTCACTCAAATAAATATACTGGCCTCTTTCTCCATCTCTCCCCCTCTCCTGGCTCTCCGGAGGTGGGTATTTACGGATTCGGTCTGAATTTAAATGGATCTGTATTCCTGGGATGCGCTCGCTCTCATATACATGTAAATATGAATATGAAAATGACCGGATGGCTCTCTAATACGTGGTTGGCTGCATGTGAATCCCTTCAATCATCTGCACGTTCGCACATGTATTTATTGTGTGTGTGTGTGTGTGTGTGTGTGTGTGTGTGTGTGTGTGTGTGTGTGTGTGTGTGTGTGTGTGTGTGTGTGTGTGTGTGTGTGTGTGAATCCGACATGGTCACCCCTCATGGCAGGTCTGTGACACAGACAGTATGTGGGCATCACTATCCTCTACAGAGGCTCTCAGGAAGCACTTCCTCCTACTCCCCTACTCATTGTCAAGTACCTCTAACGTCCAGCCTACAACTGTCATGTGAAAATGTAGGGCCACGGTGGGAGGAGTAAGAAGAGGACCTACCCGAGTATAATGTGTGAATGTATCTACACGTGTGGTTAGATATACACACACTAATGTTTCCCACACACACACACCACTCCATTGAGATTTTAAAGCAGTTTCTCCATGGCAGGCAATCTGTTAAATGGCTACGGCTGACAGAGGGAAACAGAGCATAATAACATGTCACACAAGGAACCATAGCAAAAGGGGGGGGGGAGACTTCTGTGACAGACAAGAAGACCCGGGCCAATTCACATTTAATAAGTGTCCCGGAATATCCAATTATGTTTGCTTTTGAAAATTGATTCATGTGTCTTTAGCGGCAATTTTCATATTAGCCTCTTTCAAATAAACATCTATTAGGTTTATGTATCCCATCGGCGCGTGGCGACAGCATGCAGCCAGAGCTAAAATAAGTCTGTGTCAGTTAGTCAATAAATGGGAGCGCGAAGACGACGGACAGATTAGAGTGCTTATCTCTTTTCATCAACTCTGAATGCCGGCTGAATTGAAGGTCAATATCTGAGGATTCTCCAATCCGAGCAGGTGTCTGGAGAGTATGGATTGGCTAGTGCTTGCAGCGCCTCTGTCCGTCTTTGTAGGCAGGCCAGGGCCAATTTCAAATGTGTCACAGCCGCATTCGAGCCAACCGTTACCTGGACAAAACCACTATACATTATACTGCATTCCTCTTTAACACTCCCTCCCCCACGCCGCTCTTGTCTTCGCTCTTCTTTTCTTCCCTCGCCGTCCCCGAGTCCTCTCCGTTGGTCTAGATATGTCACAGTGTGGGCTTTGTCTCGCCGAGTGACACATGGTGCGAGTTATCTGTGGAGACTTGGGAAACGTCTCCTGAGAGACAAGCAAAGGTGGGTTATTATTAACGATAACACGAAAGACAATTGTGTGTCGGTATTGACTGGAAGGTTTGCAATCTTTCCTCAGGAACAGATGCAGCCAGGGGCTCGGTGATGGACAAAACGTCTTTTTTTGGATTGTAAATTAGAAAACACAAATATATGGCAAAAGTACAGAAGGTGAAAGCCTGCCTCTTTTCAATAGGCCATCTGTTTACAGACATTTTCAAGGTTGTTCATTATTGATTACATCTCTATTTCCCCTCCCGGAGATTCAGTCCAAAAAAAACAGGAGATAAAGAACTATTTAAAACTTACTCAGGCAGTCTACAACTCTATCTTGCCTCCTTTCTCTCCCCCTGGTTTGCAGTGAATGCAGAGGTTTTCTTGTTGGAAATGGACAGTGAAAGCCCGACAGGCCGTGAACGGGGCAGATGGCGCTCTGCTCTCGCCTCCGGCTCCCAATGTTTGCGTTTGAGCTTAGCACTCTGTTCAAACTCCAAAATCACACAAAAAGCAGGAGATAAAACAACATCAGCACTCGTGTGGTGCCACACATGAGCGTATGCAGAATGTGTGCACACACATGTGTGTGTGTGTGTGTGTGTGTGTGTGTGTGTGTGTGCGCGTGTGCGTGGTGGAGGTTGGTTACGAGGCTGTGGAGGTAGCGCTTGTATATTGAAGGGTCTTGTCCAGTGTGTCAGAGGGCCCTTTCGGCTACTCTCTTCTCAGACAAAGCTTTGGTGAAGGGGCTCACTCCAACAGGACATGGCTGCTGGGGGGGGGGGGGGAGAGAGCAGCAGCAGCACTCCAGACCTACTCGCCTGCAGGAGGAGGCTATCGCGGCCACCTAGTCCACTCCTCAGGCTGGCCGATACCCTCCACCGCTACCGCCAAGACCCACGGGGAAGGCCATATCTGACCTTATCTCGGGAGTGTGCGTAGCTGTCTAGCAACTCACACTGGTGAAACCACAGAAGAAGAAGAAAAAAAAAAAACCTTTCATGGCGAGTGTAGGAAAATCACGAAATTGGTAGCACTTAAATGTGTACACAGCCGAGTCTTGAAACTGGATATTATAAAGTGAGAAAACGATATTCGACAAACATTGGTCTCACAAAATCAGTGCTCAGATTGAACATGGTGAGCAAAATTGCAGGTGGGATGTGAATTTATTTTTGTACTTAAACCTCACAAGAAATTCATATACTTTTCTGAGCGCTAAATAAAGAGAAAATGCCTGCTGGGCATTACAAGGAAATGAATGGCTGGCTTTATTTGTGTACGCATCTGTAATGTTATTGTGGGCATTTTTTATTCACGCGGGCAAACTTGTGAGCTCACCCTTGGCTTTTATTTACATGGTAGCCTTTCGTCTGCTCAACGGGAGAGCCTAGCGAGCTGTAGATAGGTCCTTTCAGATACTTACAAAGGCCGCTTCAGCAGCTTTTTGTTGCCGTAACTACCTCTTTCTTCCTCACATTTCAAATATCTTTGGTTCAAACCTGGTGGCCTTGATGAACAAGGTTCTATGGAATCAATCAACTGCTTCTCTTAGAATTTCCCCCATAAACCAAGATGGAGACATCAAAATTTGAAAAAAAAAAAGAAGAAAACAACACAAATTCTAATAAAGCCAGCGGCAATGTTTTCACAGCAAATTACCCACAGAAACTGTATCCAAATGCAGTCATTTTCCGTCTGTATTTTCACATAAAATTGATGGCCAGCATGTTTCTCAGGCTGTGTTCTGGGTAGTCTCGGATATGAGAACAAATGTGGTAGTTGTAGGTGTTATGATTTCAAAGCCCTGCAGCGATGCTCTCGGTGACTACAGCCAACATACCACACTCGGGCCTGGGGAAGAAAAGACATATTCCTTGTCTCATGCTTTAGGGCCACAGCAGTACTTACACTGTGTCCACCTATATAACCCTAATGGTAAAGAGAGATAGGCCCAGGAAGCCTGCAGCGATGGTGGTCAAGGAGCTCTGATGCACTTTATATCGCTGGACTGAAGAGTCCTAACTGCCTCTAAGTATTAAACATTTTCTGAGCATGAGCTTGAGGTTTTATACAGATAAGTCAAATTAAAAATAAACAGAGGAGTAGCCATTGTCCATGATTCAAAACTATACCTTCTATTATCTCTTATCTCAAACAGCAGTTATTAGCAGTGCAGTTCATTTGGGCCGTAGACCACGATCAGCACAGTGTGACATAAGAGACGAGGACCATCCCGCTTCACTGGTTTGTTCTGCACTAGACAGAACTCTAGGAAACGGCTTATTCTGCCACTTCCACTTTGAGCTCCATTTTAGTCTGGACTGCAGTCTCTAGCTGAGAGCTGGGGTCCACACAGCAGAACAGCAACACACACACACACACACACACACACATGGAGCACACACATGCACCACTTCAGCAGCAGTTGATGTCTTAATACAGGCAGGATCTAATTTAGCTGATCCTCTGACATTTATCCTTTAGGTAAACTCTAGCCCTCCCCTCTTGGTCCCAGCAGCACCCGTGCCAACAAAACTGTGCAGGCATATTTTAGAGCAGCCGCTTCACACCTCAAAGTGCCCTCAGGGACACTCGGTGTCTCCTCTCCAGTCTCCTAGTGAAATACTCCGCGTTTGATGTTATTTCTCGGGCCCTTTGTGATCAGGTACGCGGAGTTAACCAGTACACCCTCGACGAAAAGAGCGGGGCTTTTATTTATTCTTGGCTGCGGCCATTTTCAGGTGTAGCAGAAATTGATGGCCAGTGGTACACAATAACATATGCGCTCACTTATGGCAAGGCACGCCAACAAAGCTGTTGAACAGACATGCGCAAACACACTCAGAGGTGGGCTTTGTGTGTGTGTGTGTGTGTGTGTGCGGGGACTGGTAGGGGCTACAATCAGTAGCTCTGTGACAAGGGAGGGAGGTGGTGGCTGGCGGGAGGGACAGACGGACAGGAGTGATAACAGATTGAGCGACTCTGATAAACTCTCCTCTAATGGTTCTGCCTGTCCCTCTCCCCCCTTTCACTGGCGGCGGATTAGAAACCTGGATAAGGAGAAGCAAACACTGGCAGCTTCTCTGAGTAAGCAACAGAAAGAGGGGAAGCAGAGGAAGATAGAGAGAATGAGGGAGAGAGATGGGAGGAGGAGAGACATGAGGAGAATGAAGGACAGAGGGAGAGAGGCAGAGTGGGACGGCAGCCGGAGAGGATATTCAAGGAGTGGCACTTACCCACAGCCATCCATCGTTTCTCCTTGCACCCCTCCACCCCCCCACCCCCCACCCCACCCCGCCCCGCCCCGCCCCGATCCCCTTATAGCCTCCTGCTTTATTTCTGCTTTCTCGGCCCTTGACAATGCAGTAACTGCTTACGGAGCACTGGAACTGCTCTTTGAGCCTGAAGTCGATGATGGGTTCAAGTGGCGGGTTGCGGGAGGTGTCAAACGCGGCCTAATTCTGTGTGGTTAACGGCTAGGCGGGACACGTGCAGGACAGTGTAAACATGGATTAGGTTGATGTCTCAATCACAGCATGGCAGACTGACAGACAGGCTGCTGACAGTGGCAGCAACATGGGGAAGCTGCATCGAGTTCGTACGGGGGTTGAAATCATCCTCCCGTCACTGTTTTCAGCAGTACGTTTTATTTTCTACTACTTGAATACTGCGATTAAATATGGGAGTTTGTGTTTCTTAAGTCTGTCACAATCAATTCAAAGCAGCACTTTGCTTTACTTAGAGCATGTATTTTCACTGGAGAGTGGAATGACTTGGATTATTGTGGTACTTGGAGTATTGATCACCCTTGCATAACTCTTCTATTATTATATCCTCTATTAATATACGCGTCACACTTTAATAACGAACTTGTTTTAACGTACTCTTATTTGTTTGTTCGTTTACCTTATTTTATTGTACATTTTCATATTTTCTATTTTTTAAATGATGTCTCATGCTATTGCACTGTGTTTATTATTATGCACCAAGCCAAATTCCTTGTACGTGTAACGTACTGGGCAATAATCTGTTTCTGATTATGGATTGCTACCTGAGCACGGTGGCAGCTGAAACAGCACTGATTTCACATAAACACTGGATTCACAAGATTGCACATAAATGCACCTTTGTAGCAGGCCTTTCAATTACTCTGCTCTCTAAACTGCATCTCCACGCCAACCTTTGAATAAAAGAAATACGAAATACTTAAATATAGATTTAAGTATACAGATTTCTTTTAATGGATGGGGCAATTCTGTTTGAATGTGTCCCTGAAGTAAATTATTTATACAATAAACACAGTGCTAACCGCAGCTTTAATTAACAGACAGTGACTTTTAGATTTACAGCAGTGACCACAATGTGACCCTACTGAGCATCAGTAAAGAAGCAGATATTTAGTAAGTGAGATGCTGTGTTTTATTGAATATGGATGGGTAGAAGCCCACGCTTGGCTACAATTCAACTGAGAATAAATAAAGGGGGATAATGTAACCATGCAAAATGAAAAGCAAATAATTATATCCAGCTTTAAAGCCTCTATTAGTGCATTTCCGAACGAAAAGATGGAAAATTGCACACTTAGTAATTTGCCCATTTGATTATGGCCGCTGAGTATGTGTGATTAAAATAGCGTAATTATATCTACTGTATTGCATTCATGCTCTGAACAAGACATTGAAATATCGGACAACTGTAGCAGTGGCTTGATTGACTGGACACAATACCATGTACTGCAGTAAATTAATAGACTGTTCCATTTGCTAAATTGATCCATGAAAACGATTTACCCAGAGGAACTGGAAGTTAAACTGCACATATCTTTCACAGTGCAATAGGGGTTAAACTATTAAAAAGACAACTATTGACTTCCACCACAATGTTCATTTTCAGATTGTGGGAATATGACGCATTAAAGCACCACTCCAGACAGACAGCAGTAAGAAAAGAAAGAAAAAAAACCCCACTATCTTTAGTGAGTAACTCTTCCTACCATATCAAAGAAGGAATAACAGAAATTGCTACATACACTGGTGGCTATTATGTTGAACAGCAGCCTCGTCGACACGGTCGTCTTTCTCTCTGTCTGCACACAAGACAACGTCACGCTTCTGAGGACCAGTGAACTTGACACTAGAACGTGAGGCTTCTCTCACCCTCACGTTCTAGTGTCAAGTGCTGCAAACAATATACACTCACGGCAAGCACTGCTCGACTCATGAGACGACATGCTCCAATGATTGTGCCTTTGCAACAACTATTTGTGAGTGACAAAGGCCCCGTGTAACTCACCATTGACTTTACCTCACAATCTGGTATCTCCGTATAGCTCACCGTGAGAGCAAACAAACGGGCAGTAAATAACTCGCTCACTTGGTCCCCGCGGGGCCGTCAATCAAGTGGACAAGTGTACACTACGCTGTGTTAGGGAGCTCGGAGCTGAACTAATCCAGTAAATTCTACAAAAGCCTCGACCTGAGCGAAATCCTGTGTGTGAAGATCCAGTCTCAAACCCCAGGAGGAAAGCTGGAAACACAGGAAATCTAATGACTCCAAAGCAGGCATGAAGTGTGAAATCCTACTCTTTCCGAGGAACGGCTGAGACAGCATGTGGGACGAAAGCTAGTAACGTTTGCAGTGGTAGAGCATCATATTTATTGATTCACTAAGTGGAGTCATTAGCTAGTTAACAAGTCACATACCCGAAATATTAGCCATTATTGTTGAAAGCCATGAGTAAAAGAATGTCACTTTAAATTCCTAATAGCCAAATTAATGCAACTATTGTCGGATTTTGAAGTCTTTCAATGGCTGCCTTGCCATCATCACACTCATCATACCAATGCATTACGCTGAACAAAAGGGCTAAAGACCAATTATTGAAAGATCCACACAAACTAGCGAGCTAGCTGAATATTGTCAAGTCCAGCCAAATTCCCAATCTTCCTCTATTAATTAAGCCATTTAATCATCCACCACACTAATTGCATAATTAAATCACTGCCTCCTGGGTGCTACTGATGTGCAGTGGGTAATCTGGTGCAAAAAATACCACTCATCAACAATGTGGGCTGGTTGATAATGGTAATGGATGGCTAGGACCACAGCAAGGACAACTTCATAAATACACAAACAGTTCTGGTCAGTTTTTACACCATTGTGATACGAACTGGATATGACATTAGAGAAAATGTTGGGGAAGAGGTTTTGTTTATTTATTGTCAGAATCGAGAATGATATTGTAATACTGATGCATTCTTGCATTTGTGCTCCTACTCGTCTAAAAGAAGCTAATGAGATTGATATTCAATTACAGCTGTGAATCAAGGAAAATATCGTATTCTCTGTTTAATGTATAACATGTTTGACCAACAATGCCTTTATTTTCTGTATATCATTTCCACACTTTTAAGTGTTGTAGTAAACAATACTTAACTTAACGATTGTTTATTTTGCTTGCGTGAATTCATTTTTGCACATATAAGCACTGATGGAGGGACCCTGAAATATAGAAAAAATACAAGGTTTAATTACCAACTAGTGCTTCTCTGTAATTGTTGCATTAAGAAGTAAATTAATTGAACTTGAAATAATAAATCCATTATATTTAAATTAACCTTAAGCCTGAATGAACATCTCAAAAGTATAAAAAGCATTTTTTTACACGACGGCACAGTGTGTATCATTGTTTTTGACAGTGTTTTTAAATAAGTCATATGACAGTCTTTTTGTTTTCAAAGAGTCTCAAGAGAAGAACTTTGTAAAAACACAGATTCAAAACTACAAATAATTTAAAAAAAAAGAAGAAAGAAATCACTAAAAAAATATTCCACTGCACAAAAGATGCAGCCCCTCATCCAAATGCAACAACATGCTGGAGCCCTCCAATTTAGCACAATTGTGGTCAGTCGACATGAGTGTGACCAGCACAAACACCTTGTGTGTTGGCATTGTTGGGTCTGCTCGTCTCAGCACAAGACTCAGCGGCTCCAGCCAAGTGTTTAAATTCCTGAAGAGCCTCCAGAAGAAATTAGTATGTAATGGCCACACTCTGCAAGAAGAAAGACCCATTATGGCTTTCCACTGACTGTACTTGGCTCTCATTTGTGAGCTAAATGGATGCGCGTGAAGGTGAGAGTTCACTAGCCATTCAAGTATTTGGCTTTAACTGGCTCCAGCACTCTTGCTTTAATTCAAGCAGAAGGACAAGTATGAATAATCGCTCTGGATAAGACTCATCACAACCAGCGGCATGAGCCCCACCGTCACCAGCCCCCCCACCCCTCCTGCCCCCAAAATGGCTGCTGAAGCTTAATGACAAAATACCATTTACATCATGCCTTTTAATTTGCAATTTGCCAGCTTTTGTTGCTGCTATCTGATTTTGGGCTGTTAGTCGCACACTGTATTATTTTGATGCAAATTTCCTCCCAGCTCATCTCAACTGGTTCTAATTTCACATTTGTTTATCAGAGCCAGAGAAAATAGCTAGGGAGAAATGGGTAACTCTAATCAATGTAAAATAGAACACAAAATATCCAATGATTACGAAGCCGCGAAGGCTGGCAGACTGTGCAGAGAAATGAGGCTGTGGGATGCAATAGCCCATGTGATATTATAGACACAAAGAGACCACACCCAGCTGACATGGTGGGGATGAGTTGTAAAAAAAAAAAAAAAGAAATTGAGGTTTTGAAGAGAAATGCCTGTCATTGGGCCCGGACGAAGGAGTGACTGGTTTATTTAAATACACACGAGTGTACGGCCAAAACTGCTAATTCAAGCCCCCAAGGGGGTTCATCTCATGTAATATATGCACAGGCTAATTTATTACACCAGGACTAATTTCCATTGCTTGTGCTTGGAGTTGCCTTGCTAATTATGGAATGTTTTTTTCTTTAAACCATTTTTTTTTTCTCCCTGATTCATAATTGCACATCCACATTCAGGGGCAGCATCTTTGCAAATGAGATGAGGCCTTGCCATTTGGCATTCACTGCCCCCCACACCCAGGTGAGCCCACAGCCCACACAGGGCACAAGCAGCGCTTCGTTTCCTTCCAAATAAAACACCCACCCCCCAAATCACCGAGGCTTGGATCTTTGATGGGCTCTGCCCCCAGAACTGCTATGGCCATCTCAGAAATATCAGATAGGCTGGTGTGTAATTAGACTTGGGACTTTAATTAGGAAAAGTTAACTGTTAGATGAAAGCTGTCACATCTGTGATACGTACTGCTGGTTCAGTGGATGGATCCCAGGGGGGTCTGCATCAAAAGGCCCTTCCCCGCTGAGCAGGCCCACTCTAGCATGTTCTCATGCGCCAAATCAGGCCCTCTGAGTGGCAGCGGATGTGAGGGGATGGAAAAACAGAGGCACATACACAAGTTAACTGCGAAGGAGAGACGAAGAGGAGGAGGAGGAGGAGGAGGAGGAAGAAGGAAAAAGGGGAACGGAGGAAAAAGAGAGGAGGGAGGGAGAAGAAAGGGAAAATATCGCAGAGCCGCTTGGCTGCTTATTTGTGTGTGTGTGTGTGTGTGTGTGTGTGTGTGTGTGTGTGTGTGTGTGTGTGTGTGTGTCTCGTTAAATGGAGAACACAGCACAGACACAAAGGGATCTGAGGGAAAACAATGTCGCTTAACAAGACATCACTGGCTCATCATTAGCAATTTGTTGAGGGCATAATTTTCCCCGGCCCCTTGCATAATAGGTGCCCTGGGATATTGCCGACGCTTTTGTGCGCCCTCATTTGGCTATTTATTTACTTGGCTGGTGTCACAAAAGAGATCTGGCCACCTCGAGCGAGAGCCAAGATAATGCCGTTATGGCTCCACATCACAGCCCTATTAAGATGGAGCTCCTTTAATTGACTCCCCTAGCTCATTGCCTGACCTGTAGTCTCACTGATCCCACCCATCCAATAAGAGGCCTCGTCTCACAGGGCAAAACTGAGAGCGATGTGGTCTTTTTGTTGTTTTGGCTGGTGTTGTGTCAAGCGGTCTTGTTATCGGGTGCGCTTGGTCGTGTTTATGCATCCTGCTCTGATTTAAAGGTGCTAAAAGAACAGCCAGGAGTCATTCTGTATTTTAATTGAGCGGCTCACCGTCTACTTTCTGTCTTGTGCTCTCGCTCGCTCTCTCTCTCTCTCTCTCTCTCTCTCTCTGTCTCTCTCTCTCTCTTGCTGTACTGGGGAAAAAAATACAACAGCTGCAAACTGCTGTAGCAGTGTTAAATATGGTGAAACGGCTTGACGGATATCACTGCCATTAATCACAGAAGCGAGGAGAGAGAAAACCTTATAATTTCATTGTGTACGTTTCCTGTTTACCCATCTCCACAGATGGTACTGCCAGCGCTCCACACTGGAGCTCTCGCACTGTTGTTCCATCGCCCCCGCTTTCTGTGGCCCTTTTGTGACAGTATAGACACAGAGCTGTCATTTACATTCAATAGCCACATACACTGGGGATGGATGACCCGAGCCATGGCAACAACGTAGCTATTTGGAAAGACAAAAAAGCAGTTTTTCTGGAAACGGAAAGAAATTGATGATGCTAGCTTGGTGCAGCGCTGACAGATTGCAAGGAGTATAATCGTGTGCATACACTATCTAAGGACCCCCTGACTTCCTGTGGCTTGCCCCTTTTTCCACTCATCGCTCTTTTTGACAGCATTGACATCCTTGTGACTGTACCATTGTCTGTGTGGTTGAGGAAGTGAAAATAAAGCATTTGACCTTTGTATTGTATGAACAACGGCTTAAGAGGCATCCGCATTTGTAGAAAAAATATATGAAATAATAACTTTATGCTAAGTTTCTGGGGGCACCACCCTTCAAAAAGGAAAGATTATGAATTATTAACTCATTCATAATTAAATTAATAACTACAACCAAACATTGCCATATAAATAGCTAGTAGGGTTTTAAAGGTCTGAATAGTAGAGGTTGGCAGCATTCACTCTTGCACAGAAGCATAATTTTATTTAAAAGATAACAATTTAACTAACATCAACTCAGCGGCGCGGCGATGCCAGCTACCCGATACCCTGAGTACAAAAAGATGACCGCAATAGTTTAGTGAATAACATTAAACCAAATCAATACTTGTGCATATCCACGTACTGTTACGCTACGCTAATGCTCAGTGGACGGTAGCAGCCCATGAAGGGACAGGCTACTTAGCGTGTGGCTTTGTTCGCTGCGTGTCGGCTGTGGATGAGCCGAGCTGGGAGGAGTGGGGATTCCCGTGTCGCTTGTCATGTCCCATGTTGTTCACCTGGCAGAGTTAAGCAAGCAGACAGTGCCCGGTGGTCAGAGAGCCATCCGGTGTGGATGGAGGAGAACGGAAACCTGGAGGAGAGCTGCAGTTTTTTTTTTTTTGTTGACCCGTTGTCGTCACGAGTCACAGACACTCAGGTGTGAAAACGTGAGGGATCCTGGGAAACTTTGCTCACCGGCTCAGCTGCCATTTTGAGTGTTGGGGTCCTACAAATGGCTTAGTTAGTTAGTTAGCCAGTGGTGGCCCTCAGGCTGATGGTGCAGGAGCATCCCTTCACGCCACCGCTCTCTCTTCATTTCTTTCCTAATTGTTAAGCCTTCATATCGAGGATAAACAGCTTTAATGTATTCTGTCCATAGCATAGCAAAGAAATTTGCATGAACTTATCAGGCTTAAAGCTGTCCCCGGCCCTTCATGGCGTGAAGTGTGCTAAATGTAAGCGCATGCACACAGCAGCCCCCGTGCCTGCTGCTTTGAGAGAAGACCGTGCTTTGGCAGGGCCGAATGAAAAGATAGTGAAATCGATTTCCACATTGTATTTCACACCCTTTCATCAGGCCCGGCCCTCGTGGCTGCAATGCTTGTGATTTCAAAAGCACTTAACATACGCCAGCCCCTTTGTTCAAGAAGCAAACTACTTCTGAGGAGACATCAATGCAAATAAAACCAACAAGCAGAGCGAAGGGAAACTCAAGCTGAAGAACAACCAAATTACCCGTAGTTAATACGTCTTCATTACAATTTCTCTCTCTCTCTCTCTCTCTCTCTCTCTCTCTCTCTCTCTCTCTCTCTCTCTCTTTCTCTCTCTCTCTCTCTCTGTCTCTCTCTCTCTCTCTCACTAATGATTTTCTGGGTATTAAAGAGGCACCCACTGCTGTCACTCTGGATATGAAACAAGAAAACAGATTATTGTCGAGATCACCCACTGTGAACACCCAAATGATACTTAAAAAATAATGATGTTCTTAACCATACTCATTAACAGCACAGTGCAGTGAAAGAACAATACTCTCCTCCAGGAAAGCCAAACAGATTTCAAATTAGAGCATAAAGCAGAGAGGCAATCAGTTTGGGAGAAAAAAAACCCACTGAGGATGGAAACAAAGCAGACGGTGTGCTGATATTGTGTTCCCACGCACAAGGATTTGTGTACGCGAGCAGTGGTTTAAAGTGGCTGAACATTTGGCCATGGCTGTTGGTGTAAACTCTGCATCTTTTGTGTTTCTTAATCACCGCTAACACATGAAAGGCATCCATTGAATATGTAATCCGGTATAGTAACTTGCTGCAGCAAATGTCAACGGCCCACTATCTGCATGACGTCGATGCCAAAGACATCAAATAATAATAATTCATATTGTTCCCCGACTGTTCTTCACTTCAAACGTGCTCTTTATACTGTATATTAATATACATCTGTTTAGTTTTTCCTACTGAAATAATTGGCACCATACAGTAATAACCGAAAAGGGTATACGGGATACGGCGAATTTCTTTTATGTGTCTACTTTAAAACTATAAGTTTTGAGAGGAAGTCCGTTTCAACAAGTTGCCGATGAATGAACTGAAGCCTAATTTCCATTAACGATTCAAATGTTGGCCTATAAACAGACAGTAAAGGAAGTCCAATGTTCCATAACTCAACCCTTGTAATGGCGTACTTTCCTGAATAGGACAACTAGGGACACAGTGGGATTGTTCAGTTCTCGCCAAGCCAAAACGATTCTTTGTCAGCCAGGCATAAATAACATAGTGTTGATTGTTCTGTCAAAGTTAATCTGACAGCTCGGGGAAGCAGTCATTTATCTAATGACAGAGTTTCTATGACGACAATCGATCCTCCCGCAGTGTGTGGCGTGTGTGTCTGTGTGTGTGTGCGTGCTTGTGTAGTGCACGAAACATTTGCCATTGGCTGTTGTGTAAAACACATTCAGGAAGAGCGGACAGATATGCTTTGTCCTAATTGTCCTTAAAGGCATTCCGTTATTACATTCTTGAGCTGCCACAGTGTTTCAGTGTGCTGCAAGGATTTTATTTTTATTTCTTATTATCATTTCATCACAATACCACAGCATGTCTAGTGTCCACCAGTGAATTTTACCTGAAATCCTGTGGTATCCTTTATTGTCAAGCACTGAGGGAAATGAACACTTATTACTGTCATTCAAGTGAAGAAAATCTGACATTCGTGTTGGTTTAACATACAACATCTACATTCTCACCTTTATTTCTAAAGCGGGTTGATCTTTTAATGCTTCTCTGCAAAAGCCGTCAAGATCATAAAATGATATATATTTTTTCTAATATCATAAGGGGAGTCTAGACCAGTCACTCATCATAACAGTTTATCAAAGTAAGATATTAACTTTATTTTGGTAATTGTCACATTTAAAGTAATTAGATTAATGCAATAATGGCTAATATATTAATGTGATACATATATGGCATACTATATGTAAATATATGCAAAGGAAATATTCCACGATAGTTTGTTGCACAACCATTCAAAGTCTAAAGACTTGCCAATTTGAACACCACCAATGTGAAATAGTTTTATCTTTCTTTCTTTTTTTGAGAACCTTCTCTTGTCACTTTTTCAGTCGGCTCGGGTCACTGTAAAATCTTCACTCCTGTGAATGAGTGAGAAGAGAGAAAGCAATTTATTGGCCGTCATTTTCTTTTCTTTTTTTTTTTTTTGTGCAGTTTAGGGAGGTTGGGTGTTGTGTGCAGCTGGAGAGAGAATATGCATGAATATTTACGCGGCTCATATTATGTTTTAGTACTCACCTGTGAGCGGAGTCAGAGAGATCTCCACTCTTGGACTCTCCAAAACACTTAGCTAAATTCTCGCTGTCACGTTCTTGTTGCACCACACAGGTAGGTCACTGCTATGGCTGCCGTGTGACCTTGGTGCTTCACAGCAATGGCTGCGTGGTTTCAGGTGGTGGGCAACTGGCAGAGAATAGATTGGAGTATTCTTGGAAAGGTGTCCTTGGGCGTTATCAGAGAATAACATTTTGATGTAAGTTTGTCTTATTGCTCGTCCCCAGAGAAAATGAACGCGAGCTAGAGGAAGCACACATGCCTTTATGGTGATATACATCCCTCATAATGAAATGCATTAGTATTGCGAGAATGCTGAACGTGGTCAAATGCATTTCGGATTATAATGAGTTGAAGGACGTTGTGTAGCACTGAATGACCCGGCATCATTGGGTAATAGCTAGCAGCGGAGAAATTAAAGTATATCTTCTTGGCAGAAGTCTGGGTGCATCTGCTTAGCTCTGTCAGTACTTTTAACATCCTATTACTCTGAGGAACATTCGGCGTATTTAAATTCAAAAACTGCACTGCTGTTGCGACTTGTTTCGTTTCTCCACCAAGGAAATTAAGAAAGACTTGCTATCTGCGTCTGCTTTACCTAATGTCCAAGTGTCCTGATACCTTGACAGAAGGTGTCAAATTGGGTACGAGCAAGAGAAAGAGGAGGGTTGGAGGGGTGGGGGGGAATGAAGATATAAGACAGAACCTTGACAAATATCATCCATAACATTAAAATGGCCCCTATTGTCATTACGGACAGTGAGATTAAATTCATCTCATCAGACGTAAGTATGACTGGTGCCTCAATAGGCTGATGCCAAGCGGCAAGCCAAGAAGATTAGCAGGGCACTGATATCATTATTTCCGCCTATCAGGGATTTAGCAGGGAGGCAATTGTAATTTCTAGGCTTATTAGTTCACACTCGGAGGAGAGAAAGCCCAGCGATAGAGCCGACTGTGACAGCCGGGCATTCCAGCAGCAAGTGCTGTCACTGTGACACTGACCAAATGCCAGTGTGCCTCTGTCCCTGTAATCCCGCCTAATGGAGGTTAACACACAATACAAAGAGGTCCTCATCAACGATCACAACAATCCACACATTTGCATTTTTAAGTTTTAAAGAGCGGTCACAGAGAAAAAAAAAATTAGGGAGGCGGTAACTTGTGGAAATGATGA
Source organism: Ophiodon elongatus (assembly GCA_016806645.1). NCBI lineage: Eukaryota > Metazoa > Chordata > Actinopteri > Perciformes > Hexagrammidae > Ophiodon > Ophiodon elongatus. The sequence goes on along the minus strand of JACSYO010001151.1, from coordinate 469,149 downwards.
GGAGCGGGGTGGTGGGTTGATGGGGGGCTAGGGGGGGGCGGGGTAAAGGAGGGAGGGAATTTACTGGGCGCACACAGCGATGCAAGCACACACACCCATGCACATCAAGTGTATTTTAAAGTTGTGTGGAGAAGTGGAGCGGCAATCTTGAGGGTGGCAGGCAGGCAGATCCTCTTGGCAATTCGAGACATCTGCCTCTCCTGCCTGGGCAGCCTGTGCCAACGCCGGCCCCTGGAGAGAGCCCCGCTTCCAGCACACTAAAGCCCCGAAGTGTTTGTCTAGCCTAATAAATATTGCACAGCGCTTCCTCTTAATCTCATTAATGTTTGTGCATGTCTGTTGGTGGCTGTAGATATAAACAAGGGATGAACATTAAGCCCTTTAAAAAAGAAAGAAGAAGAAGAAGAAGAAGAAAAATGGACGCCGCCGGCCCCCTCCCCTAGATGTACAACTTTGTTCGGCTTCCTTTAAGCCAGCGAGACACCGAGCTGGCTGAAAGACTTAAAGCACATAGGCATCCCTATCTGCTCCCCAACACCTGAGTTCATCCCCAGTGTGATTTGTCCCTGTAAATCCTGGCATGGGATGGGGATGCTGTCATATTTGGGCCAGATGAAGATATCTGCGCCTCTGTTTGGCAACATGTCTCCTTAATTATGCCTAATTTGTGGACCTAACAGCCGCTTATCACTCCCACTGTCTGTGACAGCTTAATAATCTCGAACCTCCGTGTGTGGGTGTGTGTGTGTAAGAGAGAGCCGGGGAGCGTGACCGGGACCTTAATATGATTTGTGTGTTTTGGTGTCATGGTTTAACAGTTTTATAAGCCAGCCCTGGCGATAAGTATCATGTTATTAGGGAGTTACATATTTGACTTTATTTTTCTCAAAGGAAGCCACATTGTGACCAATTGTATTACAATGATGGCATTAATCAGGGTCTCCCGGGAGGAGGGGAAAGGTGATTTGCATTGCGGCAGCTGACAGCTCTCTGTTAATATCTTTGTATGCATAGTGGACTTCCAGTGTACGCTCCACAAAAGCTTATTGGTGGAAGAATAGGAGCAACCTAAAGGATTTTGAGCACCGTCCTCCGACTTTAAGATGGCATTGTGGTTACAAATGATGACAAATAATCAAAGGGGGCTGGTGATTGCTTTAAAAATCATCAACGTTTTTTTTTTTTCTTTCTCCTCTCTCTCGATACATTCCTTCTTTCTCCACCGTTTCTAGTGTGATTGTGCGTGTGTGTGTGTCTGCATGTGTGTGAGTAACATAAGGAGGGGGTATGGGAATGGAAGTAGAGGTGGGCGAGAGGGCCCTGATGGCCCTGCAATGAAATCTGCCTGAGCTTGCCTCTACCAGCTGCAATTATCATTAAGCCTCCAATGGAACTGGTCCACTCCAGAGACACCTAAAAGCCGCCGTAGACCCACACATAATATTGTATTAAATGGGACCAAAAAAATCAATACACAATGCAAATGAAAAGCAGGGGAGTAGGATCCACTCAGTATGCATATTTCCTGTCAAGTACACTTTCTGACCCGCTGAACGCCGTTCGCGGCGGAACTCAGTACTTTTGAAAATTACTGATGATCTCTTGTTATGAGCCCCTATCTGCCTGCCTGGCACTATTTATGATACGCTTGTCTGGCCGCGTGTGCTGAAAAACCTGCTCGCTTCCCCGCTGAATTAAAAGAGTTTGCCCATGAACTGAGGAGAATGTGCAGCTTATGTCCTTTTTGTACACAGTAAATGGAAATGTTGATAAATACCTCCTCCCATGAAGCACTTGTTTTGTGGCGGCTGTGTGCGGCGCACAACGGCACAAGAGAGCTAATTATGAGACGGATGAGCCGGGGTGAGGAGCAGGGTGGGCAGCTACTTATTTCCCCTGCCTTTCTTTCCATTGTATGGAGATATTATTTCTGGGATGTAAACATTGCGTTTGTGTGTGTTTGCCTGCATGTATGTGTGTATGTGTGTGCACGCGCGTGTGTCTGTGTACGCGTGGGAGTGTGTGTGGGGTGTGCATACAGTACATGGAGGAAATACTCTCAGCAGGGAGGGAGGAAGGAAGCGTCTGAATGCATGTGCTCCGTTAGTGCAAACAGATAAGTGCTTATCATATACCTGTAGCCAGGAGGTCATATCCAATATAGCCAAGCAATTCCTCCGAGCTCACTTCCCCTGGTTGAATTTGCAATCTTAACTGGTAGGGTGGCCCCTTCTATTGTGAACAGGGCACACACTGGGTTGTCAAGGTATTCTCTCAGAGGCCCACATTCACTCTGTCTCTCAGAGGAGATTCTCTCTCTCTCTCTCTCTCTCTGTCTCTCTCTCTCTCTCCCTCTCTCTCTCTCTCTCGCACAAATATTATTTTAGACACATATTATTTGATTTACCGGAGTCATTTTCAGATATTACAATTTGATATCATACGGCGCGTGTGTGTCCCTGAGGAAGTACTAGTATTGTTTTCTGTGGTGGACTATGTGGGATCTGTATTGAATAGCTCATGCAGCTGAATGACAGTTGGTTAAAGGGACTTGGAGAAATGATGCACAGTTTCTAAATGCACATGTGTTTGTGTTTTTATGAGAAACAAAGTTTCACCATTTTCATTGTTTCTTGATGGGGGATCATTCTTTTACCAAAATGCGTAAAAAGACAATTGTAGAAGTGATTTAAATGTTCAAACCAGGACTCTTCCTACTAAAGTCATTCATTTACTCAAAGTAAAAAAAAAAAAAATATTTGTTCTTATTACTGGCCTATATAACATAATGATTCAAATAAAAATGAAATGTATGAAATACTAAGTAAAGAGGTGAAAATGAAACACCGACGTGGTTCTGTGGTTCACATTTTGTAGTACCTCGTCATTTGCAAGTGCCTTCATCATTTCAAGTATTAGTTATAAAAATAAATGTTATTACTTATAGTTCCCTATTAAAGACAACCTGTCCAGAAACTTTAATATTCATTCCACCTTAATTGTTACCAGCTTTTTTCTTTTTTGCACCAAGACATTAAAACAATCTTAAATGCACAGTTTTTCTTTTAGTTCATGTCACAACCTCGGCACCCAGTAACCATATATATAAATATTATAGGTAAGTGGCAGCATTTTATATCCGATCAGTGTCATCATCTCAGAGCAGAGAGATGAGCTCCCAGCTAACACACTTGTAAAATGGAACTCTGCACAAGAACAATGTCCGTCGCACTCAACACTGATGTGCTCTTTCGTTTTCTCTTTCCCCTCTTGCTTTCTTTCTCACACTTTCCTTTATTTTATTTATTTTTATTCAACTGCACCTCAGCACTGGAGAACATTTGTGAATTTCTTTTAGGTCAATGGTTATGATGTGAACTCATTATAGGAAAGGTCAGACCCATACATAAATGTATACAGGGCTGCCGCAAGCGCGGCCCGTCTCAGAGAAGGATCTCAGGATGCTTAAAGGACCTCGCCATGGGAAGAGAGAAGGGCAGACCTCACAGGAGGTTCACAGGAGCTGACTGTCTGTCTCGACCGGTCGGCCAATCCCGTGTCTCACTTCGCTGATTATGCACACTTCCCAGACCGCACTGGAGATACTCCACAGGGAGAGGGTCGAAGAAGCATGGTTTTACACGTTTGCCGTGTCTAAATAATGATGTTGGAGCCATGAACAGGGGTGCCCGCTATTCCCCTTGGAGTTTTTGGTTCATGGCCTGCCGCCTCTCTGGTTAAGGCTCCTGCCTCTAATGACCCGTGTCAAAGACTACCCCGCACTGCCGAAATGACATATCATACCTCATCACTTAGAACCCACACTGACAATTATAATCATATATATGGCTTTCGCCGGCAGATCAGGACACTAGTATGACAAATTGATATGGTGATGAGAGACGCGGCGGCAGGAGAAGGAGCTGGGGAGTGGAGCGGAGAAGGAGGGCGGGAGCAGGGGAATATGTCTGAGCACAGGGCGCAGCGATGAGGGATGGCTGAAGACACCTAGTGAGGGATTGCGGCATCAGTGTTGCTTACACAGGGGCTCATTCTTCACGCAAGTTATTGTTCATTCACACCCTTGCCCCTTAAAGAGTCATATCCTGCCCTGTTTGGCTAAAGAACACTTTCTGTCTGTATGGGCCCTGTCACTCCCCTCTTGTTTCTTACAATGGGGGGTTTTAAGCTGCCACACTAGATGTGTAAAGCCCTTTCCTTTCTGATGGGGCGAGGGCAAGGACCACCAGCATACTTGGCCCCTCTGCCCCCACGAAGCACCCAAAACAAAAGTGCATTGAGAGCCTCCCCGGTTTTTGTTCCCCGACCTCGAGGTACCAACACCCACAAGGCACTGGGCTCACTTCCTGTGCTGCACTTTGCTGTACATTTATTACCCTGTTCTGCCAATAACATGTCCTTCAAGCTCCAAGATGGATGTTTGCTGAATGAGTTAACCTTGTGTATATTTGACAGTGGCTATTGGTGGTCCGCCTCTTTGAGGCTGCCTAGACACAAAGGGCCTTTTTGTTCCCCCGATTTTCTGTGTCTCTTCCTTGTGTTCTTCTTGTTGTCCTTTGTTTCCTGCCTCTCCATCTCTTTTCCTAAAATAAAAAAGGAGTAACCTTAAGGGCAGGCTTTTCAATTCAGCATCTTTTTATTCCCTTTGCTAGATCATTTTATATTGCCACAATATCTCCCACTAGTCCCAGCCCCCCCACCCCCCACCCCCCTTTTCTATCCGCAGCCCAGCCTCCATGCCCCAGCCCTGCCTGTCCTGCAGCAGCTTTAGCTTTTGTTGGCTAGTGTTAATAGGATTAAAATGGGTTACTAGCTCAATCACAGAGAGCTTCAAACCATCCCTAAATGTAAGTGTCTCATGGGGGTCGAGGGACATTGTGGTTCTGTCTCTCCCCCCTCTGGCAGCCCTCCTGATCGGAGGAGAGACCCCAGGCCTGATGGGGGTGGCAAAGGTTTGGCCTCCAGGAAAATCCGCAGGATTATGTCAGCACTCATTACAATGTACACAAAGACCACAGGATCAGTAGGAGCACAAACGGAGCAGTTAAGTCAAATAGGGTGGGCCAGGGGATTCTCCGCTTCCACCCTGACATTGATTAGCCTTTGTGCTCCGGGACTCCCCACATTCAGGCTGCAGCCGCTGGGTTACTGATAGGCGATGTCTAAAGTTGGCGCTATACTTGCTTTTATTCTGGCTAGAATCTCAATTTCGGGGCTTACATTTTCCGTTTGGAATTTCTAGATAAAGTTGATTGGTTACCACGAGCTTCAGTATTTAGCCCCATGTTTCCGTAACTGCTTATTATTTTGTTTTTTACTGAGCCAGCCATGATAAAAAATCAAACCTTGGCGAAGTGGATATTGTGGGTATAGTGCACTGTGCCCAGCACCCATATATAATTAGACAGTGGGTGAGAATAGTAGGGGATCTATTGTGATGATGTGAGGTCACATCGCTCTTGAACATCCATGATAATGACCGTATCCGATGAAGTTGTATCCATTAGGCACGCTGAAGTGTCCAGTACCCCATTCACACAGCCCCGAGACTCGCACACACACACACACACACACACACACACACATGCATGCATGTAACTCATTTGCATAGCGCTTAAACAAAAGTGAAAGAAAAAAAAAACATAATTAAAAAAATAAAACACAATAAACCGCACGACAGGATTAATGTGCTGCTTCTCATTAAAACACCACAGAAGCATCCTGGGTGGAGCATGTGCGTGACTACTACAGTGTCACCCTCCAAGGCTGGAAAACGCGAGGGGGGCCGGCCAGCGATTGATGTTTGTGTTTATTTGAATAGGCACTCAGGGGCAGTGTTCCACCCTACGTTCAGCATTTTCATAGGTGACGATAGCACACTCACAGACCCATACGCACTTGAAGACAGATAAATAAGTGTCGTGTTCATGCACACACACACGCGCACACGCCATCTTCTACCACGCACAAATGCTTTTGTCGATCAGTGTGCACACTTGTGTTAAGCTATGCAAAACGGCAACATTCACACCTCACAAGTGCTTGTGCATGCTAAAAAGGGCTGATGTGCCAGCAGTGTGTGTGTGTGTGTGTTTGTGTGTGTGTCTGTTTGTCCACCGTGGAGGAATCACTGCGGCGATGTAACAAAATATGCACCGAAACTGAATCTACTGGGAACATGGATTCATTTTACTGACCAGCAAATATAACAGAATCTCCATGTAGCCCCACACGCTCAGGCTGTTGCACAGATGTTGCATTGCCAATATGCCCTGGCTAAACAACAGGAAGGGATTGAAGGGATTTTGTTTCCATTTCTGCTGCATCAGGTTAGAAAACAATGTACTTGGTCCACACGCAGCGCACACAGTGATTCTTGTTAAAGTAGCTTCTCAGTAAAGATTGCTGAGGTCCTTTAAGAATATTACAGCCATATGGGTTTTCCCTCCACACATATCTGTTTATTTATTTACCTAGATTAGATCATAAAATCATGAAATTACCCTAAAATTGCTTTTTCGAGAATGCACACAGTATATTTATATATATAAATATATATATATATATATATATATATATATATATATATATATATATAATATATATATATATATATATAATATATATATATATATACTTTGCCCCTATCCTCTCCTGTCAGCGTATTCATAAATGTTGCTGGAAAATTTCTTATTCTAGCAATCCTCTAGATAGCCAGAGCCCATTTCCATAGCTTTAAATAATGTCAATCTGGGCAAACCCTGGATTGAAGCCCCTGAGCCGGAAGGCACAATTTCTCCTTTGCCTACAGTCTGATAATTTTCGGAGCTATTGGCAACTTGGGAATTTTGCAGCCTTATCACTTGGGCTCAGCGAAGTTCACTGCCACTAATCGGTGCAGGGATCACTCATTCAAGGATTGCATGATCATGTTTTTTTTTCTTCTTCTTTTTTTTTTTTCAGGCCAGTGACAGCTGTCTGCACCGGGGGGCATTAGCAATGCAGATGAACCAGCCTAATAGGTTAATGCGCAACACACGAAAATTAGGTTTAATCCCCAGGCGAAATAATCTAACATTTCCAAATTCTTTGATGTGGGAATAGAGACATTGCCTGTGACTCAATTAGGTGCAATGCGGATCAAAGCAAATTTACCTAGAGCATGTGCCCTAGATCCCCAGCACGCAGGCATGTGTGCAAGTGTGTGTTTGTGTGCGCATGTGACAGTGAGGGATATGGCAGTGTGCCTGTCCTCATAATGCTGCAGGCAAACCCTGGGCGGCAATAACATCATCATGACAGGACCTCTGCCTGCTTATTTATTCCCTTTACTTACCTCACCGCTCAAATAATGTCAATGCACACATGCACACGGACGTACACACCCTGAGACACACACACATTTGAAAATGAATAGCCTTAGCCGTGGAACCTGCAGAGAGGTGATAACTGAGACGGTGTGAGCAGCCTCCGTCACAGCAGCAGTGTTTTCAGCCTAATTGGAACTAAGTACCAGACACATGTGGGAGCAAATATATGTGGCGATTCATATGCATGTGGTCAGGTTGGGATATATTTCTTATTCAAATCTAAATTGAATGGGGGTTGGCAGAATCCATTCCAAATGTAGCGCTAATGTTAGATTCTATCCCGCATCATGCACCATGATTACTATTAATAAGCTCCCGCCATGTGTACATTGGGAGACCGTATACGGTGCCCTGTAATGGAAATGGAGCAATGCAGGATTGTGTGTGTGTGTGTGTGTGTGTGTGTGTGCGTGTGTGTGCGTGCGTGCGTGCACACACGTGTGCGTGTATGTGTGTGTGTCATTAGCAGGGTGCAGCTGGCCATTACGGGGTCCTCGGGGTGGGTGTTGTTTTGCTCTTCTCCTCACTGTATTCCTGTCGGTTATTCTCTAATGTTTTTACTCCGACCACCGGCACTTTGTTAGAGGACAAAAACATTTCCGCTCACACAAGTGCGTGTGAGTGAGGTCGAGACTGATTTCTCAAAGCAGGTAGCGAGTAATGAAAGACACACTCTAAGCCTTTTGCGAATTGGCAACCGAGAGAGGAGAGAAGACTTCAGGAATAAGCACTGTTTGGGGGTGGGAAGCGTCAAAATGCACCAATTACTATCCCCAGACAGTTACCCCTCCAAAAAGAAAAAAAAAAATGCACACTGAAATCAATGAGGACACAAACTGAACAATCAGCTGCAACTAGCGATCAACAATGGAGTGGAATATGCAAAAATGCCAATTAAATGTGTTAGCATACGCACAGGTTTTTTCCCTTTTTTTTTTATGATATCCCAACATCTGTGGCATTAGCCATGGCTCTCTTTATGTAAAATAGAGACAGAGAAATGAATACGCAATCTACCACTGTGTTTTCATCATTAGTGCGCTCCAACTCGCGGCTCTGCTGCCTCCCAAGCCGCCTGAGTGGGGAGCGAGAGGAACATTTGTGTGCCCTCGCTTGCCAAATTAATTCTTGTCTTGACATCTTAATTCTCAGTTCTTGTGTGTGGTCAAATCAGCCTACTATAGAAAAGCAATCAAGCAATTATTCCCAAATTATATTTGCCCAACACACACTGATTGGTTATTCTTTTCTTATTGAGTAAGCTCATTAATTCTGAGCAGCTTGCTTGTTATGCCTCTGCCATTACTCCTTTCCCCTCTCATCCCCTCTCTCTCTTTCTCTACTCGGTCGCTCCCCCCTCCTCTCCCACCCTGCTCTTCATCATGCACACTCACTCCCAGCTCTCACTCCCACTCTCCCCCTTGCACACACTCCTCTCTCCTCCTCTCTCCAACAGATGCACCCTATCTTCCAGCCCCAGCCTGCTGATGTTGTGGAGATGACATACACTACAAAAGCCCCATGATCTGTGGCATTGTCTAGTCGGCCAATTACTATTCCCATCTCTGATTAACTTTGATGTGGAACCTAATGAGATAAGGCAGCTTATCAAGGCAGCAGCTGATAGCGGTCTCATTTATTCCCGGGCCTGGCACAAGTGACAAAAACTAATGAGTAGGAGTTTGTCTGGAGGCTCAGGTCTAAGGGACGAGCAAAAGATGTTGGTCCGCAGGTCCATCAGCTCTCGCCCGAAATGGCCCCGGCTGTCGACAGCACGGCGGCTCCGAGACACTCCACATAACAGCACCACGGCTCGCCGTGGAACGAGAGCCGCCGAGTTGCTCGGCGTCTGACTCACGCTCTCTCTCCGGCATCTCTCTCTTATCAGCTCCTTTCCCCCTTCTCCAGGCTCTAATGGTGCAGCTAATTGCTCAGGTTGTTTAGCTGGGAGGAAACGGAGGAGTGTGAGCACAAAGCAGCTCCCTTTGCCTGATATCCAAGGGGTGAAACCTTCATTTTCCACTTCTGCCATCTGTGTCTGTTTTTATTTCATTCATTAATCCAATCAACAGCAAAATAGGCTGTGCTGTTTGATTGGATTCCTCTGTAATATATTTCAGTTGTTTTAAGGAGTCAGTCATGATAGGCACGTGTTTGTTTTTGAAATTTAAAGGAAAAATTAGACCATGTCACACATTGAATTACTGCTTTAAAAAAAAACATTTGAATTAACATGACAGTGTTTCAATTGCAGTCGAGGTAAAAATAGTTTCTGTTTCTTATTCAAATTAAAATGTGGTAGCTCCTCTAGTTTCTGTGCCGCCGTAAGGCAGTGTGATAATTACTGTCCTTTAAAAGGGGTTGTTAATATTTTCTTATCAACAATACCACTACATTGTAATGAAACAGTCCTTTAAAATAATACTTTTGTTGTGAAGCAGCAGCAGCACATGCTTGTAATGCAGTTGACGAAGGAGAGGAAGAGAAAAAAAAACCCGAAGTGAATTGAACTGTGAATTCTCCTGCACGGACTGTGTGTAGAGAGGCAGGAAGTGTGTGCCTTTTGATTTGGAGTATAAAAGTAAATAATATTTGTACATCTAACACATACTCGAAGTGAATGAGCAGCCCCTGAATGTGTTTCTATGAGCAAGTGGAGAGCTCTACAGACTTTAAAGCCGGAGCCCAATTAAGCCTCGCCTCATCGCGAGAGGGAGAGGAGCTGAAAGCTGAATACATAAGATAATGCAGCCGCACTAAAGCAGCCAGCTCGCTCAGTGTAAAATTAGAGAGGGAAGAAAAAAAATCTTGATAAAGGGAGAAGAAAAAGCAGGGACAGACAGTAGGGGGAAGAAGAGGGAAAGAAGTTCCTTTGGGCCAATTTCCTTTGAAACTGGTTAACCAAATACAGCTATTCATATTCAGCACAATTAATAGTGTCTCTTTCTTGTTCAGACGGCACATCATAACGGGCAGAGGGGAAGAGAGAGAAGAGGATTTCTTTCTCCTTCCAAATTGTAGCCAATTTAAGGACAAAGCGGTACCCTCTAGTTCCCCAGAATAGGAGTCGCACGCATAAAAGAAGACTGACATCCAAATCTCATTCACGGACGCAATTTCCAAATGCTAATCATAATCTGCAGATGTTGGCCACTGATACATCCGTTTATTTATTTATTTTGGAAGCATGTCTGTGCCCATTTGGACGGCCTGTGAAATTTGAAACAAAGAGGGGAAAATCCCTTCTTTTTGAGGCATGTTGAACAGTGTGCTAGAGCGGCCACAGCATGGACATCTGCACCATCCTCAGATGGTGTGTGTTTGCAAACACACACAAAAAAAAAAAAAGAAGAAAAAAAAAACAGTCATGCGCACACACGCAGAGATGCACAGTAAGGCACATGCACCGAAGGAAACACACATACACACCCATTTGTTTCTTTCCTCTTTTCTTTTTTTTTTTTCTTCTTTTTTTTTTTCACTTCTCTCACTCTCCCTTTCTCTCCGGGTCGTTTTAAAGTACCTCAGATGTGTCATCAGACATTGGTTTCCATCTGAACCTGAGGGGGGAAAAAAGAAATACTTGACAGAAAGGTATATAAAAAGAGGACACTCTGAATTTTTGACATTTTTTGCACAGCTGCTTCAAAATGAGTAGGATGGAGAGGCACCGAAAAGCAACTCCAAGACGCGTTTTTTTGTTTGTTTATTTGCTGCCTTTTCTCCCGATCCTCTTTCAGTGAGATGGAGGCTAGCACAAGGCCACAACTCACTCATCCTTCTATAGAGGGACCGTGAAAGAGAAATAGATTTTGCTAAATTAATTCTGGGATCTGTTCCATTCAGCCAAACTCGAAAGGATAACCCTTTTTTTTTCCCATTTAGATACCAAATGCAAGGTGAAACTCAACCTCTCGGCAGGGTGACATTAAATATGCTGCTTCTTTTGATGGGTAAATAGATACAATAGCAACTGTAGCTGCTAACTAGTAATTAGATTTATTCAAATCATCGCTAGTGTTGAGTCTGTTGTGTGTTTGTTGATCCGCGCGCCTCTAGTTTTGCATTGTCCCTCACCATTCTTAACGCACTTTTTTATTGTTATTCTCTCTTGTTCACCTATGTAGAATTTCACTTTCCATCTTCTTTTTTTTTTGTGAGTAAATATACAGATAAATGTCCTTGGTGAATAATGCATAAGAAAACATCCATTTTTATTGCTACTTATACTATCATTCAACCATTTTCTATTTGACGTTCTAATCTAAATGCGGATAGAGACAGTTCCTGTAAAGAGTGTGTTGAGAACATGGTGACCCCTAGTCATGACTGCAGTCATGCAGCCCTCCATCATCTCTGATTGGCTACCTCTGCTTATGCAATAATTAATATTCATACTTCGCTACATGTGATCTGTCCTCCGATGGCTGCTTACGTTATGGAGCCCATTGTGGCTCAGTGGGGTTTATACTTGACTACAAAAGCTATTGATTGAGGTGGCACTAGAGAGATGAGTATTGTGCTGCTATTTGTTATATTTCGCGGTGGCTTAGAGATGCTGTATAGATGCTTGTTTTCCTTTGAGCACAGTCTCTGGACGTTTCCAGAGCCACCGTTGGCTCCTGGCTCGACTTTGTTGACTTTGTCCTTCCTCCACCCCCCCAATAAACAATCCTCCCAGCTGATAGCATGCCAGGTTCTGTTCGAAACAATCAGTACTCATGCCCCTCTCGAGCATGCCAGGCCAATCAAAAGGCAGGGGAAGACAAACGGAGCCGTGCAGCTGTCCTCCGAACAACAACAAAACGAAGCACTTCCGGGGCCAGCGAGGAAGACCGGGGCGCTGGGTGCACCCTAAATGGACCATTGTACTCTCCCAGAAAAGAAACCTTCGGGATCACACAGCACCCGATTGTGTGACACTCCTCCACACCCACACCTACAAATCACACATTTACCTTCACTCCCCCCTCCCCCCCTTCATCTCCCTCCCCCTTTATCCATTCACTCCCTTCCTCTCCTGGTCGGTGAGACTTGGTTGTATTCTTCAGGGAGGAAGAAAAGACTCTCCCCTGCTCCGAACGGATGGAACGGCTCCGGTATCCCCACCCTCCCTCTCCCCCAGGCAGCAGCAGACTCAGCGAGGCGGACTCTGCATTTCCAGCCACCGAAACACTCAACATGCCGCAGCAGTCTGACTGGGCGCTGAAAGAGGGTCTGCATTTTAATATTCATATTCAGTGCACCAATTCATTAACATTCTATTGGAGCCCACAATAGAGACTGGAGAGGCTCTGACCCTGCAGCTCCCCGATCAAGGTCAGTAACCAAGAAAATAAAATCTGAATTGCATCCCGGCACACAATTGGATCCTCCAGAACTGCTACATCCGCGCTTAAGAAAATAAAATTACTCATCCCCCCCACCCAACATGATGAACACATTCACTGTGTTCTCAATAAAGGCACTTTGGAATGAAAAGACTGCGCTTCAAAAGTAAAAATTATTATTTTGATCTTACAATATGAAAGGCAAATTCATCTTCAGGACAAGCATCTGCAGAGCACTTCTGTCATCGCAGTGCCCCTTGTGAATGATGGATTTGTTAAAGTTTTTCTATTTAGGCCTCGCCGTGGCCATGCTCGCACATACACGCGCACGCAGGGGTCTGTAAAGGCACTCACAAAAGCTCCCGGGGCTTTTTCCGCTCACCCCAGCAGCTTTACAAGCCATGCCAGCTACGCAGTGTATGGTGTCTGTAAAAGGTCACTCCTACTGTTTACATCCCTGCCTGCACATACGGACACACACACACACACACACACACACACAAAAGTAGAGTCAAGAGAATAAATCTAGCCGACCAGTCGATTGTGTGATTGGGGGGCTGTGACAAAGGGTGAGCATGTTGCTAACACGTTCCCTGTCAGTAGAGGGGCTATATGTGGGCAGACACAAAGCCTCATTAAAATACATACAGGGCCGGTGCTGCTCTGGTGGGTGGGAAAGATGCTCCATCAAGATGTCGTTACAACAAGGCTATCTCCACCCACTGGCATGTATCTCCCTCGCACTGTCCTCCCCCATGCCTGGACAGCACAATGGCAGGCTCCTTTATAGCCAGTGTGGGCCTTTCCCTCCATTCCCTGCGAGGTCAGGGCCTAATCCTCGGGGAGTTCTCACATTGTGTTTTAGCGGACCGGGGTCAAACTGTTTGAAATGAGGGGGTTTAGTTAAACATCTATTAGGCAGGCCCAGTGTGTTGGGGTGCGCTTGATTTATGTGCAAAGCTGTTGTGCTCAGCTGCCCGTATACTCTACAGCGCATTGGGGCTGTATGTTCCGCAAGTCCTGTGTCAGTTTGAAACAAAAAAATAAATCCTACGGCGTACGTCGCCTTAAATAATACGCACTGACCCGACGTTCACCTCGACACATGTTCACCTTCACATGCGATCTGTCTTCCACGAGGACAGCGGAATAGTTCACGCGTCTGTCATCTTCTCCTGCCATTGAGAGGCGCTGTGCCGGGCAAAGGAAAAAAAGGAGAGAAAAAAATTAAAGAATAAAAGTTGAAAGTAGCTGTGTTGTCAGCAGTGCCGCGTAGGCCAACTGCCCTGTTAGTGAGGCTGACATTCAAAGAGAGTTGGGATGCCGACAACAATCCCACAACCTCCTGCTGCGAGAAGACATTTCGCTGGGTGGCCGACTGCTTTGATACGGCTCTTGTGATCCTCGCTGGCGTGGCTTTGAGAAAGCAAACACACACACACACACACACACAGCACAGAGCCCAGGCCATCACCATTACATATCATTTGAACACAGTGCTTTTTATATATTCCAGAATTTTCCATTATTATTGTCATGAAACTACCCTCTTTCAGCTGGGCATTAAGCTCGGGTTTTCATGGAAATGTGGCTTGTTTGGTTCCTTCTGTTGCCATCTTCAGACCAATTTGAGGTTTCATCTCATGTGTCCATTTCTGAAATAATGTTTTATTTTTATTTTTTTTAAGTATTACAAGGCAACTATACAGGTACATGAAAATGTATTTCCACAGAACAGACCACTTCATTGAAAGTGTCCTCTTGTCATAACCAAATAGAGAATAATTAAAACCCGACACTGTCCTCATGCTGCCCATTAATAGCAAGGCTGCCTCTATAATAGCAAAATGTAGTAATACAGGTTAGTGAATATGCAACCCACTTTCAAGACTAAAGGCAAACAGGCTCCGCTAATTATCAAGGCACTATGCAGTCATTTTTCTGAGCAAGGGTTACTGAATGGTTGCCTATTACTTCACTCTCCCTGCACCAAATGCTTAAGATAATGACCAGTTACTAATTGGTGCTTACACCTTGTATCAGTTTGTGCCGAATATAATTGCAGCTATTATGGTGCTAAATAATCATTGGAATTAGCATCTTTTAGCAAAAAAACGTGCTAAATAGAAGTATGGAGCATTTTCCACCAGGAGGTCTTAGTGTCGATGCACCACCGGTTGATTCATCATTAACTAGAGGGTTCAGGGCAGAAGGAATGCCTTTCCAATCATATTGTGGTGTCATTGCATCTTCTGCACCAGCTAATGGAGGCACTGATGTAGCACATTCACATCTGTGTGCAGTCTTGTGCGTGTATGTATGTGTGTGTGTGTTTGTGTGTGTGTGTTTGCCTTCTTCAGTAGCATATCGGGCATGTTTATGTGCATAATGTGAGTGTGTGGGTTCATAGCTGCTTGTGTGTGCTCACCACGAAGTGCACAAGCGAACGGAGGGAGGTCTATATTCTATGCAGATCACGCTCCCCGTGCTTCAGCAGCTCCTCCTTTGTGTTGGCCCTTCCGTCAGCTGTTGACTTCCTAAGTGTCTCAGACAGCCGTGTTTCTGTCTGCGCCTCTGTCCACTGCCTTGTCCCGCTCACATTTCTGAAGTCCGCTGACTGCTAATGGCCGTGTCCAGACAAAGAGCCCACTCTGTGGCCACTCTGCGGGGCCAGGCCGGGTGGGAGGGGGGGTAGGGACAGCCAGGAGCGGGGGGTTAGGGGTGTTGGGGTCCAGGGAGGAGGAGACACAGGGAGGGCCGGGTTTGGGGAAAGGGAGGGCTGAAGCTGGGAAGAGCACCCGGCACTGCCTGCCTCTCTACACTCATGTCACGCTTGTGTGACAACCACTCCTCTGTGCTTGTTTGAACTGTCCTTCCCAATTAGCACTAATAAGTCACTCTGTAAGGATGAGCAAGCATAGTGTGCCCAATCACCCCCAGTTCACATACGCATAAACAGACTTGTACACAAAATACAAACACACACATCCCCCCCACCCCCCTCCTCCCCCAAGCTTAGCAGCCCATGAAAATCCCAGGAGCACAACCCTGCTAATAGACAGAGGAAGCCCAAAAAGCATCTCGTTCCCAGCAAACAAGTGCCAGTAAAGAGGCAAATTAATGACAAGTCGTTTGAAGGGTTTGCCTAAGAATAATTTTACTCTGGCGTCTCACTACCACTGAAGAATTGATTAGATCCCTGCTCAATCAAAGTGCCTGAATCAATAAAGAGCGGAGCAGGCATGCTCCAGCCCAATTTATTCACAGCATCACTCTCACATAAGAGTCAAAGAGAAGCAGGGAGAGAGAGAGGGAGAGAGAGAGCATCTCTGACAGGTGACAATGCGAGGGCCCCGCTGAAACTAAAAGCTAGTGTCAATAGGAGAGAGGCAGGTGTGACACAATTCATGCAAGTGCACTGTTCATGACATTAACTCAAATGCCTTGCAGCTTCCATTCGGGGATCCACAACACAACTTTGAATCATCTGAGATTGTTTTGCTAATAAACATTAGGTTGAAAGAATATAAAACCTTGTGGAAATAATTGCTGTTATTTAGTTTCAAGAACAGACACACAGCACGAGGAAGAAAGCTACAGAACTCTGGAATAATGACTTCACTTGTGTTTTCCCAAAGTACAGACTGAAGGACTTAGTCAAGCTCGGCTGTCCCTGACTATTTATTGTTGCCTGCTTGTTTATTGTCATGCAGAAAGCAGAGGAGGTATTAAAGGCAGATTCTGCCCTTATTTTAAAATGTGCTGCCGAAGATTAGAGCGCTTGCCAAACACTGTGGAAACACTTAATTGATTTCCTTTGGACTGTTTACCTCTACTGTAGCCCTCCTAGAGCCCAGCACTGGCTCGCAAGCATGCACACACAAACACACACACACACAGACACACACACACACAGACACACACACCCGTAGAGTACAACCCTGGCCCCATTGACGCCAACGCAGGCCTGCCAAGAGCCTCATTAGTATTCACAGCAGTGGCATTTGCCAGCCTGAGCGTTGCCGTGGTGATGCTGCCCACACAAGTGATGATAAATGGTGCTTTCAGCTTCTCTGCCTTCCATAGAGCAGAGCAGGGAGCTGAGGAGTTGCTGGCTAGGACCCAGCTACAGCCACGGCTAGCAAGGCCTCATCCCCGACGCCGGGCAACTGACGCATGACTACACAAGCCCGGGGCTGCTTGAAGGCTTTGGGTGTAGGGGAGTGGTGGGTAAGAGGGGTTTGGTGCCGGATGGGTTGTGTGTGCGGATATGGAGAATGGAGATTTAGGTTACGCTCTGTGTGTGTGTGTGTGTGTGTGTGTGTGTGGGGAGGGGGAGGGGGGGGCAGGGGGGGATGTTGGGAAGAAGTGTGTGCTTGAACTTGTTATTGTTGGCTGAAAAAAGTGATGTCAGCTTCAGTGTTACTCGAGTGTGTTTTGTTCCCTGTATTTTTCCATTATGTAAAAATCTGACTGGTGACATAAAATATCTGACTCTCAAATCTCTCAAATTGTACCTTGTTATTGTTGACTTCTATATATGTATATTGCCCCCCCCCCCCCAAAAAAAAAGTGAAGTAATTATTGCAGACTAAGCCAAAGTCAATTGTTTTTGTAATAAAAATATGTTTCATTTACACATGGCACTAACATACATTACCATCAGTGATCCCTAAAATTTACTTAAAAACACGTCACAATAAAAACCTAGATATTGGTATATATTTATAATTGAAAATCCTGTGTTTTTTAACACTGAATACATATAAACATTATTTATTTGTTTTCAAATAAAAGGATACTACACAAAAAAAATATTTGTCACTTTATGCACGTATTTAGATAGGGATTTTCTATCATAAAAAAATAAATACATATTATGTAAAAATAAATCCTGCAGAAAGTCAAATCCCTAACTGGGATGAAAGAATACATACTTTTTTGTATTATATATAATACAGTTAAACCGTGCCGACAGGTAAACCTGTTCAACACTCGTGCACGAAAGCAAAAATAACTGATTACTGTGTGAATAATTGTTTTATAAATGAACTCCTTGGATAACTATCGGAGCCACTGCGGGCTGATTCAGTCCCTCTCCCGTTTCCTTTGCAGCAGGTGTCACAGTGAGGGTTGTTTGAGCCTTAAATCAGCGTAGACAAACAGAGGGTTACGCTATCCAGCTACACTTGCCTTCCCCAGAGCCCACACATACAGATGTGTAAGCAATGAGGACGAGGAGGCTGGACTGAAATCCTCCTGATCCTAGTTAAATAGAGAAAGACGGTGTTATTCCCACGTTATGGTGCACAGATACGTAGCGCATTACGAGCCTGCCTGATTAGAAATCATAGTATCTTATTAGAAATAGTGTGTCTTTATTTGATGCTCATATCTAGTTTCAGTGTCGATAGTGATTATGTAAACTGTATTAGGTTTATTGTGCCTGTGTGTGTGTGTGTGTGTGTGTTTTATCACTGTAAAAACTCACCATTATAATTTAAAAACAATCTAAATTTATAGAAAATATATACATATAGATATGTTGTTTTTAACTTCTTTAAAAATGAAGATATTTGTCTTTGGGGGGGCAAGAGACTCAAAAGAGAAATATTTAACACGCCATGAAAAACAAATCGCCTCAATAATCCTGATTTTTTTTCTTTTTCTTTTATCTTAAGGCTTCGCCGTTGAATCAATAACTGAACCCCTCTTCCAGCATCAAAGTTGAATACAAGCAAGCACAATATTTCTACCTTACAATTATCGCACAGCTGGCCATTTGCATCACACAGTCCTCTTACACAATCCTTCTTCTCTATTCGTGGCACGGCCAAGATGCTCCCTCCATCTACTTTTTTTTGCCGTATGTTAAATTCTAAACCGGGCCGTGAATGTGTCCGGTGAAATTACAGTAATTCTTACACAGAGCATGAGCGCAGCCCTCCTTGGTCGAACTTGGGGATGACCGCCCCTTCAAAAGATGGCCTGACCCTTCCAAAATCAAGCCTGATTACCCATCTCTAGGACACTAAGAAGCACCCAACTTCAAAAGGAGCAGAGACAATCACGGGTGGGGTGGTGGGTGGTGGTGGTGGTCAGGGAGGGGGGTGTTCAGAAACCTCAGCCCTGGGCTGTGGCGGTTCGGGCCAGACTGAACGGTCTCAGCCAGGGGGCCGGGGCTATTAAAAGATAAATGTATTTCTCTGTTCCATTATTCATGATGTGAGGAGGTGGGGAGGGAGCAGGGAGCCAGAGGCTTAGCACAGCAGTGGATCCCTCCTCGGCCTCGTCAGGGCCAAGGCCCCCACCGCACCCCACCGTACCCCGCCGCACCCACACCCCTGATGCAGGAGAGAGAGGGCGAGCGGGGTGGGGGAGTGCGGGCGACAGCTGTGGGGTGAGAGAGGGAGATATAGAGAGATAATGCAACAGTATGTATTCTCACACAAACGTAATAATTTCATGCAATTGTAAATACATTTGTAATATGAATTAGTAGCAACTACATCTAGACACATTATGGCGCAAGTATATTTCTTTATCAATATCCCAAACCAATGTGTTGTTTTATTTACATCACTTTCTGCTGTAGAATGGCTCATAAGTGATTTTAACTCTCATTTATACACACACACACACACACACACACACACACACACACACTTATCAGAAAGTTGGAAGGAGCATCACACTGTGGCTCTGAATAACCTCTCAGCTGCTGATTAAGTAAAGGGTTTGGGCAAATACTTTGGAGACATATTGGACTTCTACATTGAAGTGAATGGAAAAGTGAGCCTTTGTCCAACTCGTCTCTGATCTGCAAGAAAAGCAGATTAGGATGACCCCGGTGTCACTCATTTGGAGATGAGTCACTGTCGAGAAAAGCTAAACACACTGGAGAGAATGTCAAACAGCAGCAACAGCTAAGCCTCCTCTATTTGCTGCTACATGCAATTATTCCATTTTTCACCCTCTTATATAACCAAAGACGAGCGCGTTAAACCCATATTTTATTTCATTCTTGATGTGGATTGTTTTGACTTTTTCTTATCGAAGCCAAACAAAATACAGGACTATATATAATGTGTTTGAATTGTATACGTATATATTTTCAAACGCGATGCTATTTCTTTCCAGTGTGGTATTGTCATTAAATCTATTTTTTTCCCCAGAGATCAAGGAGTAAAACAATAGTTACATTGTGTTGAACAAAAATATTTATCTCACATGCCTCATGATGGGAGAAACTACCTGTTCACGTTTTAATCAAACGCTTTTCAAATTGCTTCATAATTACCTATAATTGAGCCCACGCTGTGCAGTTTGGCTGTTTCATGCCAGTCTCTGCCTTCTGCGGTTGCTCAAATCGTGCTGGCGTTATCTTTGTCTCGACGACGGCACTCACCGTAATCTCTTCGTGTTCCCTTTTCAAACGTACTTCTGTCAATTACTTTCGCGCGAGATCACAAATGAGAAGTGTATTCACGATAAATGTATCGCAAGAAAATATTATGATCTATATATATATATATATATATAACTGTCACTGACCACAAACCAGTCAATTAAAATTCCATCCATTCAACAGAAGCCTTCTCGCGAGATAGACCAATGTAGTTCCCGTGTCCATTAAAAAGTGCTTTTCCCTCAGCACAAGTGGTGCCCATTGCTTATATTAACAAATTTGAGATGCATTATACCGGCATAAAATGCACACCAATGCTTGGGAGAAAAGACAAGCTCTATGACAGAGTGGAGGGTGGTCTGAACACATCAGTACTCATGACTCCATGCTGGGATCATTTGTTTCCAGGCAAGAGGGCACAAGGGTGGGAAGAAAAAAAAAAGAATATAAGACAGCCGGGGGATGTGGGAAGGGTGGGAGCTGGTGATGAAATGTGTGTGTGTGTGTGTGTGCGTGTGTGTGTGTGTGTGTGTGTGTGTGTGTGTGTGTGTGTGTGTGCACTTGGACAGATGAGGGTGTTTTATCTGTCTGTGTGTACCGTGTTAATGTGGATCACTATTCTTGCTTTGCCACTTTGCGCATACTGGCTTGAATTAGACACAAGAGACAAAAGGCTTCATATTTGTGCTTGCATGTCAAGGATTACTTGTTCCATTGAATGTGTCCCCCCCATTATCTGCTTATCACTCTCTGTGCTCTTTAATCTCTTTCTTGTCTCTACTCAATGGCTTCCTCTCACTGTCTCCCCATCACAAATGTAGCCTTTCTCCCCTTCTATTTTTTAACACTTACAAAACTGAAAGGCCTGGCCTGGTCTGGGCCACCTGGAAGCACCAGTGAAGCTTTCTCCCAGGCCTGGCTCCCTGCCACTAGCCAGCTGTAGCATTGTGAGTGGCCCATCTCAATTAATTCCGTGCATTGCAATTGTTGCCGGGCACTGTTTACAGCCACCTCCTACTCCGCCTGGGTAGCCTCTCCGATTGTCCCGGGGCCTCCCTTGTTTAATACTGTTTTGCAAGTTATTAAGCCCTGGAAGTCCATTAATCACAGTTCACGGGCTGTGTAAGCCCACACAAGGCAGGCAGGGGTGGGGGATGGGGAGGCACACTCGCTGTCCTCAATGGGCTTAGACGGTGGTCCATTCAGATCCCTAACGAGATCATTACCACTAACTAAATACAAACCTGACCCCACGACCCGCTGGGAAATTACGTAGGAGCTCCCTGGTGCAAGGCCTTAATATACACCCCTCCACCCCCCACACACACACCCCCCACACCCTCCATCTCCACCCCTCCCGTTTTCCTGCAACAGTGTGTAAACGCCCACCCCCAAAGTCTCCCAGTGCAACCCAACCCCACTCCCCTGCCCCTCCCTCTTGTCCATTCTCACTTTCTTGCCAATGGACAGAAAACTAAACCTGTCATCAAAAGGGGCCTAATCACTGCTGTGGTTGTGGTAAACCAAGCCTGACAGACATTTCACTGAGGCCTCAATGGCCACATCAGTGCCACCTCCCTAGCCAGCCCCCCCCCCCACTCCCTCCCAACCCCCCCACCCCACACACACACACCCTTCTTTCTCTCGCTTTCTCTCAGTCCCTCGCTCTCTCTTTTTACCAGGCCTCTGGCCAATGAGCAACAAACACCCGGGGGCTTTTCAGATTACTTGACACACTGTGTCCACTTTTGGGAGGGAGACCACCTGGTAAGCTCATTTTAATACAAAACCAGTTCAGTCTCCTCTCCCTTTTTTCCCTACTCCGCTAATTCCGCCTCTCAAGCCAAGCTACCACCATGAATTCTGTCTAATCCAGTGACCCCCACAGAACATTCCTGGTTTTACACTCCTCGGAAGAGGCTGGATTTGGGCGGATTACATGCTTCCAGTTCTGTTAGGAGGCACCTGTGACTGGAAGCTGAAGGCAGGACCAACGATGGCAGTGAAACATAGAAAGAGTGGAGACGGAGAGAGAGATTCCTCCCTTTCCGCTCAACCTTTCACCTTTCATTTCCACTTTTTGAATCGGGACAGACTCGTTTTCGCTGTCTACCTGTAACTTTCGCGCCGTTGAAGGCGGGTTGGCTGGCCAAGCAGCCGCAGCATGCTAACTGCGTGGGCCATGCGTGGTGGAGATGGTCGGGGTGGTGGTGGGGGGGCGGTTAAGAGGGATGACAGAGCAGGGGTGAAGGATGTGGGTGTAAACAGAGGTTGGTTGGGGGTTTCGCACTGACTTTCACTTTAGCCCCTCAGCTTATGTTAAGATGTTGTCACTTTCACCATCTCAAGTGTTGCCACTTCAGATGCCGGAGCTTAGCGTTCGCAACGGGCTCCAGGGGGGTTGAGGGAGGGAGAGAAAGAGAGAGAGAGAGCAACAAGGAGGAAGTCTGGGAACATTTCCATTTCAAACAAGCACAACTTTGTCACACTGTCACCTGATTACCATGGCACCCCCTTTTCAATGTTTCCCAACTTCCTGTCTCCTTCTCTTCAGCTGCCTCCCTTCATCTTTCTCAAGAACTCTTAAAGGCAGTGTTTCCGCCCTGAATTCCTCTGCCAATTTGATGAATTGTATCGTACAGCCTTTTGAGTTTTTACGTGCAGGGCGCTTAATTGTTTCGCTCCTCTTCTTTTTCCCCCCCACAATATCATGGCAGATGCTTAAGCTGTGCGTGCAGTTGTAGATGTGCATATTTTAAATTAGGTGTAATATCCCCCCACTTTAATCCACGATAAGATCTCAATTGTTCCATGATGTGAAATGGAGATGCAGCGACAACCAGGGCTGAATTAAATCGAAATCTTAATTTACCTGGATATTATCCTCCAGTGAAATATAATCACTGACTGAATAACTGGGCACACCAGCAAATTCTTAATTGACTCTTAATGAGTGTCATGGAACATATTCTTCGGTGTAGATGCAGAGATTAGGGAAAGGCAGCTCGGTACGCTTTGAAAAAAAAAAAAAAAAAAAAAGCAAGAGCCAAAACAAGAGCATGACCACATGCGAACATAGGTACTCATATTTTCAAATCATCCACTCTGGAATACACAACCATGAATACAAAATTACACACAAAGTCTCACCGCATAGGCTGGTTGTGGAGTGTCTACCTGGCGCCGCGTTGATTGTTCCTCAACACTGACCAATTGTAAGCTCATAATGATGATCTCTGGCATGACAAGTGATTTTAACCTGCCTGTGGGCCGCCCCCGCGCCGAGTCACAGATCAGCTGCCCCACGTAAACAAAAACATTAGGAGAGCGTTCCACATTTAAGAGCATGCTAATTACAGTCATTCCCATCTGAAGTACTTTCTGCTGCAATTTGCTCAGATCACCAAACCTCCAATCCCTCTCATGTAAACAAATAAACTCTCACGCAACAAAGAGATAAAGCAAATAATAAAATAGACACTGGCGCTATCGGAACTCGCTGGGGGCACTGTGTTTGAAGTAGGCTTCAAATAGTATCATACTACTCTGCAGCGTTGAGTCCTAGTGTTGTGCACATCCCCAGCGAGGAATAATTACAAGGGTTGTTGTTGACGCGCTCAGGAAAACAAATCATTTGCTTTGTAATGGAAGAGCGGAGATGAATGCAGTCCCAATGCAAGGAAGTAAAGAAATTAATTTTTTGGCCCAAAAAAAAGCTAAATCAAAAGCAAAATTGGGTTTGGATTTTGTACACGTTGACTTCAGGTCATAATCCAGTTTCTGAAAACAAGAGAATGGAGTCCAGCTAATTGATCTAAACCCAACAGGTGTCAAACAAGTTAGTTCTCCCCTCAGTTGCCTCTTGATAACAATAACTTAATTACCACTTCCTACTGGGCATCCCTCCAGTCCTATTTGTTCTCAACCTCTCACCTGCGCCCGTATAGGCACCGGGGCAGACCCACGGCAACAGATACGGGAGTGAATGTCACCGCAGCCCTCTCCAGCCCTCCAGGTGAGTGTGCTTCTCCAGCGGGTGGAAGGAAATGAAGCAAAAATGATCGAGTGTTTGTTTTCTGACATTTTGTCTCTCTGCGGCCTCATCAGGGCTGAGCCTCGCAGACGTCAAGTGTTAATTTAGGGTTCCTGCCGAGCGTGAGCCTGTCAGCGGCGAGGCTTGGAGGAGGGAGGTGAGCTCTTGCAGAAAATGACCCTTCTGGTCTGATTGTCTTCTGGCCTGCAGACTGGCACTGAGAGGAAAAACAAAGACACGGGGAGAGAGAGAGAGAAAGAGAGAGAGAGAGAGGTGGCTGAGTGCTAATGCACCTAGCAGCAATTAGAGAGGCTTACCTGACTGTGTGAGCACAGCACGCAAACACACACACACACACACACACACACACACACACATGGTACACTCTGTAAAGTACACCCCCACCACTTTCTCTATCTCTCTCTCTCTCACACACTCAGGTAAATACATACACACCAGCTGATCCTTTTGATAGAAACTTATTCGCTCAGCCGAGCACACGCACACACAAGCGGGCATACACTCTCGCCACGGCCCGTTCCCAGCGGATGGCTTGCCGCCACCATTTAGCCGGGTGATTAATAGGCCTGAGCTTACGACAGTCCAAGCCTTTATTCTGTGAAACTTAAACAAAAAGGACAGGCCTCTCTAAAGATTACAGCAGCACATTAACCACAGAGTGAACCATGAAATTGCTTTTTCCCCTCCTGCAGCGTTGTGACTCTATAGTGGTCACTGCCAGTCACGGGGAAGGTACACGGGCACCGGTGTTACATCACTCGTGGACAACACAACATGGCAGCCGGGTGGGGCTTACAGGCGACCGATGCACATCAGCTGGCCAGTGGTAAAATAGACAGAGGTATGGCGGCGAGATAATAGTCAGTGCTGTTTTTATTCGTCAAAAGAGTGCAGTACATCAAATTCACAGTGATAAAGAGGGTTTAGAGGGCTGTCACATTGGAAGGAAAGGTTAATTCCGTAATTATTTCAGTGTGAAAAATAAATAATGTACCCTTTACCGTTTTCCATCATTTCCTAATTCGCTTGGAAATTCATTTTCTTTTCGTTTTTTTCGTTTTTTTCACTCAACCTAGCCCAATTCAATCACTTGAGTTCATCTGTCTGTGTTATGCAAATCTGAGCGGCTGAGATTGAACCCATTTGAATACCTGGTTCAACTCGCGAGCGGAGGGGCTGATAGAAAAAGATGAATTCTTCCGTTTCAATGTGTCTCCTTTTTTCACCCAGTCGCGCGGTATCAAGGCTACCTTTTTACATAGTGCTCTCCTTTATTTTAGCCCATTGCACAATGCTGCTCTGGCAGTCAAATATATGAATACGGAGAGGGAGTCGCCCTCTCTCTCTCTCTCTCTCTCTCTCTCTCTCTCTCTCTCTCTTTCTCTCTCAGGCTCTACACAGAGGCGAGGTCTGTATCTAAGATCATGGCCACTAGCAGAGGAGACCAGAAAGATAATTTTGAAAAACATGAGAGGGGGGTTCATTGGGAGCTGAGGATTGCCAAAATATCCTCCGTATCTGTCACTGGCATTTTCTAGTTAAAAAAAAAAAAAAAGATGGACAATCTGTTTTGACTGGCTTGACTGATATTTTGGCTACATGACGTCCTGTCTAACTGGACAGGGTTTTGATTGACAGCCAGCCCTCGGCCTGAGGAAGGCTATCTTGGAGGCATGCAGACATAACACTATTATTCCAACTTATCCCGAGGAGTAAGTCCAGGCAGCCAGGGCCACAGCGGGAGGCTAATAGACTCGCCCCGAGGAGCCCCCCTGAAGCGGCATGCATTGTGTCAAGGCCTTGTCTACTTCACGCACATTAAGGATCACATGCCACAATTTCACAGTACAGCAGGGGGACCGGCCCCCGCCCCTAGCCCCTGATTGGCCTGTGATGGATGGTGTTGACAATTACAAGCCGAGTACCAAGTGGAGCAACACAAAGGTCAAGGTTGAAGCTGCCAGTGTGGTCTGTTTAACAATGGAAGGTCTCCATAGTAGGAAAATGCTGTTTCTACTAAACACTAACTATGCAGTGTGTTATATGGGCACAAAGGGCTTTAGTCATTTGAAGCCATGGTATTTGTCAAACACCCAGGACGTGCTAGCCACGGTATTTAGCATTCAGGGGCTCAGAATGCCCAAGTGAAAACATACGGATTGTTAAAGAGTCCCATTTTAAAGACTTTTAAAGACAAACTGCTTCGAAAGGGACATTTGCATGAGGAAACCACCTTGTTCCGGATAGCAGTGGCCACGTCGTTCTGAGAAGAGGGGAATAAAACAGTTGCTCCCACCGCAGTGTCCTGCAGGAGTGAATCTTTTTCAATATAGCACTTCAGGTTGAAGACATTTCTCCTGTCATTTTCCTCCAGTACTTCAGTGTAATTCTTTTTTTTCTTTCTTTTTTTTTTCGCTCTCCCCTCCATTTTTTCCCCGGCGACTGCAGTATGTGGCAGTCTGAATTGTGTGTTATTACCCAGCAGGAGACAATATCATTACCACATATTTGCTGTCAAGGGTCTGCAAAGAATGGTGCTGTCTTGGGCCTCAGTGATCTAACAACCTCACACAGGGCTCCAGAATTACCCACTCCTGGCTGGGGGAAGTCAAACACTACCAGTTAGAGAGGGGAGTGAACAAAAGAGAGGTACCCGCACCCCCCCCCACCTCCCCCAGTCTTTCTCTCTCCCTCTCTCTCGTGAAGATAGAAGGGGACACACCTCCTCTGCGCCAAAACGGAGGATGCTATTCTCCCGCGCCTCGATCGAAATATATGTTTGGCTCAAGTGCGGAATGATATGAGACCGCAAGGTAGATGTGGACGGGGCTGTATGTGTGACAGTGTGTCATTTTCGATAAAGGCACAAATTGTAATCTCCGTGATGTATTATTGGTGTTGGATGAGTAAGCTCATAATTACCGGCACTTTTATCGAGTTTTTGCCCGATGCCATCTCCGAATTCCACGCACTATATGGAGAAATAAGAGGACAGCTTGTCAATCTGTGTCCTCTGAGGTATATGCAAAATAAAAATAAAAAAAAGTCAAGTTACTTTTCTGCTTTCCACTTAACATATCACATTGTGACAGGGGATTCGGCATTTGAAAGGGTCCATGGAGATATGACGTCTGACGAAAATAACTTGAGAATGGACAAACAATCCCTTTCATGAAAACTGCTGTTCCGACTTTGTAACAATGTCTCTCCTCATAAGACAAATAGAATTGCTATCATTTCTGTTGACAGCGTACAACAAACAGACCAACATTTTATGCATACTGAGTGACAAAGCCATCTATTTTCTTTCCGCAAAAATAGGCAATACACACTCTGGCAATTGAACCGCAAATGAGGAGTGAAAAATTCAAACTTCCTCTCCCATCCACCATCATTTATACAAGCCATAGAAATATTTGATTGCTCTTGCATATCTCCTCACGCTTAAGGAGGCAGCCAGCCAATACGCGGCCACATAAATAAAGTCTTGGACTCTATATGAGCCTATCATTTAAGAATCCAAGCGAATCAAGCTTGCAAACAATCAGGAGCGAGAGGAAGAGAAAGTCTGTGAGAGCTTCTTCTTCCAGTGCTTTGAAGGTGTAAACAGAGACCCTTATTTAAGGTAAGATGTGGCTGTGCATCCTTGATACACCTCTGCGCTGAAACAAGGCAGGAGTCCTTGTTTTTTTTTTCCCACAACAATAGGGCCCAGCTCTTGAGGAAGACACATTTATATTCATGAATTCAGGATCTATAGTGGTAAATTGTGAGCATGCAGCTCCATGTGGAACGTTAGAAACTTACAAACCACAGAGTATTCATAGAAAGGATATAATGCTATGTTGTACATTTCTACCGTGTACACAATGGGCAAGGTCAAATTCCTCATTAATCACATCTGATTCAACACTGTGTCCTTATAGAAAGGCGTAGAATCGAGAAACGTGAATACCAGGAAAGATAAGGTCAAGCGAAGAGTTAAATGATAAACAACTTGGCATTTTTTCAGATTGAAGGATTTCCAGCCTCAGCACCGCTGCATTCACTTTATTCAAAGGTGGACCACTATCAATTGAGAATTTAATTAATGTGGGGTTCCTGCATTCACCATTCAGCAAGTGATAACCAAGATCATGCCTCAGTCACACGCGGTATCTGACATGATGGTAAATTTGAACAGTTACACCTTACAAACAGAGAGCACTCAAAGACATCAGCTGATCGGACGATATGATAACGTTTTGAAATGGTTGGCACTAAATTAACCTGGTTCTAATAGGATTTGAGGTAGATAACATGGAAAATTACTGTTTTCTTTTCAAGGCAATATACAAAATGGAAGCGCTACAAATTGATTTCCATTTACTCCCTCGATGCCCTCCCCCTGCCCCCCATCCCCCATCCACGCGTTTTCATAATTTGAGATGAGCCGATAAGGCATTAATATTCCCTATCTTATCTTGTCACATCCTGAAATTGTTGGAGAGGATATGATTAGACGAACAATAGCATGAGAAATGCACTTTATGAAGGCTATCCAGGTTTTTATGTCAAAGAGAGTGGAGAGGTGGAGAATGGGCCAGGAAGCAGACACGATGGCAGTCAAATGCCCCTGTTCCTGGATCTTGATTTGTCACAGCGGGCATTTATAAGAGCCCGGGGCTTGACGAGACATGCATGCCCACCGGTGTTGGCCATTCACACGTGATTAGCATTTTATTATTGTTTATAGGCCATTTAGGAAGCAGGAAGACCGCCCCGAGCCAACGGCGCAAGGAGGGCTCCAAAGCACAGTGTTTTGGACTGGTTAAATGCACCATTAAGCCTTTTAAAATGAGCTCCACCCGTCAGAGACTAAAAACAAACGTGGCTTTCTGGCTATCAATGGGCACCACTTAGAGGAAACAATGCCCTGTTGAGGCCCACCAGTTTCCTCATCAATGAACATCAAAGATGAATGAGCCCTGGTTGACAGCTTTGTTTTGACTCTGATACCCACAAAGCCCTGCTCAATATCATCCTGGTCCTGCTCTCCTCTGGGCTGCCCTAACAGGTGCGACCCCTCTTCTCAATGCACCGTTTGACAAGACCGCGGATGGGCAGGGGCGGGTGGGGGGCTTTGGTCCACATCCGCCTTAATCCATCCCACTATAAAAACACTTTGAAAAACAAACGTTTGTTTGGCCAAAGTCAAAGCTCTGGAGCCCGGGGCTCATCCGTCTGTCTGCCCAGGCTTTCTCCCCTTTATTCCTGCCCGTTTTTGTCAGGGCTTTGCCTCCCCACCCCCTCCCCCACCCCCCGCTCATTTGGACAGGACATTAAACAAGACCGGAGAGTATCTGATTCCCAGCCATTTCCCACAAGAGGAATACATACAGTTACAATAGCCAATTGTTTGGATTATGATAACAGTGCCTGGAGAAGAAGAAAGAGTGGGATAGAACGGGGGGGGGGGGAGTCAGAAATCTCACAGAGCAAAACATTCTGTAAAAGAAAAAAAGAAAGAAAAACAACCACCAGCATCAAAAGACGCAGAGCACGGATCAAACCCGATTATCATTCAAGTTAGTCTTTAGATGGGGAGCATTTTAAGCCGGTTAATTTCTGAGCTCCCCCTCTTTCTGCAGTGAGAACTGTGCGTTTTTCTGCCAGTGATAGGCTCCCACTACTTCATGGGGAGATTAGAGCTCCTCCACTCAGGGATATAGAAAGGCCTTCAGCCTGGCAGAGAGAGGGGGGAGAGGGAGAGCCAGTGTTGAGCATTTTAATCTAGAGTCACAAAGATAAGATGCAATGGCAGATCAATATGTGCTCTATGGTGGCAGCTCCCCGAGAACTTGTCTCTCCGACTGCACCGAGAAGCCTTTGCCCTCTGTGTCCCATGGCTTCATTTCTCGGCAGACCGGCTATCTGTAGTGACTGTCTCGCAGTGACATCTCACACCGGGGCATGTTTAACCCCCAGACGCCGCGCATAACAGACGGTGAATATCTAAATAGGATCACCCGTGAAATTTGCCTCGATAAATCACTCCAGGAATCACCCAGTTTGAATATTCGATATCGCATCTGTCCTCGGCTACCTCAGGGGGACGAGGCAGCTCTGATAAGGGATATTCAGAGGAGTGATTAGATAAAAGAAAGCTAAATTCTTATTTGATTGCGGGAGATGCATAGCAATGGTGTTTGCACTCTGCCATGTCTGTGTGACTGAAGTAAAGTGTATAGGTAGCATTCAGGGTGTCATTTGTACTTAATTTCCTCTCCTTGGCATCAGTGCGGCATTCCATCATTCCTGCACCATCAGATGTACTGTCAGCGTTGAGGCATCGTAAAAAAAAATATATATATATATATAAAATAAAAATTCTCCTTTGCTTTTGAGGATCTTCGCGCTGAAAAGTGAGACACCTTGAACTCCTTTAATTTTCAGCCAGATGAACTGCTCCCACAGCATGCCATTATGTTTTTAAGTAGACACAAAACTCAACACTCGTCGTTAGCGCACACGAGTGGGTTACGACTTCTCCCTTTCATGTGTGTCTCCAGCAGCCCACATCCTTCCGTGTTTACCGCCGTCCTTCACATGGCAGCATCCTGCCTCCGACGATGCTTTTGACATGACTGTGTCCTAAAACAGAAACAGATCATTAAAAGCTTTGGGGGATGCAAGGTATTTTCATGTTTGTTAATTTTCATCCCGGGCAGCAGTTCAGATACAACGAAAGGCTCGGAGCCAAGCTCGAAAGTGCTGAACCAAATCTGCATTTGTGAGCACAATACATGTGCTGCAAGAGACAACTGCAGTGCTTTGGGCAAAGGGTGGATGCTGGGAGGTTGTTTGTGTGTGTGTGTGTTTGTGTGTGTGTGTGTGTGCGCGCGCGGATGCACGCGCACGTGTGAGTGTTTGTGCGTCTGTGTGTTGTGTGACAGCAGACCTCGCTGAGGAGGACTAGCAATCACTCCATTCAGCATCTGCTGCCACACAGCTCATATTGTCATTCCCCAGTTTAAAGGAACCTTGAGCGGCTTCAAAGATCTTTTCAAAGCCTTAATCCTAATAGGTCGCGGTTTGTTCTGTCACATCAAAAGGGGGAGAGAGGATGTAGGGGGAATAATGCATCGGGGCTGGCAGAGATTCTTAAGGGCGGAAGATTGGCAGAGGATTTGCAGTGCGGGGAGGACTGAAATCTGAAATATCGGACACAGAATGCCTGCTGTAATAGATATGAAATAGGTCTTCTCAAAAGCATGAAAGGCTGACATTTCCAGAAAGTTTGTCATGAGAAGGCCCTTTTATTCCCCTTCGTCTATCTGCGTTTGTACTGCCACCTTGTCCATAGTGGAAATTCGCAAGTGTCACTCCAACAGGTTATAGAATAGGTTTGGACATTTTAGATATTTTCCTTTTTTTGGCCCACCTCTTCCCTTTCTTTATTGAATGTTTAGAATTTCCAGTGAGAGAACCAATTGAGTCAGAGCTATGCGGGAAAACTGCCTCCTGCATGGCACTCAACTTGCTATTTCCATTCCATAGCCAGCACTTGTTTCCTGACCCTCTGCTACGGCCAACGTTTACAAAAAAAAACATCATCGGAGGTAGATCGGAGATAAGAACGCTTCCTTGATGAACATATATTGCCCTCAGTGTGAAACGCTTCGGGTGCATGGACGATAAAGTTCAAATCAAGTCTTGCCAAAGCGTATAGTGGGTGGGAGACGTGCTAGACCATAAGTGTCACTTACATGTTTACTCCTCACCTCTCTGACACTTTATCAGCTCTGAAGGTGTCTCTCATGCATTTCACCCGATCGACTCGGCAGACAAAGAGATCCGGCCCGTGATTCAACAGTGCACAAGTGTGCAGCTAATTAGGTGCTCATGGGAAACCGGGCATTGATTTTCTGTCAGCGCGTCTGCCCCCCAAAAAGAAACTGGGCTGTTTGTCTTTTTCTAATGATGCACCGTGTGCCGCTGATAACGGCGATAAAACAGGCCAGAGGTGTAGCATTAGCAAACTTGGACACACTATACCCGTGGGAACCCATATATAATGTTGCCCTTTAATTGTATGGGTTTTTTTTTTTTTTTGCTTTTTTTTTTTTTAGGGAATAGGTAGGCAGTGACTAGTGGGAAGCAAACAAAGTTTGTCGGGGATGGAAATGGACTGAGTTGTCTGACAAAAACATACCTTTTCAGCTCTGTAAAGGCGTGAAATCCCTCTTGTGCTTGTTATTTCACACTCCTGTGGCTCCGACTTGGGCCAGCCGTGGCACGGAAAACAAACAAACGCATGTGAATTCACGCAAACCGCACACACACACACACACACACACACACACACCCACAGAAGAGAGGGGATTTGGACGGACAAGTTACTAATGACCTCCCATTTTCAGGATCCTCATTCGCACAGAATATGAATCCTAGAATCGCAACAGAACATTTTTGCAAGTTATTCCAAAACAGCGCATCTCTGGCATAAATCAAGGCACGATCTATTTTTTTTTTTTTCTTCTCTGGAATTATGAAATAACCAAGGCGGTTAATTCCCAAGGCGGGGAAACATGGCTTTGCCGAGCACACGGGGAACTGTTATGTATAAATAATGGTTTCAGTATCACGCTGGACGGTGTGCCAGCCACCTGCTGATCCAAGCACACACAGGTAGAGCCAGCCGGGGTGACACAGGGCCGTAGACATGGGCATTCAATCTGCCAGCAAACTAATCAGTGAAAGGGATGAACTCCAAGCTTATCAGAGGGGGTCATGGATGTATGTGGAGGAGGCAGGGATGTTTTGCACAGCCACAGCAGAGTGACACGGTTCCTAGAATGGGAAAATTCACAAATCTCAATGCAGGAGGTTGGAAGAGCGCAACCCTCAAGGAGGTGAGGGAAGCTTTGCTGCCTACCACCCACACATTAGCTGAGCATGTCAGATGCTAACACCTTCAGCTCAACGATGATATCATGAATGCCCGGTTCACTTGCCTTGCGATGGATATCTCGCAGCCACTGTGTGTGATTCTGTTGGTCCAAATACGGTATCATGACAAAGAGCAGGGTGTATCATGACTACCAAAATATTGGTAGTTGATAGAGGAAGCTCACCAGAACATGAATAGATACCTCGACGGCCATGTCTGCTACAACGGGAGCATTCTTAAGTGTTGCATTGTCTTTCAAGCACTACTCAGTTAAAAAAAAAAAAGAAGGGAAAAAAGAAAATACATTTCGCCAGATGAATTTCTGTCTTTGAAATGCAAGGCTCCAGGTTGAACAGTTTGTATCCAAATTCGAGAATGTTCTTTTGCCTCCGCACGGTGACGCGCCGCTGAATGGAGGCATTATTTCAACTCCTTAACTGATCACTGCTGGAAACCATTCCGTATCAGCGTTTAAAGGTACAAGACTGTATTTCAGGAGGTAATTTCACATCTTAACAGAATCCAATTAAAAGCATGGACATTTCAATTAAACGTCCCCCTGGCTGGTCGCTACGGTGTCACACCGTAAGTGAAATTGGAATCAGATTACGGTGAGAACCTGAAGAAGTATTTTTCTGCACAATAAGGATCACACTTTCGAGATAGAGACCCCTGTCATGCATACTGCAGAAGAAAAAAAAAATAGCCTTTCTTTGCCAACATTAGTCATTTAATTCTCCCTCCTCATTAATTTCACAGCAGATTACCTGAGAAGATACAGAATGCTGTCAGCAAAGAGTTTTAATTAAGTACGGGTTATGCTGCCATGAGTGCCTTATGTGAAACTGCTGCCTTATAATGCTCTTGTTTTAATTACTGCAGAGTGCCCCCTCATTAACCTCTATGGAGATGTGCTACAAACTACAGTGTGCATTACAAACACTAGATTTGGAAATTGCTTATATCCATGTGCAGAGCTTCACATTTGCAGTGTTTGAAAAAGAAGACGCGGTGAATTCCAATGCGGGAACAAAAGATGTTTCCTCATTTTGTTGTTGAGAAAACCATCCTCAATTATCAGCATTTCTAAATAAAAGGAAGAGGCTCTGCCATTCTGAATACTGGGCTTTGAACTTGTTAATTGTGAGATAACCTTGGCAGTTAAGGGCACCGTGACGACCCCTGGTGGGAGCCGTAATCTCAGTAAATTACAGACTCTTGTTTGTGCCTTATTTGTCGAACCTGCTGTGAACAAATGGCCTCACGGATTCGAATGAAACTATTTCTATACTTTAACATAACGGTGGGCCTAAAATATATTTCATGAATAAAATGTATTTAATATTATTTAATCAATATTCTTTTTTTTTTTTACAATAACTCTTCCGAGGGCTCGAGCAAAAAAATGGTGAATAAAAATAAAATAAAATTGTAAAACGGTTTGTATTAGACACTATACGCCTGTGAGCCTGCGGTTGACTCAAACACAGGTTGCTTTTGTTTAATCATTTCATTGCTCCGTAGCTCATCTATGTCAAGCAGCTGTGGGTGGTCTCACAGGCTGAAAAAATCAGCAGCCCTGTGGACATTTCCCTTTTCATCCTTTTCATCCTGAAGTTTCTGAATGGCCCAATATAGATTTCAAAAAATGCTCAGAGAGTGGGCTCCTATTCACAATATGCGGATGGATAACTGTGCCACTGTCCACCCCAACACCTTAATGTGGTTTAACAGGATATATTAGCTTTTAATGGCACTTAATTGTACAAAAAGGAAATCCATAACCACATAAGGAGAAAAGTCAAGTATTTCCAAGCTCTTTATAAGAACAATTTAGAGCAGACAAGTGCTTTTCAAACCTTGGATTGGAATCAGTCCGACAGCCTGGCCATGAGAAGCCGGGTCTACATTTGTAAGGCTGCAGTGCCACCATTTGGTCACGACGAGGCTTTCATTTCTCTGCCAGGCCCTGGCAATTGGCAATTCTAGGCCTGTATTAAAAAGAATAAATTATGCTGGTTTATACTCTGGAAATCCCATTTTGAAATAAATTATCTCATTCGAAAATAATGTCACAGTTGGCCCCGTAATTGTCTAATTCGGCACTGAACTCATTTTATTTCTCCGAGAAAGCAGTGCGAGGCTCTACAGCCGACTATAAAGTTGAATTGTCTCAGTCTATATGGTATGTCATTTCACAAATGAGCTGGACCCCAAAAAAAAAGAAAAAAAACGTCCAGGTGCAGAAAACATCCAGTCCCATTGTTATTGTTGATAGATTATCGTATAGGTCCACGCCATCTTAGATAATGAGCAATAACCTGCACTTCAAGAACAGGGGAGGTTTGCCAAGAAGGAATGGTGATTACAATCAATTAAGACTGGTGACAAAGCACCAACAATAACCCTGTGTGTGTGTGCGTGTGTGTGTGTGTGTGTGTGTGTGTGTGTGTGTGTGTGTGTGTGTGTGGGGGAGCTTGTGTGTGTGGGAGCTTGTGTTTTTATTCATGCATCCTTCCAAACTACCCTGTTTTGTGTAATCAACATCTGTTGTGACAGGCAACCTCCTCCTTCCTCAGAATGGCCCACTTCAGATAATGAGTGTCATACCAAACTGCAGGGCAAAGGCTGATTTTACTCCTCTTTTTTTTTTTTTTACTCCTCCTCTTTGGCCTCCGCTCCCACTACCCTCTGTTCCCTCTCCTATCGTTCAAGACATCCATTGTGCAGAACCTTGAAAACGGGAGACAAACACTCTCGCAACATTGTCATGGCTCAATATGTGGGGGTGGTGGATGAAATAAAATACAGTCTTGTCTTCTTTCTGGAGAGAATGAGATCCCTCACAGTGGAGTACTTAACGCTGACATTCCCGTCAATGCTTTTGTTTTGCTTTCCATCATTCTAACAAAACCTACTCCTTTTCTGAGACTCGTCTCATGTTTTCTTTGATGATAGTTCCTCCCTTTTCTTGTGACATAAATTATTTTACACCTTTTTTTTTTTTTTTACAACTATATTTGCAGGATATACATGTGCACTTTGTATTCATGAAAATAAACAA
This sequence comes from Ophiodon elongatus, assembly GCA_016806645.1. Classification (NCBI taxonomy): domain Eukaryota; kingdom Metazoa; phylum Chordata; class Actinopteri; order Perciformes; family Hexagrammidae; genus Ophiodon; species Ophiodon elongatus. The sequence continues at coordinate 432,970 of JACSYO010001151.1, read as the reverse complement.
ACTCAGTGTGTTGCTTTGTTTGCCTCCAGTCACCAATGGTTTAGGCGCCATCTCCTGGTAAATTTGGTCATCCAAAATCTCACTTCAGCTTCTTGTGAGTTCAATAAATAGAAAATAAATCAATTTTTATAATAGTAGACTTTATCTTATAATACTAAGTCTGAAAAAAAAAAACAGTATTGCATTATGTGATATGTGATAGGGGGAACAATGTGGTTATATGTCTATTTCTTTTTTTATAAGTAGACTTTAAGTCTGAAAAGATTTCTCAGTCACAAAGTTGAACTCTACAGTCTAAGCTCTCTCTCTTCAATGAGATGTGTCTAAAATGTGTGAATAAAATAATTCTCCCAGCTTAGCCTCAAAATTAATTGCCTCCAAAATAAGAGAGATAGGTTCAGACAAGCGAAAGTGTGAGATTGCACGGAATGTCAGTTTGGTGGGGTTGATTAACGGATGCATCCAATTTCTTCAAACTTAAGATTCATCTCAGAATGTAAACACTTGTTTTTTTTTCATTTCCAAGATGGAATTTGCAGTCTGCACAACCATGTAGAACAAATTATTTTTGAAAATCCATTAAAGTCGCGAGCATACTGAACTCTGTTCAATTTATTATAACCCTAAGTTTACTTTAACTGCAGGAGAGCTCTGCTATTTAAAAAAAAAAAAAAATCCCTTGTATTCATATTAATTCATCAAAACCTCCAGTTTAAAGTGTCAAGTGGCAGCGGCTTGAGTGAGCAGTGAAGCTGTTATACCTTTTTTCTCTGTGTAAGTGTCACTGTAGAGGAGTGTGAATATCAAAAAATACAAGTGTCTTTGATCTGGAAGTTAGGTTCCTTGGTTCACTCATAACTGCATTGCAACAAATGGGGCATTCATTATGGATATTAGTAAAGAGACCCGAAGTATTTTTAATACAGGCTTTGACTATGATGTGACCAGGGTTCTGAGCTGGAGTTCACTACATACTACATACAGCATGATAAACTACATGAACAAACTGAGCATTTTACACAGAATATTGTTTCAGATAGAACACCTAAACCTACATTCAATGGAATTTTATATTCATTTTTTTACAGCAGACACATTTAAACTATTTACACTTCTCATAGCAGGAAATTCACAGGTGCATCAATAACATTAGTGGTGATTCTGTTCCATTTAGAGCCAACATGCACACTACCAAAGCCCTGCGACTAAAACACTCAAATGGAATGGAGCCAATGTTAATGTTATCGATTACCTCTGTGGTCATCACACATGGCAAGTCAAAATGTCTGCAGTGAAAACCGTCTAGTCTACAAACAAAAGTGGAGACATTGTATTTGTAATGATAACATATTAACAACAAATATTGAAACCACTGCATTGTGGTTGTCCAATTTCCTCACAAGCTCAGACAAGCAAGCAAAATGTGTCCATGCTGCACTGCTCAAGCTGAAAAAGACTAGTCTCGAGTGTTAATGATTAGTAGATTAATTGATTAGTGAATTGACAGAAAACTAAGTAACTAATACTAATTAAACAACTGTGATGATTAATTAATTGTTAAGTCTTTTTTTTGGGGGGGGGGGCGGGGGGGGGTGCACCAAAAGGCTGCTCAAATGAAAATATATGCTTGTTTTCTACTATGATATCAAGCTTTGTGTTGGGATCTTTGGGTTTTTAAACGTTGGGCGGACAAAACAAGCACTTTGAAATGACGATGGCCATTTTAACATTTTTTTCTGATGTTTCATTTATCAAAACATTATCGAGAAACGATTATATGCAGAGAAATCAATAATGGAAATAAAAATAAAATCTGACATTTGATATATCAAAACATTATCGAGTAAAATAATATGTAGAGAACTCAATAATGGAAATAACTTTTGGTGGCAGAGTTAACCTCAAGCATACAGGCCCATGGCCTAAAATAGCAAGTCCTCTGTCCTCTTCATCCCCATGCATTTCTATATCGTTGTGAACTGTGTTTCACTACTTCCAACACCAGAGGGCGCTTGGGAGCCATTAAACAACCAGTCCCCAATCTCCTATTATCAGACGTCTATTGTGTGAAATAAAGTGGAATCGGCTGTTTTAGACCGAAGACGGGTGACAGTCTTGAACCTAAAGTTCACCGCCAGGCATTGCACTCAAGCGGTAACGTTACCGGCGACGAAGCCCCCTCTCTCCACAATGTAGCGGCTCAGCGTTAAATTACAAACACGTTAGGCACATTGAAAGGTGACAACGCGTGTAAAACAAACAGCGCTGGAGGAGCAAGGTGGAGCGGTTATAAACAAGGAGGCGTATTCTTCCTATAATATTGACCACTCCTCTCTGTCAGGCTGCGCTTCCGTGTTTACACACCCACCAACAAAAAAAAAAAAAAGCCAGGACTCTAGCGGCCGTTGGCCGAATGTTTACCGAGCAGCAGCAGCAGAGCGGTGGTGAGGAAAGTGACAGTCGCTCTGGAGGCTCGGTGTATGGTGGGACACACAGGTGATTTCAGCTTCCACGGTTGCATTTCACAGCGGTATGTTCACTCGAAGGGGACATGGAGACGTCAAGAAATCTACACAGAAAGTTCTGGACCCAAAGAAGGATGTGCTGACCCGGCTCAAACACCTGCGGTCCCTGCTAGGTGAGTGAAATGTCACCGGGCTTCTGTTTGGATGCTGCATCGCCGACGGTTAGCTAGCTCGAGCTAGCTAGCTAGCTGGTGTCAGCCGACGGCTAACGTCAGACAAGGCGTCAGGTTAGCCGGCTGGCTGTCACTGCGGGGACTAATGCGAGCTAGCTGACAGGTGATAGGCATTCAAACGAATAAAAAACATCTTGGAAAGCGGAAGTGTTTGCCACTCACCACAAGTTTTCATTGATTTTTTTAATGTACTAATATCGGGCAAGACGCACTGAGGTAAGGCATGGATGCTACTGTGAGCTACTAGCTCCCCTTGTGGCTAACTAGCTAGCCAATGCTAACTGATGCTGCCTGGTCAGGGCATCAGTCTTCTCGGAAGCAGATGCCCACCACAAGCCTTTGTTGTCATGTAGTCCTGTGTCAGCCTGGCTGGTGTTTGCAACCCTGGCTCGACCCCTGAATAACAGAGGTCACCGTGTGTCTACTTAACTGTGGAGTGAGAATACAGCTTTCCTCTGCATCTCTAGCTGGCTGAGCTGCCATCAAGTTACTCTGTCCTTTGGATATTTAATGTGGGAAATTACAGGACATATTTAAACGTGAAGAAACTAAATTGGTGATGTCCTTTTTTGTTTCTTTTTAATTGGACAAGGAAGTGCAGTATGTGTGACAGTCATAAAGCTGTTGTTACAACCCTGTCCTGGTCTGTGATATTCCAGAGAGACATTTTCTTGTGCTGCACGTCAGAGTTTTGTATTACACATAATGGAACCTATTTCCAATCCACTTTCATGGTTTCATTCATTGATCCATCTAAAAGAGTCGTTCAGTGGATTTCTTTGAGTGTCAAATCCACTTTGCAAAATGTAAGGAGACGGCAGATGACATGCAAGTTAAATGGTTTATGTGCATTCTGTTTTGCTGAAACTGAATCCACACGACTCAAGATCAACTTCATAGTATAACTTCAGTTGTATTTGAGGTATGCAGGTATACATCCCACCTGAGTAGACTCATTCTGTTGCAGCACAAGATGACCTTCATAGTACCAGGGACTGTAGCGTATGTACTGATTCACTTCTGTTATTCATAGTATGACGGATAAAACGGGGTCAGTAGGTACTTTGGGAGCGTGTGGAAGGGAAGAAAGTTTAACTGGAGGGAATTGTGATGAATGGAGGAAAACTGCGATGGTGCAACATACTGACCAATGTGCTTTCTCTCCAGAATTTCAAAGTAGGTCACTTATGCTCAAGTATTGCCCTGTACCCAAAGAGTTTGTGTCTAGGGATTGTAATGCAGTAGGGCAATGTAGTCTCATGGACTCATCATATTTATACTAGAGGTTGACCAATATGGGTTTTTCACTGGCTGAAGCTGATATTTGGGGAGCAGGCTGGCTGATGTATTGTGCAGATATATTGTTGTTGTTGTTGTTGTTGTTTTTTTGCATCTGATAACGACAATTTAACTATAATAACAAATGAGACGCAAACATGTACGTAACACTGCATTGTCTATTAGATCTGCACTCTGTCTGCAGTGCACTTATATTAAAGAAAAACATGTATTATCTCAATAAATGTCCACAGGTCATTTAAAACCAACAGTTTTAGTGCACATGATCTTTTTTTATATGTTGTGATATTTCCCAAAATATTTAAAATACAATAAATGAGAACTGTGAACCACAGTAATATGGCCCAAACTTACTTGATGTGCAATTATGCACTTTTAGGCAAAGCTTGCCCGTGAAGCTATGTATGCATTAGCAGTGGAAGTTGTTGGAAAGAAGGAATCCCTTTTGGAACATGCTATCTTTTAGATTGTTAAGGGTTTGAACTATTTGTTGACTGATGCATGCTTGGGTCAGACACGCATGCATCAATCATAGTGGCGTGTTTGCCGTTTTTATTGATTCCTTGCACGGTGGCACAGCTGTGGCAGCCGGCATCAGCGTCACAATTTTCAGTTTGCTCGAACAAAACCGTTAACGCAGCCAGCCTAGCTCTTTCTGCTATCATAGCACATTTTCAATGTCAAGACTAGTACAACGAAAGTGGAGGTCAATACCGAGATCTACATGCTCTCTGTTTTCCTTTCACCCATGTGCAGTTAAAGATAAGGCTGGTCTGTTTGTCCAGCAGCTGATAGAAGGGCCTGCACGTTGTCCCCCTAACCTCCCTGATTTCACCGTGCTTTCAGCTGAGGAAGGACTTCCTCCTGGTGCTGCTGCTTCCTGTGTGGACAGGAAGCAGTGATGAGAGACAGGGTGCTGTGGAGGACGGCACAGGGACTTGAGGGAATATAGCTGACCTCATTTAATTGCTGACAGTCTTTGTTTTTTGTTGTTGTTGTAAATCCTACTAGTCATTAGATTTACAAGAAGAACATTTGCCCTAGATTTATAAAAAAAAGTAAGGCTGTCAGACTTAATTCCCTCATATGATGTGTGTTAAATGTATACAGCTATAGTGTATTTCAGTGACCTAAAACAAGCCTATCACCTGTGATGTCAGAGAATTTAAATTTCAAGTGTCCTCCCAATATTTGTACACAAGTTGAGTTAATGACAGGTTGTTAAACTTGTCGTAGACGCCCTCAAAAGAAATTGTTAGAGGTCTGTCAAACCAGCTTGTTGAAACTAGTCATAGTATCAGTGGTATTGGCGTTGAAAGTACAATATGTGGTCTGGGCTATTTTCAGAGTGGCCCTGTATTGGTTTTCTGCTCACTGACTGAGCAGATCTGTGGGATAGAGTGTGAAAGCCGCTGCATGTTAATTTGCTGGTCATGCCTGGCTGGATTTGGCTGAGGTTGTTAATTACAGGAGCCCAGCAAACCACCTGATCGTTCACTGCTTCTCTCAATGGAGGCACAAACCACTCGTTCCTGCTCAAAGTCATTCTCTCACACGGCCACAAGTCATTCTGCGTTTGTTGTTGCATACAACTACCCCCATTCCTTCAAAAATAGGCCTGAATTGGACGATCAAAAGGCTAGCAATAATGTAGAACAACTTTCACTAATTGGATTGTGCACACTAAAGGAGTGTTTGTCTGGGCGAATACACATTTATTCCTGGAGGAGATTTTTCACTTGCTCCCTCCATGGACGGGTCAAAGACCAGTCAGGGCTGCTGGAGCTACGCAACGATATATTTGATGAATAATCATCAGTAATGTAAATATATTGACTAAGTGGGTAAATGCCAAAATTATAGAACAGTTAGAACAGTCTGGAAAAACGTAGCAATATATATCCTTGCCCTATTTGAGCATGGGCCCTATGGTTGAAGGACAAGTGACTACGTTACCTAATCGACTGAATAGCGCTACATCTCAAAGAGCTTTTGTTTGTTTCCTTTTGTTCTCTTCAACTGCTGTAAACAAGCTCAGCTTGGACCTGTTGGTGAACTGCATGGGAACAACAGTGAATGTGTGCAGGTGTTGTTAGTGACAACAGTCGGATGTGTTTGTTTGTGAGTCGAGGTGTGTGAGTTTGTGGCCAAAGCTAATGCTTTTTTCTTTTTTTAAAAAGGAAGATCTGCACTCATCTTTAGAAGAAATGAAATATAGTGTTGTTCCACCTTACTTTTCTCCGTGTGCGTGCTCCAAGTGTTGCTGGGGCCAGGGTCAACTGAAAGCGCTGCTTGTATAAGAGGAAATTGCAAGGTGAAGCACCGGAGGAAACAATGTTCACAACACTGGAAGGGCTCTCAACAAGGTCCTCTGTGTGGCTGAAGTAAAGGCTGAGATCACTCGACTTCTGATTCTACCCTTTTGTAAAACACTCAGGTTAGACGTGTGAATAACGTCAGCCTCTTATCATCTTTTAATCTTTTATTCCACACTACGTTGGCATGGTGTCGACTCTTGAGGGTTCTTCGCCAAGTATTAAAACCACCAGAGGTTTTAGTAACTTTTTCGGGTCCTGAGGCTTTTTCCTCTTACTTCCTTACAGGCTATCACACATTGAAGTTGAAGCTGCTGACGACACTGATAAGCACAAATATACTCTTTTATTTCAACTTGAAAATGAAATCTGTTCAAAATTATTTCAATTCATTCATTGGCCAAAATATCAGACAACCCTAATTATAAGATAAACATAGAGCGTTTGAAGCAGTATGACACTTTCTTTCCCAAAGAGGGCAAAAACATCATCATTTAGGCATTTGTTGGTGATACTGTAAATAGCTGTGAAGGCAAGAGTGCATGCTGTTGAGGTTAGGCAATACTAGAAGGCCATTACCAGGTCTTTGTGTGGTGTTGCCTAATACGCTAACAGCTTCTGTCATTATGGTCTTGGCATTTGGCAACTTGCCCTTACCATGAGATCTGCAGAGGAGCTTGAAAGAAGACTTGAAAGAAGGAATGAGCCACAGAATCTGCTGTTTTAACCATTTAAATAATTATATTTATTATTATTTAAAGTTGCATTTTAGCTTGGATTGTAAGTAGCAAGAAAGACCTTTTTCTTTTTTTCTTTTTTTTTTTTTTAAATGACCAAATTTCCTGACTAAATTCCCCATTATAAACTGGTAATATCTGACTGCCAATATAACTCAAGCTCTACATTAGATGGAGAAGCTGGGTTTGCCCGCATCTCAAAATCAAAGACAAGCTGCCTAATTGTGTTTTTATTTTTTTATTTTTTTACGGCCTAAAATTGGTTGAAAACCCCCCAAACTAAACACATTACATTAGAACCGGTGCTGCTGAAAAGAGAGAGCCCAGGTTCTGTCCTCCGTCCTACCCAGCCTTACAGGAGACGTCGGATAGTAAAACATGAGGACCTCGTCATCATTTTAACAAAGTGTTTATTTTGCCGGCATTCACAACTACAGCTCGTAAATGCATGACAGACTTTAAATCACGTTTTAGATATTCATTATTTAGATTGCTTGAGCTAATTTGTTTCCGAGTAAGTAATAAGTAAGTAATTCTCCATGAAATAATATATAAATAAGAAATATTCTCGCGTTAGGTTTAGAAGAAGTTGTCTAAAACGTTGTAGTCCCAGGAACAGCTGATTTTACAACAAGCTGACGAGTGGTATTTATCTGGCCCGTTTTCAGATAATTTCTTCTCTCAAAAGTTATCTGTCGAATATATAACGGAACGCTGTCGGCTCTTAATCGTCTATAAGCTTTGACCTGCTCCAAACTATTGGATGGTCTGGAGCTTGCCTGACATAAATACTTTAGTCTATTTCAATATCTTGTGTCCTTCCTCTTTTGTACGTATGTATAAACAGTAATCGTTAACTATTTTTAGACTTTTAATACAAAATACTTAAACTCCTAGTATTGTATTTCTTATTGGGGACCACTATTTATAGAGGGGGTTCTGAGCTAACTGGTTATTTTTTTATTTTTATTTTTTTTATTGTAACACATGACTTCTAAAAACATTTTCTTAACCTCTAGGATATTTTTCTATATTTCAGAATTGCACAGAAACCTTTTGAGAGGCTTCTGTTTTCAGTCCGTGGCGTTACTGTTATGTGTTACAGGGCTCGCTTAAAACCACACTTTTCAGATGTGATATAAATCACATGGTGTTGAATGAAAGGCTTTTTTTTTTTTTCCTTTTTTCTTTTCTCTGCTGGCCCGCTTAGGAGCTAGAGATAGGAAAACACCAGCGCCCTGTGTTCTGCGGTGGAAGATGTACGCAAGATTTGACACTGCACACGAAAAACCAGTTTGTCTAGTTCCACTGTGTACCTGTCATGCTTTTATAACAGCCAAACCGAGCCCAAGACCTGCAGTTTACTGGGACACCATTTGCTATCGAGATTTGATCTCAAAGTGGATTTATGTTTCATGTCGCCTTTCTGAAAGTCCAAGCTCCCGCTAATCTGCGATGGATTTCCAGGTTTGAAGCCAAAGGAAAATAAACACTTAGCTTTGGCTTACAGTACAAGCAGATTGTTACACAGAGTTGTTAGAGAGCATATTTTAGCTCGGCAAAAGATATGAGAAAATATCTACATATTGTTTTACAGGCAGCTCCTGTGTCTTCCTATATTGTGTTCCCTTCTGTGAGCCCCCTGGTGATTACATCTATCATGTAAAAAAAAAGTGAGGGATCAGCTAAAGTTGAATGGCAATCCTTACCTTATTGCTATTACATTAGTTTGAGCGAATGTTTTGTCTTTTGTCATCAATAAATCAAATTCTTCAGGTCTCCCTTTCTTTGCCCTGGTTTTAGCATTGTAAATAAACGGACATCAAGTGCAAGATTCAACTACAACATATATTTTTTTTACTTTATAATTAAACATAAGAATAATTTGTAGGAAGAGTTCCTTGCATATATGTTGAATTTTGGCATTTTATACTATTTGCTGGAAGGAAAGGTGAATTAGGGAACAAGGAAGATATTATTATACTGCTGTGTACAGTGAAACAGAAATAGTTTGATGTCCACCTTGAATTTTAGACTTTTTTTTTGCTATCCAGAAGGTTTCATTTTACAGGGAGACAAATGAAACCCCTGTGTTGGTAAAGATCAGGAGATTAGTGCCACCTGATGATGATGATGATGATGATGATGATGATGAAGAAGACTGAAAGTTGCCAGTTTAGCAGCTCCTCAGTGCTAAGCTGCCGAAATAAGCCCCCTCTCTAATGTGTGAACTCAGACTGGGATAAGGTCAGGCTTTGCCAGTTCTACCATGACTCTTTCACACTGTGCTCTGTGTCGTCCCACGGCCCCCAATCTGTTACACAGCTCGACAGGCCGCAAGTTGAGTGGCATTCATCGAGCACTTGGCACAGTGGCGTCATAATGAAATTATCTCATGTACCGTAAGTGTTGTGATTGCAGGAATGGCCCTTTTCATAATTATTGCAATTCTTGGATATGTTTTAATACAGCTGCAGTTAGTGCTGAACCCTGAATCATAACCAATACAATGGCGCTCTGCTGTAGCATTTATCCTTATCTTCCCATTACTTCTTTAGAGCCATTACAAGCCTGTTGACATTTTGAATACGTTTTAGTTATTACAGACTGGCATCATACCTTACCTATATGAAATGTTGCCCATGCTGTGCCCCTGTCAACTCGGAGAGAGCTGCATGCTAGTTTATTCCGTTGCTTTGGCCCAGCAGTGTGTTACGCGTTCTCTGTGGAGACATTGCTCAGAGAGGATGATGCACTGCATGGCTAAGCTAGTTTATTCATGTTTTTTTCCCTGACTCGCTATATGGCACCTTGAACGCGGCGAGTCCACTACAGGCTTACATGGCTGTTAGTCTACTATTGACCTATGCTGCAAACTTAAAGGTTAATAAGTTAACCTGATAGAGAAAGCTAAGTGAATTGGCTCCAATCGACCCCCCCTGATAAGGAGCATCAATTTGGCCCAGCGAGTGTTGAATTATGATTGACGTCTCCCGGCTGGCACAGCTTGGAGCACACTCCCCAGTATCAGACTCAGCTGTGTGTTATCAAGGCCTTAGATGAGGCTCATGCAGCCCGCTACACATTGTTACTGTAACTGTAACTTGCATCATGTGACAGACTTGCCGTCCTCAGCTGGTTTCAACAAATTTATGATTAAACTCTGTTTACTTTGGTTAAATATCAACTTCCTCAAGCAGCCATTGGTCACAAAGTAGCTGATCTTCTTCTTTTTTATTTTTTATTTGTCTTCAATGTGGCCAAAGAAAACATGATAACAGAACGCATATAGAATACAATAATTACCTAATATAATTTAAGTATTGCAGCTAAATGTGTCTTGTGTAGATTTATTTCATTATAAAAGGGTGAGATTTAAATGTAGAAACTCGTATAATTTTGGAACTGGTTCAAGTACTGTGTCCGTCAGTGTGCCTTTTGGAGTCTCTTTATGCATAACCCAAGATGTTTGGCAAAAATGAAATCCCAAAAGAACACATCTCTCTAATCCTTGAAATGATCAATCGCATGCTGTCTCTTTTAAGTTGGTCCTTCTTTGTTTGTAGAAAACCATTTAAGAAGGGAAGCACCCTCTCTGGTGCATCCATTAGCTACCACATTAGCTACCACCCCCGCATCTCTTCTACTATGTGCTGGCACCCTCCAGGCATCCCTCTGCCGGAGCTCTTAAAGAGTCCTCTGTGTCTGATCTGAGCACGCTGCCAAAGAAACCTATCCGTCTTTTCTCTCTCGCTCTCCGTCTCGCTCTCTCTCTCCCCTCATCTCCTTTCTGGCAAGAATAAAGTGCACCTGCAGTGTTAGCTAGCCCAGAGCTAATGCAAATGAGTGTGTGTCTGATCAAAGGCCTAATTAGACTGCTTTTTGAGTATGACGTGGCATAGTAATGATCTTTCGTCAGGTGGTTTAAATGGTATGCATTGTGAGTTGTCCAGAGGGTTAAATATGGCTTAACATAGCCCCTGGACATTAAATGGGAGCACTTATTATTGCATGTGTGTTGTGTGCTGATCAGGTTTGAATAGGGGGCTGTGGGCAGAGTGGGCAGTATGGTTTTGATTGTGTAAATATACCAAAGGCTTCAGCTGACTAGATGACCTTCACCCGTTTGGCTAACAAGCCCTATGTGCACACCGCTGTGTGCGCTCTCCTAGTGCTCTCTGGGCAAACCCAGTTTAACGTCAGTTCATTAGAATAGCAAGCAACTGAGAGAGACACTAATTATTCAGCTGAAGTTTTAAAATGATGCCGCTTGGCCCACCGGATGGACGGTGTCCTATGGTTACCTTCACGCAAAGTTGTTATGCACCAAAGGCATGCCATAGGTTTATGTAATACTGTGTGGCACTCAGCGGTTCAGTCCACCCTTTCACCCTTTGCCCCAGAAGTCACAGTGAGGCACAGAGAGACCCTCAGTGACGTGATCCACCCAGGGGTTGGAAAATAGTGGCATAATCTTTGCACTGACCTTCGGATGGAATTATTTATTTTTTTCGTGGAAATTAAAGTGTTTTTATAATGTGTGCGTTCACAAACTACTTTGAGAAGATGCTGTGTCTTTCTGCCCTTCATAATATTACAGTTTGGACCCTCAGCTGTGGCTGTGTGCACTCTATTATTTTCCAGATGGTCCTCTCATATGGGGTTGGAACATCTGCCTTTCCCTGACATTTAACAGGAAACGTATCACAATGGAGAACTGTGTCCTCCAACCCAAACCTGCCATGGCTGCTCTGTTTGGCATGTGTTTATTGATTCCACTAGAGAAGATTGCAGGTCTCTGCATCATTAAGTTATCACTGTCAGCAGTATCTAGTCCATTGTTCATACGTTTTTGTCGGTTAACAATAAGGCTGACTTAATATCCCCTCGCAGAATAGTCAGTTTACTGCAATTTAGGCAGCTGAAGGGGGGCAATAGCTGAGTAGTTAACCTCGGTCAATAAGAAGTAGAATTACTAAGATAGCATTTAGGGCAACAATTGACCCTTGGTTTGTTTTGTTACTGAACTTGGCTGGGTTTTCTTCTACACCCTTCTATCCATTCTCTTCCCCTTTTATCCGCTCATCAGCACTCTCCCCTCTATAAGAAGTGCTATTATGTGCGAATCCCATCACCGAGTGTTGGCATTATCGTTGCTTCCTCAAACAGGGGGGGTTCTGAAAACGAGGGCGCCAAGCAATCGGCTCATTCAGCTGCAGTCGCCAGTCTTAAGACACATGGTTTCCTCCCACCGTGACAGCCCTGCGTGATCACAGCTCCCTACAGCTGCCGTTCATCCAGCACTCTTTTCCTGCCTTTGACACGAGAGTCTCGCAGACGGAGGGGTGTCAATTGAAGGCCACAGTTATCTGGTCGGGCTCAGAGGATACGGTGTCATCCCCTGAATTCCCAGGGCCCAGAGAACCGGTTCGGTCTCTCTCTCTGTCCGCATGCTGTTACCTGAGAAGTCAGTGGAGCCCATTGAGTGACGGATCTCTCTGGATATTGCGGTTCACAATGCTGACCGCCATTGTACGACTTCATCCTTTCAGCCACGTATTTCTTTTACGAAAAGCTAAATTTAAACCAGAGAGCAGGTGGTGAAAAAGGAAACTTGTACTCAGCCAACATTCGTTACTAACAGTTCATGCAGAATAATTCTCATAAATGATGTTAATTTATATACAATCTTTTACTTGTACCCTCCTCAGCTGAATAGGACGTAGTAACCAAAAACGTATTCCGCCTAGTGCTCATGTAATTATCATATTTTGTTTATCCAATATTGTAGCATACACAAGACAAACAAGGATTCTGAAATATTTTGTAATTGAATGCATTTTGTTCAGTAGTTTAAATACGCTGTTAATGTTGTCTTGTTGGCACATATTGTCTGTATAAACATTTAGTGAACAGATGGCTTTCCTCATGCATGAGGATTAATGCTCACCTTTGACCCTTGACATACTTTATGCAGCCTGGACAGAAACCTGTCAGTACGGATACATCTTGAATTTTAGAGTTTGACTGTCTTTGTCTGAATTGCACCTCCAGGAGGCTGATCAGTGTCTTGTCAGCCTTTTCCAAGCGGGTTAGCGTCCACCTCAGAGTCTTGCTGGCTGTTATTAGGCTTGTAGTCTTTTTTTTTTTTTTTTTTTTATAAATCTTCTTTTCCCCCCTCGAGTCCTTTCCCTCCACCCGTCATGCTTCAGTGCCCGGTTCGGGCGAGTGAGTCTGAAGGATGGAGAGCCTAAGATGATGGCCCTGTGACATGCAGCATGACATACAAAATTGACCCAACCCCCCATCAACTCTTCACGCATGCAACAATATTCAAATCAGCTGCATAATTATCACACAGACTTCCTCTCTGTTCTTTCTCTGTCGCTCTCAAGCACACAGGTACACTGTTTCCAGTTATCAGACCTGTTTGATACTGAGACATTCTATTGTTTATTTAGACAGGTTCATATCTTGATTTGAAAATGTGTTGATTTTAGGCATTACATCATTATCCTTGGAACTGATCTTAAAGAGACGGGCTTAAGTATTGGTCTAATTATAGAAAACAGACCAAAGCAACTCTTTGTCTGTTTTCTGAGGGAGTTTGCTGAATGTAGAGCAAGTCAGCTGTAATTTGGCTCAGACCTGTTTTATCTGAACAGCAGCCCACCCAGTGACATGCATGACACTCTAACATACTCAATCTGTCTCAACAACAACAACACACCTACACTGACCCTTGCGCCCCTCCAAATTTGGTTTCCTTTCCCCTCTGACACTGTTTTCCAGAGCTTGCAGGCTAACCAGAATCCAGGAAACCTTCCCAACAGAATAGAGAGGGTTAGAAAACTGAACCATGTGATGGGCTAAGACTGGAGCGCTGTCATACCCCAACCCTCGGGTATTAGCCTGGGTCACATTTCTGGTCCTCCATAACTAGAATTGCTTCATTTCAGAGACTTGAGTTGTGAATTAATGTTTAAGAATATTGAAAACAGTGTATTTTCTAAAAACAATCCAAAACAAAATCTATTTGCACCTGGCCAAGTGACAATCTGCAATCTTCTTACCTACATATATCAATGAAATATTATTAGTATTATTTTTGTCTTTGAGAGGTGCTTGAGTCGGTATAAGCTCAAGTCAGTTCTCTACAGTTAACTGCACATGTCCAGTATAATAACCCATGAGGTTTCCAGGCAGGAGCATTGTTGTTGGTACAGACCACCAGTTTATCATTCCGGCTAGCGATACTGAACACAAGTTATCTAAGTTAGCTGATGCTGCCAGCTCAGAACTCAAAGGAATAAATGCTATCAGTGGAAAGAAACCAGTTATACTCAGTGTTTTTGTAACAAAACACCATATAAATGGTGTATACATTGCATATTTGTTATAAGTACAAGTCAGATGAAATCTTAGCCACAGCAGTGGTGCTGCTTTGCATATGACCAGCAGACTTTTCCTACATCCATAGCCTCTGGTGTTGGATGTTGCAGCAAGTGCCAGAGGGGAGAATTGCTCTGTGCACTTCTTACTGGCTATAAGACGTCGCTGCATGGACAATCATTACCACCATTAAAGTTGTCCTCAAGGTTTCCAGTGTGTGTGTGTGTGTGTGTGTGTGTGTGTGTGTGTGTGTGTGTGTGTGTGTGTGTGTGTGTGTGTGTGTGTGTGTGTGTGTGTGTGTGTGTGTGTGTGTGTGTGTGTGTGTGTGAGAACTTTGTGCTTGTGCTTAAATGTGAATTAAGCAGATGTAATTAGCTTAATGTCAGGAGCAAGGAGCATTTAATATAGCGTTGCTACTTTGAGAGAGTTTGAGCATTGGATGTGTTCTTTAGTGTGGAAGACACAGAGTGGGGAAAAAAGTCCAATTGTTTTTACAATGTGGAATTGGTCTCTGGCTACCCGTGAGTGTTAGAACAAGTTTAAAATTATATTGATTGCTTTTATGCGCATCTGGATTCAGCTCCTAGTTTTGTATTAGACCTCCTAAAGGTCCCATATTGTAGAAAGTGATATTTTCATGTCATTTCATTATAGAGCAGTATATATTTTTTTTTACATAAGAAAGAACAGTATATACAAAAATAGAATAATAAGAAGAAGAAAATAAGAAAAATGCACAATATATACAACAAATAGAATAATAATATTAAATTAACTAACAAAACCAAACAGTAGTGCAGATGTAGCCAACAACAAACACAGGTGCTATAGTAGGGTGGTTTATTTGACCAGAGGTGATTTATTGTAAAGGGGTTTTCAAACATTTAAAGAATGTAAACATGTTCTAGTAGAAACCCAAAATACGAGAATGAACCTGGAAATGAGCGCGATATGTCTCCTTTAACTTTCAAAGAGCCAGTCGCCAACTTGGCTTCCTCGGCTGATGCTTTGCTGGTTTTTCCTGCGTCGAGGAGGAAAACTAATGGCAGCCATGCCTTTGACTTGATCTCCCCATCGTACATCTTCATTATCTTTGCTTTAATCTCAGGGCAAATATAATTCATCTGAATCTTTGTCACACACCACATAATTCCAGCACTCCCCGTGAGCTGGACTGCTTTTGGGAGTCTTCCAGTTTGCCATGTGGTAGAGGGAGAATTGCAACAGAAGGTGAACCTTAATTGCTGTTAGTGTGCCAGTACTCCTCCTGGCCTACATTTGATTATTCAGACCAGGCTTATCTCATTACCACAGTTGTGTAAGTATGACAAATGATAGAGATTCATTACATGGAGAATTTGGGATTTTGTCAGTGCCACTCTTATTTGCGATGGTACACATGTATAAAACCTACTTCCCTCATTAACAGTTGCAGCTTGAGGTTGTGTGGCCATCAGCGTACCTCAGCCGGGCCTTGATCCAGGCCACCCCTCTCCATCTCCATAGGACCACACAACCACATGAAAGAATCCCCTAACTCATCTAAACTGACATGTCAAGCTGACATCCCAAATGGGGACTGAAAACCTTTTGAAGAAAAATGTGGATTGAGAGTTGAACATAAGTTCAGGAGCACATTGACGCGAGTTCCCATTAAAAAAAAATGATCGTCTTTGTACGGGAAGTCTCACATTATGCCTCTCTTTCAACCTCAAACGCTACACATTTAAGAGGAATCGATTTATACTGTATCAAACTGTCAAAAGAAAGGGGAGGTTGTTTAGAAAGCTCAGCACCTATTCAGGGATTGTGAAACGGTCAGTTTGGAAGGCAATGTTGTTCCTCAACGCCTCCAAAGAGTCTGTCTCCATTTCACTGACGATAACAGGTGAGGCGTAGGGAAGTTACGCGGAATAAGGAAGTGAAGCGGTTTGCCTTGATGTAAAACCGATGCCGTCTGCAAAATGGGAAACAAGTGGAAATCCGCCATGTTCAACAGTGTCACTTTTGAATTAAAGAGACAGCAAGTCACGTATCTGCTTGAAAAGAAAGAAATGCACTCACGGGACTGCTCAGAAGCTTTAATTTGTCTCAAAATAGATTTGTTTGCAAGATTTGTAGGGGCAGTTTAGTTCAACTTTCTGTGCACTCGGATGAACACTGACACGTGGACACACACTACTAACTTGTTGTCAATCCCAGTACAGCTGAGAAATACTGACGAAATCAAACATTAGCCTTTAAATTAATTCAATGATGGATTACTGTGGGTTCGGAAGATATACAGAAATTCTGAGAAAGAAAATCATCATCGATAACTGATGTTATGGTCAAACAAGTAGCACCGTTTATTGGTTGTTTGGAGTTTGGATTATTGGATTGTATCATTAACTGTAATTCTGCCTTGAAGACAAGGAAAGCACAAATAGAAGCTATAGCCAGAATAATGTGATTGACAGAGTTCTAGACAAAATCTGTTTTCATTTTTAAGATATTTCTATGTCAAATTATTGCCCATAACCAGATTTAAGGTGCAAAAAAGTATAATGTTCTACATTCATATAGCCAAAACTTTGTTTTCCATTTTAGATGTCATGACACTTTTTCCCCTTTCTTTCACAGATATCATTGACAAGAGTGAACTGAAGCCGTTCTTCGAAAGCAACTGTTCTCAGATTTATTTTATCTTCTATGAAAATTTCATTACACTGGAAAGCAACTTAAAACTAAAAGGTGAGTTCAAAGGTTCGCTCACTAGTTGCCCACCACCCTCGATGGTGGTTCAATAATTAACCCTCTCCCTGCTCCGTGTGGTACGTGTTACAACAAGGTTGATTTCTCTCTGCCCCACATTTACAGCACAGTGAGCTTAGAGTAGCAATTTCTGGTTATGTCCAGATTGACTCTGTATGGTGAGCCCGACTCCAACACTATAAGGGGGGCAAGGGGGTTAAATCCCACTGGGAGTATGCTCTCATGGTAACACAAATTCCTTTGAATAACTGTTCATGATATGGCCTGTATTATTGTTGCATTATTGATGAGGCTAATGCAGTCTACCTCCCAGTTATGTGTTTAAAAACCCTAAGTACTCTCCTTGTGTTTCAGGGAACAAATCTCAAAGGGAGGAGCTGGACTCTATCCTCTTTATTTTTGAAGTAAGTCATCTGTCTTTTTCTCTGCTACTGTCTCCATCTCTGATTTCCACCAATAGCTGCTACAGCCTCAACCTGTTTACTGCTGATCTCTGGGGCGGAACCGTAGTTTCCATGGTGCCATACTGCATGTAACTCTGGCTACTTCCTGAATTTGCCTCAAATAGCCTGGAAATCATTCGGAGATTGTGCAGATGAAAGAAGAAGAAAAAACCTGCCGAGCTCAATCATTTTCCAGCCTTTGACGCTGTCAGTTCATTCCCTGTTTCTAAAACCTAGATGTGCATGCAAATCAGAGTGGGTGTGTCTTGTGTCTGTCGGTTGGCCCCTCCCTCTGTTCTTCTGAACACTCTTATGTTGCTCATGCAGGTTAAAGTCCCCCACCTTGTTTTCCCACCTGACTTCAGAGGCAGCTCCAGTTTCCAATACAAACAGCCTGCTCTCCAGTTACATTTGCTCAGGGCAGGGCTGTAAGTGTGGCAGCAGATCAACAAAAAAAACAAAAAAATGGGAGGGCAGTCTGTTTGTCCCTCAATGTACAATATGTCTTGTCCTAGTTTTTCTGATCACCTGGGCAAACCTTGTGGGAGTGGTATGTCTAACATAGAGCAAGTCATTCTGGCTTAGAAAGCACAGAAAGAGAGCGCCAGACACTGCTGTTATCTGTCTTTAGCTATGGATTCCTAATATGCTAGTCAGGCTTATCTAGTATAGCCTGGCCTCTTATTTTCATGTTATCACATACATACATACATATATCTTTTTTTGGTTCTTCCACCTGGGTTGATGCATGATGTACTTTTGTGCATTTTAGTGCGTCTGCTGATGCTAGACTCAAATCGTTCAGGTTTGTAATTCATGGGCGTCTTAGCTGGCTGTTTGGTAGATATTTTGATAATTGATTAAAATGAAAATCCTCGTTGAGATTAGTTTAAAAAAAAAAAAAATTGTTCTCTGTTTAAAAAACAAACAAAACACAAATTCACTAGACGTCCTTGCAGTTTTCTCCTCTGCTCACCAAGACTGCCTGTCCGCACGCATCCAGTCATCTATCCTGTAAATAAAGTCTGGATTCATACCGCTTACATATTTATGGAGTCATCTTTAAAAAAAAAAAGAAGAATATTGGAAGCAGCTTAACCCTCATTTGTCCCCTTTTAGCCCCTGCCTGTGCCAACGTGTGCTTTTACCCGTGAGCTGAGGAGATAAGCTTGCTTTGAGTGGTGTGTACAGGACAGATACAGAGTTGCTTTGATCCTGAGCTCTGCTGCACTCTGCAGACTTTCTCTGTACGCCACATTAGACCAGGCATGTTGGATCATATGTGGTCGTGAAAATGATATCAATGGATACATTTGTGCTCACAAGCTTGCACTACTAATGTGCACCATGTATTCATGTATAGTACAGGGACATGACAAATGCGGTGAAAGATTAACTAACATTGTATTTTTTAAGGCAAGTGGATTGTGCATTCCAATTTATTTTCTGCAACAGGCGCAGTCATGTGTGGCCTATGTTGAATTTAGATTTGTGGCCTTTTTTTTTAAAAAATCATAAACCCAATTTTTTTTTTTATGTGTATCGGTTGTTTTAGTCGCAGAGGTCAACCAACCAACCAAAACATAAACCACAGCAGCCTTTGTCCAAAAAGCCTCCGAGCGGTGTTTATGAATGCACAACGGCTGAGACAAAGGCCATTTTGCGGCTCTGTGCTTTACAACACACTTGTGTGACAGGTTCATGGGAACAACGCAGCTCCACATCACTGTTCCTCTTTCCTTCTGTGTAAGAATTCCCCTGTAAAGCCGCAGTCGTGTCCTCGTGTGTCCGTGCACATGGGGATCCTAGTCCCCTGCCCTCTCCGTCACCTGGGTCCCTTCTCACGTTCGAATCTGGCTGACCGGTACAGCACACGTCTCCCGCATGTGCGTTTGCGTTGAGCTGGCGATGTGGGGATTACTCTGCTGTCATGATGAGGTATGTGACCCCTTTTTTCCTGGGTTGCTGTGGGGGAGTACGATTTCCCCCGTGCTGAGCCTGTTTGAGTAATAGATATCTAGAGGGGGTAATCTTTTTGTCCCTCCTCCTGAAACTCTGCTAAACACCCCACCCCCACCGCCACCAGCAGCCATTCCCCTCCAGGATCCCTTTGTGTCGGTGCCACGAAGGCATCCACCATGGCAGCTCCATGATGCTGCACCAGAGCTGACAAGAGATGAGGGACCTGATCTCTGTGAGAATGCAACTAGATGGTGGATAGAATAGAAACATGTCCTTTACATGTCCTTTTTTAAAGAAGACGTTTGGTCTTATTGTCCCGATGTGGAAAATACTGCACTGCCTGAGTATCCCTCCCCACCCCCACCCCCCCCCCCCACCCCCACCCCGCCTTACAATAATGCAACTAAATTACCACTGGTGCTGCTAATTGTTTTTAAAAAGTTGCAAAACAAGTTCAGCGGACACTTTTGTGTAATCAAGGTGTGACAAGGAGTTCTAGTTTAATGCACCGAAGACAAAAGGAACTTTGAGGTCTGGCAAGGTACAGTAACTGTCAGCGAGGGATGGGCAGCAGTAAGAGGAGGCCGCCAGCAGCCAAAGGCTCCTGAAGGTAGAGAGTCAAGTGAGAAAAGCTTTGAGCACATTTTCCGTGTTCTGAAATGGCGACGCTGCTGTTCGCTTATGCTCCCAGTGCAACTTGTTGTCAAAGCCTGACACTCGAGCTCGGTACTCACCTGTTTACAAAGTTTTAGAGCGTCAACACTCAGCAGGTGTGTGAGACGACGTCCTCGTCAGTGGGATTATGTCCGTTTCCCTTTTGGCAAACCTTTTGTACACTCCGGTGAGTGTAGATGCAGGCTGTCTGATCACATTATACAGATAGTACAAGCAATTGTAAATACGTAGTGAGAAAGCTACCGAAAAGCTGTTCTAGACGGATACTAATGATACTATGCAACCAGATGAGACCACTTTCTGTGTTTTGTTTGCTGTCGGAAGACTGGATCGAGCTTCTCAGGGCTCGAGGGACTCCGGTTTGTTTACGCTCCTGTATGACTGTAAATTACCTCTCGCTGTCTGGAAGCAGCTCAAGGCTGGTGCCACTGAGGTTGTGGGACAGGTTAAGGCACAGCTGTGGTACCAACAAAACTCAAAGGGAAGTCTGTTCAAATCCACTCTCTCTCCAGGATATGACCTCACCGTGACCTGTCGTCCGTCATCCGGACCTGACTCAGCATTCTGAATTTCCGTCATAGTGCTCTGTAAAAGTCCCTCATCTAGATTTGAGACTTGACTTACTGAGTTGCCTTATATGGGTATACCTGATTATTATATCTAGTGAACCTTTTCTGATGGGTGAGTGAATTCAAGCTGTTGTCTTTTGACTGATTTAACTTTATCCTACCAAGAGTTTCACTTCAGATGGAGATCTAAGTCTCAAAATGACAGCACAGCTATCTGCAGAAAACCACCAGAAAGCCAAAACGGAACCGGCATGCACAGTATGCGGAGGAATTCAGAAAAGGGAGAAGAGACGGCCTAAAAGCAAGACATTGCTGTTTCCAAAAGACCATGCGCTCCAAACAATTGCATTTGCCCAGTTAAGAAACTTAGCATTCACAAATGAACCCCAATTAAGGAGGAATGAGCCATATTGTTGTCCACCTGCCATAGCTCATGGCAAACAGACGGTTCATTATGACTCGTCTTCATTTAAATCCCACACCGAAATGCACCATTTAAGCTCCGTGTCTGTAAATGGTTAGTAATTAGTAAGTAGGTAATTAAAAGCACAGCGTCACTCTGTGTCATGGACACCTGTCAACTGTCTTTTTCTGCCCGGTGTGATGGCATCCTATTCCTCTTGGTGCACATCTTGGGTTGATTCACAGAAGCTCTCCTCTACATGTTGCCTTACATGTTGCTGAAAAAATGAACCCAAGGCCATTTAGCTAAGTGATTTCTTTTCCTCCCTGTTTCCTCTTTATGCAGTCCCAGTTATGACTGACAGCTCACCAACAGGGGGTCATTGGTTAATGCATGAATGCAAATTTACTAAGTGTAGCCCGGGTGTGCACTCGGAGCCGGCTGAGTAAATCTATCTTAATGAGAATATGCTTCAACCTGTGCCCGTGTTCACCCTTCAAACGGGAGCAGATTTAAAGTTCTGCCGCACAATTTATAGATTACTGGTTTTGTCACATGCAAGAGCGCCAGTCAAGTCACTTTATTTATATACAACACATTTAAAAAACACCAGGAGTTGACCCAAAGTACTTTTCATTAGAGGCAGGTGGGTTAGGATCCGCCTCAATCCAGGTATACATTAATAAAAAGGTGCATAAAAGGCATTTATACATAATGCAATACAGCAATCAAAGAAAGGTAAACATGAAATACAAAAATGAATAAAACCAATAGCGGATTTAAAACCAGTAAGAGGACGTTAGAAATTAGTTAAGGTCTTCTTGTGGGTGCATATTCGTTTTGTGGACTTCGTTGACATTTAGCTTTCTTCTGTTCTAATCATGAACACCATTTCAAAATGGTCCCAGAGGAAGCCTGCTGCAGCTGGGCTTTCACAGAGAGCAAAGAGGAAGAACTGATGGCTGTACCAACCGGCTGTTGGTTTGTTTGCACTCTGCTGCTGCCACCCACTGGCTACAGAGGAGAATGAAAACATCTCAGGAATTTTGCTCATACGTCAGTGTATTTTGGTAAATGATTCTAAAGTCAAACTAAAAAAAAAAGTAAAGGTTAAACTTCATTATAGTTTAGGGTCATGTGAGATATGCACAGATATGTCAGCTTAAATTTACTTACCAACAAATATTGAGGGGCAAGCTTGGAAAATTTGGTTGGCATGTAAATAAGCAGTCTGGTTTGGTCGACAGTGTGTGGACTTCACCTGAAAAGCACTTTAAACAAAGCAGGTGTGTAACTCACGTCTTTTCGTGCACCGTCCATTCTTATGGGATTTTAGCGCCCCGGTCTGATTTCCGTTGTAGAACAAGACACGTTGCACTGCAAAGATAATACTTATTAACAGTATTACACTTTCCCTACACTAAATATACCGTGTTTTACAATCTGAATATTTGTAAGCTTTTGTTTGTGCGTTCGACAAGCTGTTCATCTTCTGATTGCTGCGTGGACGTCTTGCGTCAGTGGCCTTACTGTATGTTAGTGGGTTAGGGCTTTGTGTCTGTCAGGAGATTCCATTGTCTCTAGATGGTATAATCATCTCTGAGTTATATCAAAGACCTACACAATATGTAAATGACTCCATTTCTCCCGAGAGCGCTGCGTGTCTGTCCCTGCCATCGAAAAGCCCTTGTGGACCACCTCTTGGAGAAGTGTATTCTGTGTCATGTTCAGGCCCTGCGACTGGAAACCTAAGTGCGGATCATGTAAATGCGTTAAGGCTGTAGTTGTACCACAGTAATGCTCCCATCTTTATGCCGGAGTACGGCTGCAGATTAGAGTAACTCCACCAACCTTCAGTCCGGCAGACTCTCCATTCGCCCGATATCAGCCAGTAAAGTCCTCATTGTTGCGGCCGCCATTCCGGCTCCACAGGGAGTCTTTCTGAGCTAGCTTCTCCATCTCATTCCCACTCTCCCGTCCTGGTGCTCTTTGAGGGGAGAGAGAGAGTGTTATTGTGTCTGCACACACACACACACACACACACACACACACACACACACACACACACACACTCTCTCACAGGGAAAGGCTTAAGCAGGCTACCCTGCTGTGTTGCCGCCTAGCATAATGTGTCTGCTGCCCCAAGGAGACGGAGTGAAGGAGGGTAGTTCGAAGCCTGCACACCGATGTGGTAATCCCATGCAGGATCAATAGCAAGGTGTAGCCGCGCGCCTGTACATGTATACCATCACGTCTGTGGATCAGAGGGAGAAACAGCGCAGATATTCATCCAGAGCCCCCTTTAAGTGATGTGTGTCTTTCAGCGTCTCCGCTGTCACTGGTAATGCCGGGGACTTAGTCTCAGAGGACAAGAAGGGAAAGTTAAAGATGGAGGATGATGAGGGAAGAAGGACGTTGTTGACAAACTGAGACACTCAAAACATGATGACTTCTGGACCAGGACAGCACTGAGCATAATGTAGCTTAGCAAAGGGCAAAAAAAAAGAGAAATCTTGAAGAGCAATTGTATTGTGGTAATATTAAGATTTAACTACAAAACAAATAAACATAAAGCAAACTAATACTCACATGTTACTGTGTAAAAATGGCATGTTATATTGGTAGATATATCCCTTTTGAAGATCACAAATAATAAAAAAATATAAACTGCAAAAGATTTGTATTCACTCAAAGTTATCAACTTCAATTTCACTGATTTTAAATACTTCCATTCGCACTGTAGTAGTAGTACTTTACATCTGTGGCCCGAGAGGACTTCTTCTTCGTAGCTCTTTCATGCCCATTTATTTTTGTCATGTTCTGTATCCCTCTCCTGCCTGTGTTTCTCACTCTCGAGGGCAGATGAGGCTTTTATTATGCCGGCCGGAGCTGGTTGTCTGGTTGAGTGGGTCGGAGCTGCATACGTAAAGCAGTCTAGGACAGACTTGACCTCTACATTGCAATCATGAAGTCTTATTGGGTCAGTGATTAGGATTTGATAAGAAGTGAGCCTTTGGGGGGCATCAGTTACTCTCAGTGCATCGACTATTAACTAGCACGCGCACACACATCTGCCGTCCCCCAGCCTTTTTTTTTTATCCCCCCCCCCCTCCTCTCCAGAGGGACCCAGTTAACCTGTCGCTGCATTCAAGAATAATGATAGGCTGCTGAAAGGTTAGGGCGCTCTAATTGAGTTGTAAAGCGGTTGTTGGCGAGGTGATGACATTTCTCAGTGCCGTCCTGTGTCGCAGGGATCTGCAGACATGCAAGGCCAAGTGGAGGGAAAGGGCAAGGACACTGCATTCCTTAAGTGTATACTGCTTTGGCGGAACAGTGCCACTTACCAAACCAAAGTCAGTTGGTGTTTCCTCCCTTATTTAGGATCAAATTAAGAAAAACGCCCCGCAAATAACAATTGTTTCCATTGTTGCGTAATTATTTTCTTGCTTTATCGATCCATTGTGTGGTCCACAAAATGACAGCACACAAATTCCCGGAGCCCAACGTGATGTCCTCAAACCTCGAGCTTTGTCTGATCAACGGTCCAAAACCCAAATATAGTCAAGTTTCTATCGCATGAGAAAACCGGAAAATATGTATTATTGAGAGCCTGGAACCAGTGGATGTTTGCCATTTTTGCATAAGCTAAATTGATTTCCTGTTGATCGACTAATTGAATAATCAATTAATCGTTTCAGCTCTAAAAGAAAATGTGTTCTTCAGAATAAAGCCTGGAGCTGGTCAGTCAGTACTTTAGGAAAAAGGCCCTGCTCTGTAACCTAATGCAGACATTATTGCTGAAATGTGCCAAACTCTAATCATAACCTTTTCTAATTTATTTTTTTTCATCAGAAAATTCTTCAACATCTGCCTGAGAAAATCTACAACCGATGGCAGTTTCACAGTATAGGTATGTATTTTTTTTCTTCACCATATTAAATACTTTGAATGCTAAGCTTTGTCTCTCCGTTACACCTGACGGGCAGTTGTACACTGTGCATGCGTCTTTCTCCTTATGCCTCTGTAACCTCTAAGATACACTTCAGGACAAAAAAATGTCCACCACAACCATGCCTAAGCCTTTCATAATGAAGAGAAAAGAATTAGTCTTAGAAGGGGATGTAAATGCAAATGAGTCCTTAATTTGAAATGCAAATAAGTAATTGAATTATGCTGCCATGATTTCAGTCCCATACGCACACAAAAAAAAAGGAAAACCCCTTGCAAGAAGCGATAACCCCAATTATAACTGTTGTGTGTCAGCCGTTGGCAGTTAACAGTCTGGGTCTAGATCCCTGTTGGAGATTGGCCTTCCCCTCAGGCTTGCAATTGCAAATATCAAGACTCATCCGAGGGTTGGAGGCTCCAGACAAATCCACCACTTTGTCAGTCATTGGACAACAAATCATCACAGGCTCTAGGCTGCCTCTTGGCTTTTTCTTGAACTCACACTGACTGTTCTTTGGCGCTCATCAGTTCACGTGTCACTGGTCAAGATGCGGTACTTTCCCTGTGTACTTCTGTTTTGAAGAATGCGCGGTGGTGGTCTGGATAGGTCCTTGCCATATCTGAGTTTTAATTGAATTGAACCATTTCTTTCACATTTCTTTTACACATTCTACAGGCCAGTTGCATTACTCAAAGCATTTTAGTGCCCTGGGCTAAATTCCTTGTGCTGGGTCAGGAAGCTCAGGAATGACATTAATGACTTGTTGTGGTTTTGTCGTGTTTAGCTGAGGATTGCAAGGTCACAGGCATTTGGCACAGTCCATTAGAAGCTGAGGAAAATCCTTACACCTTCTATCGTCCTTTGTCGGCTAACTTCTAATTCCTTCTCTCCTGAGCCCAAGAGCTTTTTGAAAGGATCTCTCTTTGTGTCCAACAGAGTAAATGTTATTGATTGAACCTGATGAGAGGAGAACAACGAAAGCGCCAGACAAACACACTCATAAACTCCACCACTCACATGCAAACATCAGCTTTTCTATACTCCTTAAATAACTCAGCCACTTTCTTCATGGCCACCACTTAATTGTGTCCGGGTCAAATCACTCAGTTGAACAAGACTTCTTCTTCTTCTTCTTCTCCTTCTCACCTCTGGAGTAGCATATTTTGCCCTAACATAATCCCAGTTTTATCCACAATCTTGAAGATAAAATACCTATTAAAAACTAGCCAAAATGTCTTCACAGCCTACAGGGACCTCTTAAGAATAGGTGCTGTCTGCAGGCTGTCAAGAGCATGTCCTCACACACACACACACACACACACACAGACCTCCTCCGCTCAATGTATTTAGCAATCAGAGCAACGTCTCATTTGATTACAGTGGGACCAGATTGCCTTCATGAATGCATGTCACTGCCAACCGATGTTAATTCCCATCAGAAAAAGTGAAGCCTTGTCGCTCTCCCCACTAGTTTGTGAGAACCAGCCATTAAGGTCAATTTGCCTCAGTGGAGATGACGAGCGGGTTCCTCCCGCTTGTCGTGGAGCAGACTTCTGTTGAATATTTGGATTTTTCTTCCTTCCAGGTTCCATACTGAAAAAACTTCTACACACTGGAAATTCATTCAAGGTAGGTGCTGTTTTCATTGTGATCATTGGCACGAATCACAATCTTCCAGCCTCATGACTCACTGCTACACTACTCTTTAGCGTTTCCGTTTATGTGTCCCGATCTCCTCCTGTCTAGATCCGATGCGAAGGGATCCGTCTCTTCCTGCTGTGGCTGCAGGCCCTTCGGGACAACTGTGCCGAGGAGCAGTTCCTTGTCTTTGCCTGTCTGGTGCCGGGATTCCCCGCCGTGCCCTCCTCCAGAGGGCCCTGCACCCTCGACACCATCATTTACAACCCCTTCTCTAACCCTCCTGATGGTGAATATGAATGTGTGATGAATTTATTATGACATAGACTCAGAGACATTTCTAGAGCCCGGTCACGGAAGTCGTCTGTCACATACTGAACTGATATTGAATTGTTTTTTTAGTGGGGAACTCCCGCTTTCCTACAATTAACTTAATTAACTCTTTTGTATCCGTCGATCTGAGCAGCCAAGGTGGTGCCTGAGGAGATTACCCCGCTGGTTCCGGCTGTGGTCGGAGAAAAGGTTGCAGATGACCCGACCTGTTACATCCTCGAAATCCTGCTCAAGTACATGGTCATCCAGGTAATAACGGATTATGCTAGGAAGAGACTGCGCAACTTTTTTGCCAGATTATGGGCTTCAGTGTGGTGCTCCCAGCTGACGTTGGCCGTGGGCAGAGAGTTGGCACAATTGAAATTATTGAATCTGTCATTTTTAACCGTTTAAATTTTGGAGTACCCTGGTTGGAGGGGTCTCCTAAAACGTCACAGCGAGACTGTACTTAAAAAAAGAAAAACAATCTGGACAAATAATGGAAATCATGGCAAAAATGCATCACCTGTATATGGAGAATATTCCACCATATTCCATATTGTGTGTGTGTGTGTGTGTGTGTGTGTGTGTGTGTGTGTGTGTGTGTGTGTGTGTGTGTGTGTGTGTGTGTGTGTGTGTGTGTGTGCGCGCGCTTTTATAGGCATGGTGTTGATGTGAGTGCTCAGGTAGTTTTGTAATCCCTGTCTTCTACAACAGTGAGATGAAAAACTAAATACAATATCAGTAGCTGGGTGAGTTGTGAACCTAACCCCCAACCATTTTCCCTTGTGTGCACTGCGTAGAGATGGAATCATTTATTCCGACGGTGCGCTGTCTGTCAGAGGAACCTTCAAAGTTTTGTGTAGCAAACAATATACTGTCGCTTTCTGAGCGACGCTGGA
This sequence comes from Ophiodon elongatus, assembly GCA_016806645.1. Lineage (NCBI taxonomy): Eukaryota > Metazoa > Chordata > Actinopteri > Perciformes > Hexagrammidae > Ophiodon > Ophiodon elongatus. The sequence continues at coordinate 404,922 of JACSYO010001151.1, read as the reverse complement.
ACCATCGCGTCTCCCTGAAGCCTGACCTTGTCTGCCTTTTGTGCTCTGTTTGCCAGGCATCCAGTTTAGAATGGCGCAACAAAGAGAACCAGGACACGGGCTTTAGGTTTCTCTTCAGCCTGTTCAAGAAATACTACCTTCCACACCTATTCCCCTCCTTCACCAAACTTACAAATCTCTACAAGCCTTTATTAGGTAAGCTGACAATACAATGTTTATAGTGTATGTATATGTATGTATATGTATATATATATATATATATATATATATATATATATATGTATATATATGTATGTATATGATATATGTATGTATATATATATATATATATATATATATATATATATATATATATATATATATATATATATATATATATATATATATATATATATATATATATATATATATATATATATATATATATATATGCACTGTTATGAGACCCAAGTTGAACCCCTCGGCTCCTTGAATTCAAGGGCTGAGCGGAGGCTTTTTGGTTAGTAATTAAATTGTGGGTGTTTAAAAAATGCAGCAACAATCTAATTAGACTACACAAACAAATCTTTGTTTTTTGTTTAGAACAGAGAATGATGTGTGATGTGTGCCATTGTGACTCCAAAACATGATTCTAAAACTGAAAAACAGAAAGGTATAACAAGTGAGCAGTATAGATAAATAGCATGCCGCTTGTTCATTTCCAGAGGTATATCAATATTATTATATTAATATAATAAATACTATTTGGCTTGTTTTGTGCCAGAGACTTTATGGTTGAGTGAACAAATTTTAATGCAGCTGGAAACTGGAAAAACCTTCACAGCGAGACATCCGGTGTTGACGTTTAATCTCTCTGTCTTTTTTTTCTCGCTCTTCTCCTATTGTCCTTCTTTTATTTTTGACCCTCCCTCTGTCACCATCGTTCACTCTTCATCCCGCTTTATTGCTCAATTAGACCTCCCCCACCACAGACCAAGACCCTTGTATGTGCCAGTGACGCGAAACAATGAGAGCACCTTCTGCACCAGGGACCAGTACCTGGCACCCCGTGTGGCCTTCATCTCCTGGCTGGTCACCTTCTTCCTGGAGAAGAAGTATGTCAGCAGTGCTGCTGCGGCGCAGAGCGCCAAGAACGGCACCGAGGTCATTCCCAAACTCATCCAGGTGAGCGTGAGAGTACCGCTCTGTTGATTTCTCATGCTGTCACTGAGGGTGGAGGATGGGTAGGCTGTTATGGAGGAGGTGTTGCAGCAGAACCTCTGAGCTGTATGAAGACTCCCTAGAGTCACAGTAATCATGGGGAGGGGAAGAGGGGAATTAAATGCAAAATTAACATTATGATTGCATGGAGGTGAGAATAATTTTTACAGTAATGGCCAGTACAGTGGCTCATTCCCCATAGAAAGGACCATAAATCACGACTTAGGAATTTCTAGTCAATGAGGCTCTAGGGCCCAATTATTTAACTGTGCCGAGGCAGCCCTGCAGCATATTTCACCGTGTCTCTGTGGTGCCCAGACTGTCACTGCAGGCAGTAGCAGCCAGGAGAAGGAGAAGGATAAGACATCCGATGGGGATACGAATGGGCCAGCGGGGGAGCCGGAGAAGAGCCACTCCAACAGCAGCACGCTGTCAGATCGACGGCACAGCGATTCCAGTTTGTGTAGCATTGAGGAGGAGCACCGCTATGTCTATGACATGGTGCATGCCATCCTGCTGTCCACCAGAGACAATGTGAATTTTGTCAACGAGGTCTTCCACCAGGTACAGTGGGGTCACCAAGCGATATGTGTTTTGTTTGATGTCGTAAAAATGAATTGCATTGCAGGTATTGTATAGTTTTCGTTTTGGGTCATGATTAGAATGCAGACTGGATGGTGACTCTGTGATATCGTGTACTGTGTTGCCCTCTGCTGGCCGTTTGTTAACAGAACTTAAAGATGCCTCCTGTGACCAGGCTGCCTTGTTAAAACCATTCACACGCCCCTGTTCTCCGTCCTTAGGCCTTCCTGCTGCCGTCTTGCGAGGCATCAGCAACCAGGAAGGTGATCAAAGTGTACAGGAAGTGGATCCTGCAGGACAAGCCCGGCTTTATGACGGAGCCTGAGAAAACCACCCAGGAAGATGAGGTTGATGACCGCTCTGAACAGATACTCAGCACAGAGATGAACAGCATGCACGTACAGGTAAAACCTCACATACAGACTAATTAAGACCAATTAAAATACATTTTAGTATAGCATACATAGATACAACTCTTGTAATTGGTTATTATATAGTAAAAGGGTAGCTAAGATATTTCTTTTGAAGAATACCGGTTATGTGTGCACCTATGAAGAAGCGTAGTTTGGATGTTAAAAATGAATGTGCTGTATGCACATTCATTTTTAACATCCAAACTATTAAATACAATATGTAATAGGAAATCACTGGTAAGCCATGGGATTAGTTAACTGATCAGAAAACATTATTACAGATTGCAAAAGAACACATTTTAGGTGCTCCAATTTAAACTAAAACGGCTAATTTGCTAAGTTTTATAGCAGTTAGGAATATATATTTTTATTTTGATGTATTTAATTAATAAATTGTTTGGGATTTTCACTTAAATTTGACTGACATACTCACCTTTACACAGTGTAGAGTGCTGGAAATCTTTACTCAATTTATTTAATATTATTATTCTATTCTATTTATTGTATATACTGTGCATTTTTTTTTCTTCTTACTATTCTATTCTATTTTGTATATATTGTTCTTTTCTTATGTAAAAATGTTTCTTTTCTTATGTAAAAATGCTGCTGTTACAAAAAATTTTCCCCTTGCGGGATTAATAAAGTATTTATCTATCTATCAAGTAAAAGTACAATTATTGCCTTTAAAAAAGTAAAAATTACCATTTGACAAACCTAATCAAGTAAAAATATGTAAGTACTCGGTCAATAATACTTTGTGTTTTAATATTGTTTACTGCGAGCAGGCCAGAGATCTTCACAAGTTATTTTATGGAAGTCCAAGTCAAGTCTCAAATCTTTGGTCATAAAGAGTCTTAGGTCAAGTATCAAGTCTCTTTTTGGAATAATAAGTGTTACATCCGCTGCAACATGGTTAATTTTAGTGATTGCACTTTTTTTGCACAGTGATTATCTCTAATTTAGCCATTTCTGTTTGATACAATTATTTTTCTTTTTACTTTTTATAGCTACATGAAGGTATCAATAAGATCACTTTAAAATAACTTACTTAACTACCTAGCTCACCGTTGTTGCCGATATCTGTTGTTATCTTGATGGACATGAAGCCAATTAAAGTACTTGCTTTGATATGAAGGGTGCTGCATATGATTAGCCTTGTCCAATAGCACAGGCGTTTCAGCGGCAACATTCTATTTAATATATTCACCATGGGGCGTTGCTTTAAAACAAATATCAACCAGTGCAAATAAAGGGATGAAAGAGGCTCATTTTCATCCAGGGAAAGCCAAGAAGAGGATTCTGTTAATACAGCTAATTGGTCACCAGGGGCAGAGTGTGTAGTAACATCAGTTAAAACAATCCAACTTTTGAAAAGGTATTTGCCTGATTTTCTTCATTTTTGCATTTGCCCAATTTATTAATATCTGGCACAAGCACATGTCTCTTTTTTTCCGCAAGGAAGACCAGTTAAAGCTCTCCTGGGTAACCGCAAGCAAACTGCCTGGAGGACAGCTGTGACAGTGTAGCAAAATGCATCACAGATAACAGACTAGTTGTAACGGAGGTATAAATGGCAAATGTAGCGAAGAAAACTAGTAAAAAACTAATTTGCGTTACATCTAATGAGTTACTATCCACCCCCGTCTAAACATGACGTCATAAGCTGCATCAACCACACTATGGAGGTCTCAAAACAGCCTAGATAAACAAGTATTAACCATAGCATGTTAACAAACATGCAAGCTCTGTCGTGTCTGTCTTAATTCATATCTGGACTGGCTTGCCTTTTCTTCTACCAGACGTTAGAGAGTCACGGCCACAGACGTTCGTCCAGCTGGGGGAGGACTTACTCGTTCAGCAGCGCCATCAGTCGGGGCTTTCTCACCGAGGGGCAGAACAGGGATGTCAATGCTGGTATCCAGCCCACACTACAGGTCTGTCTTTATAGGTTCAGTGTGTTTTCAGCCTGCGATCACAATATTTCATGATTAGTCTCTTCCCTACTTTGTCTCCGTGTCTCGCCGTTTGCTCAACCCTACCGTGTCTTCATGCACTCGTCGGTGTAGGTGTTCCTGACCAACTCATCCAACGTTTTCCTGCTGGAGCCCTGCCAAGATGTAGCTAAACTCCTGGATAACCAGGTTGAGGTGTGCAAGGGTGTTCTCAGCATCTACCGGCACATGATCATGGAGCACACGATGAATACACAGACATGGTCAGTGAGCTATTCAGATACACATTGAACAGTTATGCCTTCGTGATCCTTGCATCCGATTTTATATCTGGGCTCGACACCTTTCGGATTTACTCTCTTGTGTTCTGCAGGGAGCAGATGCTGCAGGTACTGCTGAGGATCACAGAGGCAGTGATGAAGAGGCCACAGGAAAACCAAAGAAAAGACAACTTCGCTGAAAGCTTAGCATCTATACTTTTTAGGGTACGTCTATGGGTGCTTAGTTTTACATTAACTGGTATACTGGGTTTTATATTCATATCTTTTAAAAAATAATGGAAGAGAGTGTTGATATATCATCATGCCTGCTCTCAGCAGTCTGTCACTATAGTACACTGTAATTACAGAACATTAAATGTACAGAATTCTGTGCATTTTTCTGAACGAGTAGCCACCATGATTTGTTGCTCGGGAACCTTTATGATCTGGGTGTGTGTCTCTTGGATGGATTGGTTGTTGACAAAAAGCCAAAGAGACACTACAACAAATTAGATGCATCAGTATGAGAATTTTGCTGTCGCATCTTATCAGGGGCTGGAAATCAGAGCTGCAGCCCTGTCCGTCAATGCTAATTCCCCGTCTCGTCTCACATTCAGACCATCATTGTGGCGTGGGTGCGAGCCAACCTGTGCGTATTTATCTCCCGGGAGCTATGGGACGAGCTGCTGGCAGTGCTGTCCTCTCTTACCTGCTGGGAGGAGCTGGTGATAGAGTGGGCCAGCATCATGGACTCGCTGACGGCTGTGCTGGCACGCTCCGTTTACGGCCTGGACATGGCCAACCTGCCTCTGGACAAACTCAGCGAACAGAAGGAGAAGAAGCAGAGAGGACGTGGTGAGGGGGAGAAATGGGAATCGGGGTGGCTACAATTTGGGTGAAAAAAGTTTTGAAATTTACTTTTGGGAAGACAAGTCTGGTGACTTAAGAGTTTAGCCGATTAATTTTTCCTGGCATTTGGCTATGATAGTTGGTTGTGCACGTTTCTTTCACTTTAATATGAAAAAGTAATTTCTGTTGATCAGGGACTCAAACAACGGAAAAAAACAACTTAAAAAAGTCAAAAGGGGATTGAATACTTTTCATTTACAGTGGGACAAAATAACAATTGTGAAGCTTCTAAATATTTAAGTCGACATAAATTGCATTTATCCTCACTTGTATTAGATTTGGCTCCGGTTTTTGTGCAAAACATTTTCTGAATTGATGTTCAACAAATGATTCGTACATCCTAATCTCTTGCTCAAAGTTGATTGATTAGTCAGTCACCAGAATTAGAACAATTTGATAAGCGAAGAATTAGTACAATCTGGCATAAGAAGAAGCAGAATATTCTCTTTTTCAAATGTGAAGAGATGAGGATTTCCTTTCAATTTTATTTTATTTTTCATTGTACCGTGAATACCTTTTTATTTAAAACTGCCATCCATCAGGCCTGCTGTCTGCGAGAGTGTCTGTTCTTGCAGACAGCAGATACAACCACGGGTGGTCGCCATAAACGTTCAAATACTACATATCGGAGTGTGTACTTGACAATGAGCTCATTCTAGTTCAGATAATGTCCACACTTCATGCAAGTTTAAGGAAATAGGAGAACAGACTTTGATGTTGACAGCCGCTACAGCAGATGGTGGGATTATGGTCTAATACACCATAACCACAACTGTCCTTGTTGAGGCACTTTGTTTTGCTGAAAGCCACAGTTAATTGTCTTGCATGCCAGTAGAGTCATGAAGTTGATTATTAGAAGATTAAAAATGTACACTGTCACCTCAGTATTAGTACTAATAAGTGTTGTTCTCTGCATGGCAGGTGTGATCCAGGACTCTCAGAAGGCAGCGGCAGCGGCAGTGGCGCGTACCTTCTCACTGAGTTGGAGGAACCAAGGGGAGCAGGGCGGACCAGGAGTTCAGGAGCCCATGAGGATTCGCTCCGCCACTACGTCAGGAGCTCCTGCTGTAGAGAAAGCCCGTAACAACGTCCGGCAGAAGGCCTCCGGTAAGTACTTGTAATGTTAGTGATGGCGTTATTGTTGTGTCAGATCTATATTACTATACCATCAAAGCAGCAAAGCTTTTAGAAGACCCTCCATATGTATGTATGTATGATTCTATGTCCATACTGTATAAATCCTCTGGCTTTTTGTGGGCCAACAACACAGCGCTGATAAGCCTCCGGAGCACAGCGTCAGCCCACAGGGTTTATCAGACGTATTGACTGTGTGTGAAAGCCTTCAGACAGGTCCATGTGTACGCTGGCCCAGGTGTCGTTGAAAGGCCCAACAACGAAGACAAAGAGGCAAGCAGGTGGCCCCCATTGTTCCCCCTCACATGTCACTGGCCAATGTCAACATGTTTCTATGTCAGCTTGATTGCAGGCATACAGCAAAATCTCCACCCCCGGCCCCCACCAGCAGCTCCCCAGCACTGACAGGATGTCAAAGGCCAGCTTTGGACACTCATTGTCATTACCTCATTTCAGACACCACAAACACCCCTTATCTGATGGGAGTGTGGCAGGCTAATTAGAAGTTGAGCTGGAAGGCAGTAGAACAGTAACTAGCTGCAGTGCCTGTCTTGCTTGTCTTAATTTTGTCTAGACAGAATCTTAATGTGGAGGATAAAAGACAGAGACGATGCCTTTTACTTCCCTGGCCTTCCGCCTCCCCAATTACCGCCGACGTCCTAAAATGACGAGCTTGTTGAGCTAGAAGCAGATGTATTTGTGCCTCAGTCTCAGAAGGTGTGTGTGCGTGCGCGTGTCTTTGTTTGTGTGTACTGACGCATCTGTTATGCGTCTCATGTGCATGTTTATGCACCTATTCAGTTAGTCTGTTTATTTGTATCTACGTGCAAGCAGAGATGGACATTAAACGCTGCCGCTTCAAATTCCCTTCCCTTTCTTTGCCCTAATTGGATTTCTCCCACATTGATCTTCAAAGGCCCGACAGCCCTCCTCCCCACTCCTCAAGAGAGGGCCCACACATCAATTGCACAGCAGTTTTTGATAGTTTCATTAAGAGTGTAATTAATGCTCATTAATATGCATAAATGGGAAGCAGTGGCGGGCTGTAGCAGAGACGATGTATCTCTCTTACTGAAAGGCGTAATTAAAGTGTGCTGAAAAGAGAATGGAACCGTCCTCTTCCATTGCTCTCTTTTAGATTAGGCCTGAAGTGCTATCCAGACACACTGGCAATGTTTCAGCATTGACAACTGTCCAAACTTGACTGTACTTCTGCATGCAAATACGAACTGATGTCATTCAGAGATATTGGTCTCGAAAATGGAGAAACGGGCTGGATTTTTTTTATTGTGGTTCCCATTAAAAGGACAGTTCACCGCAAAAATCCATTATTCATAGTTTTGTGAAGTGCTTTTCATTAATCTAGATTGTTTTGCTGTGACTTGCAGAGTGTTGACGGTATCGACGGTAGCGATGTCTGCCGCCTCTCCAATAGAATAGAACTAGATGGCACTCAAAGCGCCAAAAAGATTTGACTTGATTTGACCTCCTTCTTTGTGAGCAGTCTCCTGTAGGAACTATTTTCCTTCGACCAAACTACACCCACCAACCGTATCACAGCGCAGACGGGAAGCATGCATCGTTACTCAATACTGCTCGCTTACCTAACACCACTGAACTGGTTGGTTTAACGTCGTAGTTAAAACACAAAATCATCCCTTTTTTATTTTTGTCCAGCAAAAGAACTGAAGACAGTATTCATTTATCTAATGTGTGTTTGTATGGGGACTAGTATGTAGCTTAAACCAATACCACAAACACCACAGCATTTACAACCTAAACTAATCTGCAATGCCAGTCCTAGTCTAGGAAACCCAAGTAATACACAGCATGTGTATCTTAGCACAGGGTTTTTGGTTGATTACGAGAATAAGAATATGATACTTTTAAGTGTTGTCAGATTTGGCAGAGCAGTATTGCTTAGTGTCAAGAAGTAGTTCAAATTAAAATACGATAGTTAAGCGTTTAATTAAAGCTAGGTTTGGTCATCTTGAGTCTGCTCGATTTTTAAAAATGTTCCGACTGAAATACCAGCCCATTGTCATTTACAATCTGAAAGTAGCTAGCAGCATTAGCTCCAGAAGTCACTAAATCTAGTAAGAATGTCGGCAACACTGACAGCCCGTTCCTTCAGGCCTCCCTCCAAAGCCACTCCCCCAAAATGATCAATATGAACATAAACAACGAACGTGGCTGTTGTTATTTCTCACAGCTGTCAAGTTAGCAGCGTTTTTTGTCAGAGCATTTAATTAATTGATTGCTGTGGGAATGTAATGATAATTTTGACAAATGCAATAAAACAAAAAATATTTTTAAGCAGGATACCAACCTATCTTTAATGTTGCTTTTTTATGTTTCTGTTTCTATCTTATTTTGTTTTATTTTGGGTATTTTAGTCTAAATCTTATTTCCAATTTATTCTCAGAGCCACAGTTGTCATTCTTTCTGGAATTTCTCTCTCTTAAATCCATTTCAGAGAAACACTTAACTTACCAAACTCTGGTTCTGCTGTGTTTTTTTACTCTGCTTTCCCAATCAGGGATGTTTTTTATTCATTGAAGCACTTTTACAGCGCTCTCTACTTGTTATGCTGTAATTGAATTATGTCTCCTTCCCTTTACCTCTTTTCTGTTTCCACTGTCTTTCCTCTCCTTCCTCTTCTTTCTTTTTCCCTGATGGAAGCGAAGCGAAGCCAGTCCATCAGCAACTGTGTTCATCTATACGAGGCTTTGCCCAATGCTAAAAGCGTTCCTATGCTGCTCCACACTGTGAGCTCTTTCTTGCCTGGTATCTCTTCTGGTAACTCTGCTTGTTCTCACAGACTCTCAGGTAAAGTGTGTTCTGAGAGCCGCATGCGTTTGTGTGTTTGTGACCTCCGCCCTGCCTTCCCATCCATCTGTCACTATCTGTTGTATATGCTGTCAGTGCTGTGTTGTGACGGTATCTGGAGCAGAGAGGTTTATGTTTTTACAGGACCTTAAGACTGTCTTGTGCTTACTTATTGAAAACAATTCTCGGAAGGCAGCACTGCAATGTGTATTAATACGGTCTATAACAAGAGTACGTCTGCATCACCTCTGCATGTGTGCATGTCCTCACGTCTCTCCAGTGTTGTGATGACTGTCAACTCCCTAAAGACCACAATGACATCTCCGTGTGTTAACATTTGAAGATGTGTGTGTTATTGTTTTCGTTTTGGTTTCTTGTGGCTCGGCCTCACTATTCTGCGTCTCTCCCGTCTGTCAGATGTGGAGGAGTGTCAGCTGTCAGAATGTGGGGGGGAGGAGGAGCTGGGAGGTGGGGAAAGCCCTCTGCCACGTAGCAGCAGCACCTCCGACATCACGCAGCAACTGTCTGACACTTTACCAGGTATATGCGAACACAAACCTGATTCTGATTCCTTTCATGTTTCACCTCTGCTCTTGACAAAAAATGACACCCTTGGCCTCACATGACTAAAATGAGATTTAGTTGAGCTACATGTAAAACTCTATGAAGGGAAAAGTAATTTACCAGTTGAGGGAGGTGTAGGCCGTAGTTCGTGGTGATGGGTGAGTATTAGACTACGGTCCAGAGTCCTTTTTAAAGGTTACATATTGTAATATTGTGCATTTTTAAATATATGGGGAGATGTGAAATGAGCTGTTTTTACATATAAAATTAGACATGTCATATGGATGTATGCATCTCTTTCTTATGGTGACTGAAGAATATCTTTACCACCTATAGATATAGATATAGGCGCCTGAGCAAAAGAGCAGGCGGGGCAGTTTCACCCCTGCTACTAGACTTTGGGGAGCTAATGTGTTTTCTTTTTTTTTTTTGCATCCTCACTTTTTGATTAAACAACTTTGCTATTTTTGAAACATTTGAGCAAGTTTGGAACAAAAGTAGTAAATCCTCTTTCCCATTAGTGCTAGCTTCACAGCTGAGCTTTCAGGAGCAGTCAACACAGTATCGGTCAAAACAAAACTGCTCTCTTACAGCCGGAAGAGAACCAGGCAAGATCCGCTAACTACATTATTGCGGTCGGAGTATCTGTCTAGTTGCATAGCTTTGCAAATTAAAATATATGCATTACCCAAAGGTAATTAAAATAAATGTTTCCTGCCATACCTTCCCTTGTCTAGCACTAGTCTTGCACCCCCACTTCTAACTTAACTATTCACCCATGCGTATAGAGAGGACATGGAGGAAACCAGGCATTTAGAGTCATTTAGAGTCTTCTCGTATAGATTCTAATGCATTTTAATTTATTCATGTTGTATTACTTTATTTGACAGGGACAATGCTCATTGATCAACTAGAAAAAAGAATTGTGAATGAGCCAGCTAAGCCTTGAAGACTCATTTTTCTATTGGCCTTGGCCAGATCTTAAAAAATACCACATTTTTGCCTATTAAATTAACCTCAGGACAAAAGGGTAGTAGTAAAGCGATAAAACCTTTTTTAAATTAACCTAATTTTCTGCTTTCTTATAATATCCCCTGTTGCACTTCAGCCCAGAAGAGAGAGTACTCCCCTACTTCCTGTGGCTCTGATAGCAGGACATCTGAGGGGAGGAGAGAGAGCAGCGAGCCACCAGTGGTGAGAAGAATCATCTTGCACTATTGTATTATGTCAAAGTAATGAAACTAGATTTTTCCCTTCAAGCATCTCCTCTTTAATATTTGTCTCTGTATTCCTAGATCCACATCCGGCGGAGCAGCAGTCCGACTGAAACCGAGTGCAATGCTGAGGGACACACAAACTTCCCAAGACCCAAGCTTAGAGAGAAAAGTTAGAGATTACTCCCCAATTTTTTTCTTTGACATGATAAGCACTGTCATTTCTGTGTATCTCTTTTTTTAAGTCACATGTTCAGCATGAAGAATTACTGTTTTTGAATTAAAAAGTAATCAGTTAGATTAAACATAGGAGTATCAAACTCTTTGCATGGATGAATAGTTTAGTCCTTACACAGCCAGTACTTTTAATCTCGTACTTCTCGCCTAGGTGAGAGTATAAGCAGCGAGACATCTAACGGCTACCTCAATGAAGCTGAGGTTACCTGGCAGGCCTTTGATGAGGAAGCTGACACTCAGTCCACGCAGTCAGCCCACATGGACGTGACTACCGACCCCCAGAGCCAGGGGAGTCTGCTGCTCAGCCACAACGAGACTCTAGCAGGTACTGGAACGGATATGAAGTCACCTGGAGCACCGGAAACAGATCTCGACCCTCGATTTATTTCAGATGTCAATGTATTTTACAATCTGTACTACTAACAAGACAGGCACCTTTCAGGTTACATAGGCTGGCCCCCGAGTAAGTTGTTAAGCAAAAATAAGTTGAAAGAGTTCAGCTGTTCCTCGGCTTCATCTGAGGTGTGTCCCATCCAGCCAGGGTTTGGGTTTTGGTGCCTCCAATGACCTCACTCCTGATGGATTAGTTATAGCCAGGTAGAGTGACCCGGTATGGCAACTTGATCAGCTTTTCTCATCCACTGGGCCGTGACAAAGCTTGAGAACCCCTGTGCTACGGTACCTCTCTGGCGAAGCCGGTCCATCTTTTAAAGCTGATGACATCATGTGTGCTTATGCAATGTGGAATTGTGCGAAGGGAAAGTGACCTGTGGTCTACGTTGTTAGTCGTTTGTGGCAGTTATTTTTATTATTTTTTTCATAGGAAAATAATCATGATCCTTCTGCTTCTACGCTTCAGCTTTTAGTTTACCCCCCTCCTGGATTGTGGTTGCCCCTCTGCCCCTCCCCCCCTTGCACGTGAACTTCTGTCCGTGTTGTCCTACATTGTGATCACCATGAAGTTGTCACTCTTCCTTTGTCCTTGTGCTCCCATCCTCAAACCCAATTTTATCCCTCCCCCCTTTGTCGTTTTTAGGTCCCGAGTGTGCCCTCCCTCCCCACTCTGCACCCCCGTCCTACCACCACCACAACCACTACCACTACCCCCAGAACCCGCCCGCCTCACCAGCCCTGCTGGTGCACACAGAGTGCCCGCGGGACTGCCCCCTGGATGACACCATGCATCAGTCTGTCTTACACATGCCACACCACTTGGGTACTGCTCCCTAGCTGCTACTCATCATATAGACCAAAGAGTCCCTCAATTACCACTGACTCTCCATGCTCTATATTATTTCCACCTTACCTTGACTTCTTGTGTTGCATTACACCATCCATGTTTTTGTTTTGTTCCCGTTCAATTACATAATTAAATGCATTGATATTTTTTTTGTTCCTCCTTGCATTTGGCTCAAAGAGCATAACAATCTTTCATTTAATAATCACTTCAGATCTTTTAAACACACGATTCATTTTTGGTGTCTTTTCCCGGCCTTTATTCCCCATCGTTCTTCTGATGCCCACTAGGTGGCACTGTCCTCCCAAAATTCACCCTGTTCATTTGGATGGTGCATGTGACTTGTGCCTGTTTCCCAAAAGTGTTTCAGTGCTTTGATCAGTTCCTGTTGGCAAAGAACTAAGTGCTTGGATGCATTTGGGAAAATGTCCAGACGGATTTGGTAAACAACTGCTCAAACAGTGACGGAATCGCTTTATTTGTCTTTCAAGGCTCTAAATTTAAAATGCTTTTATAGAAGGTGTTCTGCATTTGTTGACTGAATCCCATACCCTTTCTAAAAATGTAATTTGATTCATTTTGTATTAGGTACCGGCAGCTACATTAAAAGGTGTTCGCAAATACTTGATTCTCTAACCCAACCCAACCCAATCTCTCTCTCTCTCTCTCTCTCTCTCTCTCTCTCTCTCTCTCTCTCTCTCTCTCTCTCTCTCTCTCTCTCTCTCTCTCTCTCTCTCTCTCTCTCTCTCTCTCCATGCAGACAGTAGTGAGTGTCTGGCTGATGATGTCAGCATAATTGCGGGCGGGACCTTGACTGGTTGGCATGCTGATTCGGCCTTCGTCCTGTGGAGGAGGATTTTGGGTATCCTGGGAGATGTCAACAGCATCCGCTGTCCAAAAATCCATGCCAAGGTCTTCTCCTGTCTCTATGAGCTCTGGCACAAGCTGGCCAAGGTACGGTGGAGAGGCAAAAACACATTATCTCAAATGCAAAAAATATATACCCACTCTTGATAGTTTATAGTTGGCATGAAATGAAAGTGTGCAATGATTATAAAATGACTGATTGATTTAAAGGGCTTTTTGCAGATTGGGGATGTTTTGAGGATTTAATTATGTTCATGAAATAGGGCCTGTTTATTTTAGTTAACTATTTTAAGTAAATGGATATGGCTTTTTATACATCATTCAGATAAACCTTATTTTGTACTTTCTCACACAAGGATTATTCACGATGGTTACATTTATTGACCAAAAGGGAACGTGTGCTTACAGATCCGGGACAATCTCGGGATCAGTGTGGACAACCTGTCTTCTCCCCCCCAGCCCGCCTTCATCCCTCCTCTTCGAATGCTGGCCTCCTGGCTCTTTAGGGTATGAACAACACATAGGCACAGCAGACAACATCCAGAAAACAACAGTTACAATAATTAAGTAAATTTTGGCTTAAAATGAAAAGTGGTCAAAAAAACAACCAGGAAACTGAGGGTTATATTTATAGTTTAGTAGGTATACAGCATGCAGAATCAATAATGGTAATAATGGAAGGTTTTAATATAGCCAGATCCAGACTGTCAGGTCCTATAAATAATAATCGGAAGCATTGTCATTGAACACTTGTAGCAAGTTCAACAATATGTTTACATCAGTTGTTCTAAACAATAGCTGGTAGAAGTTTCCCTGGGAGAATCCCCTAATGCTTAGGAAGCAATTGCAGCAGTAGCAACAAGTAATGAAAATGGACTGTATGTTTAACTTTAGCAGCGACAGACGCTGTAGCACGACACACACTACAAAAATGTGTAGTATCTAATCGTACTGCTTCAGCAAAAGCATAAAAACCAGAATGTTCCATACTAAAGTCAAAGTGATTCCAGGTGGTGACTGGTGTAATAGATGTTAAACATGTCCAAGTCTTCACCTCCTCATAATGATGGTGACCTCAGCATCCCCCCCCCCCTCCTCTACAGGCCACCATGTTGCCGCCTGAGTACAAGGCTGGCAAGCTGCAGGCCTACAAGCTGATCTGTGAGATGATGACCAGGCACCAGGACGTGCTCCCCAACAGTGATTTCCTGGTGCACCTCTACCACATCATGCACAAGGGCATCACCAGCAATGACCAGGTACAGCCAGCAGGGGGAACCTAATGTATGACTGCCAGTTGTGCTTCTATTCACCATTAGATGGCGCACCAGTCAAACTCATGTGATGTAAATGCATTGGCCCTGTTTCAGTACTGAGAAATATGGTTTGTAGATGCCAATTTGCCATCTACTTTTTGTTGCGTGATGTGACTCAGTGATTCCTGTTAGTTCTTGATGTTAATATGTGTTCAGTGCCAGTTCTTTTATTTAGGATAAACTGTACCTGAGTGAGTACAGGGGTCAATGTAGGTGCACTCCAATTTAAGATTGTTCAGGCTTTGTTTCAGCCAGTGATTTTGAAAACAGCGTGCCAACCAGTGGGGATGACGGCTACCTCAGTGTTTTGGCATCTTCCGCCTCCTTTAGCCACACCCCTCCTTGTATTTAAATCTGCCCTAGCTGCGTTCCTTCCAGCCGAAGCTGAGTTGAGATGAATGGAGTCCCCAAAAACAAAGGACGGGGATAAAAGTGTGTGTGGGTGGTGTTTTTGATGCAAGTGTGTGTGGGTGTGTGCATATATGCCCTCCTGGCTGGGTTTCTATTGCGCCTTGGCAGCGCGACAAGCTTATTAGAATGTTTTCCATGTCGTTAAATAATGTTTTGAGCCCCTGCCGCGTATACGTGATTAATTAAGGATTGACGTCTGTCGCGCTCCGTTAGACTGACATGTCGGCCAGGGGCCCAGAGTAGGCTGGCCTGCCTGCCTGCCTGCCTGCCTGCCTGCCTGCCTGCCTGCCTGCGTGCGTGCGTGCGTGCGTGTGTGCGTGCGTGCGTGCGTCTGTGTGTGTGTGCGTGCGTGCGTGCGTGCGTCTGTGTGTGTGTGTGTGTGTGTGTGTGTGTGTGTGTGTGTGTGTGTGTGTGAAGGAGCGGTAGGGGAGCCTGGGGAACGTAGTGTAGAGTAGAGCAATGAGGGGGGCACATTGAGGGAAGAGGCAACATTCTCCAGCTTTTGTTGTGGCTCTGTATAATGCGTCGGGGGGGCCAGAGCCAGGCTGGCCACTGAAGCATGCTCAAATTGGCCGGAGAAAAGAGTCCTCACGCCACACAATAGAGGACAGCCGCACGCCTGCTTAACATAAGAAAGTGGCTCTTACTCTCCCCCTCCTCCTTCCTCTCTGCCTTCACCCGCAACCCCCACCCCACCCATAAAAAGGAAAAAATATATACTTTTCCAAAACCATTATACATGTATATTTTCATGCACAAATTTTTCAATTAGCTTACACGATTAAAGTAGCCATCAGTACAGGCTGGTATGCAAATCATCTGATATGATGATGTGAATTAAACAAATCGTATGTGTTTAGTTTTTTTTATAAAAAATCTTTTTGTACATACAGTAAGTACTGTATATTTGTATCTTAAAATACTCCAGCATACAGCTTGGGCGTTTTCATGAGACAACCTTTTAATAAAGCCATAAAATGTACCTTAGCAGTTTGTTGTCCCCCTGTTGTTTTCTAAACAACAGGGGGTTTAACAGTGTAAATCCTGAGCATTAAATTCAACTAAGCTGAGAGAAAAATGACAGTTCCCTTGTCGGGATTCTCCTTCCGTCAGTGCCAAGGTCAGGGCTTTTGTCCCGGTTGTCATCCTCTGGTCACTGGTCACACAAAGGCATGACCGTAGCACAATAGCAGTAATCCAGCTAATAGGTCCACTGTCTGGACTGCAATAGTCGACAGCATATTTTGTGTATAGTGGTGCACACAAATACAGCTTTGAACCTAATTATTTTGCACAGGTGAAAGAAAACGTATCAACACCAGTTAATCTTGCAGACTAAAATGTAACATGCTAGGTATAAGTGGACAGACTGTTTACCTTACCAAGACTAGCTCCTCCTCCAAAAAAAAAAAAGGTTTTGTATGATTAACATAAAGCCTGATTTTAAAGTGACAGTTGACCCCAAAGCCACAAACCTGGCTGTTGATTAAACCCCTCACCTCGTAGTTATGCAGGTGGGTTATAACCCTTTTTAACAGCTCATAAGGGGAAACTCCCAGATATTCGTAGTGATGATAGTGGTGTGGAATTGCATCAAGAAATCTGGGCCATTCTAAACTGGATATGTCCATGTTTAGTAAATAAGAGGAAAAACCTCCTGATAAGTGATGTTGAACTGGGCTGAACCCTCTCACCCCGGGAGCCAGCAGGTGGACAGGACATGATTTCCTCAAGATGGAAGGCCAAATGAAAAGGTCTGAGGTGGCTCTATTCAGTTACATTAATGCACCTTTTGCACCTATTGTTGACGCGGGGGCCATTCCTACTGCCAACACAGAGCCACATGTGGGGCTCAATTCTCATTTCTGTACACACACCTCAAAGCAGGTTCCCTCTACTTACACATACAATGGAAAACACTTTGCATTCTACATTTGTGGCTTGCTCTAAAATGCTCTTTTCAGGCAATCAAGCAACAGTTTGTTGCATGCTAATTACCTCTGTCTGCACTGCACATTATGCTTTAGAGGTCAATTACTAACAAAGTGGGGGGAAAATGGGCCCTCAATCCGAAAGCTCTTCCCACCAATTTTCCACATGCACTGCATCATGTTGGATTGCCTCTGCCTGTTTATTCTATTCCTCTTTTGTTAACCTGCATCCCCTGTTTACCAAAGCCTCAGGTGATTAATGTCCCAAATAGATAGGTGGTACAGTGCGTGTGTGTGTGCGTGCGTGTGTGTGACTGAGAGAGACACAGAAATTGTGTGCCTGTGTGTTTGCTAAGGTGCCCTTCGGTTCAGCGAGAAACAGGCTGATGTTTGAACTGTCGGATTTGCACAAGTTTATGGCCAAGACGGCAGGTGCTTCTAGCCTGGACCTTGCCTTTGTACACAAATATGCACGCGCATGTCTCAGATAAGAAATAGAACAATCTTTATTGCTTTACTGATACAATGCATTCTCATACCAATATGTTTTATTTTTTTATTTTATTTTAATAAGAGTATTTCGTCTGTCAGTGAAGAGTAAATAAAACCATTCACCTTCTATTGACAACCCGTTAAGAGCTTTCTATGCTCCTGCCTGGGATGCTATTACGCTGCACATACTTGAGCACTTTTTGCTGAGCCTACTGCAGCACAACATATGTCAATGTTGAAAGAGCACCCATCTGCCACTGAGCCGCCTGTACCTCAGCAAAACAATACCTTGTCTCTTGCTGTAATTATGGCTTCTGTGTACATACATGGGACTCACGAAAGTTGAGGTCTTTTGTTCCTCATCTCCTCTGTGAACAATCCATCTGCTCTCTCTCTCTCTCTCTCTCTCGCTCTCGCTCTCGCTCTCTCTCGCTCTCTCTCCCTCCTTCCCTCTGACCCCCCCTCGACCTCCCCCCCCCTTCTTTCTTTTCCACTTATCTGTCCTTATAGTGACAGTACTGTTGAGCGTCTTACTTTCCTTAACCTACTTAAAATGCCTACCCTACCTGTTGGTGGCACGTTTACCAAATATTGCTGCTTCCCTCCACCCACGCTAAGGGTGCATTCACACCTAACCTGTTTGGTCAAACCCAGTTCAGGTCCATTCGTCTGGTTAGTATGGTTCATTGTGTTCATGTACATAACCTTTCTATGCAAATCCCAGCAGCACGTCAGCGTGGGTATTTTCCCTCATTGATACGTCAAAATATGTGAAGACGACTGCTTGTACCCGACTCCATGTTCTTTGCCAATTCATTAAGTCCATTAAAAACAGTGTGACAGCAACTCCACAGTAATGAGCCCTGAATCACGTATAAGCCATAAGCCGTATAAGACGCCTCCTTGTTTCGTCCTGCCTCTACCTGTTAGCCATAATTCATGACATGCAGTCGATTTTGCAGTCTAATAATACTATTAATGCTTTTAATCAGTTATTTCTTCGTGAGCTCTTTGTGACACCAAGGAGCATAAAACACACATCAGAAGCATTAAAGCGCCACATAAACTTCTGTCAAGTCACTGGATTTTGATCTGGTCATGTGGTTCTTGATGATGCAGGATGATAATCACCAACACTGTTCAGTCAACGAGTTACCGTTCAGTCTGTATATGGTTTGTGTTTAACTCTCTTGGTTTGTTTTGTTTAATGTCAGTGTGAACAGGACATAGACCAGAACTGAAATTCAACAAGGTTTCATATGTTCCCCTTGGTCCCGACAAAATGAACCAAACTACAGTTGTGAAAGCACCTTGAAAAAGACTGTGTGCTCATACCAAATGCAAAAATCCCATCTAACTGTAGTAAAGTGCTGAAATACTCAGTTTTGTTTCTGGTGGATGATAATTCATGTCAGCTGGTGGTGGCAAATAACATAAATATCCAAATGAAGGTTTGACTCCTATCAACCTGTGTGTGTGTGTGTGTGTGTGTGTGTGTGTGTGTGTGTGTGTGTGTGTGTGTGTGTGTGTGTGTGTGTGTGTGTGTGTGTGTGTGTGTGTGTGTGTGTGTGTGTGTGTGTGTGTGTCATCAGGATGTTTTAAACACCATCATCCGTTCCTGCTCTCCTCGTTTCTTCTTCCTTGGCCTGCCGGGCTTCACCATGCTCGTTGGAGACTTCATCACTGCTGCTGCATGCGTCCTCAGCTCTGTCTCCTCAGAGGTACGCACACACTTTTCACATTCTGATTTATCATGCCAATTAAACTGGAATCTAAAAAAGTTGATAAATATTACACTTTTTAAAAAAGGTTTTCAGAAATGTCATTGAAAACTTTTCAGATGCGAGGTACTTAATAAATAATAAAGAATACGCATCTGAATCTGAATTCCTCCTCATACCTGTGGATCTTGAGTAACTCTCTCATTCATTCACTCACTCATAACTGATAGTTTTATGAATAAGTATAAGAATTTTACAGCTTTTTGACATTTGAAAAGTATAACATTTTTGTCAAATCCAGTAGTTATGAAGATAATCTGAGAGGACAAAATTACACAAATGTTTGAAACTTCTTTCACTTGTGAGGCTTTGTTGTACTTTAAGACCGTATTGTGCAACTATTTCTGAAGTGAATACCACAAATTATTTTTGCCCAATATTGCCATAGAATTATTGATTTTGAGTACTCCATCTTATGGAAGTAAAGTTTATTGCCCAATTGATATATAGCGCAAATTGAAATTGACATTACTTCAATGTCTTATTGTGCTGTACCTATTGCCTATGAATAAAACTTGATACAATTGTCAAAATATTTAACTCAAAAACCTACAGCTGCTGTATTTATAAAGCAAAGAGCAGTTAATTAAAGCTAAAACAAATGTCTTAGTCAGGCAGAATGTGTTTCATTAAATGCATAAGAGCATCAGATTTAAAGTGTTTGATTCATTGTGGAAACCAATGTGTGTTCAGTCATTGTGGCCTTTAAACGCAGTCGGCCATAAAAATATAAAATGCAAACAGGTGATTTTGTAACGCTCGATACACAGTCTCTATACACAGTCTTTTGGAATTGTGTTCTGATGTACGTTAGCATGAGTAAGGGCTTGTGAACAATTTGCACGATTGGCCAAATTTGGATCAATTAGTAGAGATTATGTTGTCAGACCAATCAGATGCCAGCACGCACAGATTCCAACATGGGCAAGTTAGTGTTGACGGTCTCTTGCTTCTCTGAACTATATGTTTTGTCTGCCAGATAATTTCTACAAGATTCACAACCTGCTTTGCAGCTGCAATCCATTACTCATTTTGTTGTCCAACACCTACCATGTGTCAAGAGATTCCATTGCGCATCAGCAGAATCATAAATATAGACGCAATTAATTCTGCTGGATTCCCCAATCCTTTGTCCCCCGATGGCGACCTGCCCGACTTCTGGAAGAAGGTTGTTTTCAAGTAGCTTCAGGGAATGAATAATAGCATTTCTTTTCTCATCCGTTGCAGGCTCCAAGGATGGAGGCTCAGACCATCCTGGGCTCCCTCGTGTGTTTCCCCAACCTTTATCTACAGATTCCTGTACTGCAGCGTGTGCCGGGCTCTGATGACATCACCATAAGCGATGAGAATATCAAGGTAAATGATCAATGTGTGCATATTGGATATATGTGACATCTGAATACAAAAAAAAACCCCGCTCTCTGTATGTTGTAAGTGGATTAGTCACATGCAGTATGAAGAAAAGTCAAGAAAGAGTTTTGCCCTTTTCCCCTAAAATGTGAATATTAGGATCTTGAGTGATTTGACAAGTCTTATGTTACATATAATGGTGTCAGATCTTTACATACTTGTCATTTGAGAACATGTAGTAAATGTGTTTGTTTTATTTGCGGTTCAGGATTATCTGGTCAACATCTTGCTAGAGACGGCAACAAAGGAACACTGTGAAGGGGCCAGGTATGATCTCCATGTTGAGAGCTCGGAGGAGGCAATCCCACAATAATAGATATGCTCTGAATTTTGGAATTTAGCACCTTCTAGTTTAATTGCAGTACAGTTTTCTGAGTACGTTTTGTACAACTCAAATTAATCTTAGATTTACATGTCAGTCTTCACTCTGCTTCTGTCATTCAGGTGCATTGCTGTGTGCAGTCTGGGTTTGTGGGTGTGCGAGGAGCTGATGCAGAACAACATCCACCACCTGGTCAAAGATGCCATCAATGTTCTGGGAGTAACACTAAAGGTCAGTGACCCACTGAGGCGAGGAGGCTCGCATCTGCTTGATGGCTATCCACTCACTCGCCACTTTCAAAACAGCATCTATTTAAATCTGCTTTTAACCTGTGATGCTAGTTCTGTATGTTTTTGTTTTGTTTCTTACTGTTACAATGTCCTCTTTCTGCCTTGTTTATATTATTGCTTTCATTGTTTCTGTTTTTACGGTGTAAAGTGCCTTTGAGTACCTTTCTTTTTAATGCGCTATACAAAATAAATGTATTATTTTTATTATTATTATTATTATTATTATTATTATTATCCACTCACTTATAAGTACAATATGATTTAGAGAACACAACTGCCCTTCTAAAATAAACAGTTGCATCGTGGGCGGCGTTGACGATTGTAACTGTGGCAAAGATTCTGAATAGAAATGGTCACTGTTCGCCACAGTGTCTTTAAATATATTGATGTAGGGAGCCTGGATTTCATCAGTCTTTTTTTTTTTTTTTTTTTTACCACACAAGCCCTATATTGTTTAGCTCTCACAGAAATGATAGTTGATTACATAAAAGGACTGCAGGACAATTTCAACATAGTGAGTGGACAAAAAGTGTGAGAATAAAACATGTCCAATGATGTGACTCATGGGCATATTTTGGAAGAGCCCTCTTTTCTCCCTGAGTGAAGAGATGCAGAGAGAGCTGTTTTTTTGTTTTTGTGCGGGGTTTTTTGTTTTTTTTCATGGAAAAGGGTTTGGGGCGGTGGCGTAATTTCCAGGCTGCTCGCTCTCGGTAGATGTGGGCCAATTTAAGCAGCTACATCTCCCAGCTTCCTGGTCGAGCAACCCCCCTTCTCTAATGGAGCAGTAATCACTCCCCTGTACAACTTGACACACAGACTCAGCCAGCCCCAAAATAGAGGGTATAGGCTGGGTGGGGGATCTCGGGGGAAGAGTGGCACTGAGAGTCTCTTTTCTAAAAGCAGGTGCTGAACTCTCAGGGCCCCTTTTTGTGTTTGGCCATTTCTGCACTCCCCACATTGTCTGCCCTTGTTACATGTTGAGAGGCATTCAGCTGGAAGAAATGGGAAATTCTATTTCTCCACAAAGAATTTCAAATCACGAAAGAAATCCACATTCGAAGAAAATTGTCAACCGCTCAATTTTTTTTCCTGCAATGAGTCTGGAGAAAATTATCTATGGTTTGAAGAGGAAATGAAATTATGCTGATTATATGCGTAGTAAGTGAAAAACTAAATTTAAGGAGAAAGTACTCCGAATTTTGTCACAGCCAGTACTTTAACTTTTCCCTCCGTCTTCCACTGGCAATATTTGTCACAATTATTTATGGAGTTACAGGGGGCAGTCGGCATTACAGGCATAGCTTAGTGTGCGTTCATTCCCAATCAATCAACCCACAGTCACCATTGAGCTATTTGAGTAGTTTAAAGTGGCTGTTTCTGTTTAGTTCATTTGTAATCTCTACAGACAGATAGCTGAATATTAATGCAAAATCTGAAGGAAACGGGACAAGATTTTGGTATCAGAAACGTTCTGGTTTCCGTTTGTAGTCAGAGTAGTACTGGCCAGTCACGTTTGAGCGGGCTTTTGTTGCATGCAGGTAAACCGTCTGTGTGGAGAGGAAAAGAAGTGGAATGCATTGTCTAAAATATGGAGCCCATTGGCTATCGCCTGTCAACGATTTTGCTTTTTTTGTGCTTTTTAAAAAATATTATCTGCATTTATATGCATATATCTGTTTAAAGCAACAATGTCAAAGCAGTCGCAATAAAAAGCGCTCTTCTGCCCCAAAACATTTCCGTGTATGACAGAAAAATACTGGTTCATCAACAAAAATGTTCTCCGTGTGAACGCGGCTTATTATAAAAGGAGCCAAATGCTTTGCATCGCTGACCCGTTGTTATCCTGTCCTCTTATCTGCTTGTTTGTCCAGTTTGGGAACAAAGCAGTGGCTCAAGTGGCCTGTGACGTGTTTCAGCTGCTCATCTCCCACTGGGAACATCTCCAGAGGTTGGAGCCCACTCTGCCGAAGAAAATCATTGAGGTAACAAACACTTGCACGCACACACGTGCAAACACACAGTTAAATTGCCAGCAGCCATTAGGGGCCTGTGAAGACATATAAGTAAGAAATTGAGTGCGAAATTACTATCAAGTCACTTAAGCTTTTAAATGCAAGTCTTACATGAGTCATTACGCATGCATATGCACACTCGACATCCCGTGGCATCACATCCATTTTAGCACACAGCCCTGACTCAGCTGATGAATGGGAGTGTGTCATCCAATTATCTTTCTCCTTGATTTGTCCCAACACAGATCTTTGTGGCCACAATAGCCTTTTTGTTGCCGAGCGCAGAGCACTCAACAGTGGAAGCAGACAAAAAGGTACATGTTGGAAAGGAGGGGACATGGCTGAGATCTAAAGGCCGTTGATCTACCATGTTGGAATTGTGCATTTGCGGAGGAATGTTTCAACTGAAGTGATTTGATCTCTATACCTCTCTCTATCTCGTTATTTTCCGTCTTTGCCGTTCTCATTTACTTGTTGTTTTCTCAGGAACTGCCCAGCTCTCTTTTGTTGTAATAACATATGTATATGTATATTTGATGACCGAACTTCTTTCTCACTTCCGCAGTTGATGGTGTCCCTGCTGCTCTGCCTGTTGGACTGGTGCATGGCCGTCCCCCTGAGTCTGCTGCTGGAACCCATCACCATGCCGTCGCTGGAGGACCGCACGTCCCACAAGGCCCCGCTGCTGGACTACATCTACAGGGTGGGTAGCCTCACTGGCAGCTGGGAGGTGGGAAAAGCCAAAAGTTTACAACAAACAAACCTGGTCATGTTTTACTGCCGTCTGCTTTCCAATATCTTTTGAAACATACATAGTCTTTGCCTGCAGACACAATAACTTAAGCTTTGACACCTCCACCCCCACCCCACCCAATGGGCTTGCCACTTTAATTAGACTCACCTCCACCGTGACCTCATGACTATGCCTCATTTAACATTATAGTGGCTCAACAGCAAAGAAGCACCCGCCGTAGCTGACACACGCGGTTGGCATTTATCATATGCAGGAAACCCGCACAACTTGCTTTGTAGTAACATTCACTGCATTTGCTTAAAACAGGCAAAATATGCGGTATTCAATCTAGTTCTCCGTATTTGTCCCTCTAACCCTTTATTTTATGGTCTGACCCAGAGGATGAGGGCCAAGCTTCAGGCACAAATGAATGAGGTATTATTCATTCCCTCCTGTCTGGGCAGATGCGGTCAACGGCAGATCTTTGTAAGGATGTCACCCCTGATAAGAAATGGTCCAATTATTCAAACAGGACCCTTTGTCCAGTTGATAAGCTCAGGCTATAAACGCTTGTCCTGGAGATTTGAATGGAATATGTCTTAATATGAGAGCGACTGCAGCTGCTATGAAAGCAAAGACAATTAGGCATGATTGGTTGTCTATCAGCACACAAAAGGCATGGCCCCTCTTGGTTTCATTGGAAATAATATATTAAGCAAGGCATCACAAGGTGTGACAATATTAATGCAATATCAAGACTGGAATCTATACATTTCCGAAGATGCCTTGGCTGCTAATTATTCTCCATAGCAAGCAGAGAGTAGCTTCCCTAATAGAAAAGAAATCTCCCTTTTATTCCATCCTTGGCCAGAGTCACTGACAAGATAGCAGGGAGTGTCCATTTATTTTTCATGCTTCACCTTCCTTTAATTACAGTTTTATATTTAACATATGCCAAGCCATCAAACACCAGCACAATACATGCACCCAGCTAACGAAAAGGTTTTCATGCTATTTATTCTGAGACGATGAGAAAAGTAAAAAAAAGTTGTTTTTGGTGATTAACAGCATGTAGATTGATGTAAAAGGCAACATTGCATTAGACCTCATTGGTTCACTGGAGTTCTGCTCAAGCTTCTCCATCTGCTCTTTCAGCTTGCCTCGGCAGCCAGCTGCACCACCTCGTGTGTGTGTGTGTGTGTGTGTGTGTGTGTGTGTGTGTGTGTGTGTGTGTGTGTGTGTGTGTGTGTGTGTGTGTGTGTGTGTGTGTGTGTGTGTGTGTGTGGATGCATTTGTGCACGTGCACACCATTGTCTCTGTTTGCGTTTTCATTATTTGATTTATGTGTGTACACAGGCGCATTCGCATGTCCATACAATATGTGGCCCTTTAACTACAGTATGCACTGTGTGTTACCTTCCAGGAACTGTTGCTATGCGAAGTGCAGTCACTTAGTTGTCAAGCACAGCTGTGGGTCCCCCCCCCCCTCCCTTTCTGTCTCTCCACCTCTCCACGGAGGAAGCTCTTTGGGGCTTTGGTGTAGCAGCTGTTTGGTTCAGGTCTTTTCAGCTTCAAGCCTTCAATCCCTCCCCCATGCACCCAGAGGTCTGCTCGGTAGAATCATCCACATACTGTCTACATTGCCCCACACAATACTGTTTCAGATGTCAGGGCCAGCCTGCCTCTCAGAGCGTCTCTCTGCCAAGTTTGAGTGCATGTGTGTACTGAATGGGATTAGCCTTTGCATGGCTTTACCCAAGTTGCTCTACTCTGAATGAGAGGCCCCCTCATTTACATACATTAGGCATATGTTTTAGCCACTCATATGCAGCACCTTCCCTCCACTCAGATTATACAGTATACAGGTGTGTTTGTCTGTGGCTGAGCGTGCATGTTTGTGGTGGCACAGGGATAAAGTCCTAATTAAATCAAACAGTGTAAACCTGTCCAATGCTGTAATCAACTGCCCCAGTGCGTCTTATCTAGCCCTGCCAACGGATGCTCTGCCATCTGTTATGTAGATCGATACACTCGCACATCACAGGAGAAATGGATTAGTGGCAGTAAAGACCCTCTTTTCCCTCCTTCTCGCCCTCCCTTCCTCAATCGCCTTATGATGTAAATGGACCATATATTCCCCTTTCATATGCTCCTGGTTCATGTCAATCTGTAGCAGGCCTGCAGGAGTGTCACTGCGCCGTCTGACCAGACACCACCATATCAAACCAGGACCATGTCATTTACACATCGAAGTTCAAATTCAGTCATCAAAGTGCATTTCACTGTCGTTCTGTAGAATAGTTACCCAGGCACACTTGATGGGAATCACTAAGTCCTACCTTTTTTTCTGTGATTCCTCAGGTGCTGCACTGCTGTGTGTCCGGCTCCAACCTGCACACCCAACAGAGCCACTACCTCCTCAGCCTGTCAGACTTGTCCACTGACTATGACCTCATGTTGGGTCAGGTTAAGAGCTTCGAGCCCCCACCCTCCCAGACCACCACCGACTTCGGCAACCTGCTCACCGTAGCCGAGGGTAAGGACATGGAGCCTTGTGGGTTTCTTTTTGTTGTTGTTGTTGTTTTGCTACCTGCAAAATTACACTGGACAGGCAGATAAAAATGCCGAATGACGATTTATTGGGTATGTTTGGATATGTGTGAGAGAGTACAACCTGACAGTTAGTGGTGGATGTCATCTGTCACATTATAGCTTATCCCCAGATGACAATCTCTGATCACTTTTTTTGACACACTATTTCATTTCAGCTCCTGCTGTGCTTCTGACAGCACAGAGACCCATATACACCTCCTACCCCCAAAAAAATTAATCCAGAAAAGGATTACATGGAAAAGCAAACTCTGAGTAGCCCATCCATTTGGAGCCTCTCCATTAAATGTCAATATTTTATTAAAAGTATAAAAAGGAAATCAACCATCACAAGGTTGATGTTCGCATTAGTACTCAGTCCTAGAGAGAAGACCCATTATGGGGTTTAGATAAATATGTGATTTTTTTCCCTTCTTTTTTGTGACCTTGTGATTCCATTAGGCAATGTATTTCTCTCTCTCTCTCTCTCTCTCTCTCTCTCTCTCTCTCTCTCTCTCTCTCTCTCTCTCTCTCTCTCTCTCTCTCTCTCTCTTTCTACCCCTCGTGTCCTCAACTTCTGAAAAGTCCTTAGAGAGCCCAAATACAACATGCAGTCTCCTGAAACAATGTAAGAAAATTTAAACCGTAGCTTTCGCCCGGAAAATTTCACCACACCTCTGCTCTCTGATGCACAGCTGCGAGATTCTTAGTAGAAATAACAAAACACTATCAAAAGGGCAAACCAAAGAGTGCCGGCCTAGTTATATTCATGTCCCCACCTCATATTGATCAAGTCACATCAAAGGGCTAGTGCATCTCTAATGCAGCTTGGCCTGCTTTCTAAAGAGCTTTCTCCACTTTGATGGGGGATGATGGTATTGATAGCACTGTCACAATGCAGGAGTGCATCTTCTTGTTTTTCCCACATCACTGCAGAATAAAGCACGGCATGCCTTTCACTTGGGAGTAAAAAATAAATGCAATTCACTAAGTAGAGTCCTATTAAGCAGCATGGAAAGATGGTGGTTCTCATTAGCACTCAGCCAGTTTCAACGCTTGTCCATTGTAAGATGACTCAATGGGCTTTTGAAAGTTGTCTCTCATAATTAGATGCTACCTACTCGGAGGTGTGCTGGCCAAGCTATTGTGAGAAATGAATAAAGTACCCCTATTAGTAATCATGAATGAGATTTGGCTTTGTATAAAAAAAAAAGCTAACAGATGATAGCATGTCTACACACAAATGTGGGGCTTTGAAATATGGTTGGCAAAGTGTGTGTACGACGTATTACAAAAGAAAGCCCCATGTGCAGCTTTATTCTAAACCCATCAGTAACTTGAGCCATTGACTAGGTTTTTACACTTTCTCACGTGTATTTTCCTTCAGACATGGTCGCAGTATTTTTATCTCCCCCGCCTTCATTCTTTCACCAGAGAAGCGACGTCGGAACATGGAGTTGATTCCCCTGACAGCACGGATGGTCATGACACACCTGGTGAACCATCTGGGCCATCATCCACTGAGCGGCGGCCCCGCCCTTCTCCATAGCCTCGTGAGCGAGAACCACGACAACCCGTACGTGGAGTCGTCCGAGCTGTCCTCCGAGGTCTTCAAAAGCCCCAACCTGCAGCTGTTTGTCTTCAACGACAGCACGCTGGTGTCCTACCTGCAGATCCCCGCCGAGGCCCCCACTGTCGGACAGCCCCCACAGCCCTCTTCCCAAGTGCGCGTCATCGTCCGAGACATCTCGGGCAAATACTCGTGGGATGGCGCAATCCTCTACTGCACCACCCAGGAGGACTCTGTTGATGCAGGCGTTTTTAATGCCGTTGATCGCCCTCTTTCTACTACCACTTCTGTCTCTCACAGCAGAAACCAGCCCAACTCTCCAACAAAGGGGCCGTACAAAAACCATTGCTCCGTCTCGGACTCCCTCTCTGACTGCTGTGAGGAGGAGGAGGTAGATATTCTGGATATGCTTTTGGAGAACCTGGGCCACAGCAGCCCAGAATGCCTGCCCCAGCCACAGCTCAGGCTCAACCAGCCAGCCTCCTCGCCCCATGGCATGAACCGAGAGCAAGAGGGCTCCATCCTGGAGGCCATTCTGTGCCAGACGCAGCAGGAGGAAGAGCAAGTGAGGAGGTGGGATGCTGATGTCAGCTTTCGGGCTGCCTGCCAGAGGGAACCCTCCCACCAGGAACCAAAAGCTCCTTTCTACTTCTGCCGGCTGCTTCTTAATGACCTTGGCATGAACTCTTGGGACCGCAGGTACACTACCAAATGAAGTTGGCCCCAATAATTGGTTTGGACTGTACTAGAAGAAGAAAGAGACAAATGGGGTTGTGAGAAGTCATACAGGGCATTGCTGCTTATTTTTCTCTCAATGTATTTCTTTATCATTCAGTCTTCAAATCACATCATAAATGTGAGCGGCATGACAGAAACAATAACACACAACATTGTGTTGAAACCTCTGCAGTCCAAAAACTATTATTGAACCCAAGTTACATCATTCCTCCTTCAAGTAACTCCGCTGTCGTCTCGTTACTCAAAGAGAGAAAGAGCAAAGCTAAAAGCACTGTGGAGTCTAGAGTGTCTTAATCTCCTCTCCACAGGGTAAAAGTGCCCAGCTGTTTTCACTAAGGTCTACCTTGCAGAGCCACATCTTTGCCATGCTTCCCCGTAAATGAAAAGCTTACACCTCTTAATGGTGATGGTGCAACGTGCACACAGCTAGTAGGAGATTGCTGTTTGCACCTGTGACTTTTTTTTGCCTTTTGTTAATCATGTCTGAAAAACAAAACTTTGGTTGGAAAAGAATTTGGGGACAATTTGCTTATAGATCATGCCACTTAATTATATCACAAATGGCTATTCATGCAGAATTGGAAATATCACATTTAATCGAGACTGTTTTTGTCAAACAGGAAAAGTTTCCATTTGTTGAAGAAGAACTCCAAACTCTTAAGAGAACTGAAGAACTTGGATTCCAGGCAGTGGTAATACCTTAATCTGTTTATCTCTCTATATCTCTACATATATCTGCTAATCATCAAATTGTCACTGCAGCCCTATGGTAAACCTATTTCTACATTAAATTAACACAGGTTATAAATCACACAGTTGGTCCAAGCTGATTATATTGCCCCCTCCCTCCCTTCCTGCCCAATGATCTTTCTAATTTGTACCATCTCCTGTTGATCACAGGAGTCTCCCACTATCACTCTTGCTGTCCTTCTCTTACTGTGTCTCTCTTAGTCCAATAAATAAGTACACCACACATTGCTAATGACAGGAGCTTATTAAAAATTCCCCTCAGGACTAGACTTCATTCTCCCAGATGGCCAGACTTGGTTGGGCAAAAAACAACCTGTGCGCAAGCATGCAAAGTGCCCTAAATCTACCCCAGCGTAATGTACTGCCATGGCAACAGGGAAAGTAGATGGGGTGGGGGGGGGCTTTGCTACCATCCTTTTTAAAATCATGTTAGAGCTGGAGGGATACTGATAGAATGTGCAGACAAACTTGTTTTTTTTTCCTGATTTATAACAGCTCAATTACACGTAGACACACAATTTAAGAGTAGTGAGAAGCTTTTCAAGTTCTGTTGTGCTTATAAAATTAGCTGTTGTTGTTGTTGTTGTTGTTTTTTTAATAAAGGCGACTATGTGTTGTGTTCTGTAGCCGAGAGACACACAAGATTGCTGTGTTCTACATTGGAGAGGGCCAAGAGGACAAGTGCTCCATCTTGTCTAACAGCGCAGGCAGCCAGGCCTATGAGGACTTTGTGTCTGGACTAGGATGGGAGGTGCCGACAACCACACCCTCAAATCATCAACACATCCTCTGCCTTCCGCAGATACAGCCTAAATATGAACACACTCACACTCAGAACGCATTAAATTGTACATGTATCCCTCAGGTGGACCTGGCCACACACTGTGGCTTTATGGGTGGCCTCCAGAGGAATGGCAGCACGGGTCTAACGGCTCCTTACTATGCTACCTCCACCGTGGAAACCATCTTCCACGTCTCCACTCGCATGCCATCTGATTCTAATGACTGCCTCACCAAAAAGGTAACAAAAGTCCTGTTTGTGTTTTTGATCTGTTTTCAACCTTTTGTTATGATAACTTTCCCACCCATCCATGACATTTGGATCATCAGAATATGTAATGTGTTAATTGCACGCCTCAAATCCAGAGTGTGTCGGAAATACGAAGAATACTGCTTTGCCTGTTTGATGCGGAGAAATGGCTACACAGTCCTGCCTGCCCATAGCAGTATGTTGTTGTAGCCTTCAACTCTGTGTTAAGCTGTGATCAGGAGGTGTGACTCCAGAGTGCGGGCATTGATTAGTGACCCTGGCCATTCAGACCTGAGGAGTAGAGAGTCGCAGGCGCGTGAGTGAAGAGAGGGCATGTGCCGCTGCGGTAATGACTATGATTCTGCTAGCCCATGCCCCCCTCCCTGTGTGCTGTGACCAGGGCCTGGATTCAGCCATTAGCTCTCCCTGCTAGGGCAGGCGCCGGCCGGATGCCGGCAGGATCCTTTTATCCAATTCCTGCTGCCGCCACAGGAGCGATCGATTGGGTTCTGCAGTGGGATTCTGAGCTGTAGTGAACCAGTAGCAGTTAGCACGGAGAAATGAGCCGCAAGGCCTCTGCCCGTGCTGCCAATCTTCTCATACAGTACCCTGCTGAGAAGGGAAATTCATCAGACTCTCCTCATATCCAACCCCCTCCAGTCCTCCACAGACTTTGCCCTTCTCCGTCTCACAAATAACCCCATACTCATTCCAAACCCATCCTGAGCATGTTCTTAGTGACCGCAGAAAATTAGTTAGCCTGAGTAAAGATTCTGGTTTGGGTTGGCCAGAGTGAGGCGCTGGAGGGATGGCCATGCCTCGAGTAGAGTGTGCTGCCACTCCTCTTCCATCCATTTCACTGGGAACTTCTGTAATTGCCCAAGCTCACCTTGCACAGATCTCTCACAGGCTGCACAGAAATTGGCAAGCTGGCTGCATGCATGGATGCGTCAGAAAAAGATGGCAGGGCAGAGAGAAGCGAAAGTGGGATGAAGAAATTGATTGAGAAACGACTTTGTCTGTATCCAAGTAGGATGTTTCCCTGTCAATTTAAAAATAACACTTTTAGTCCAGCAGTCACCGACTTTGCTGCCTGTAGCCGTAGAGGCATACTGTGGTGTTAGTGACGGATGGGGGAGCTCTCGCTGGGCAGATTGCCTGTTTGAAGACGATGGAGGGTAAAGAAAAAAAAACCAGCTAAACCAAAAAGAAAAGAGGGAAAACCATGAATTCCTCAATCCAATTGTGGGTTTTAGGGCAGTGCAGGCTGCAGCAGTAGCAGCTGGCTTCAGTAATGCGGTTATAGAAACGACCTGCAGGGTTGGGGTCAGGCCATGTAGAGTGCGTGCGTGTGAGTGTGTGTGTCTGTGAAAGAGAGGGAAATAGACGGGTGCCTGAGCTATCACATTCACCCCCAGGCACCACAGCTTAACTGGGCTGCTGCAGGTTGTTTTCATAAGGAGCCTCTTGTGTTCTGCGCTCCTCTGGTCTGCTGTCTCCATATGTGTGAAGCCCATTGGCTGGGTGGGAGGTCAAAGAGGGCTAATTGGACAAGAGCCTTTGACTTGAATCCCATTTTATAAAAGAAGTCTCAAAAATTTGGATGTGATTAACAAAGGAGTAAATAGATGGGTGCAGAAGATGATTGACTAGAGCATAAGCATCCTCATTAAACTTGTTATTAAGCTCATCCAAATGCTAATATCTTAACCCAAATTAACATCCCAGAGTTTATTGTCTACTGCAAATGCATATTCAACATTTTCTCTGAAATTGTCCCAGTGACTGACCTGGTTGGTACCTGCTGATCCTTGGACAGAACTGGCGAGCACTAGTAATCAGCATGCCGTGGATTTGTTTAAGATTACCGTATTACCATAATTAAGGGGTTATAATAGAATGTGCTAATTGCATTTTTGGTGGCGAGGGCATGTTTCTTAATGGCTCATTAGGCCCACAGTACATTGGCAGATGTTTTCTTCTGAGCAGAGGCTCACTTTTCAGTGTCCATGATACCCTAGAAAATATCACTGGGCTACCAGCTACTATCCGCAGTGGGAAACGAAAAAGAGAAAAGGACCTTGTGTCAAGGCGAGCTCAACCATGCAGTGAAATGAGCCAAAAGTGATCTACAGAATACAGCGAGAATATAATGTGACTGTGTCCCTCCATTTTACCTTAGGAAAGGGGGGAGGTGTTTACCTATTTCAAGCTAGCATCCATCAATTTCCTGTCATTTAAGTATACGTTTTTGTCCTGCACAGTTTCATTTCGGTTTGTGAATAGCGTGGAAATGGGAAGCAATTTAACCTATGATGGGGAAAGTCAATTGGATTTGAATTATTTGGTTTTGAAATGCTCAATTTTGCTCATTTTATGTTTGCAATTTGAATTTGTAATGAAAAAGCTATAAAAAGAGCCCAGACCCCTATTTAAACCATTGTTTTCAAACAAAGTTTGTGATTTATGCTTGTTGTAATCAGTCACCTTGCTGCAATAATGTTTCTTTAGGATACAGACAGTAAATAAGGTTTTATTATCCCCCTCCACATACCTCTTATACCTTAGTTCACTCTAAGAAGTGTGAGCTGCAGGTACTGGCTGGATCTCACTAAATATGTGTTCTTGTCATCATCATCCTACGGTGATGATGACGACAAGAACATATATCGCCAGAAACTTGGAACTTGATTAGATTGATTTTGTTTGTTTGCAGTTGCGTCACCTGGGAAATGACGAGGTGCACATAGTGTGGTCAGAGCACACCAGGGACTACCGACGTGGCATCATCCCAACTGATTTTGGAGACGTGCTGATTATCATCTACCCAATGAAGAACCACATGTATTTCATCCAGATCATGAAGAAACCACAGGTAAACGTCTGCAGTCAATGTTTTGTTTTTTTAAGACTATAATCAACTATAGATGGATCAACTCATTGTAAGTGGAAAGTTACTTTTGTTGCATGTGGTCAAACTCAAATTTGTAGTGGTCAATTTTTTTAATTGTCTTCTTTTCCTTTTATACTAATTTTGTTTTTAGATTAGAAAGGTTTATTTTGATAAAATATAGATTATGTAACAAATAATAAGAAAACAAAACAAGATTAACCAATAAAATGAACAGTAAACATACAGCAAATTCTAAATAAACCAAATAAATTAATATTGTGTTTGAAAACACTTATATGGTCCCACTCCTTTCAATGACTTAAATAACTTACTATAAGTAATAAATAATTAAACTAAAGAGTGACTTCAAACTTGCACATGTTTTTAAGCTTTAAACTATATTATATAACATCCGTTTGGGACTAATCTATGTCAAGAAAACCTCTACTCAGACCCATTAAGTAATTTAGCTGGCTAGTTAGCTTGCTAACATTAGCTTGCTAATTCCACCAAGTTTCCTCATTTAGCGGCTGGCTAGTAAGCTAGCTAACATTAGCTTGCTAATTCCACCAAGTTTCCTCATTTAGCGGCTGGCTAGTAAGCTAGCTAACATTAGCTTGCTAATTCCACCAAGTTTTCATGTTAATGTTACACTGGTTACCAAAAACGAGCGGAACAGCAGGCTGGTGGCTGGCTGCGGCGCTGGGTCCCTGCTCCCCGCCTCTAGGAGACTTCAGCCGGAAGGAGAGCGGACGGAGTCTTCGGAGACATAGGTGCTAGGGTTTGTGCTGGCTGAATTTGAGTTGCTACATCCAGTGCCCACTTTTCTCCCGTCAAAGCAGTCTCCCAGCGGCGATGAATGAGGCAGAGTGACCGTGGGGTATATTTCTCATTTCAAGGTGCATCGACAAACAGAAGTGAGCTCGGTTTAATCTCTCTGCCCCTTGTCCACTTTTCTGCATTTTTTGAAAAAGTTACGCTGTGGGTGGACTTGAGCTCGGACCTGAGGGTGAAGTTATATTTTGATGTTTAACATAACAAAGTGTCTTAGTTTCCAGGCACACTGAGCAGCAAACCACTCGGGCTATTTTCGGCACTGCACTAATTTCCGGTCTCTGTTCACGAGTTAAATCAGTCCCTTCTCCTCTTCCTATTCAGACTTTGCCATTAGTGTTATTAGTGTTAAAGTATTTTCTCTTTTTCGGGTTTCTGTCTGAAGGCTCTCAGTTTCCCCTACTCCAGCTGTGCATTATTACCCACACTGTGGGTATGTGTTCTCAGAGATGGTTACCATCCTCTCCTGACTAGCTTTCATCTCGGTTATTCTGAAGTACTGCACTCGATGTGTGCCTTCGAGAGAATAGTGAAATGTCTTTGTCTGAGAATGTCTGCCTTCAGATGTTCAGATATATTCCATATTAACATTATTCAGATGAAAAACAAATAATTTCATTTGTTTTGTATTCCTCACAGAGGGCATTGAGCATCTTTGATGTGGTCTTTTAAACAAGTAATTTTTCAAAGATGACCGAAATACATTATATAATGCAATAAAAAATAGAATCTCAGCTTAGTTTTATTAGGACAATACAAAGTATAACAACAGCTCCACAGGACCTAATATCCTATTAAGAAATGACTTGATTGTCCAATCAGTGTTGACGGTAGATGTAGTCGGTTGAAGTAATACATTCCTCAGTGTGTGCTATATTGACCGAGAAAGCTGAGTTCTCCTTCTCGCGGAGCTTGCGGTGCGACATGTACCGGGATGCATCGCTCGCAGCAGCCTCGGACTCTCTCCGCTGCAATGTTTCCGTTAAACTTAACAGTGACCTTTACCTTTCGTTTCTTTCGGGCGACTATGACAAATTGCCCAATAACACACAAAGACAAGTGTGCATCACGTTTAAATACTTCAATGGTTGCAGATGGTTCACATATGAGAAAACTTATTCCAGCCTCATACGGTCTCTACAGCCAAAGCCCCCAAACCCCAACCCATGCAATTGGAAAACTTAAACTGCCTCTACATCCAAGAACTTGTAAAGCTATGTAGTCAGATTTCTGATGTTAATTTACACATTGTCTCCCCAGTTTTCTAGCATGTAATTAGGTTAATTGGTCCGTATCATTTCTGGTTGAAATCCATTTATTGTATAATTTGACTGGTTATTATACGAGCTGAACTACCAAGTTGAAGACAGCAGGACCTTTTGGAGACTTTGACATTTACGTCAACTTCCAGGTCAACGACCATTGAGCTTCAGTGATTAAGGGCCCCCTTCCAATATGCATGAACAGACGCGTGTACCCACACACAAACACACGCTGCCGCTAAAATGCATATTGGCCCTTTGTGTTTGTTCGGTAGCTCAATATGAGGGCTTTGTTTCGTATTGATTGTCATTTTAATTTCATTTGCCTAACATTGATTCACATTAGATATGTGTGGTTGTCATGCAAAGTTAGGTAAAAATCCAATTTCATCTTGAACCTTTGCCCTAAACAGATGGTTAAAACGGTTAAAAGAAAGAAAGAAAGAAAGAAGAACAACAAAGTTTTTAATCAATCCTTTCTAATTTTTGGACGCTTACATATACAATGACAGGACACTGACTAAATTAGCTTTGGATCATTGTGGACGTTCTTTTTTTTCTTTCTTCCCCAGGTTCCTTTCTTCGGGCCGCTGTTTAACGGCGCCATCGTCACGGGGACGCTGCTGCCAAGCTTGGTGCGGGCCACCTGTATCAATGCCAGCAGAGCTGTCAAGTCCCGGCTGACTCTCTACCAGAGCTTGTATCCTTTACTCCTCATGCCTTCTGCTTCATTTACTGTTCACCATCCCATACGGGGCATGGCTCATCAGAGGAATGCAACGATTTGTTTTCAAAATCAACCTTTGATTGCACATACAGCTGAGACCATTAAGGTTATGAGCATACGTTTCTCTATGTTGTTATGACGATTGCATTAGATGTATCACACCACTGAGCTTAAATGTTCAGCACCACCAGTGGCCCATTTGGGTAAATTCATTGAGACATGTGGCGTGCCTGTCACGTCAGCCAACGCACACAGCTGAGTGCTGACAGTGATCTTTATGGGCTGGCTGATTTACATACAGCTATTAGGCCGGGGCTGTTTCACAGCCTGGAGCAGCATGGGAGGTTGTATGAGGCTGTTTTGGGCAGGAGCGCAGATAATGTGTCATCATCTATCACTACCGTTTTATGGAACACACGGAGAGCCAAAATAAGAGCACCCTCAACAAATACATACAAGTGCATACAGACAGAAGCGCACGCACACACACACACACACACACACACACACGTACTCGCTCTCATCCCTCCACCCATCCATCCAACAGTGTGCCGTTAAGAGCCTGACTCCAGCTGTAGTTGTCAGTTGGTTTAAAGGGAGTGTAATCACCAATGGAGATGAATTAGCATGTGAATGCCAGCAGCACAGAGTTGGGGGGTGAGATGGGGGGCAGAGCCGGGATGGCCCCTGGAGGGGGAAACCTGATCTCCCTCAACGCCCCGCTCCTCCTCGGACAGCATGTACGGCACCGCCTCAGCAGAACCACGCTGCCCCTCTGGCAGTTGCTATAGAAACCTCCCCCGAGGAGGTTTCATTTGGGTGGAAGGCTAGCTTCTATTGTTTTTTGTTTTTTTTATTTGAAAAAGTTGTTGTTTCTGAATTATTATGAGGCCCTTGTATCTTTGTCATTTAGGAAAAAAAAAGGCCTTTGGTCTTTAATTATCCTACAACACACCTTGCGTATGTTGTTTACAGTTGGGTGTGTAAGTATGTGTCTGTCCATATGCGTTTCACAGTGCATCACATCCCTTGCCCCCCCACCCCCACGCCTACATCAGGCCTTGTCTGTGTGTCCCCGGGGAATCCTGAGTGACAGATGTCTGTTACCCGACGCCAAGTGAATTAGCCCAGTGTGACTCTCAGTGCCAGAGGGGGGCCAGCCACAGGCCTGCCTGCCTCTGCGAGCCTCAGGGGGTATGGGGGGTGGGGGGGTGGGGGGGGACAGTACCGGGACTGTGCTGGGCTACTAAAGCCTTACCTGGCATTCCTTAGCAGAGGAGCAGACAGCACAAAGGCATGATCTATGAGAGGAGATAAGCGCTGCCTCTAGAGCTCTGGCACTGATAGGCTGCCAGGCCTCGCACACTCCAAGAGTGGAGATGAATGAATGTGCCAGGCAAAGCACACAGCCAGCATGAGTATCTGCATGTCTGTTTTTTTTCTGCCTAGCTTGAGAGCTTGAGAGGACAGAAGCAATATATTAACTAATGAATAGCCAAAATGGTCTGTGTGGTGCATGCCATGTGATAAGCACTTTTTTAGGTTTTAAGAGAATGTCCTGACGGACACAATGTCCAGCACTGGCATAAACCATAAGCAAAATTCTTGATTTAGCATGTGAAGTTGCTCTTTTATATTTCCATTGGATTTGCTGTTGTATTATTACCAGCTTTTTGCACTTTTCTCTCTCCAGTTGTCATTCTTCCATCTTCTCAGGTTATGCGTCTCTTTATCTCTCACAGGTTGGAACAATGACCCAACCTCTTTTTTTTTTTCTCTTCTGGGATGTGTTTTTTTTTTTTTGTGCGAGATGGAAAATCCTCATCCTTACTTTACCCCTTCACAATGCCTTAACAATCCACACTGTCCTCTCTGCCTGTGAGGCCACTCTCTAAGGTAATTAGTTGAATATTTCTTCAAAGAGAAGCTATATGACCCCTGTGTGTCCAGATAAAAGGCCAGTATGGCACTGTGGCCCCCTCTCTCGCTCTGTCACAAGGCTCGAGAGTACTCCAGCAGTCTGCCGCAACGCTCACAGGATCTCTCAGGCTAATAGGATTTGATATTGAAAAATGACCTCCAGCATCAGAGTGTTTTTCAGATAGATACCCCCCCTTGCTCTCTTTCTTTCTGCTCATCATATCCTCTATGTCCTCCTCTCTCTTTTTCCTCAATCTCTGAACTGTGAGGGTTTGTGAAATCTGTGTACTTGTTTTTTCTCGTACAGGGTCCAGCTCTCATTGTCAGTTAGAATTTGTGTCAATTTCTTCTGTCAGGACACAACCACGGCCTTGCATCATATCACAAGTCCCTCACAGACAACTCGTAATGTATCATCTATTATTTACGTGCCTGATGGAAAATGCAGCTGGTCTGGCTTTGTGTGTCCTAAGTGTATTGTCTGCAACTAGTCCACCCTTCACAGCGGCATTTTGAATAATTGAGACCACAAAATGTTCAATCTAAAACAACTTAAAGGGGAAAATCGCCACCTTTTTTTATGTGGATGTCCATTCAGTGTTGATGGTACAGGTTGTATATTGAACCAATAGATTCAGTTTGTGCTGTATTGACCCTAAAAGCTGAGTTTGCAGATGCAAAATCTGTTGTTTTTATTGCATTTGAAGTGACAGTGACGTTGCAGGATGCAAGGAATATTTAAAGGCTGCTATTGGAGCTTGACTTTTATAGTCTCTGCCTCTGGATAGCCAGGGCCACCATCAGCACTGATTGGACATCCACTGATTGGTAGCGAATTTTCCCTTTTAAGTGTTTCTAAAAACACCATTCTGTTTTTCAGCAGCAGCAGAGTACAATAGATAAATTAAATTGTGTTCCTCTGTTTATGGTACTTAGTGCATGCACACAGTGTTTTGGTAAATTGGCTTGGAAGACACAGTGAGTTTGTCTGTGTCACCTGAACCCAGCCCGTCACTGAATGGTTTTGCTGTCTGCTGCCATTTACTGTACCATGAAGATCCTTCATACTGTCACTGTAGAATAATGTTTTCACCCAGAAGATGGGATTCATTTCTCTCTTCAACAAGCACTTGAGTTTGATGTGCCGTGCATCGCTGTTTGTGACGGGGTGTGTTGGGAAAACGGCAAGTTTCTAATAGGTGAGACAGTGTAGAACTGACCTTGATTCAGAGACATAGCCTCCCTACTGGACAGAATCAATAGTTTTTGCACACTGCCCTTAGTCCCAATCCTCTGCTCGGACACACACGTAAACACACACACACACACACACACACACACACACAGATCCATCTCCAGGCAGCGATCAATAACCATAATCTGTTTCTGCCCATCGCCAGTCATGCGAGCCAGGCTTTTAGTGTGTGTGTGTGTGTGTGTGTGTGTGTGTGTGTGTGTGTGTGTGTGTGTGTGTGTGTGTGTGTGTGTGTGTGTGTGTGTGTGTGTGTGTGTGTGTGTGTGTGTGTGTGTGTGTGTGTGATAGCAGAAAGAAGAGAGGGATGCTTGATCCTTTCAGTGCTGAAGTCTGTCATGTTCCCTCACAGGCTCGTGTGAGCATATCTACAGTCCCCCAAATCCCCTGAATGCCAAAACAAAATGTACATAATTTCAATGGATGTATACTGAAAACCTAATGGATATTATATCCTGTATGCACTCCTTTGTGTGCTGTTGCTGCACCGCCCCCCCCCCCCCCCCCACTCTGGCGCCATCATAATTATTACAGTCACTGCATTGGTAATGACACATTCTCACACCCCTCTTGAGCAAGTTATTGTCCCACTCTCGCTGTGTCTTTGTCCAACGGCAGTGCGTTCTTTTGTGTACTGTAAGATTCCTCACCTAGCAGAGATGAAAGTGCGCCTGTATGCATGATAGGATGTCGTGAATAGGATCTGCCATGTTAGTGTTGTCTCACATGAATTATTTAGCATCGCTGATAGGTCTAATTTGCCAGCTGTTGTGCCATAACTGTCGGCAGTCTCATAGATAATACTCAGCAGTCTATATCACTGTGGAACACAGTGCTTGACTGGGCACAGTGAGACGCCAAGCTAGTCATTATATGCTGGTTTCATGCAATGGTCTGAGCTGATAGGAGTATAACTAGCCAACTTCCTGTTTATGGAAACGGGTGTGACCAACTAAAAGGTTGCCAAGAGTTGTTTTTAATATATAGTAAAATTCTTCAAGGGAGGCCTAATAAATCACCATGACATGACGTGCAACTTCTATTAACTATCTAGTAGTGTATTTGTATTTACTGGATACAAGCCTTTTAGTTGGAGGCATGTTGGCTGTTGTGGAGCCGGTAGGTAGTTGGGGGTTGGGTTGGAGGCCATTTCTGAGTTGAAGTGTCCTGGCTTGGAGTTGGCCAGGGTGGTTTGGGTGGAGGCTGGCATTGGCTTTGATAAAGCGGTTGAGAGTTTACGCAGTATTTGGGGGGCTGCGCACAGAGGAGGGGTCTCTCCCCCACTGAATGTTTTAACCTAATCCCATTATCAGTGTAGCGCACTGCCTCCCTTCTCTTCCCACTCCTTAAACCCTACCCCCCTCCTGCCCTGCTCTCCAGCTGACCAGCTGTTCCTGCCGGGACTCACGACAATGTCCGATGTGTTCAGATCACTGAGTACCCCCCACCCTCCCTCCCTCCAACACGCACACACAAATATACAGAGCACAGTCCATGCACAACCAAAGCAATTGCCTAGCCCATTGCTGGAGCCTACAAGGGCCTTGAGGGAGGAGGGTGTTAGGTAGGGGAGAAGGGGGTAGCACTGGGGGTGAGGAGGGGGCAAGCACAGGCCTGTCAAACCAAGAGCCCTGACTCAGGAGGCAGCCCAGCTCGGATGGCATATGGTGTCTAGCTTCATACAACATGCAAAAGTATTCTCCCTTCGCTGTCTCCCCCCCACCTCCTTCCACTTCCCCCTCTCCCTGTCTCCCTCCCCTGCTGCTAATGCAGAATGACTCATAGCATTACTCTTTTTTTTTTTTTTCTCCGCCCCCCCCCCCACCCCCCCGACATCAGTTCCTCCTCCTCTTGCCACCCAGCCTGTAACAAAAGGCGTCCGCTGCATGGCACCCACACCATGAAAGCCCTGGGGGCCCAGCCCAGCCTGCACTCTGAGGTCTGAGCACGGGGGCCGCCCCTTTTAAACACAGGTAGAGCAGGCATGGAACCAGACAGCCAACAGCAGGGACCCAGAGCCCCGCCTGGGGTAGCGTACACACACTGCTGGTGTCAAACGGCTGTGCCTGTTAGTGTGTTTGTGTTTGTATGTATACGGAAGCTGCCTCTATTTTGTGGCGCCTCTGGTGTAACTGAAACCCGGGTGTGTCTATACATTTTTGAGCACCGTTTGTTCTGTTTGTGTCTAACTGCAACCTTTCTGAGAAATAAGGGTTGTCTTTTATTTGCCATAATAATAGAAGTGCTACTTTCAAGTGTAATTTAACTCCAGGGTTTATTAAGCTTTTGGATTTTTCCATTTTTTTCCCTACTTTTGATTAGATACTATTAATGAACCATTTTACGGTGGGATTGAGCTTTCAGCTGCCAGAATAAGCCAGTTTTTCTACACTACATAGAATAATAACAATAAAATAAGCTTTCAACTAGCACTAGTAGAAACGGCATATCATGGTGTAACCCCAAAAATGTCATGCTCTGTGTATTTTTAAACTTGAACCCCCACCCTCACCCCCCCTCCCCTTCTCTCGCCGTCTGTTATGCATTCATGTCTGACATCTGTGTGTTTGTGAGCGGCAAAGTGAAAGCCAGCAAGACTGCCAGTTTTGTGTGGGTCTTCCAACCGGTCCCATCCCCTACTCAAGCGTTTATCAGGTAGAATGAGGTAAACAAGACTCTCATAATGATGTCATGATTTTATGTATTTTTGACAACTGCTTGGCCTGCATCAATTTTAGAGAATATTAGTAGTTTCTATATGTGAATATATTAGAATTAACTTACTACTAATGACTTGCTCATGCAGAGTCTTGAAGAATTTCCACTATTATTAAATTGAACTCACAATACAGATCAGTTTTGTTTCATTGTTTACATGTAAACACAAGTATACATTCCCAAAGGGCATAGACAATTAATTAAGTTAAAAATGTATTAAAAACATGTCATCAGTGAAAGAAATTACAAGTGGTTGAGGGTCTTTTTCTACAGACACAAACTTATATTTCAAGTACAGAAAGCATGG
Source organism: Ophiodon elongatus (assembly GCA_016806645.1). Taxonomy (NCBI): domain Eukaryota; kingdom Metazoa; phylum Chordata; class Actinopteri; order Perciformes; family Hexagrammidae; genus Ophiodon; species Ophiodon elongatus. The sequence continues at coordinate 362,236 of JACSYO010001151.1, read as the reverse complement.
CAACACAAGTTGCTGTTTCTTTTAATGCTATGTTGTCATACTGCTGCTGAAGAAAAGTCTCCTAGTTCTACTAATTTCAGGCTCAATAGAGTAAATTCCCACCAATTGAACAGACAAAGAGGACAGCGCGACTTGTATTGCTTTTATTACGTTTTGTATACACTTGAAAGATGTTGGCCCAACAGTGAGTAATCATCACAAATTGGCGACTAATATGTAAAGGAATTACTGCCTGTGTTGGTTTGGATGTTAACACTCATCAAGACCCTACTCTTGGGGGGAAATGTCCTCGCTAAATATCAACAAAAAATGGAATTTGCTATAAAGACTCTATCTTGCTAATAGGTCAGCGGTCTCTGTGTCCATCATCCAGAATAACTTGACCCCCATGTCACCACTGGACTAGTACCGACTGCATTTCCGTTAAGAAGACATGTTCATTGTGATTGATGTGCGATGGTGCTGCTTCTAGCGCGGGTGTAAAAACCTGTCTGTCTGCTTTAAGTGATAAGCATCCAGCTAGCCATTCCATCTGTTCCCCCTAGCCCTGTTTAATTAATGAACTTTCTTTCTCCGCCCCGTTGCCAGCCAGCGCAACACTAAAGCAAAAGCTGTTAGCCCTCTCAAGTTATCCAAATGGATGCATGTTCTTGTCCCCCCCCCCCTCTCTCCTTCTCAATGGGCGCGTTCTCATTGATTAGTTATGTTTTGTTTTCCCCTCTTTTGTCTCAGGGTTCTTGAAGGGAGGGTTAATGAGCTTTCCTGGCAAGCTGTAGCGCTTGGAATCCAGGGATAAATGGGAATAATTTTGTTGTGTTTTTTTTTGGTTTTGTTTTTTTGTGATGGGCTTGGCAGAGATGTGAAGCCTCGTGCCACTGTGTGTGTTTGTGTGTACGTGAATGATGATGTGTGTTTGTTTGGATGTGTATGAATGGCTCTGAGGCAGGGTATATTGCATTTCGTCCCCGCTGGTCCATTATTCCTCTTCAGAAGCAGGGAAGCTGGAACACTCTTTCACAGTTGGGTCTGTCACTATTCATCTTTCAGCCGCCTCAGCACAACTCTTGTCCTGTCCTCCTTTTCCACCAAGTGCTCTCTCCCTTCCTTTATGTCCCCTCTTCCTTCCGTGTCTCTTGTTACAAGGCAGTGGACAGCCCTTTGTCCAGCTAAAGCTGCCCTCTTTTGTTTGTGCGGCCTTTTTTATCCTTGTGCTAATCGCCATGGTCGTGTGCCTGAGTTGGACCCCATATTTCACGCTCGGCTCTCCTTTGTTTGACACACCGCCCCTGATAAGAATCCCAATTCTAGGGCCTCTCTGATATTGAAATCCAACAGCGGCGTAGAAAGAGCCTTCAATCATCCATTATCTGTGCCCCAGTGATTACCATTCAATCTCCCAGGATCCAGGCTCCTCATCACCGGCCCCAGAGCTGCGGCGTCCCCTGAAAGAACCCGCATCCCTTAACGCCTGTGTCACACGCAAGCACATCCATAGACATTTCTGATGCCGTCTTGAGACAGCCCTGTATTGAATGCTGCTGGGAAATGTCAGGGAAATGTCACTCACCGTTCTACGCTGGAATCTCTTGGTCTCTGATTTGGCCCTGGTTTTTTTGGGACTCCTGTGAGGACACCTTGTGACATTATTGGGTTTCTTTGTCCCTAAATGGCCATTACATTTACAATTCACCTTTTTTTTGTCTTTTTATTTTTGGAGACTTGGACTGCTCTTTTTTGTTTTGCACGGGCTGCGTTGCTTTTAATGTCACAGACTTAATTGGCTGTTTTAAGAAGGAAATAGTTGATTATTTATAAGTTGCACATTAATGCCTCTTTAAATGGTTCAAAGGCAGTGTCTGCTCCTCTGCTGGCCTGTGGCCATTGTTCTCTTTTCGAGGATGTCCTTGTGCCTCGCAGCATTTGCATTTTTGCACTAAATGGTATTTTCTGCATTGACAGACAAGGCACAGCAAACAAAGCAATAACAAAAACAAAACATTTAAGTATGCGTCGCTGTGCATTGTCTACCTCTTCTTACAGAAAGCAGCCTTTGATGTGTTAATACTGATAGTCCGTGTTTTATTGTCAAGTGGTGGATCTGGCTGAAAGAGAAGCACTGAGAAATATTGGCCAAATCTTCCTGTGTCTCCCCACTGCAACAGGCTGTAATAATATTGAGTCGGATGTCGAACAAAGAGAAAGTGTTGTTGGTTGCAGACACAGGCACAACACATTCTAATTATTAGCTTAACAACTAAATGCATCTTTGTCATACAGTATTACATTAAAATAAAGATTGATACTACGCATGATTCTAATGGTAATGAAATTTAAGAAAAGCTTTGTGCCGCAGACATCCACTTATCCAACACTCTATGTTTAGATGCACAACAGCTCTCAGCACCTTTGTTTAATGTAGTGTACACATCTTCATTAGTTATGTATAGCCTCTAATTACTATTGATGAGACTCTAGCTGATTTGGGTACAAATCTATAGCTTTTGTTATTCTAATGAGTGTTATTTACCCTCAGATCTCTGAGCCAGGGGGCTTCGGAATGGGGCTTTGTGCAGGCAGATATAGCCGGGGCAGCTCTAGCTACACCCACTTGTTTTTGTATCTGCCGACTTTGACGAAATCCAGTTTCCCTCTCACCCCCCCCCCCCCATCACCCGTCTGCATGGACGTATAGCACTTCCCGCTCCTCCATCTGTTTTTGTCCCCCCATGAAAAGGTCCATTATAATCTGCAGGATGCACAGTTGATGTGCCGCGAGCTCCGCTTGAGCCAATCCAGGCAGTGCGCTGAACTTAGGCCTCGAATCCAAGAGGCTCCAACCCCTCCCCCAGGTTCATTTTGATTATCTGGGCTCTCTGAGATCTTCAGTTGAACAAGTTTTTATAACAACATTGTCTCCATCATCCCTTTCCCCCCCTATAAAAGCTCCCAGTCTGAATTGGGCTCTATGCGTGCCCACTGGATGATGGCAGGCTCCTGATTAACCCTGGAGTGACTAGCTAATGTCATTGAAGGAGGGCCACCTGGCTGTGAGACTGTACAGTCAGCTGCCACTGAAGGGCCAGAATAGGAGACGACCAGGTGTTGGGCTCCAGCCCCCCTAATTGTTGCCATGTAATAGCCTGCTTGACTGCACAATATAGCCCAGGGGCGAGGATTAGGAAAAAGCTGTTGCCAACACAGAAGTCCATTTTCTTTTTTGCCCAAGGTTTTGTGTGTGGGTTTCTCTCTGTGTGCATGCTTATGTGTGTATACATATATACATCCCCTTTGCGGTCGTCCTCATCCATTACAATTACAGCAGGTAGAAGACTGGGCCCCTTTTCCTGGCTGTTACCCAGCCCATCGCCATACCAGCATATTCATTTCAGACGTACGCCACAACTTGCTTTAGATTGGGAAGAATCTTAGACCCAAATATAAGTAACGGTAATTATTGCAGAAAAAAAAGTCACAACAAATTATTTCCCTAATCATATATCACATCCTCGACAACAACATATTCATCCATCATTATCATTTTGTCAAAATGATTTGTGGCAACCTTGCCTGACTGGTGTCTTCATATGATATTTTAAGGTAATCACAGTAGAATTGATTGAAATATGTCCAAAATGCAAACGTGAGGCCAAATTAAATCACTCTTGCCCCCAGTAACTAACCCTCTCTGCCCTGTGCATTCACCACGGCTGGGATCATATGTAACCCAGCGCTAATCATTATCATTCCCGCTAAATGCCTGGCATTTTGCATAAGGCCAAGCAGCCTAATTGGCCCGATGAACCTTTCACAGAAGGGGCAATGGAGGAACAAGAGACTTCACATGCAGCACTCCTTGGCGGGGAAGCAGACAGAGGTGCTTGGCGTTAAGGCATCACAGTTATTCTGACGCACATGCCACAAACATCATTAAAATTGCATAAGCCTCTGTTCATTTTGTTTTAATATTTCAGCAGTGCTTGTCTGAACAGTGTTACCATAGGGTTAAAATCAGAGCCATTTGGCATGACCCGGAGTTGGCCCACTCCACATTAAGTGTCAGAGTGGTTTTCTAGATGTGTCAAATAGATTATAGAACATCAGGGTACTTTGATTGCTGCCATGCTTCGAGGTGGGCACAGGTGGGTTTGAGTTTGAGTCTGTAGCCTGCTGATGATTATCCCTCTTTAAATTTACATCTAGAAAGTTGAAGAAAGAAGAGGTGAAATGCCTCATAAGTAATCAGATGGTTTTCAAGCGAAGTCTCGGTCGAGTGTGCCCTTCCCGGTTTGACTTTTTTTTATTAAAAGTTCAAATTGAGATCAGATAGATGCTGTTCTATCCCCTGTCTTGATTCTGAACAATTCAAATATCAGGAACTGGAGGAAAAAAATAGGACGCATATTCACCTCAGATAACTCATAAGATGCACACCTTTGTCCTGACCTAATAATGTTTCCAGATGGCTGAGGCATTCATGTCACTCTGGCCATCGTCACTGACAAAGGAGACCTTCAGAGAGAACTCTCACCCAGCCAGTCACAGAACTGTATCTGTTAATCTTCATCCCTATGAGCCTTTGCTCATCTTATTATGACTTTCTGTTAATGCACGGTGGGGGCCTGTGTGACTGTCTGGCTGTAATGGGCCTGTGTTTGATTAATCATGTCGATCCATTGTGTTTCACATCTAAGGCTGCTGTGTTACGACTCATCAATGGAGACCAGAGTCCTTTGAAAAGGAGATTGGTTACAGACTCAGCTCATCTGAATACACAAGCCCAGTAGGCTTTGATGGCAGTCATGTTGTGTTGAACAAATCACGCTACAACAAATTATGATGTCACCAGGTATCTTGTGGCTATCGTGTTTCTCTGTGGTGTGAGGATGACTTGTTGCTTTATCATTTATGTTCCGTGAACCCCCAACAATCTGTCCTAACATAGTTTAGGGGTCAACATTGACTTTGGTGTAGGTGCTGTTCTTATGATTTGTTGTGGCGCAGAAATCGATTTTTAGTGTCCCCCAGAGGAATGGTGGGCTTCTAGAGACTTGAGAAAATGGGTGAGTACTTCCTCCAGTCAGCTCATAAATAACCTGGTCATGCCAGCTAGCAGACATCAGATTGTGTCTGCAGCAGTGGCAAACCTGTGTGAAATCACTGATGGGCAGTGATGATGTCACAGGTTAGGAGTGATGTCACGGCCATAACTTCCCATCCCGCTGTCTGAATGCCAGATGGACGGTAGAGAGGTGTGGAGGTTGGAGCTTAGAAAGCTCTTGCTGTGGGGAAACTCACCCCTCAGGAGGTGTCATTAACCTGGGCTTACTGTTTGACCTGAATCCTTTGGGACTCTGAGCTCCAGTTTCCTGGAACCGCTCCTAATTAGGCCACTTGTTAAAACTCTTCTGAAACCATCTATTCCTCTAGAGCATCTGATCTCCTGTATGTCTATGCACACCCGGAAAATGGACACACAAACACCTCCACTCATCATAATGCATCTGTGACACATTCGGACATTTTCTGTCCTGCTGCTGTGTCTACAGCAAAAAAGCTGTTTAATGAGACACCAAGGTTTGAGTAGCTGCCATATAAAATGGGATTGGGACACACATGCATCCTACTGGCTAGTTTCTGTCATACACGCTCTCACTTTATCCATCTCAATCTGTTGTTCCTTCCCACTATGCCATTATTCCTGCAGCCAGCTTTATTGCCACATTCACTCTCTCTGTCCCTATCTTTCTTTCTCTCCGCCTCTCTCTGTCTAAATGTCTCTGTCTTCCTCCCCGTTTCCCCATAATCACCTCACACCTCTGAGGGCCTCTGCTGAGACGAGCTTCACACCTCAGCCCTCGCTGTGACAACAGGTACCGCTGGCACTCACCGCCTGGCCTCTCTCCAATCAACACCTGCTCGGCTTTATCCCTCTTTCTTTCCTTCCTCTTTTCCATTTTCCCCGCTCACTACTCTCCGTCTCCGCCGTCTTTCTCCATAGTTCCATCCCATGTTTTAGTGTCTCCGCCAATTCTTTTCCCTGTGTATCTCCTTCTTTACATTTCCCAGCCGCTCTGCCATTTTTCTGCCTCTTATCCCCCTTTTCCATAATGAGCAACAGATCATCCATATGCAGTCCGATCCATTTCTCCATAACAATGCCGCATGGAGATGGCACTGTGATCCCCTGTTGATTTAAACATTTTCATGTGACACTTGTCTGCTTTCATTACCTCATATGGTTGCAGTGTAATGACTGGCAACAAAAGCCCGTACGCAAGTCATTTAAAGGTGTGTCTAGCCTGATTTTTGCCACCAATCATTTTTCAAATCTGACACTTTTTCATTTCTAGTTCACCACCTAAGCACGAGACTTAACACCTTAATGTATTTGTATGGACGGACAGTATTTGTGTGATATACTGCTATGAGAGTGCATGTGGTATGAGGACGTGAGGCACTGTGCCTTTCAACAAAATATAATGACCACATCGGCTTTTTTACCCTGCTGCACTGGCACCGCGGCCCCCCCCCCCCCCCCTCCTCTCAACAGGCCAATTATGGGACTGCTGGGAGTCAATGGTGATGTGAGCTACTCCTGAGCTCTTCTCCTCACCAAGGTCAAGCTGATTGGCCCAGGTTAATGGGCAGATGTGGGGCTAAGAGAGGAGGGGGTCAAGCACCTAGAGGCACCCTCCACCTCATCTCTAAACTGTCCCTCTTCACTACAAGAGGCCTTTTTACCGCCAGCGCTTCTACAAACAGGATTAACCTTGGCTGCTGCCGTGGAGGCCCGAGAAGCGTAGGAGTGTTTCCTCCCCATGCATGGCAAACTTTTTGCTTTTTGTTATAGGGCTTGAGTTTTTTTAAAGGTTCTTCCCAGAATCCTACGGTGTGGCGGTCGGTCACGTGTCCCCTTTGAGGATAATGTAAACGTACCATTTATCCTTATTATTTTTATGTTGCGTAAAGGTGTTTTTAACTTGATAAAAACCTTTTAATCAGCATTCTCTCACAGACAGCGTTGACGGGGTAGCCTGCACAGTTTCTAATGAGGAAAAGGCATAATTCACAGAGAGGGACTTCTGAACTGCTGTGCAGTTCTCTTGATTGCTGAATATTGTTAGTGTATCACTAACGACTGGCACTGCCCCAACTAGCTTTCCGACTGCTGTGGCTAAACCTCTACTTAAAAAATGCACTCCTTGATTCAGAGTCTCTGAATAAATATTGCCCACTCTCCAGCCTTCCATTCTTCGCCAACCTTCGGCGCATATATTTAACAGTCATCTTTTTTTTAACCATTTCAATCTTCTTTCAGGGCCTACCACTCCACCAAAACTGCACTTACCAAAGTGGTGGGTGATCTTTTGCTTACTATGGACTCAGATTCCACCTTTGCACATCTATTACTGGATCTCAGTGAAACCTTTCGACACCATTGATATTTGTGTACTCTTTGATCAATTTGGTGTCTCTGGCCTTGAACACAGTGAACACAGTGCAGTTCCTACATCAAAATGTTCTGATGTGAAATATGGAGTACCTCAGGGCTCTGTCCTGTGGTTTGTTGTCTCCTGACAAAGACAAGGCCTGTTGAGGCCTTTATATCCATTTCAGTTAGTTGCTTATTCTTTGATTAGTTTAGGCCTTGTACCTGTTATCATGTTACCATTATCCCTTCAGCGGTAGTGGACTCTACGTCTAGTACTTATAGTCCATGTTTGTCCTGCTGTTTATTTTTCTATTATATCTTTGTCTGCTGTCGCTCTTCCTCAGATTTTCCTCATTTTTTTTCTCTTGTTTTTTTTTTACTTTTTTCCTACTGAAATTGGATTCTATGGATAGAGGGTGGAAACATGTGTGATTTGTGATCGGGGCTATATGAATACAATTGACTTGACCTGACTATGAAACCTTCCTCATCAAGCAAAGAGATTTTAGCCTAGTCACTCAACATGATAAGGGCATCTTTGACAAAAGGGGTCAGGCACCCTGCTGCACCCGTCATCTGACTTAGAAGTGGATAGAAGTGGAGCTTAAGAAGTGAAATGTCAGTATGGTGCATCTTAAGACCCCTTCTAATGCTCTATTGCCTAATCTAGACCTTCACTCTCTGCCCTGCCTTAATCAAAAGAATAACAATGTGATCCGTCTGGCTTGTTCATTCTGTTCATCAGAAAATGAGAGTAAAGACTACAAAACAAAAACACACTTCACAATCTTTCATTGTTTTGTACAAACAAAGCACAAAAAAAGGGTTCCAGTCTGGGATTTTGGACACTTGGACTGAACCCACTTTAGTCTTCACCAGTCTCTGAGTCCCTGCTGCTGACAGCCATCCCTACAGCATGATGGTGCAACCATTGCAATTCACCATGGGGATGATATTCCCTATCTTGTTTTCACCAGATATTGCACTGGTGTTCACTTGGCATTCAGACCAAATCCTTTTTTTTCCCATCATGCTCTCAGAATCTCTGAACTTCCATTTGGCAAACTCCAGATGGGCTGTCACCCGGTGGTCATTGGGTTCATCGTTTCCTGATCAAGATCTCTGTGACTTTTCCCCTAGAAAGAATTGGGATGGTTCAAAACAGTTTTCAAACTAATGCACTTGTAATAGTTATTTTAACGGAATCTGTGTTTTAAGACAGTTCTGTCTCATGGGTTTATGGAGCCGTTTGAATTTTATGGCTTGGTGTTTACTCTGGGAACTTTGAGACCTTTTACTGACAGGTGTGTGCCAGTCATTTTAACTGAAAATAGGTGGACTCTATAATGTTAAAAGGAATCATGATGTAGACTAATGGCAAACATTACCGCTAATGGTTCATAATTTTCTGTTGATTAACAATTGGCAGTTACGCATTAAGACGTGTTGCAATGCTCCACCACTCTGTTAAGTCCACAATGCAGGTGTAATACTACATTTTAACACCCAATGTTTATTGGGAAACAAAATACATTTGCACGTTTGTTTCTCGATGATACACACAATGTGTGAAAACACTTTGTGTTTACATTCAGAGTACCTTTTAAGTTGAGGCGTATTTTCTGAAGCCATGAACGTCCCTGCTGCCTGTGTGTGTTTAAAGGCTGTTGAGTGTGTGTGTGTCAGAGGCCAGTGGTGGCGTGAGGCCTTTTGTCAGCAGGGGGACTGAGGAACACAAAGACAGAGGCTGCATGGTCAGGATGCTGCTCTCCAGAGAGACACCAGTTCAGAGGTCAACATCGGCCCTTTCGGGGAAGTGTGTGCGTGGGTGGTGTGTGTTGTGCCTACTTATGCACAAACGCCTATGTGTGAGCATGTGTACGTGTCCACATGCACCGGGTGGGGTGACACGCGGCACAAAATTGATCCCAGTGGCATTTTCAGGACAGGTCCCTGTGGACGGAGATAGAAAAAGGGGAGCGAGATGATGATGATGAGGGTTGGTGGCGGTTGGCGATGGGGTCCAGCAGGGATGGAGCAGCCTGCTAATGAAGAGCCATCTGAGGCCTCCATTCACCTTGAACATGGGCCACTGCAGCTGCCCTGACCTTGGCTTTGATCCACAAAGATGCTTGACCCCCACCATTCCCCCAGAGCAACCCCCCGGCCATCTGGAAGACACACATGCATATGTATACATGCGTACGTGCACACACCCACCGATACATATGCATGTACGCATCGGCTGACTCATACACACATGCGCATATGCCTTTACAGGTTTCATGTTGTTGGAATCGGTCTCTGGTGGTGTTTTTCAGCAACATAACACCATTTGTGTTCTTTTGCATGGAAGCTTCATTTTGTGCATTTGGGCATTATTGACCTGTGCGTTTGTGTAGTAGTGTGTACACTCAAACATGACAAGCCAATCATAAGTCACCGGCTTTGTCACCAAGGAAGAGAGGGCAAGCAGAGGACAGGGTGGTTGAGAACCGTTATCCACTAAAAACACATTATCCCAAATGTGTAAATGTTGTAGTTAACAGACTGAATTAGTGCTTTAAACTTAATACTCCTTCCCCACCCACACAATGCCCTTACCACAACCTCCATGTATCGAGACATCAGTCCACTAACTGAAGTTGTTTCACATTGGGAGGTTTTTTTTCTTCTTGTTCCTATCCCAATGGTTGCCACGCTCCATTGGCATTGGTTTCTCTCTCTTCTCCCTAATAAGAATGCAGCGGCTTGAAACGTAGGGGTTCCTTAGAAATTCCCAAAGTGGCGCAACACACTTTCTTCCCACACACTGGCTTGTCTTGCTTGCCCGGTTCAGCTGTAAATGACAGTTATGTCACGGGTGACTTGGGTTGGAGTCCATCTCTGGAAATGTAGACCTGTCCGCAATTTCACGTACTTCATCCCTAGCTTTTTGAGAATAATTTAAAGCACAAAATATAGAGGGGCTTTTGTTCGACATAATGATATTGTCATTCAGAAAAGGATTTCACAACATCTAACATTTTCATAAAGTATAACATTTAGCATTTCGTGATAAATCATTCCAGAGAATCTTGTTACTTTCCCCCTGTAAAATAGGTCGGTGTCAGCGGGTTTGGTGTCCATGACATGGACATGGTCTTTGCATCACTGTTCTGGAAGTGTCCATTGATTAAGTTACTGCATGGAGGCAGCCGCATCTGTGCAAATGCAGGGGAACAAGCTGTGCCCGTGGCTTAGTAATTAGAGACAAGCAGAAAAGAGAGGGAGTGCGAGAGAGAGAGAAGGAAAGATTACCCCTCACTGTGCATCAGGTCTGATTTCTGTGCGGCTATTTTTTTACCCACAGATAGCATCGTACATTTACTTAAGTGAGCTGATTATGGCTCTCGCTTTCACTCATCTCCAAAATACCTTTTATTAGTCTCCCTCCCTCACCGCCAGTCTTTCTCCCTGGCAGCCTGTCCTATATTATCTCTTAGCTCTTGATAATTCTACACTATCTCCCTTTATTTTATTCTTTGAAGTTTTTTTTTTTTTTTTTTTTCTCTCACCCACTATAATCCATTTGTCTAACTTGGATAGAGGGCAGCGGAAGGAAGTGGTGGAGGAGAGGCGTGTGTCAGAGTCAGAGAGAGCGCCTGCTCCAGCTGGAGTCAATATTTGCTTTAGGAATCTCAATAACAGGCCTCCAGTCATCTGCATCTCTGATAATGGACAGCCATATGGCTCTGTTGACCCACGCTGTGCGCAAGGTTCTCTTTCTCTCTCCTCGTCCTCCCTTGTCTTTCATTGCTCGGCTTCCTTCTAACTTTTTCCCCATTTCTTTTCATTAAGTCCTTCCTTCTACTTTATTTTGTCTTCCACTTATCATCTATCTGGGCACATTTTGTTCTTTTACAAACGTCCTTTCTCTGTGTCTGTCATCCATAAAAGCCTGGATATGACCCACCACACAAAGCTGTGACCCAAGTTACCATGGCAGCAGAGACTGGGATGCCCACTCTTTGTCCAATACTGTTTCCAGCAAGTGGCAGAAAACAGTGATGTTGCATGTCTGGGTATGACTGGAAGACCGGCATAGAGCTCAAGAGGGAAGTGTTTTTACATGCTGCTCTGCTTCTCTTAAATGGAGATCCTGGCCTTGTCTTTTCCACTCCCCTTTTTTTACATAGTCTTTCTGCAAATTTTGTTTTCACCTACCCTCGCAAGTATTCAACTTTTACCTTCCATGGTTGAATAATGCTTTTCATGTTTTTGCCGTTTAAAAGACATGGACTGTGAAAAGACTATATTACACTTATTATTTGGTTCAAAGGGTGTGTGGAACAGAACATCACAACCATTTACGAGTATACAAACCCAATCCCTTCCCAAGCTTCCTCTGTTACTCTATCCTTTGTCTCAGTCTGCCCCTCTGTCCAGCTCTGTCTGTCCCTGTGAGCAGCTTGGCCATCGTACCCTCTGGTGCCTCCCGGCTCAGGTGCCCGTCACCCCCGCTTTGCCACGGTTCCCTCAAAGCCATTGGTCATGGCTGTTGGCCCCTGCTGTGGCGGCATGTGCCCACAGCAGGCCCCCTGCCCAGTCCCTGTCTCGTCCTATCTATCTAACCCAGACCAGAGCCTCTCGGCCCAGTCCAGCCTATCTCAGCTCAGCCTGGTTCAGCCTTGGCTTCAGCAACAGCCCAGTGCCACTCCACCCTGGCAGTTGTAATGAGATGAGAGGGAGGGGGCCTCTGTGTTGAACGACTAGAGGTGTGTGTGTGTGTGTGTGTGTGTGTGTGTGTGTGTGTGTGTGTGTGTGTGTGTGTGTGTGTGTGTGTGTGTGTGTAAAAGAGAGAGAGAGAGAGAGAATGCATGTGTTTGTCAAGCAATTTGTTAGGTGTCGTCTATCAAAGAAACATGGTCACAACAGACAGCCGTGAGAATAATCTCACTCATTGTCAAACACGCACACACACACTGTCACATCTCAAAAGTGCCATCAGACAGACATTTTTCGCTCCAGTAGTTCCCTGCACCATATTTTATCCAGCACTTGCCTCCATTCCACAACAGACGTAGCACGATTTATCTATGATAATGATATGATAATGGCCATCAGAATGTTTTCCACCCTCATCCGGCAGCCATTTTGCAGGCTCACTTATTTATTTATTTATTAATTTGAGCTTTTCCCCATTTCAAATCCGGCCATCCATCCATCCTGCATGCTGGCTGCCCAGGCTCCAGTCACTGCTTGTCACTCTGAATTTCAAATGGCTCCAATTTTCCCTCTGATGGCACGGAGAAGTGGCAGGCAGCACATCGGGGAGGGTGGTCCTAGACATGCTGCCTGCAGCAGGGTTCTATTAGAGAGAAGAGAGGGACGAGAGGGGGGAGAGGAGAGGTTTTTGAGCATCACGCCAGTAGTGATGTATTCTTTCTTTCTTTTTGTATGATCATTTTGGAGACTGCTTTCTTATTTGGGGCTGTGTGGCATGGCTGATTGGTCCATCTCTGCTTCTGGCGAGGTTGCTGATGTTGGAGGTGCCCTGCCTCTCGCTCTCCCAGCTCACTCTCACAATACATGTATGTGCAGTGCAGCACTGGGAAAAAAAAAAAGTGTAACTATGAACTGAAATGAGATCATTTTGTGAGGTTTTGGGTTTAATGACAAAGGAGGCAAAGAATAACTCTACCTTGCTGCCTTCGTCTTCTCCAACAGGCCATTATGTTTTGTTCCTTAACGAGCGTTAACCAGCTATGAGGAGCGGGCGCTCTACCTGGAGGCCATTGTTCAGAACCACAGAGAGGTCATGACCTTTGAAGACTTTGCCTCACAGGTCTTCTCTCCCTCTCCTGGCTATCCAATGAGTGGAACAGGTGAGAATGGAACCACACTGCACCTACGTCCTCCTTCATGTTCTTTCCACTCCATGTCTTTTGCTTTTCTCATTCCGTCTCCATCCCGACGTTGCTTCATCACCTCAGAGCATTTTCCCCTCCTGCCTTCTTTCGGCCTCTTGTCTCTCCTCCTCTTATTAGCCTCTCCTCCTCCTCCTCTACAACACACCTGTTTGCCCCTGTCGCCTCCTCCAACCCCCCTCATTCTCTCCACTCTTCTTCCACGCCTACGCGCACTGATGAATATCAAACGACGGAATCGGCTCTTCACGCCGTCCGACTGACTTCAAACACTCCGCTTTCTCCACTTCCTCAAGCCCCACTCACGCTACTTTGTTCATCTCTTCTTGTTTCAAACTGCATCTTTCCGTGCAATTACTTTCCTATGAATATAAGCAGCCTTGTTAAATGGCAGCCGCAGAGTGCACGTTTGTGTGTGTGTGTGTGTGAGAGCTCATCCACCAACACTTAGGGGATCCGACCGACAAACAGCAGCTCGCGGATGTCAGCACAGCACCCTTATCAGTCCATGATGAATACAATAGAGAACGTGTCTTATCGTGTCCTTCCTTCTTGTACCAGCTCTGATCGATCTGCAACAGCACTGAAATCAATACGGAATTGCACTTTTCCACTCTATTGGATCACGACACACATTCTGTTTTGACAAGGGTTGCGCTCCACAATACCACACCATAGATGTCTTGTCATTTTCAAAATCGGTTAGCGTTTACATGCTTTAAGGGTGGTTTAATATGTACGTGATATTTATATCCTGTATGATGGCATGTGAGAATTATGTGTCTGAACGTTCTAGTGTGTGAAGGACTTCAGATTCTCAGACGGCAGGTGTGCTATTCATTGTTGAGGGCAGCCAAGAGGTAGTCGGCTACATTACCATACTGTTTGCCCCTAAAATCTCCTCAGACTGACCTCTCGTCACCTCCTCTCATACCCAGCACCAAAGCAGCTTAAAGGGAGGGACTGAGGGGAAAGAATAGATACAGATGCAGAGGAACATAGTGGAGAGGGAGCTGGCAAAGGCGAAAGAGAGAGAGCAAGAAGTACGAGCTGACGCTGTAGACTATTTCATCGATGGGTTCTTTTGTAGCTGGAAAGAAATGGGTTAGAGATGTTAGCCAGGCTTGAGAATTATGTTTCACAGCATGGGACATGCACTGTGTCTAATGTGAGAGGCCATAACATAATGAAGTCTGTACGGCAGTTGTGTCACCCTCGCTGCTGCGGAAACTCGTTCTGAACAGCAATTTGTATTTCTCCGGAATCTACGTGTGTAACCAGATTACAAGATGAATGTGTGTGCGCGTGTGTGGCTGTCCATTCATATTCTATCCAGGACTCACTCGCGCCATACAGTACTGTAACACAGTCACTTTCTTGTACGTTAAACATTATAACGGGGCTGTTGAGCAATTTCAGAATTTGCCTTTGCTGCTGATGTTCGTTATTTTAAATACTGACAGGTTCATCTTGGGGGTCATTTGTCCAAACCCACAGAACTGTATTTAAATTGAAGTGCTGTTTCCAAAGTTAGCACATTTCTAACAGTGAATTTCCGCCAAAAAAAGATAATTCTAGAATATAGCTATTTTATTTTATGGTGCAGCCATGGAAACGTGACGTGTTCATTATAAGGATCAGTTGGCGTCACTGAAGTTCTGGGACAAGCAGACACAGAATACATTGTGTTTGTGAATCTGTGATTTAGTGTGAAAGAAGAGTTTTTCTCTCTAATTTTGAAGAATGTAACATTTTACGGAAATATCAAGAATTTATGCGAAATGTATTCATAAGAAAACACACACACACACCAGGTGCGACTACAGGGTGATATAAGGACATAAGATAACCAGCAAAATTCCCATCTGCCTAAGCTAAAAACCAGTAAATGTTTGGTATTTTTGCATAACAAAATGACAAACAATTATTAGTTTTGTTGCAGATACATTTTCTATCAATCAGTTGTTTAATTGACTTTGTCAGTTACTCCTAGCCTCCACAGTTGTGTGTGTGTGTGTGTTTTCATGTATTCTCCTCAGCTGTATCCATAACCTAAAGGCTGCTCTTTAGCTTTTCAAAACCATAGGCATGTATTTAATGCTTCAGGCCACATGAATAATGCATCCAAGTATCCTTTATCGTTGTGGTTAATCATCCTGATCTTTTGTGTCCCATCAAGCATATAGCTTCAATGTATCATTGACGGCTGGCCGACACTGCTTCTCATTCTCACCCTTCTGAAATGTGCTTTACCGCCCTCCTGTGTGTGCGTGTGTGCGTGTGTGTGTGCGTGTGTGTCTGTGTGTGTGTGCGTGTGTGTGTGTGTGTGTGTGTGTGTGTGTGTGTGTGTGTGTGTGTGTGTGCGGGTTTGTCCATCCATCTGTCTGTCCGTCCATCCTGCTCTGGCTCCCATTGCTGCCACTAACATGTCATCCATGCTCCACGACAGCGTGCAGGCGTTGGCCGGGGATGGTTTGGGACATGGAGTACCCCTGGGCCAAACTGGACTGTAAGACTCTGCCTGCTTCCTCCACACTAGGCATGACGCCCAGCCACAGCCCACCAGCATCCATCCATTCATTCATTTAGGTCACTGTGAACCCCTACGCCATCATCAAATAACCGGGGGCCGCGCTTGATTTAGCCCTTTTTGTAAAAGAAAAAGTAGGGCTCAAATTACAAGTGCGGGTTCTGCATGCTAATTGCTAAATGACGCGCTCCCTCAGTGTTTCACCGCTTCCCCGTGAAAAGGCATTTAACCCCCGGCCCTCTCCTGTCATCTATTTTTTTGGCTTTTCAGCATCCTCCACAGCGTCGTCCACCGTGTTCCTGAATGCAACCTCACTTTGACCCTGTAACTTCACACCGGCGTAATGGCTTCCTGCATGAGCCAGTCCATCTGTCACACAGACGGCGCTCCGCCCTCGTTGTGATACACCTGCACTGCTTTGCTCCGTTTTTATCGTTTATGCTGTGTGTTTCCATCCTCTGAACGTTTTCGAATTAATATTTTTTTTTTTACTTAAAATCTCCCATGACCCTCTGAGGTGCCCCAGCATCTTTTCCTCTCTCACCCTAACCCTTTCTCATAGTAACACCGGTGATACATTTTTCTGTTTGTTGCCATGTGACCTGCCCACCATTCATGCTTTGGATTTCAAAATTGCCCTGATTTTGAAATGTGTGAATTGGACAGATTAATCAGGTACCATCAGACATTACATTATGGTCTTAAAGGTGTCTTCAAGAAAAAAAAAATGGCACTTGATGATTAACGCCTCACCCAAATCAGTAACCTTGTCTGACTTTTCAACCCCTCCAGTGACGACTAACCTCGACGCCACACAAGCTGTCTGAAAACCCCGCTAGTCCAGCCCTTTTCAGTGGCGTTGTGTTGTGTTGTGTTGTGTCGTGTCGTGTTGTGTTGTGTTGTGTTCCGCTGCAGTGTGGTATGGTGTGTGTCTGTGTGTCCACTGCTCTCTCACATGATGCTCTACTCTGTTTTTCCCTTGTAGATTAAAAATATCTTAACGGTCCAAATACTGTATATGGCGAAGGTAAGCCCCGAGTCAGACCGGAAGCTTGTTTCCGTCCAGCGGCCTACCTACCCCTCGCTCGATCACTCATCCTGGCTGTTCTCCACCCCCCCCTCCCCCCCTCCTCCTCCTTTTTCCATTCAGCACTAACCAAGCTTTACTTACTGAGTGCTCTGACAAAGAGAAGGGGACAGAGAAATCGGGCTGTTTATTTGGGGGGTGTCCTACTGTTTAGGCCAGGCTGGTAATTGAAAGTGATGCACGGTGGGGACAATTAGCACCTGACTAAGTAGCAGCATGAACAATACGGCTACACTTCTGGCCCTCGCTTCTGCATGTGGCGCGCCTTTATCTCTTCCCCCAGCAAACACTTTTCTCTTTTCTTTCATTCCTTCTCCCCCCCCCCCCACCCCCCCCCATTTCCTCCTGTTGGAGTGTGCCTGTTTGCCTGGGGCAGACTCTGAGACTAACACCTGCCGCACTGGAAGATGTCTTTGTCATCTAAAGCCTTGTTTGAACTGCTGCGGAGGGGACCAATGGGATAGCGGGGCCATTTAAAGACCCTCTTTGTTTTCCTTCTCACTCAGTCTCTCCCTTCTTCTTTCCATTTTGAAATCAACCTCACCGAAAGGCAGATTGGGCTGAGTAAAGAGCGGAAATGCTGGGTTCTTATGACGATAATAATGATACATTAGCTCCTCTGGATCTGGGTTATTTTTCCACTCAGTAACTTACTATGAAAATTAATTCTTGCATAAGACCATACAGTGAGGAACGACGTTTTGAAACTGATGTAACCACAGTCATTAAGTGCCTCGGTGGGAGTGATGACTGTTTAGTGCAGCATGTTTTAATGGCTGCTAAACGAAAAGGGAAGTCTGTTGAGTGGGTGGATAACTGTACCACACTATTGTCTGTGTATATTAGCTGTAATAGGTGGTTTCCTTCATCCTGTCCATCATGTGTCTTTACAGCACACACGGACAAAGTTTAGTTTATAAAACAAAGTGTTTACTGTAGGAATGAGTTGAAGAATACGGGAATGCGGGATTTGTTCTGTCCATTGGGCCGGCCCACATGTTTAGCCAAGCCCATCCCCTTTTCTTTTTCTTTTTGATTCATATGCAGATTTGAGAATTCATGTTGGGGACCCCCCCCCCCTCACCTCCCTCCCCTCCCAGCCCTTCACAATGCACACACCCAACGTTTCATCCGTAGCCCAGCCCTCCTCTCCCAACGAGCCGCAGCCCTGGATGCTGCCGGTGTCCACTGTGCTGCTGAGTGTCTGTTACTCCAGCCATCTGCCATTCCTTTTAGCCACTGCAACTTGAGATGCCTCAGAAAAATGGCAGGAAATAAAAGGATAGGAAAGAAAATAGGCAACCAGATGCCATCTCGACAAAGCAGAAAAAGTTGTTTAAACTGGGAGCGTGGGGGCCGAGGCGGGCGGGCGGGCGGGTGGACGGGTGGGAGGGGGGCGGGCCCAGGGTCTGGGTTTGGTCAGGGGCACACTGAGGAAGTCAGGGCAGCGTTCACAACACTTGATTGTCCTCACCAGCGTTCCGTGCCCACCTCCCGGCTTATTACAGTTTGCCGTCCCCTAATCATGGAAGTGAAGTTTTTGAAAAAGGACAATGGGAAGGCTCCACATGTTCACAACAAGAGCATAATGTGCAATTTTGTTTTCATTCAAAGCATTCTGCTGTCACACTGTGAACTGAATACTTTTTCTTTTCTTTTCTTTTTCTTTTTTTTTTGCCCGTAGATGCAAAGGTTACCTCTCATTTTTTTTAATATCATATAAGCATCTGGCAAAACCGTATTGGGAAGAAAGGCAGCTTCTCTTCAACAAGCTTTGCTTTTTCACAGTATATCGTTTCTGAAATATGTTTGATTCGCTTTCTCAAATCTATATTCTAATGACATTAAGGGGTGGAACAAACATTGGAGGTTTTGTGAATGTTGGTGAAAATCCGATGAACTGGGTAATAATTTTGGTTGTGGGAGCAGTGACATGCATGACCAAGCATGCTGGGATGAACAGCAATCACACAAAGCCCAATGAACCCCACTGCCACGTCTAACCGTCTCTCTCTCTCTCTCTCTCTCTCTCTCTCTCTCTCTCTCTCTCTCTCTCTCTCTCTCTCTCTCTCTCTCTCTCTCTCTCTCTCTCTCTCTCTCTCTCTCCACCGTTGTCTTTTCCTTTCTGTCTACAAACTCCTTGCCTCTCTCTCCCAGGCTCCTTCACCGGCAGTGCGAGCACAGAAGCCGGAAGCAGCGCAGCAACGACGACGGACTCTGTCGACCAGGTTTCTCCCACAATGCCCCGTGCCACAAAGAACCGAGTTTCCGGAAAACTCCGCCGATCAGCCAGCGCTATAAGCAAATCCTCCAACTGAGCTCTTCAACCCCCCCCACCCCCCACCCCACCCCACCCCGAGTGCAGCCTTTAATCTTTTCTCGAAGAACCTCAAAACACCCAGCCGTGACTGCAAGAGTTGTCTTTTTTTCGCGTCATATAAACATGTAACTGGAGCATATTGCAATTTTTTATTTAAGTGGCAATCATTGATTTCGTTGATACATTTCCATTTGTTGTGGTGTTTAACTGCTCAAACGAGATGGACATGTGACTAAGCTATTTATGTTCACCCTGGTGGTTTCAGCTTAAGAATCAGCAGCATAGGAAGACGTAGGAGTCTTAAAGCAACCTGTGATAACAATGTCATTTTTATTCTCATTTTCTAGTGCAGTCTTGGTGCACTGGAGAAGAAAAGTTCTTACTATAGTAAGGGAACGGGAGCCTGCTTCACTTTGTTTCTATCTCTCTCTATCTATCTCAACACTTAATGCGATAAAGCACTGAATGATACAGCTGTAAATGGCACCATGCTGAAACTGCACAAAAGATTGGTATCCATTTATAGATGTGTCTGCCTTTTATACCTCCTTCTGCACCTGCCACAACCTTTCTGTGTCAAAGATAACCACTTCAGTCGGTGACAGGATGATGTTGTTGTCGTCCTGCTCGTTAGCACCAGTTTGGACTATGTTGGTGGAGCGTCTCCCCTACACTGAAAAGGAGAAAACACTGATGCATGGGGAAATGCCTCCCCGGAATGATTTGTACTCACTGCACTACCACACAGACTTCCCGGGCACGGAGTCCCTGCAGTACGAGCAGTCAGGGGCTTTTTTTTTTAAATTGTTTTGAACCCAGAGTGGACAATCAATGACGTCTTTCTAACTTTAGCTGAAAAGGAAGAAAAAAAGAAATTTGTTTTTGTTTTTTTTATCATATTAATTTTCCTTTTTAAATGGATTCCGATAGATTGTGTCATGATTTGATTTATGCAACTCTGCTTGAATGAGAAAAGACTGCGTTTGTAATTGTTTTCTGATGTCGTTAACATAGGCTCATGTCCGGTAATTGAATAAGTTCCTCCTGTCTCTTTCCTCTGCGATCAGTTCCCCTGTCCTGTGAAGCTGAAGACATCGACATTCCAACGTTCCCGACCAATGTTTTTGCACTCGCCGTCATTGATTTAACTAGCATTGAATGTTTTTCTTTGTTCTTGGATGTAAATTGCTTTAAATTGTATTTTGTCTGTTGCTGGATGTATATAGAAAGGACTATTTGATGATTTCTTTTTCTTTTTTTTCCTTTTTGGCCTGTTCTGTTATATTATGTATTCTTGTGCTGTTTGGAGGAAAAATACCGCCAGAGCCTCAGGTGAATCTTACCTCCATGCAGTGTGTGTGTGTGTGTGTGTGTGTGTGTGTGTGTGTGTGTGTGTGTGTGTGTGTGTGTGTGTGTGTGTGTGTGTGTGTGTGTGTGTGTGTGTGTGTGTGTGTGTGTGTGTGTGTGAGAGAGAGAGATTCGGAAAGAGCTTCTCACAGTGCCTGTGTAATGTCTGTCCTGTAAGATGCTGTCCAACACCACCTTCCCTTCCCATAATCAGATTTTAGTTTCTCCTCTTCGTAGTCTGACACAAACCATGGACACCCTGCGTCACATCTCCCCGTTAGCAGCGTTAAATCAAAGTGTTTTTTTGTTTTCATCCTCTGTGTCTAAAGGTCAGTGTCTTGTGCTTCCCACAACAAAAACAACAGCAGATGGATTTTGAATTGCGGGGTTCTCTATTTAGTCTTTATTACAGGTGGTGTGCTGCTCCGTCTTTATCTGTGAATGGATCAAGTGGCACCAACTCCTCCCCCTCCGCTTTCCCATGATCCTCTCCCCACGTCGCCTCCTGAGGCCAGAGGAGGGGTGGCTGTTCTGGGTTTAGGTGGCATGCCAGAGCTGAACTCTAACAGCCCTCCTAGCAACGGCCAGGCCGACGCTCTCACTTCTCCAGCCTGCCCACTCGGGGTTGTCATGGTAGCCAGGTGTTTTCACCCCACACACACACACACACACACACTGTGCACTCACACCCTCTGAGGGCTCCACCCAAGCTGCAACACTATCCCCATCTGTTGCACTACTATGCCTTACTTTCCCCCATGCGCTCCTGTCATTTTTCTCTCTTCCCTCACACGTCGCCTCCTTTTGTTTGTTTATTCCCCGAGCAGAAAATGGGGAATCCAAACAGCAGGAGGATGGACGGATCCATTTTTTAAAAATGTTTTTGCTTTTGTTTTTTGAAGAATGTACAGATATATAGGCCTGGATCACATCTATGTTTTTTTAATTCCCCCCCCCCAAAGCCACTTGAAGGAACCGCCCAGGATGCTGGTCTTAAAGATTGTAGGTTATAGATGATGTATGTTAAAAGGGGTCTGTGCTCCCCCTTTGGTGGCTTAGTCGCTGGAGATGTTAGATTGGACCAAGATAAGGATTGTGTGTCTTAAATACGTGAAGATAATAAACTAGTGTTAGGCCTAGTATGTTTGTTTTTTTCTTTTCTTCTCATTTCAGAAATCCTTGTACATTGTGTCAAATTTGAGGGCTTGAGCGCCTTCTGAATATAAATATATTAATGCCTGTAATATAATCTTTGTATAAGAGAAAGAGGAAAAAAAAAGCTTGAAGATTTCATCATTACTTGTCAACATATCAAACTGTTTTTAACGACCGAAGTCCTGCTATCTTTATTAGAAATGTGAAAATTGAAACATTTCATTAAATCAATTTTAAATTCTAAGTATGTTTGTCCTTTTTTCCTGAGAGAGAGAGAGAGAGAGAGACTCTGTTACCATGGGCTTTCTGACCCTGGCCCAGCCACGCTAGCAGCAGCAGGGGTAACCTGACCCTCCTCCCATCTGTCTCCCCTGCTGCTCAGCCCTGCTTAGGGGAGGCCAGCATAATGGAACCTCACCAGGAGGTACAGGTGCAATGGTTGCAGCACCTACGGGTGCCCTGCCTCGCCTGGGTCACATAAAGACGCAAGAAAAGCACTTGACCGTAATTGGAGCCCCTAAAACTGTGTGTGAGAGAGAGGGTGAGAAAGGAGCCTCTAATGTTACCTCATCTTCCCCCGGTCTGCCTCGCTCATTGACTACGAGGTGGTTTACAACACAACAGGCAGGGTCTGGGTGTCCCAGACCCTCTGAGCTGACATGCTCTGTTATTACTACCCGATTGTATTATTCCATGTGTTTAATATTTCACACCGCTCCCTGTAGTCCATCTTCACACTTCAAATATCTCTCTGTCTTGATGTATTATCACTGATGCCTTAAGGGGGAGTAACACTCATTTAAAAAGAAAAAAGTTTGTGTTATTCCTTTTTTTTCTTTTTTGAAGGCCTTGGACAGGTTTGTGGTATTAATGAGCAGGAACAACTCCTGTAGTAGCACCAAAAAAAAAGGGAGACACAGGAGATAAAGTCAGACAGTGTAAGTGGGATTTTTTTTTTTTTTTCTTTTTTTTTTTTAAATCCTTTTAACAAAGTGAGCATTTTTTTCCGGACAGTGATAATGCTCTGAGTGAGCATACTGCTGACAGCATGTGTCTATAGGTCTGAAGAGACACAGTTGGAGGCTGCCTGCTAAATTACAACTGACTTAACGCTTTACAGGTGCTGGGGGTCAGATATGGAGCCAACCGAGCCCTCGTGTGTCCTAAATCAGCACAAATCGAGCTGCATGAGTCTTCCGAAGCAGACAGATGTTTTACTGCTCCAGAGGTGAGTGTGATCCACCACCTCTTTGTCCTCCTGTCATGTCCTGACATGGTATTAAGGAGGGAATTTATGATTAGCCTCTAAGTGCTTCTCTGTGGCAGCAGCGAAACGGCGTCTATTGAGCCACTGCTGCTATGATTTACTGCGCATCGGTCCGATAAACTGGGGGATCGAAGGCTCGTCCGAGGGGCTCCTGGGGGTTCTTTTTCCTGTTAAGGACGACTAAATAGATTCTTAGGATTTTGGAGTGTGGCCCCGATGCAGGAGATAAACGGGAAGTTTAATGCTACTGTTGTTCAAACTTTAAGGGTGTTAACCGATGCTGTTATTTGTCATGCTTAAGAAGAGCCCACCTCCGGGAGTCAACTTTAACGGGCATGGAAGCAGGATTGAAACTGCCTTTGAACAATTGTGTGTGGGATAAACTGTAAAAATGTACCTTTCATTTCTTTAATGAATTAAGGTCCTAAATCCATACATTACTTAGAAAATAACCTCATACGTGAAGTGTACAGATTTGTCTTAGTTTAAAGGTAATTTTGAAAGCTCTTTTACGCAAAATTGTACGCAGAATAATTGTCTTAATTTGGGTCCTGAGAATGGCACCACAGAAATCCGAGGCCTTATTCCAACATCTCAAAGTAGTCTATGTCATATTTAATCTGTTCTACTTGTATTCTGTTCCATGTCGTCATGATTATTTTTTGCCATATTGGAAATAATTCCCCTTAGACTTCCCTAAAGAGAAACAATTCAAAGAGACACATCCTGGACCATCAAAACTGGGATCAACACGGGTATTATTTAAACACTTAAATGGTTCATGTCTTCAACACAAAACTCCCTTCAGAAATATGGGGATTATTGTTTCGAAATAAAGTTCATTACCCTCGTGTACTTTTTCACTCCGAAAAAGTTAAGCCACCCAGAGACACGTGTCCTTTTGAAAATATTTTATTTCGATAGACAACAACGATATACACATACAATCAAAGCGCTATAAAAGCCAACATTTAAGAAAAATAACTTGTCCTTAAAAAAGATTGCATCTAAGGTAAGAGCTTTACGTTTTTTTTTTTTCTTTCTTTTTTCAAGAGCTGCGGAGATTGAAGATTAAAACCCGACCCACGACAATTATCACAACTCGTGAATTTGACCCAAAAGAAAAACGAAAAACAAAACAAAATAAACATTTTGGCTATACGACATGTAAACTGCCAGAACGATTCACAGAAGAAGTCACAACAAACACAACAATAAGTTACATAAAATAATTAGAATAAATAAATAAATAAACATATGATGAAAAATATTGCAACAATTCTTCAATAATAATAATAATAATAATAATAACAATAACATAATAAAATATGTGCCAGCATTCAAAATGAAAACAGTCTATGTTGACTTTTTTTTTTTTTTTTAAGGCAGTTATACAGCGGGATTTGGATGTGTATGTAGGCTATGTCGGACTAGGCTTATCTGTATACTAAAGGCATTCGTGGTTCTACTAAACAGGGAATGCTTCAGTCACTCTCTTTTTCCCACCAATTCAAAATTGACAAGTTCTGTCGTCCACAAACTGGCGTAAAGCTACAGCGATAGAGCGATCACAGTCAGTGGATCCGAAAGGCTTTGATGGGGAAAAGGATTTCTGAGAATTGTAAGACATTTCTTAGGTCTAGAAGCTATCATTGAACACATGTGCTGTCCTAGAAAAATACCCTTTTAACAGTCAAACTAACGCTTTGTATTCTTTTTTTTTTCTTTTTTTCTTGATAAACTAATTTGAGAAAGAAAATCTCAAAATAGGCCTATGTGTAATTCAAATATAGAGAGAAGCATTCAACAATCACTGATTGGCATGGAAAAGACACCTCATTAAACACCACTTAAACATCAAACCGCCCTGCCTTTCATTGGCCTAAAGTTATGGCGGTGAGCATCACAAACTCTTCTTCTTTTTTTTTTAACCCCAAAGCCACTTTTTTTTTTATTATCATTATTCCCCCCACCCCATCAAAGGCACAAGTTGAGTGTTGTCTTTAGCAGGCGGGGCGCACCGGCATCTGGAGCAGGATCACCTGCCTATTCTCCGAGGGGTGGCACTTGTTTATGTGCCTGGTGAGCCCCGGCGAGCTGTACAGAGTGGCGGGGCAGTATTTGCACGGGTAAATCTGGGAGGAGTGCATGAGGCGCAGGTGTCTCTCCTGGCCGGCCCTGCTGGTGAAACTCTCCCCGCACACCGGGCACAGCAGGCAGTCCACCGGGCTCAGATTGAGAGGGCTTTGGTTTAAGGCTTCCTCTGAGGATGATGATGATGATGCTGAGGAAGAGGACGAGGCGGAGGAGGAGGAAGAGGATAAGACCGGAGCCTGCTCTGCCGGGCGGTCGCCGGTTTGAAACCCGTGCTCCTCCAGCACTTTCTTTTGCAAGGCCTGGTGAGCCATGATGTGCTTTCTTAGGTATGCCTGTCGCTTAAACCTCTTCCCGCAGTACTGGCAGTCATATGAGCCATCTTCAGAGCCCGACTCGGACAGACCTGGGCTCGGGGTGTCTCTGTCACTCATGTCTTTGGCTTCGTCGGTGACTGACTTGACACCTAGCGGTGGCATTTTGGCCGTTTCGGGTTTGGCGCCCTGCGCCGGTGGCATCGCCGCTGCGCCGGTGGTCCGGGGTTTGTGCCAGCGGCGATGAGAGGCGAGGTTGGCTGGGCAGCTGAACATCTTATCGCACTCGGGACACCGGTACTCGACCCTGACGATGCGGGAGCACTTGTGCTGAGCCAGAGAGAAGGGGTCCGCGTACGCCTCCTTGCACAGCTGACACACGAACTCCCCGAGAGGCTTGTTTCCTCCGGAGGACTGCGACCTCGGCTTCACCTCCAGCGGCCCCTCTTTGATTTTGAGACCAAGCACGGGAGAAGTCGTCATCTCGTCTTCAAAGTTGAGTTTCCTAATGGCTTTGGGTTTCTTGGAGGCGGGTTTAGATTTGCGCTCTGTGCCGTCAGCTGCGGCTCTTTTGGTGGCGACCCGGTTGCTCGGTGCCGGGAGGCTGCTGCTGGTGGTGCCGCTGCGGCTGCTGTTGCTGGTGCCGATTTTCAGGTCGACCGGGGCGTACAGGAGGTGGTCCAGGCCTGAGAGGGAGGCAGGTGTCGGGAATGACTCGGCAGAAATCGGCGAGCCCAGATTGAAACTTCGCTCAAAATATCCCCTGTCGTGCTCCTTGCTGATGGGCCGGGTGGGGCTGTAGAGGGCTTGGCACACCGCCTCTGGGTTGCCGAACTGTACCGGCTTCTCCAGTCTTGGCACCGGCACGTCAGCTGCTCTGAAATCCGGAGATGCTGCGGCGTGGTCTGGACTGCACGCCACGGACATCGGCGGGGAGGGGTCCACATAACTCGGAAAGGCAGCTGGGGTGGGTTGCTCCTGGAAGTCATCTTCGTCTGACCGAGTCCTGTAGGAAATATGTGTAGATTTCCTGTTTCTTTTTACCAGGAATCCTTTGGGCATCTTGGCGAGTAACAGCGGAAAGGCACTTCAGGGAGGTGGGCGAAGTCTGGAGTATCCAGGTTTGTTAAAAATATGGCAACTCTAGAAGCTTATGGGACTTTATCTCCCCGGTATATCGATTCTTCTGTTGCTGAAATGTTTTCGTCTCCAAGGCATAGCTCCACTCTTTTTATGCCGGAATGATGCTATTGTTCTCGCCCCCCCCTGTTGCAGAATCCCCGACCAATCAGATGAAACCTGGATCCCAGTGGATTGGATTGTGGGAGGGCTCAGAGCCGGGGTTTGGTGGATTTCGTTGGAGGATGTGCGGATAGCTTAGCAGATGTACTGGCGGTTTATTACATTAATGTGTGCGCTCAGCCCCTCCCCGACAGAGGCACACGACGGGACCCTCCTCTTTTTACGGTCTGATAGGCCCCTATACAAATGCACACGTGCCATGGCTTTGTGGCTCTCCTCTGGGGGCCCCGTAGCTGCCAAAAGGAAATGTCCGTCACTGCCACAATCATCACAATTTAGAATTAAGACAGGGATGAGACAAGCTTGGTTAAATACAAACCCAAAGCTGTGTTTCTTTCAATTTCTGCTGTGGTGTTGCTCAAAGAGACAATTCACCTAAATAGGCCCAACTGTGAGGACCAGATTCTCTCAGTTCAGTGTGTCATGTCAATTTTCTTTTACCTCCACACGAGTTGTTTGTTTTCTCTACCCACGCTCCTCTTTTACGCACGACCGTTGCGCACATTACGCGTGCCTTCCAAGAGGCCAAAAATGTTTTATAGACCTTTATTTTATTATGTCTTAAATAAACACTGTAGAGGGAGTGTTTCTTTATTGTAGGGCACGTGTCTGTCTCGGTTTAACTCGACATATAAATCAGACATCTCGCTGCATACATAAGTAATAAGAAGACCCTCTGGTCTTTGTGCACAATAGCCACGTCTGCCCGTTCTTGAATATCCCTGTCTTTTCTTTTTTCTTTTTTTTTTTGTCGTTTGAAAGGCAAATTGACCTCTTAACGGGACTCACGGCCAATCTGGCCCACAGATAGACGCGTGCTGGGCGGAATCAGTGCTCCAGACAAAGAAGGCCGCAGCCGAGGCTTGTGTAGCAAAATGCTGCACAGATATGCAAAGCTAAAGTGAAGCTGCTGTTGTTTCTACATACAGTGTGGAGCTGTAGTTTGTGCAAATACGTGCTGTGGTCAGGATGGTAATTGTTGATTTTTTGGGCTCAGTTCGCTGAAAGAAGTTTGTAAGCTTCAATATTAAAGTTCACATTGAATCCAAAGTTAAGCAAGTAAAGATGTAACTTTAATAATTTCTTAAAAAAAAAAAAAACTCCGTCTCTTTAATTCTGTCATGTTCCGCAGCCTCCTGACCGTCCAACAAAAACATCTTTATTTCCGACGACTGTCTGTGCCTAATTTTCTCTACCAGTTTCTGTGCATACCTCATATATTGTGTATTTGTCTTTTTTCCCCCCTCGTTATAATGGCTAAATGTAGGCTGCAGAGCGCCACTTGGCAGAGAGTGCATTCTTTTTCCTTTCACTCGGCAGACCAGGGAGGAATTAATCTCCATCGTCGTGCATTGTTCCCCTCATTTGCATAAAGCTGCACTATGACCAAGTCAAATAATTACACAATCGGAGCTGAGCCGCAGGCCTGCGCCTTCCTTTCAATAGGCCTCTGTGTGCCGGTGCCTTCTCACCTGCCTGAAAGCACACCGTTATTTTGGTTAGATTAGAGTAAAATGACACATTTGCTAAAACAAGAAAATACATATATATATATATATATATATATATTGAATTAGTTAAAGATAGAGATCAAACTGTGGAAACTTTCAATGATTTCATTCAGTGACTATGTTTGAACATATTTTTTAAGTATTCCTCGAGAATTATATTGTTCTGTAAAGTTTGTACGTCACTATACTGCGTTCTTAATTTTTTTTTTATCCTGTTTTGTTTCCCCTGTTTTCGCCTATTCGTTTATATTCTCCCCAAAATATAAATATTATGTTCAGTGTGTCTCGTGCTCGCCTCCTCTCGCTCTGTTACTTGTTGTTCTTTCAGCCTGCACATCTATTAGTCGTGGTTTGTTGGGACTACATGCTTTGATGGCATTTTAACGAGTTCCTCTTTCCCCCGTGATAATTTCTGTGGGGTGCGTGGGCCGGTGTGCGCTGCTCTCGGCCACACAGACGCATGCGCGTGTTTGATCAGTGGCGCGTGCTGCACTGGCGGACGGGAAGCATAGGCGCCTAATTAGCATACAGCTGCAGCTGCTTTAATGCAAGCTCAACTTCATCCTCCTAAACCTTGTGGCATGCTGTAGGATTTTAAATGTTGTTCTCATTTTCCTCCTGCCTGTAGGCCATGTTGTCAATCTAATTTATCAGATGATGTTATAAAAGTTAAAGATATGAATAAATCATGTTTTTAAATTATTATTATTATATATATATATAATTTATTTTTATTTTTATTTTTTACCGTAGGCCTAAATTTGTTCAGCTTTCTACAAATAGTCACTTTAAAAAAGACGGCTAAGCTGTCGCAGGTCTGATAGTTCATGACTTAACTGTACAACCAGAAGTTTGAGTTGAAGCCGTATCCGTTTCCGAGCGTCTGGTCTCCGAGCCTGTTCTTACTTCATTGCACCACCTACAGGAGGAAGAATTAATGCTGAGGACTCAGGGGAAAGTTGAGCTCCAGTATCCAAAGCATTGCACTCAGATCTCTTTGCAGGCATGTGCTGCTTCTGTCAAACATTAACCCGGTTACCCAGGGAGCTGTGGAGCAGTTTGGTAATTCCACAAAGATTAGATTAGCCTTATTCTCGCCATACATGTACAGAAACCTCCTGTACCTCTGCAGATGAATGATTGGCTCCATGTGCTTTGCCAACCCAAGCCAATTTGAAAGTGCAATAGGACATTACTGTAATTGGTGCTCACTACATGGCAACCTTCAATGCATTGTCAATCAATTATTGTAATGGATTAGCTGAGGTCCTATTCTGGCTGGTTGTAATCTGATAGAGGGCTCTTTCAGCACCATGGAGAGAGCCAGCGAGGGACCCAGATTTAATCAGGCAGGCTGTGGACAAGGCACAGCCTCGGCTTGAGCCTTTGTCCCTTAAACTGAGAGCAGGCAGGCCCCGGCAAGACAACAATGACACAGTAGAACAAAAGTGCCGGAGTTTAATGAAGTGATTGGTTTTTAAATATAGTTCTATTTGGGTGTTTCCAAAACACATTCAAACTATTTCTACAGAGAGGTGATGGCTCAGTTCACCTCTATTCTCTTCTACACCACTCTATTCTTTTTAGTTGCTCTGTTGCAGTTTTTGTTCATGAATCTAGCTGTTTGTTAGTGTAACTCAATCTCCACATATACCCTTTTTCCATTGTGTTTTAATTTTAATATATTTGTTGTTTGCTTCTGCTGTTTTTATTTGGAACACCTCACTGCTCTGCCTTTTATGACACTTTCCTTTAATTTCCAAAGAGAAGATTAGTTTGGAGAGTCAGATGTATCTTTTTTTTTCAGAGGGAAAACAATAAAGACAGAGTCCTCTGTTATGTATTTGTTGTTTTTTCTACCAAAATGAACTGTTTGGGTTTCTCGTGGAAGACCAGGAAAACCATCTACAGGCGGTCTCAGGGGGGTCAACAAGTCACAGTGAAACAACAGTCAGTCGGCACTTATAAAGAGCAACAATAGTAAAAGGTTTGTAGTGAGCATCTAGAAAAGAAGTCAGACTGTAGCGTCCAGAGGATCAATGGGGAAATTGCCTGTTTGGCCATGAGAACAACACAGAGGTCACTGTCTAGACTTTAAAGTGTACTTTAGAAGGATACCCACGAGACCAGGTTACTGTGAAAAGCCCTGTAAAGTGGTATAGCTCTGAGCTTAAGACTAATGGACCTCGGTGTTGACTGAGAATGTCCCCGATGTCATCCGTACTTTTGACAATGATGCTGATGACTCTATGAGGACAGATGTTTCTGAGCTTTTATGTGATTTCTAAAGCGGTTTCGGTGGAGCTGGCTATACTAAAAATGGTCTTTTTGCAATGTACAGTATATATATATCTATATATATATAGATATATATATGAATGTATATATATTGCAGTGCATCTTCAAATCCACTGAAAGGTATAGTATGAAATGCCATATGAACAATTGCAAATAGTCTGCTTCGTACTTCAAGGAAAACCGTAGATGCTTTAATTGGTTTTATCTATGTTGTGTGTGCACAGACGTGAACAAACACTTCAAAGGGACAACACCAGATTTCTTTCCCCCTTCTTTTCCCATAAGAGCCTCTTATTAAAAAGAAGTATTCCTGCATATCAGGCATATCAGTAGCTGGAGTCCCAAAGGCATGTTTAGCTCTAATTTACTCGTCAAAAACATCGGAGTGTCTCTCAATAATCTCCACTGTCCATTGGCTGTTTGGGGCGGAGTCCCCTGTCGGAAAGCATGCCCTGGAATGTTAAACACTAATTCACCTCTGAGCTGTGGAGGTGGATAAAGTGATTGTTCTATCTGGGAACTGATTAAAACGGCTCTGGCCTGCTTCTCACCTCTGACGTCCACCACATTCATTTCTGTATTCATGAGCGGATGACAAAGTGCAGGCAGAGCGGCTGCCGTATTACAGATAATAAGACCAGCGGGCACCACATTCGCTGCCACAGGTTTCCCCCTGCCCCGGCTCATTCAATTATTTCACAAGAGTCCTCTGAGGCACAGCTGCACTATGGGGGTGAAGAGGAGTAAATTGAGGTACATTCATGTAGACACACACACACACACACACACACACACACACACACACACACACACACACAGAGAGAGAGAGAAACACGCACACACCTCACATACAAAGAAGTGGAGGAGGCACACACACACACACACTCTCTCTCACACTGTAGCAAGAGAAGCCAGCGTATAAAGGATTTTACCGACATGCATTTGGCTCGGCACGAGCAGTCAGTACATTTCTTACACATGGAGACAACAACAAAAAAAGGTCCATCCTCTGTTGCTCACTGGGTCCCTGAAGATTGCAATGATATTGATAATGACTCCGCGTAAGAAAAATGAAATCAGGGCCATTGCTCATAGACTCCATATATGAGGTCGCCATTATCTTGATGAAAGTGTAGACAGCAGCTGTATCATCGAGGAGCGTGAAAGATGGACTCTGGCGGGCCTAATGGGCCATATCCTTTATTCATTGACATATGGAGCTACACAGTGGTCATCTTTCTCATAGCCTAAAACTACCAGTCAGCTTATCTCACTTATTCATGCATAAGATGCATTTGGATTCATAGAGCTCTCTGTTAAATACATAACCGTCTCGTTTCCTGAATTAATATTTACAGCGTTGTATTCTAAACACCAGCTCTGCTGTGGAAGTTTGTCTACTGAGTATGTGAAGACGGGTTGCTGTCCATGGTCCTGAACTTCTGCCCTTGAGTTTACAGTGGCAGCTGCCTCTTAGTACCTTGGGCTCTATAAAAGACACAGGGCCAGTGGGAAATAAAAGTTAGTGCCATGTGAGGGGCTTTAAGTGCCTGAGTGATGAGATTCTGTCAACATGCCCTTGAAATAAGTTTGTTTTAACATGATATTGAGCCTTTTTTTGTTTAATTTTACAGCATTACAAATGGTTTGATTTATTTGGAAAATAAAAATAAGAGGTATCCATTTGGGAAAATATCTTCCTTTGCTTTATTGCTCAGAGTTGGCGAAGACAACCACCACCGCTTTCATATCTGTACAGCAGCCGCTTAGCTTAGCACAAAGACCGAAAACAGTGCCTTGGCTCTGGCCAAAGGTAAACCATACCAGCACCTCTAAAGTTCACTGATCAACACTTCATGTCCAATTTGTTTAATAGTTACAAAAAAAACAAAGTGTAAAAACATCACATTGTAGTTTTATGAAGAGAAACTCCAGGAATTAACTTCACCAGGTCAAGAACTCTTCTGGCATGTAACCCCAAGTAAAACCACAACTTGTTGTTTTTACATGAGATGAGGGAGGATAGACAGATTAACACTCCACATTTAAATGCGTGTGAGTTTTAGAAGTGCTGAGAAGTAGATTGTGTTACCTTTGGACAAAGGCGGGCTAGCAGCTACCCCCTGCTTCCACTCTGCATGCTAAGCTAAGCTAAACTAACTGAGTGGTGTGCATCGTAATTCGCGGCGAAAAGGCCAGTAAGCCAAATGTCAAACTATTTGATACATGTTGATAAAAGAGTCATATTAGCTTGTGACTAACATGGTTTTACATTCGATATATATTATACATATTTATTTTTTCCTGCTGAAATTGTGGCTGTTGCCTGTAGAGATTTACTAAGAATTGGAGAAATGTATGGGAGATGTGAGACTCAAGTATGTAAGTACATCCTCCACACGTGTAAAATAAGAGAGTAACCTTTGACTTTGGAATGCTGCATTTTTCAAACAAAGAATTCCCAGAATTGGCACGCTGTTCATTAGATGGCATAATTTGCATTCTCTTATAATTGTGCTGCTTCTTTGATTATTAAATGATCACCCTAATTAGGGAGCATAATAGGGTTAATCAGACTCTGCTCATCACACTTATTATTATTCCTGCTAAAAAATGGAGGAAAAAGATACAGTACTTGATTAATTATATCAGCCTTTTCATCAGCTGGGCTGCCATTCCCCCCTCTGAAATTAATATCATGTTGTAAATGGAAGGAAGGAGCTGGCCGGACACAGACAGATGAAAGATTTCACTCAAATTAATTAAGCACTAATTATGCGGTGGGAGTTGGGAGCAGTTTGCATAATGAGCTCTATCAAAAGAGATCAGTCATGGAGAGGGGCTGTAGAGTTTCTATACAGCCTTCAGATGATACACAGACGCCACTGCACATCATGAAGAGGGCTAGCAGGGAAGTGGGAAGAGGGTTAAAGCACTTCGAGCCCTGAGTCGTGAGGTTGAGGAGTGTTTAGTTGGGTTTGTCAACATGCCGTGAACCGGAAGCATCCTCGCTTGTGGCATGTTTTGTTCCACAAACGTGGATTATTCCGGTCTCGCTTGAAGATATTACACCAGTCCCGGGGCTGTGTGTGTCTTCCCTCCCCCCCCTCCCCTTCTCCCCTCAGCTTAAGCATCAGATAATGAATTCCCTGCTCCAGCAAGAGGCAATAAGAACAAAATGTACCTCTAAATTCGAGCTAATCACAAACAACCTGCATCCACCCTCCAGGGAGCTTTAAAGACCCTAATCACCTCTCACTCCAATTCTTGTGGCATTCAGTTATCGTAGATCAGGGACTATACTGTGGCTATAGACAATGGGAAAGGGGATGAAACAAGCAGAAATTCTCTATGTCTTAATCGCCTGTTTAATCACAGCCACTGCGTAGTGTATGGAGTTGAGTTACTTGAAGTGATTTGTGCCACAGCAGCAGCAATCATGCATAGGCTAATCAGGGTGCACAGCCCGACACTGCCCTTCAAGGTCTCCGAGTGGAATTACAAAGACTATGATTAGTTAATCAAATGAAGAACCCAATGTCCTTTCTTTATTTGTGTATACACCTTATCTAAATGGAAATTGTATAGCTGAGGCACTTCCAGAAGAACACATCTACATGTGAATGATCCTCCTTGAGCCCTTGGCAGTGAATACCGAATAAGATCTTTCACTTCCAATCATCGTGTTATGGCATTGTGGAGACTTTTACATGTCTGAATGATATTTGTTGTCAATGCTCATGTGAATGATGCAATCACTCGGTCTGTTGTGAAGTAAATCAGGAAGCACTAGACAGCAGCTCTTCAAACACACATGATGTGAGGCAGAATGTCAAGATTGTATTATTTTCGAGAGTGGTGAAGAAAAAGGGGAATCAGACAGGCTGTGGAAGGCAGTTTATTGATAGTACATATATACATACGATCAGAAGTCCAGTGTACATGTATCTGAGTTTATTTGTTACATATATAGTTTCTAAGTGGCTCTATAGTGAACGTTTTTTGGTCCGACAACTTGGTATGGCCCCCCTTAACGGTTCAACCATTTTACAGTGGTAGTTAGTTCATTATAGGGTTCATTATATGAATTAGTCTCCAATTTCATTTGTTGCATTTTTTTAAGCACTTCCAAATTCACCCAATTTGAATAACTGATAACATAATACGTCTTGCTTTTAGTGAAATGAGAGATAGCCTACCACATAGCATCAATTCATTGGCTTACCCGGCCAGCTAGTAAGAATATTATCTAAGTTACTGACTTCAAATAAAATAAAAATGACTACACTTTCCATATTGGGCTGCTTGGAGACCCAACTGATTTATTTAAACCAAGTTAACGTAAAAGAAGCTTTTCGGGTGATGGTTATAAGTTTACCTCAGGGTTAGCTTGTTAGAAAGACTGACAATTAATGGACATCTAGCTGACACGTTAGGCGTAATTGGATTCATTTGTGTATCTTATATTGATGCTCATGCTCATGCTAAAGAAACAGAGACGGTTGAAGTGCAAGAGATATTTCCCCTTGGGTTAGCCAAAATTGAATTATCACACACTGCCTAGAAACAGCTCTGTAGCTATTCCCTCTCCGAGGTTAGCCAGTAAACATAAAAGGCTCTATTTTCTGTACAAATCTAACGTTGAACCTTTTTAGAACCGGTTTGATTTATCGGGTGGACCCTTCTATATTCTTCATAAGTAACACCAAACCACGTTTATATTCCCCAAACTATTTATCCACATAAAAATATATTCTCCAAATTACTCAAAAATGTGCTCCACATTTATATAGATTGACATTTTATTTTTTGTTTTTTTTGTTGTTGCATCAAAGCAAATCTTTCTCCACCACACGTCCTTCTGTCAGACATGCTGTTAGATAGTGTGACTGTTGTTTCCTAAAGAGAAAAGAATTTCCCTCCATTGCTTTGTGATAACTTCCTTCCAAGGGAGGCAGACTTGACCTGCTCACTCCTCCTCGAATCACCTCTATTATTTGTCAGTGACAGCCGCCCTTTGGAGGGCGGGCGGCTCGCTGAAAGGTACAGGGTCGTGGATGTCCCAATCCATCTCTGTCTGCCCGCCGATTGATTGTGATTTAGTGCGCGGGGCAGGAGATGGTGGGGTTCCATTTTGATGAGCGATAGGTGGGAACCCTTTGACTCCCAGCACATGGCAAGCAGCGGCAGGGCTATGATGAGGGGTCAGAGGCAGCTGGTGGGGGTAACCGGGTTGGATCTGGGAGTTGGATGGACGCAATGGGGGTTGCATGGATCACAAGATAGAAGGTGTCAGAGATCCAGAACAAAGCCCCCCCACCAACCGCCTGAGTCTATCACTTAGCCAATCCATCACCCTTCCAGCTTTTGTGGTTGGCGTAACGGTTGCTAGCTAATCGTTTCATCATCAGGGAGATAATGGAGATGACAGTGAATAACACAGAGCCGTAGCAAGGCCGCACCAGGAGTATAAGGCCATCCAGAGGGGGCCTTATGCAAGCTGGATGAAATATGTAGAGATTTCCTCCGGACTCCTGACTCAAATATTAATGAGCCTTGCATTAAAGGTTAACCTCTCGGAGGTAAAGGCTGAGTGACGTTTGTTTGAACATCAGTTAATGGTTACACATGAGTGTACCGTGGAGCTGGCTGAATGCTTTGAAGCATCAGCTTCCTTCGTTTTGTGTCTCTGAATGAAAACCTCCATAAATCTAAGGGGAATTTCCCCATGTTGTGCCCCGAGGAAACTCAAAAGAGATATCTGCGCTGATTAGGAGAACAAAAACCTTAGTGTGAAGAAGTCGTGCTTGATCTCCTGTCAGCTGCTCTAATTTCCCCAATTCTCTAGTAAATATCACAAGATATGCATAATAAACATTATCTGACTGGAAAATCAGAGCAATTGACTCATACTTATAACATAATCTTTAAATACTCAAGAGCAAAGTTCAGAGAGAGTATTCTTTCTATTCTTGACTGAGCGTTGTCTCCCAGTTCAGATCAGACACAAGCTGTCCTTGAAAGGATGTTGAGTCCAGCCACAGCCTCGCTCCAGTGGTCCGCTCCGGCAGCTTAACTAAATAAACCTGAGAGGCCTCGTTAGAGCCAGATCTTGAAATTAGAAGACAGATGTTCGGTGGAATTGTTTGTGGAAGTATACTGATGTGTTGTACTGGATTGTACTGGATTTTCTTTTTTTAATATGTAATGAGAAGCTTTGTCTTGTGTTTATTTTAAAAACAAAACACATTTCATGCATAACTTGCAGATATATCCAAAGTATTTTTTTTTTTTTTAAATCACCTATTTCATAGTTTTGCAAGCAACATCAATATTGTGAGAGCAGCAGTGAACAACGGCCGGCGTATTGTCAATCACAGGAAATTGTGTCAGCCAGGCGAATGTGTAGCCAGTAACCTGATCTGCTGTTGACAGAACAGGGACAGGTGCTCCAACCAAACTAATCCATACATGCATACTAGACACAGGTCATCCATTAAGGCAGATTGATTCAACGCTTTCAAAGACTACCCCTCTCAACCATCCCAGGCCTGGCCTTACCTTTGTTGTTGCCATGATAATTGCAGTAATTCAAGATGGCCTGCATTGGAAAGGGAAAGGAATTTCCCCTGTTTGCTCAGCTAATGCTGGAAACATTTTGTCACACAAGGGACCAGGGAACATCTCTGGAAATGATGGTTGAACTTTAAGAAGGGGGAAATTAAATGGTTGGGCAGTTTGTCATCTGAAGTATTGGATACACAAAAAACACTTCAGATTTATTGAACTGAAGTTTCTTACAAAAGGGATTCAGGATATTGGGCCCGGGGAAGTTTGATAGCAGTGGTTACTTGTATGGACTTATTGCCATAGCTTGCATGACCGTCTCACATAATAGCCTTGTGTAGGCCAAAAAAAGCCCCACATATAAACCACAATTCACTTTGATTATTCTGTTATTATCAAACCCACTCCCACAAGTCCCCAAATGCCAAATAAAGGTTTACAGGCAGAGGCCAGACATCTGCTGCCCTCTGATTGGTTGAAAAGCCAGCAGCAGCCTCACCTGTTATCCACAGCCCAGTGCATGGTAAACACCCTCAGTCAGAGCTGCGGGGAGAAGGAGCCCATCTGGTCAGCCGCATTAACAACCAGCTCTTTAACAATGGCTTCCAGGAAAAAGGAGAAGGGTACAACAGGCCATATCAGCCAATAAAAACAGGCTATGCATGACATTTAGCGCCTGATGCGGGGCTTAGCGGTATACAGGTTACCTACTGTCCGCACCAGCGCCTGGCAATAAAACAAAAGGCAATCTCACAGAGCGGGGAGGGGAGGATGCTGTGTGTAAAGCCGGCTGTTTCAGCTGTTGATCTCATAATTTGTGTATAAAGATGCAGAGGGAGCATAAAGTTAAAAAGCATGAAGGGAATCATTTTCAGGGTGCTTTCCATATAAACATCACTCAAGTAAACAGGCAATGCCTTTAGTTATGCAAACACTTATTCTCAACTCCTCATAGCCATCCCAATGGGAAAGTGTCATTGCATTCGGAGGATGAAGGGCAGTGACAGCTAATTTTCTTTTGTGAAGGTTTATTGTATTCAGAAAAATTTGGAGGGATGTAAATAAAAAGTACATGAAGCAGATTAGATGAGAGAGCAGTGTAAATAGATCTACAGCTGTCCAAGTAGAAGCAGCCACTGGAGAGCACCAAAGTGGGTATTTGACTAAACAGTGCCATCTTGTGTTCCACTGTCCAAGAAACCTGGAAGGTGCAAATGATGGAAAACAAACCAAACAGTTGTCATTTTCATTAGAATAACAACATCTGTTGGTATAATTTTCTTGCAGATTATGAAATAGTGTATGAATATCCTGCGCCTGAGTGCATTTTTCCAATTATTTTCCTTCTTTTGCACACTGCCTGTCCATCTAATGTGGCTCTCTCTGGTGCAGTGCTACAGGCCAGAACACATTAGTAACCCTCATCCACAAAATGGAGTCTAACAAGTTAGAAAATAGAGGGCAACTCTGGCTGATTAGATGTTTGATGGGGGTCTATTTTTACAACTGCCTCCACCTAGCAAGCAAAGGATGGAGGCAAAGTCTCTAAATGAGATCTAGTGGATACAAAGAGGGATGTGAAGACGGAAAGGTTCGGGGTGGAGTTTGAACAGCAAGCAATGTGCTCTCTACAGCTGCTGGCACTAATGAGGATAATTACCCCAGTAATAACATTAGCCTATCTGAGGGAATGGAGGGGAAGGACAAGTGGTTGTGCTCATGTGTGTGTGCGTGTTTGGGTGGGTGGGTATGTGAGCGTGTGTCGGTGCGTGCATGTGGTTCCTGTGTGTGTGTGTGTGTGTGTGTGTGTGTGTGTGTGTGTGTGTGTGTGTGTGTGTGCATGCATGGCCATGCGTGCGCCTTTCCTTCTATCTCACTTGCAGTCTCTCCCTCATTCCCTGAATCTCAATATCTCTTTGTTAGCCCACAATAATTGTATTTGGGCCTCATATCCGCCATATCAGATTCGAGTTTGTACAAGGTAATTAGCAGGGGAAGGGAAGCCTCCACACCAGGAGGACAAATGCCCCCATGACATCATTCTGGCTCCACTCAGGAGGGGAAAGTTGTTTTTTTTTCTTTCTCTCTCCTGCTTCCTCCTCTTCATCCCTCTTGTCATTCAGCTGTCAAAAGAAGAGCACTGAATAGAGGCAAAAAATGTAGTGGCAAGCGAAAGTTGATGACATTGAGAAGGTGGAGAGTTGGGATTAAGAAGATAAAGAAATGAAGAGATAAAGGAGAGAAAGGGGTGGAAAGTGATTTCAGATGGAGGGCTGTGTTTTCGCCGCAGGCCTGTAATCTCCAATCAGCTTTGACTAACAGACAGCAGGGGAAAGTTCCTCGGCGTTAATGCAGCTTGCCATTCAGAAGGAGCCTTTGTATCCAGCTGGGAGTCGGGGGATGAGGGGAGGATTAACTGGCACTCAGGTGGAGAGAGATGAAGAGAATCAGATGGAGACCCTGCGGCTGGTGGCACCTTCCCTCACTCCATCCATCCATCCATCTCTTTCTTTTCTCTTATTGAAAGAATATACTGTACTCAATGTTTTCTGGGTGACGGGTGAAAGCAGGAGGAAGTGAAAGAGGCTCCGCTGGGGCTAACTTGTATCTGTTTGCAATTTGTATCAATTATGTTGAAGATGAGTCAACAGTGTCCCGAGTGTGCCAGTGTTGTTATTACTTTTTGGTTTTATTAAAATGATACAAATTTAGCAAACTCTACACAGCAATTAACAAGAATGATTTATTTTGTGTGCCACGGTACAGCAAGAAGGTGAACAAAAGCAGCGAGATGTTTAATCATAATTCAGAGATAGCTCTTCCTCTTACATTGAGCTGTGACCGACAAACATCGTGCCCTGTAATGTAGAATATGTTTGCTGATCCTTTATGGTAGATCCTGTAAGTCTGGTCATATGAAACAGATTTAAATGAATCTCAGGTAATCTCCAGATGCCAGCTATCCATCACCACCGCCTTCCTCCAGATGACCAAACTGCCCTTGTTCCTCCTCAGCATGGCCTTTCATCACCTTCACCACTGGATAGCCGAGAGCAGACATTTTGAGGAATGATATACAGCATCTTTCAAAATAAGTAATTTAAATACGAAATGAGTTTGCATGTTCTAAAGAGATGCTGTGGCGAAAAAATATGTAATTCACCTTTGACTATAGAGTGAACAGTCTACAGTATGACGCTCACACACTCACCCTGTCTCAACACTGTGAGCTGTGCTGATGCCGACATTTCTCCCAAGGCATTGTGGGAGATGCCAGAGTAGACCCCAGTTAGAGACAGTTGTAGTGCTGGGGACCCCCTCAAGTCTGAAAAAACTACGGTATTAAATCACAGGAGATGATTTAAATCTATTGAAAGGTAAGAAATGTATGCATTAGACTTTTTCCCGATACATGATATGTACACAATGTATCATGTATCAGAAGCCTTTGCATTGTGATACCAGTCTACTCTTTGTTGTGATTAGATTGTGAGTTACTGTGTGATTGTCATCTCAGCCTTTGAAAATAGAAAAAAACATCCACCAGCTGGATTCAAGTTTAAAAGGTGTACTCTGGTGGTTTAGTGTGTTTCTGCCACGAAGCGGGGAGTCTCATGAAAGACATATTAAAAACAGAATGGTCGAAAATCAGAGCAGCAGGGGCAGACTAAAGCCCTGATCAGGCTTTTTTATTGGTGTTGCTAGGCAACCACTTAATGAGTGTTAACGTTAGCTTAAGACAAACTATGAACTGTGCGCTACTTAATAATTAATAGTACAGTTATAGTATAGTTAAGTTAATTAAAACAACTTACCCGAAATCTCAAGAACTACACTAATCTTTGTTTGTTTCTTTTTCAACGGGAGGCAATTAAGTTGCTCCTATATAAACGCGAGGCCCATTGTGCGGAAAATGCAACGCCTTCAGCAAAGCAAAAGCAGTGCGTACAACACTTAATTCTTATTGAAAACAATTACAAAAAGCCACTCCAGGCTGCTTAAACGTTCTCGTCTGATCAGGGCCTCAGTCTGACTTTCAGTCCAAAGTGGAGGTCGAGTTCCAAAATCACTGGGTCCTACATTTCTCATATTGCAACTTGAGGCCTTTACACTCACATGCGTGGCAAAGTTTTGACATAGAAATGCAAAATAATTGCCTGTGATTATTTTTGCATCAAAAATATTCATACCCGCGGCGATGCAAAATTTGCAACACATTTTCCATAAATGGTTTGAATAGATTTGCTCTGGCAGAGTATAGCCTAAGCTAGTATGCTGTACACAAGTATGCATAAAGTACAAGTATGTTAACAGCCTGAGTAGTACTCCTTTTGATGATTTAACTGAACTTAATGTGTGAAATCAGTGGAATGTCCCTTTAATCAAAAGCATCTTTATCTGTTAAGCAAACTGGGACAAAGGCCCTCTGAAACTGAAAATGACAGACCCACAGCACACAGTTCAATCAAAGCATACACTTTAAATAAAGATATTTTCACATGCATTAAAATCTTGAAAATGATAATTATCCTGGACTGATAACATGGTTGCAAACTGGACCAAAAGCGTAGACAGTGATGGCCGTCTTGGTTTGCTACTGTTCTCTGGTCAGTCAAATAGCCACATGTTGTTCCTCCTCTGAGTTTTAAATGTTTCTTCTGTCTCCCCCTCCTCCGTCCTCTTCTGAATGGTTGGATTAGTTTTCGTAATCATTACCGTGTACCCCTGCTGAAGTATTTTTGACATTTTGTTTACCCCCTTGATATTTCTTCATCAGCTCCAAGTCCTTTCTAACAAAGAGAGAGCATTTGCAATCTTTATTTCCTCCCAATTCTGCTGCCTTTCTTCATGTGCCATTGTCTCTGGGCAGACCATGGCCTCCGAAATGGCACAGGATCTAAAATAAAGTCCTGTTAAATCAGAACTTCATACTGACTTAATGGAAAATGACAGCTGTCTATATGAACATATTGATCCCAATATATATATATTTGACATGCATCATTCAGCATACAAGGATCTGAAGTTAATATAAAACGCAGCTCTATTTTACAAGCTCTCTGTCTAGTGGGGGAGTGGGAAGTTCCTGGGTTTGGAAACATTATGTGATGATTTCATATTGGCGTGTCACCAGATGTTTGTATTGTGGAGGTGGGCGCCTCTCTGTCTATAAATGGAACATATGGAGTGTGGGAAAGGAAGCAAATCATTTCAAGATTTTCCTTTTTTTTTTAAATAATAAGTAAATTTAGGCAAGGGGTTATTGTTCTCAGAATTAGGAATGAAGTGTTTTTGTTAGAGTCCAGATATTATTTACCTTGAATAGTGCGTCGCTAGAATAACATGGGGCCGGTCAGGAAACGTTTGAAGCTTGGGCTAGGTGCTCAGAATAAGGATTTAATATGAAGCATTTTGTATTGGCATGTTGTGATCAGTTCCCTCAATCTAATTTAATTCAA
Organism: Ophiodon elongatus; assembly: GCA_016806645.1. Classification (NCBI taxonomy): domain Eukaryota; kingdom Metazoa; phylum Chordata; class Actinopteri; order Perciformes; family Hexagrammidae; genus Ophiodon; species Ophiodon elongatus. The sequence goes on along the minus strand of JACSYO010001151.1, from coordinate 319,644 downwards.
ATTTGATTTGATTTGATGTGCTTGTTATGAAACAATAATGCAACATTTATCCCCAAAACAAAGTTTATACTTTATACTATTTTATACTATTATACTTCCGATACAACCGTCCCTTATTGTTATTTGCTTATGTGCAAACTGTCTGAATGGACCTGACTGAATGCGCACATATAAGATAAGATAAGATAAAATAATCCTTTATTAGTCCCGCGGTGGGGAAATTTACAGGATTTACAGCAGCATAGAGTATAGTGCAAACAAGAGACATAATAAAAAAGAAACAAGATCAAAACAAGTATTAGAAATAAGCAAATAATATAAAAAATAAATAAAGAAACAGTAATAAAAAACAGTAAAGAATCCACAATAACTGAAATATTATATATACAGACAGAATAACTATTATAACTATTATTACACAGTGTATTTATATTGCACAGGTTTAAATATATATATTTAAAAAGCAAAAGTATCTGTAGCTAGTTAAAATAAGCTGCACTTGCACAAAGCGTCATTGTGGGTAAATGCCTTGGATATTATTTGTTTAGTAACGTGGCACTTTTCCTTCGCCATCCGGTATGTATTAGATTGTACACACACAGTTGGTGGCTGAGCACAATTACTTCCCTGTGTAAATCATGAATGGTCGGAGGCGTGGCTTTAAGAGTGATGTGTCTGACGTCATGTCACGTTAAAGAGCTCACGTACCACGACAGAGACCTTAAACCCTGTGAAGGAAACGGTGAGGCACACTGTGAATCTGTCATATTCTTCACAATAAAGGCCACCTCGTGCCGAGATTAACACAAGTTTTTATTATTATTTGTCAACATTGTTATCCGACATAGTATTACGTCACGCGCACAGCCCCTGAGAGGTCACGGTTCAAGCCAAAGCGACCCCACCGCTCTGTGACGCTAATTTAGGCACGCACGTGCTTTATTTTGAAAGGGCACAAACCAGAAGTTGCGCGTAATCACGAACTTGACTCTAGTCCACGTTTCACAGGAAGTAAAGACAGGTCTGAAGGAGAAGGGTTAACTTCACTAGTGAACTGACTTAAAGCTTCGCTCTGTCCTCACACACAAACATTTCCCTGCTTCTCCTCACCTGTTCCGTCAAGTGACACTACCAACAACGTGATTCACCCTTTTATCGGGACATTTAGTAAGTATTTTCACTGATGTCATTCCTTTTAATGTGGTGTAATGTCGACAGTTTGTTAGGGAAGTTGTACGTTTGCTCACCGGGTTAGACAAGTTTTAGTTGTTCAGTCTCGAGTGTAATTGGCCAAGATGCAGTGGGTGTCTGTGAGGCCACACGAGGATATATTGATATTGACATTGATATTAAAAAACAAATGTTGTGGTTTGATATTGATAGGCTAAATATCCAGACAGACCGTTATGCATCTATTTGTTTTTATTGTACAGTATGGCTCAAACGCCTCAGCTCAGAATATAATAATGTAATGAGGAATATTAGAAGTGTTATTCAGCTTTAATGGCTTGTAGTTAAATGTACATGAGTATGTTATATCACATTCCTATGCAGCCTCCCACAGTGCCCTGTATTGTTCATGGCAATAGCTTTGAATGGGACGAGTAATACAACTACAAGTGCAACTTGTTTAGAGTCACATAAAAGGTGTGCCCTCTCAAAAGATATAAATAGCTTCCAACAATGAAAAGTAGTATGCACTGACGTATCTTCTTACAGGCACCATAATTGTTTTATGGGGTGAGACAGGCTCAGTCTTGAACCGGCTGACGTGGGGCAATATGGGAGGGTCACATATCTGTCAGGTGGTTCCAGCAAACCTTTCAGGTGTGCTCAAACAAAAGGAGATCCTGTTTGTCTTCCAGAGCAGGCCAAGAGTGTGCCCGAGTCATTCAACTCCTTCTAAAATTAGCCACCACAGCACGACAACAGTTTTTATTTTTTGTTGATTGCGTGTACTAGTTTGTGTGTTGTATTTTGCCAGGTGAGAAAATGGCAGGGAAGGTGCTGGTCACAGGTGGAGGAGGCTACATTGGGAGCCACTGCGTGTTGGAGCTCATTGAAGCAGGCTACCAGCCGGTCGTGGTCGATAACTTCAGTAACGCCGTAAGAGGTAAGCTCCCTTAGCGCAGGCTGATGAATAACTTTGTACGTCATTCCAAGTGAGTTTGTTTAGTGCAGTGTATACTCATATCTGGTGTGTGTGTGTGTGTGTGTGTGTGTGTGTGTGTGTGTGTGTGTGTGTGTGTGTGTGTGTGTGTGTGTGTGTGTGTGTGTGTGTGTGTGTGTGTGTGTGATTGCGTACGTGATTGCGTACGTGCTCCATCCGGTTGTGAATGGAGGAGAGGGGGATGTGCCAGAGAGCATCCGTAGGATAGAGAAGCTCCTGGACACCAGCATTGAGTTCCATGAACTTGATCTTTTGGACCAAGCTGGCTTGGAAAAACTCTTCAAAAAGGTCAGAAAGTTATTACAGATCATTTATTAATTAATTACTTATTAGAGCTGGAACAATTACTTGTTTTAATTGCTTAGTCAATCAACACAAAATAAAATCCCCTATTTTGAGATGCAAAGAACCAAATGCCCCAAAAAAGTTAGCTTTTTCTCAAATGTAAGGATTTATTGCTTTTCTTTGTCGTGAATAAACTGAAGTATCTTTTGGGTTTGGATGATTGGTTAGATAAAACAAGACATTTTAATGTGTCAGCTTTGGCCGACATAGTCAAATGTGTGCATTTAAAAAAATAAAATGCACACATTTCTTTCCTCATAAATCAGCTCATAAAATTATTGAATAAATGCTGGGAGACTTTGTCTTTGGTGGTTGAAACACTATCATATCTGACGAACACACCAGTATTCATAGAATTCCACGCTTAGCATGTATAGACTGCTTTTTTTTTTATGTACCAAAGAATGTCCCTGCTGGCCACCATACATGCTCAGGTAGCATTGAAAATAGGTAGTGTGACAATGTTACCATACTGCATGAGCATATTTGTTCTAAAAAACTTCACACATGCCTAAATATATATATATATATATATGTGTATATGTGTTGCAGCATTCTTTCAGTGCGGTGATACACTTTGCTGGACTGAAGGCAGTTGGGGAGTCAGTGGAGCAGCCGTTACGCTACTACAGAGTCAACCTCACTGCCTCCATGAACCTGCTTGAGGTCGGTTTGAACTCTTGTCATCTGATCTTACTCCTTCGGTCCTCCATTAAAGTTTGCACTTCGCTCCTCATTTTTGAACCGGTCTTTCTCTGCACTTCATCTCTGCTCTCCGAGTGCATGGCAGCGTGTGTTCATTTGATACCGTGTCAGCTAATTCTATCCCTGCACCCTTCATAACTTTAGTGGAACTCACTTGTGGCCGCCAGACTCAGCGTTTTAATCCTACTCCTAAGGTGCATGTGTGTGTGTGCGTGCACGCTTTAGACCGCTGACTGGACGTGTGTGTGCCGTGTTTGTTTGCATGCGTCCCAGGTGATGCAGGCTCACAGGGTGCACAATCTGGTCTTCAGCAGCTCAGCCACGGTGTACGGAGACCCTCAGCACCTTCCCATCGACGAGCAGCACCCGGTGGGCGGCTGCACCAACCCCTACGGCCAGACCAAGTACTTCATTGAGGAGATGATCAAAGACCACTGTAAAGCCGAGAAGGTACCGATCAGGAGGCAGAAAGGCACTCGCAGATGCACACTCGCACGTACACACGGTGTCTCATTATTGCCTCTGTGTCAGCAGGACTGGAATGCAGTGCTGCTGCGTTATTTCAACCCAATCGGAGCTCATTCCTCTGGCCAGATAGGAGAGGACCCTCAGGGTATCCCCAACAACCTGCTGCCATATGTTGCCCAGGTACAAGAACTCTCCACAATACACCGTGCGATCAGAGCAGAGCAGAGCAGAGCAGAGCATGCAATGGAGGATTTCACATTGCTTGCTTAATTTCCCCCCCCCCCCCCCCCCCATAGGTTGCCATTGGAAGAAGAAAGTGCCTCAGTGTGTTTGGGAATGATTATGACACACTTGATGGGACAGGTACTGGAAAAGACCTTTAACTGCGGTGCACAGATTTAATTGTGTTTTTGAAATATTCTTTCGGTGGTGGGGAGAGAGCTCAAGGTTTTCTCTTTCTCTTGGCAGGTGTGCGAGATTATATCCACGTCGTAGATCTAGCAAAAGGACACATAGCATCTCTGAAGAAGCTGAAAGACAACTGCGGCTGCCAGGTAAATTTGAGCAAGGAGCAAAAACAAAACGCTTTTTTTTTTTTTTTTTCATTTTCCGGTTCATTGTGCAATTGCCGTGAATGCATGATTGAGGTATTCATGGCAGTGCTGGCATGTGTGCATTATTGTGTCTGTAGGTTTACAACCTGGGAACGGGTACAGGCTACTCGGTGCTCCAGATGGTGAAAGCCATGGAGAAGGCGTCAGGGAAAGAGGTGAGTGACAGGAGGGCTCTTTTGTCTCCAAAGTAAGGTGTCTTCAGGGTATTGTATTGTATTGGGTCTTCTGAGTGCACTACATCATGCTATCCTGGGAGTTAAAGGATGGCAAAGCTGACATTGACTGTGATTCAATTAAGCCCCCCCCCCTTCTTTTTGTTAATTAAACTTACAATGAATGCGTCCTCTCCTATAGATCTCATACAAAATCTCCCCGCGTCGGGGAGGAGACATAGCATCCTGCTACGCCGACCCTCGTCGAGCTGAGAAGGAGCTGGGCTGGAAGGCCCAATTTGACCTGGAAAGAATGTGTAAGGAGAGCCACACTGTATGTTATAAAGGATCTTTTTGTCAAATATTTCCCCAAAAGCATCCTGATGTTGTATTTCGTTTCTCATGTAGGTGAGGACCTGTGGCGCTGGCAGTCCATGAATCCCACTGGATTTTCCAATGGCACGGCCTCTTGATGCAGCTCCTGCCGTTTTGTTATTGTTAAATCTTCGTCCAAATCACCGAGACAAAGCCAACCATCAGTGTCCTCATTTTTGCATATCATAAAAACACCGTAATTAGACTCAATGCTTTATGTTTCGTCATGTTTTCATTTTGTGTTTGTTCAATAATAATGGTTATCTTATTTACTGTTTATACTAGGAGAAACGTATCCCTCTGATTTCTCTGTGTTGTAATTATAGATTAACAATTGGTATTTTCTCTATTGATGTATTGATCTATGAAGCAATGTGTTGGAGAGAGAATAAATACATTTTCTTCAATTCCACTCCATTTATGAAACTGGGCTGTTTTCAAATTACAGTAATTAAGGGAAATTGACTGTTAAAGTGCTGACCCAATTATGAGATGAAATGAAAAAATGATTCAGTGACACAAACCCACAACAAAGCCATAAAAATATTACAGTAAAAAGTCAATATTGAGCAGCACAGGAACATGATCATAGACATGCCCAGGCATATAAAACAAATCTTCCAATATGATAGGGTCAGTTTGAGTATCACAGATGGGCTAAAAATCCCGACAGAACTACTGTAAACAATATTGCATAATTTTATAGAGCTGGGTAATATGAATATTCTGTTCACAGTACACTGCATTTAAACGGGGCACTAGGGCTTTAAATGGCTCCTTGAACCCTCGGGCACCCAGTTAATAAACACCCACGTCAGCACAGTCGCTCTAACCGGGTTTCGGTCTTTAGGGCTGAGCAGGAAGTGCCTGACTGTGGACCCTGGACGAGAAAAAAAAAAAAGAGCTCAGAAAAAAAGGCAAAAGACATTTAAAAAAAAAAATGGAAATGGTGGCAGACTTGGGGGCGAGTAGACTCTATCGGGCGCCGGGTGAATCAAGTCACCAGTGAGTATCGATGGATTTTGTCAGGGGGTAACGGCGTGGGGCGTAAGCGGGTGCTGCCGACACCTCACGCCTGGGAGAGAGTCGCTGGGTTTGGGCAGCAGGCAAATCCTCCTCGCTGCTCGCTGCGCTCCGGACCTCCGGCGAGAAGAGGGGGTGGTCTCGGGAATGAAAACGGGCGTTCGAGCGCGTCTCCTTATTACCACAGACCCTATGTGAACATATTCATTTATCAGCTCAGCATGGTCAGTTGCTGGAGGTTTGTGTCTATTTTTCTATTGTTGTGCTGGCTGAAGCCTGAAGTGGGCGTCGCTCCAGGACAGACTGGGCTGCTTTGGTGCGCCGCTGCCCGCTTTTCTCTCGCAGGACTGCAGCACTCTCATGTCGGTTTTTTGTAGGTCGACCGACGCCGGGATTATGGGAGAATATCTTGATTGGGATATTATAGTCTTGGTTTTTACGTGTGACACCGGGAGCACTGTGGAGTAATGCGGGCGTCGCGCCGTGGGTTATCGGGCGCCGGGGATCCTGTGAGCAGGCATCGCATAATAAATAATAAAAAAAATTAATGCGTGTAATTCAGAGCCTGTGTTGCACGAGGGTGGCTAAAATAGGTTACTATAGAACAAAAAATAACTATTCTGCATATGTGGTTGCGGCAGTTCCCCCCTCTCTTGGGACGACATGCCCGGTCACACGGTGCCTTATTTTTCACTTCCCGCGAGTCTGTTGCGTTTGTAACATCAGAGATTTCGTGCGCGCTCCCGCTTCCCTCAGGGATGATTACAGGGTTTTGCCACCCGATGCTCCCCGACTGGAGTCGGGTGTAGCCTATTAGGAGACGATGTCTGATTGATGGCTCGTACAGCCAATCGCGGGGCAGAATGAAGCCTTTTGTGGGCGGATGGTCTGCGGAGCTGGAGACAGTCCAGGGCAGAAACAAAGACAGGGGAGAATTGACAGCTACATCAATGTGGGGTCACTGGTGTGTTTGTGGGACCTGCTGTTAATATTTGGGGTCTGTGGCATTCACCATTTGCAGAGGTAAGCCGATAATAAGGTCAGATGTCCCACGAATCACTCTCCACGAGGGCATGTTTTCCTCCTTGATATGTATAATTGAAATTATATATTATGTATGCATATCGGCTACGTATATAATACAAATGTAGTCCACAAGTGTCCACAAGGCCTCTCGGTTCTGTTATTTTCTCGCAGAACAAGTCAGTCCGTGCTGCATGTGTGAGTGCTATCACGTTGTCTCTTGCAGGCAGCCTCAGAGGTGGTTCAACACCGCCGACATCACGGTGGCTCACCAGAGCAGCCTGCTGAAGCAGCTCAACCAGCAGCGGCGCCAGGAGCTTTTCTGTGACTGCAGTGTGCTGGTGGAGGGCCAGCTCTTCAGGGCCCACCGCAACGTCCTGTTCGCCAGCAGCGGCTACTTCCGCATGCTGCTGTCCCAGGGGCCCGACGGGCTGTCCGACTCCGTCAACGCCACTTTCGACGCCTTCAGCCCCGAGACCTTCACCGTCATCCTGGATTTCATCTACTCGGGCCAACTCGACCTCTCGAGTCACAATGTGATTGAGGTGATGTCGGCAGCCAGCTACTTGCAGATGAACAATGTCATCAACTACTGCAAGAACTTCATCAAATCCTCCTTGGACATCAGTGTGAAAGATGAAGACAGTGACCGCTGCATCAGCTTGTCTGAGACCTGCAGTTTTACCAGCGGAGTAGGGGACGAGACCTCGGAGCAGCAGCAGCAAGGCCCCGGCTCTGTCAGCCCACCACCGGCACTGTGGACCAGGGACAACTCGCGGTCCCAGTGTGGCTTCATGGGGAAGGACCCGGACCAGGAGTCATCGGCCTTAGCCCTGAAGACTAACCCAAGCAGCCCTGCTGATGATCTCAATGTAGAGGGGGAGGACCTGCAGGACCCTCAGGACCCTCTGTACACCTTGCCTGGATCAGAGCGCCGGCGAGGTAAAGGGGGAACCAAGAGGAGATCGTCCAACAGCATTCGCTCCAACCAACCTGAAGACTTGGACATCGAGGAGGCGAGGACTCAAAAGGCAGAAAAGGCAGAGGAGCTCTATGCTACTCTGCCGCCTATTTTGAGCGTTATTGGACACTTTAATAAAGGTGAGTTGGACCGTATGTGAGAAAATAGATAGGGCAACTTTTTTTTATGTCGTACGACATTGTGACATTTTACAGCTTTTTGATGACAAACTATACTGTGACTTTATCTATGCCGGGAGAATCATAAGATCGCTTGCTGTCTCTGTGAGTGAGTGAGTGAGTGAGTGAGTGAGTGAGTGAGTGAGTGAGTGAGGGTGAAACCTCTGTGTCTGTCCACGGCTGATCTGGCATTCTGCTGCAGTGGCCAGTTATGGCTGGATGCTCGAGGACCTCTTGTTGTTGCAGTAACTCACACTTTCTCAAAAGACCTTTTATTGCCTGTTTTATACACTTAACCAGCCCCCCACCCCCCGGCCGGTAGAGGCCGTTGGTTATAAAATAGCTGAGTGCATCGCCAACCCCCAGCCGCTACTCGGGCCCTGGAGACACAGTGTGGGAAAACAGTTTGCTCACCTTTTATGGTTTTGGGCGGTGTGTTTGGCTTACTGCTGATGGGACTACAAGTACACACACTGCTGTACCTCCCCACAACTCAGCCGCAGATATGCGGGCTGACAGCTTGGTTCGTTTAATTTTAGTTTTTTAGCGAGATTGCGTGACGTGTCTTATACGGCGACTTCGAGCATCGCTGCTTGTTTTTGAATTTGAATGAAGCGTGTTTTATGATGCCTGACAGCACTTTGGTATTGTGACTGGGGGTTAGCCAATTGTGGTCGTTGCAGACACACCTGGCGGAGATCTGCAGTCTAATGAGTGCATCCTTCTTGTTATGAAATACTATACTATGACTTTTTATGACATACTATATACTAAGACTTTTTTCTGACACACTATACTATTTTTTTCTGAAATACTATAATGTTTTATAATATACTATAATATATAATGTATACCCTTTTAATAATAATTTGATGACATACAATACTATGACTTTTTTATAACATACTATACTTATTACTTTTTTATGACTTTTTATGACATATTATACTATGACTTTTTATGATTTTTTAGTATGACGTATTACACTGACTTTTTTTATGACACACTATACTGTGACTTCTTAATCACATACTATATTATGACTATGACATACCATGAGATAAATATCACATATTATACTGACGTTTTTATGACATGATATACTGTGCCATTTTTATGACTTTTTGTGATATACTATACAATGACTTTATTATGAAATACTATACTATTATGTTTTTATGATTAACTATAATATAACTTTTTAATAACTTTTTTGATGACATAACAATACTTCTGACTTTTTTACGACTTTATATGTCATACTATACTATGACTTTTATGACATATACGGTGACTTTTTATGATTTTTTTGTAGGAGATACTACACATTTTTATAACTTGTTATGACACACTATACCAGAGCTATTCAATTAAAATTCAACGAGGTCCAGTTCTGGAGAATTTCCTCATGCAAAGGTCTGCGACATCAGAGTAATGTCTAACTTGTATTAACGTCTATGTAGTCAACAACTGACTGTTATTTCAAATATAGAAAATTATATTGAACAAAATATCAACAATATTTATTGTCAGATTTCAAATTGAACTCGATGAATTATATATAATACATACTCTAATAATAAATAAATGATCTCTCATTTCAAGTAAATTAAGGACTGGATTAAAAAATAAAATACATAACAGAAAGCTTTAAAAAAAAAAATGTGCATCTTAAAATAAAGTACTGAATTGACCTGCAGCTTTAAATTCAGTTAATTCATGTGTGAAGAGATGTCACCCAAAAAAAGCCACGATATTATATTGCTTTCATCAAAAGAGAAACTTGTGTGCAGGGACTTTATCTGTGGTTATTGAAACCACCTGTTTCAGCTCTATTCTCTCTGTTAACGTCATTGTTGGACCGTTAAACATTTTATATCAGGATTCTCATCATATTGGGCTCTTAGGTATATTTTTCTGTGCCTTAATTTCAGATGTGAGTGGGTGCAATTGCTCAAAAGAGTTGTGCTTTGTCTTGTAGAGGCGCGTCACATGACCGCTTTTAATAATTGCAACAGCCTCTGAACATATGAGACACACTGGTTTTGGACTGCCTATGGGAAGAATGAACATATAAGAGTCTGTCCATTCTTGGTTAAAGGCTCTGGTCTCGTTGTCCACATTTCCCTTTTTGGAGAACGACATGTGAAAAAACTTCTCTGATTCACGTTCTTACGTAATTATTGGAATACTCATATTTGATAGGCCGAGTAGCATCACGTGAGATGATTTTCAACGCATTTAATTGGTCGATGTGTTTCCTGGACCGTTGAATAAGTGCCAGAAAGGCTAGAAAAGTAGCGTCGGTTAAAATAGAAGCGCTCCCTCAAAAGTTGTGACCCCTGTACTATACAATTACTTTTTCAACATTTCCATTTTTTTACTTTTTTCGAGATACTATACTAGGAATTTTCTTTTGACATGCTACATTACTTTTTATGACTTTGTTTGACATACAATACTATGACTTATTCATGATTTTGTTTTTTCGCCTTTTTTTGGACAACCTATACTATGACCTTTTTATAACTTTTTCACACGAATTGTCTTGTTTATGACTTTTTTCGACATGCGCATTTTTTAAAAACTTTTTTCAACATCATACAATATTACTTTTTTATGCATTTTTGCCCCATTATATACTGTGAGCGACATATTATACCATGATGTTTTCATGTCTTTGGACATGCTACATACATACTCTTTTTGACATACTATATTATGACTTTTTCATGGCCTTTTCGACATAGTATACAATTACTTTTTTATGACTTTATTCAGAATACATTTGTCTTTTTTAGGATTTTTTTTACATTTTATATTGACTTTTTGGGATTATTTTCAACAAGCTATACTATGACTTTATTCAAAATGATATACTATGATTTTTTGTGACTGTTTATTTTACTATGACTTATTTATGATTCTATTTTTTACATACTATATACTAATATATATACCAATGCTATTATCTTTTTATGACTTTTTCAACATATTATACTATGACTTTATTTTGACCACAAAAAAGTATTTTTAAAGATTTTAATGCATTTTTTATAATATACTATTCTATGATTGTTTTATTACTTTTTACGACATACTATGCTATGACTTTTTTTGACATTCTACATTACGACTTTTTAAAACATACTAAACTATGACATTTTCATGACTTTTTTTCAAAATGGCAAATGTTTTTTTATGACTTTTTTTTCTAGAGAAGTGAAAAAAGGAATAATATCATCAGCATGAGAGTTCCCTTCAAAAAGAAGCCAGTTTTTGAAATATCCAAGGAATAAACAGAAAGCCATAGCTCTAAACAGTTTCGCTTCCTCTTTTGCAGACTCCAACCCCATTATGCGTTTCAAATGTCCCTTTTGCACACACACGGTGAAAAGGAAGGCAGACCTGAAGCGTCACTTGCGCTGTCACACGGGAGAGAGGCCGTACCCCTGTCAGGCCTGCAATAAACGCTTTACCCGCCTGGAGCATCTTCGTAGCCATTTTGAGACGGTATGTTTATTTACAACCAGTACGTGAATGTCCTTGATTTTTGTTGTAACAGCTTCAGAAACATAGAAATTGTTACACAAAACAAAAGATCCATTTATTTTCTGACGTGTATCTGTGTTTTCAACAACCCATTCGTTCTTATACAGCTACAGTAACACTTTTTGTTTCTTCTTTTGACCACAGATACATCAAGCCAGGAAGCTGGTGTGCAGGAAATGTAAGTGTCAGGTGACGGAAGACACTGGGCATGTGGTGTGTGAAGGCACACGACGCTACCGCATGTGCACCGCATGCATCCAGGAAGTGGATTGTGATGACATCCCCATGGACAGTCTAGATAGTGCCAACGAGGAGCCGGCCCTCTTATTGGGGGTGGACGGAGAAGAGGAGGGGGACAGCAAGAGGAGCTGGATGTTAGCCGATGACGACGACCTAGCTGAAGACTCGGGGGCCGACCTCATCATCCAGCAAGTGGACGACAGTGATGAGGAGCTGCAGTGAAATGGAACCAAAGTGTGTGTGCAGAGGCATGCACGAATGATAACCTTTGTGTGTGTGTATGTGTGTGTGTGTGTGTGTGCTTAAGCCATGCAAGAGAATGTATGCATACAATATGTGATCCACTAATGTAAATACAAACTTAATATATGTTACTGGTCTATTAGTTAAACGCAACTGGTTAATCTTTACTTTAAATGAGATGTTGACCTTTGTGACAAAGTGGAATGCTTTTTGTTAAGCTTCATAAAGATATGCAGTATCCAAAGCTGTGTTTTCTTTGATTTTATTATGGTTAAATGATACTCTTTCAAAGACGTGTTTTTCCATATGCATGGAAGAACACGTCTGCTACGTTTTGGGATGCTCTACTTTGATAAAAACTGGCATTTGAGTACAAACAAAGTGACAATGACTCTAATGCTATTTCCCTACTTTCTGTAAGGAAAGTCAAGAGCGGACTTTTCCCAATTTTACACAATTACAATTTATATGATTATGTTTGATTATGATATGCACTATGATATAAAACCAATTATAATTTATTTGTTTGTTTTGTTACTTTTTGACACATTAAAGATATTTTATAAATTACTGTTTGTGTCGTTTCCCTCCATTTTTGTTTAAAACGGAAGTACAGTTGAATGTTATAAAAGGAAATTATATTAAGGTATTAAGTACTTTTAAGGAGAAAAAGTGGGATACACATAAAATAAAAGGTAGATAGTGTGTTTACAAAATGCTACGATAACATTGTTTCCACACTGTTTTTATTTAATTGTAATTTATGTAACTTTATTTTTAATGACTTTCTTCGACATTCTATACTATGATTTCTTTATAATTTTTTTCCACACCAACTTTTTTTGAAAAATGTTGACATACTATGCTGAGACTTTATGATTTTTTTAACTATACAATTAATTTTTTATGACATGCTGTACTATAACTTTTTATGACTTATTGTTCCATAATATACTATGATCTTTTACGACATACTATACTATGACTTTTTTGTGAATTTTTCAACATAAATTAGTAGGACTTTTTTCAACATGCTATACTTTTTTTTTTTAATGACTATTTTCAAAAATAACAAAAACAAATCCAACATGAGTACAAATATACTGAGAGCGCCCCATTGTGGTTAAAAAAAAACACTTACATTCCGAAGTTTTAACAATAACTGTTAACCAGTCTAAACAACTGTTTCTTTTTGACGGGGGTTTTCTGTTTATCCTGGGTATCTACGGACAGGTGACTGTGGCCCAGGGATGTCAGGGGATAAGGGCTCTGGGGTTTGCTTCGGAAGCGTCCGTTACCATGGACGTCATCCAACATGAGCTGCGCATATGGTCTTTTCAATGGTGCGCATAAAATGTTCAGCCTCTGCATTGGCCTGAGGCCACAGTGGGTTTGTCTTACTATGTCTGAAACCCAAGTATGTTGCAAATTCTGCATATTCTGATCTTTGGAAGGGTGGGCAATTGTCCGTTTTGACCTCAAATGGAATTCCCAAAATATAGAATATTTTGTACAGTTTGCGAATTGTGGTTCTGGCTAACGTGGACTGTAGAATCTCTACTTCTGGATACTTAGACTATTCATCAAAGGCCAACTAAGACGTAATTACCTGAGGGAAATGGACCACAGACATCCATATCAACTTTTTCCCACTGTGATGGCAGCTCAGACATGCAGAGAGGTTGTGTGGGTCTTGGCTCAACAGCCTGACATGGAATGCAGCCAGCTATCATGGTTTCTACTGGTCTGTCAATGCCAAGGAACCAGACGTCTGTCTAATCAACTTCTTAGTTTTGACCACCCAAAGATGGCCTTTGTGTGCTCGTGATTTTGCCTTGATTTGTAAAGAATGGAGGACATCAATCCTTCTGCCCAGTAGCACAGTGTCATCAGTAGCGGTCACTGTCAGTTCATCCTTGATTTTCTTGAATGAAAATAGATCAGCAAAATCCTATTTTTTAGACAATGAACGAAATAAGTCGAAAATGTTTGCATAGATTGGGGTCAGCTTTGGTGCCATTTTGAGTTCAGCCAGTGTCATTGCTTTAAGAACAGCAGTTGCAGTAACAGAGTTCACATATTCTTCCGCTTGTCTTTCAGTATTCAAAGCGTCTTAGGAGATATGTGATACTTGTGCAGGGTGGCGTGACATCTAGTCTTCTAGATTGTCCCAGACTTTTAACAGACTGTGTAGTTGTAAGGCTGCAGACATAGAGCGTTCTACACAAGCTGGTGGCTTGGATTTGGGGTTGTTGAAAATACATACCAAAGGTTTGTGATCACTGACAAGAGTAAAGGGTGCTCCATGAAGGTATATGTGAAAATGTAATCTTATTAAGAGACCTCTCATGCTCTCCTGTCCAAGTCCAACAAGCAGTCCTTTGTGAGCTCCTAAAAAAAGCCTTGATGAAAATTTGCCATGCCAAGAAGACCTCACTAGCGCTGGTCGGGGCAGCGGCGTCATGAACCTACTTGAGATCAGGAGAGAATCCTCCATCGGAGAATGTATACCCAAAGAAATCCAGTGGTGTGTGTGTATGAGCACTTGACCTTGTTGAGAGTCAGGTTCTTTTACTTCAGTCGCTGAAATTTTGCCCTAAGAGCTTGATCATGGGCAGATCTAGTTCTGCCACCAAAATATCCTCCATTAGGTTGATAACTCCTGCAATCAAAGGCTTGTTGAATGCGATCTTGGAAGACTTCTGCAGTCAGGGAGATGCCAAAGTTTTGTCTTTTCTAACGTCCCAGTCCCGCCTGAGAGGAGAATGTTGTGATGTATCGCGAGGATGGCTCTAGTCCTAGCTGACGATATCCACAGTTGAAGTCCAGCTTTGAGAACAACCAGCTCATTTGACTGATCGTATCAAGTCGTCTACTGTAGATATGAGATGTTTTTCTCGTTCGACGACCTGATTCAGCATCCTCATGCCCACACACATTTATACTACCAAAGGTCTTTTGGCGTTGGGACAGGAATGATTTGGAGAAACCCATAGAGTGGGACCATCAACCTTCTCGTTGATGTCATGGTCTTCTAGACGTTGCAATTGAACCTCAATTTGCTTTTTTACATTAAACAGTAATCTTCTGTGAGTACTCCCCATTTGATTGGGGGAACATCTTTCCTTATATGCAGCTTGACTTCAAGGAAAATTTTTAAAATAATATATTTGCTGGTGATCGGGTGATGATGCATTCACGGACCTCATCGCCGGCTTAGCTTTCTCCACTCTACTTTCCATTCTTCCATTCATGGGCGTTAAGGAGGTGAATCTATCCTCCCAGAAGGAGATGGTTACCTCTCAGCAGAGCTCCAGGACATGTTACAGAAACAGGCTGTTTCTGTTGTCCCCACTCACGACAGACAGAAAGGGTTGTACTCCACGTACTTCCTGGTTCCTAAAAAGGACCTTAAGGTGCATTCCCGCAGAATCCGTGAGTGCTTAGGGCTGTCCCACCGTCAAAGAACCCTTTATGCACACTTTTCCAAAGTTACCATTTCTGCAGACTTTCCCTGATGGATTAACCCACAACTCCTAGCATGAGTAAAACAGGCTCACCAGAGGATGCCCAGAGACTTGATAAAAGGTCAACAAAGAGGATGGCATGTGTGTTTTTCAGCCTGGCATCTTAATTTACTCAGAAATAATAACATTAAAGATTTAAGAAGAAATCAGAGGAATGCAAACGGCTATATTACATGCCTGGTTTATTCACCCACCATTTCTTTTAATTTTGTTCCTTTTGTTATCAAAGCTGTTTTGACCAAAGAAAATGAGTAGATTAGATAGAATATAATAGACAATTACTCAAGATGTATCCTCTTTTGACTCTACTACTTCTGAAGCCCTCTATTAAACCTCTTTGTTTCTCTCTCCCCACTTCCGTAGTGGGCCTAATAAAAAAAACAAAAAAAAACAATCAACAATTACGCCCGCAACACAACAATCAACCGCGAGCGCCCACTATTGTTAACATAAAACACTGTCACATCACAACACAGGTCATGAACACGGGGCGTCCTGATTTACGACACTATTTTCTGATTTATAGAGTGAGACAAAGATATATCAAAAAGTCCCTCTGTAGAAACATTTGACTGTAGTATGTCTACAAAAGGATTTTGAACCTGGCTTGTCCAATGTTCAGATATATGTGCAAATTTAGCACATACTTAATTAGAGAATGCGACAATTGCATATTTAAACACAGATTTGAAGAAAACCTGGATACAAAGTACAACTACCTTAATGTACGTTATCAACTAGGGACGTTTAACGGCGATTTCTTTTTTTATTAGTTACATTAAATGTAAACATGTAAAGGTAATACATTTTATTACCTTCTCCACCCGGGTCGTCTCCCCATGAATTAAACGGACACCAACATTATTCTTTAAATTCAACTCCCCGGCCCGTAGATGGCGCTGCGGGGCTTCCGTCCTCTGTGAGGTGTCCGTCCCTCCCCTCGCGAGGAAGAAGTGACGTCAGACTGGAGGCTGGACTGTCATGGCGGCCGTCATGAGACTTGTGAACAGAAGCGCCTTCGGTCCGGTGATGGGTCAGCAGTACGTGGCGTTTAGCTCCGCAGCAAAGGTCGGTGTCGTGAGTTGTCTAT
This sequence comes from Ophiodon elongatus, assembly GCA_016806645.1. NCBI lineage: Eukaryota > Metazoa > Chordata > Actinopteri > Perciformes > Hexagrammidae > Ophiodon > Ophiodon elongatus. Next base: position 302,977 of record JACSYO010001151.1, on the reverse strand, counting down.
TTGCGTTTATCCTCAAAGCAGCTTCCGCTGTGCACGAGGAGCCCGGACAGCCATGCTTCTAGCTAGCTAATTGTTAGCGTCCTCTACGTCTAAGCTAACATAGGTGGTGACCTGGGCAGGTGTTAGTTGACCACTTGTCAGCTGTTGCTTATCGAATGCTACTTTACACCTGTATTAAATGTCTCTCTCTCTCTCTCTCTCTGTGTGTGTGTGTGTGTATGTGTGTGTGTGTGTGTGTGTGTGTGTGTGTGTGTGTGTGTGTGTGTGTGTGTGTGTGTGTGTGTGTGTGTGTGTGTGTGTGTGTGTGTGTGTGTGTGTAGGCTGGCGTAAGAGCAGGTCAAGCTCTTCCAGAGAAGGTGAAAATAGTGGAGGTGGGACCCAGAGATGGTCTTCAGAATGAAAAGGTATCGTCATGTGATTATTCATTAGTTGAATTAATTAACGTCACACCATAGCTATTAAGCTAGGAAACATCTCAGTCACTGCCTTCAACCATCTTTACTGGTATGGAGCAGGTGCAGAACTCATGCTTGAGTCTCAGTCGTGCATTTGTGTCAGTGTTTTTAAAGTGCTCCTCTTCTTGTTGCTTTACTGCTTCCACTCACAGACTATCGTGCCGACGGAGACTAAAATCCATTTGATCAACATGTTGTCAGCGGCGGGCCTGTCGGTCATTGAGGCCACCAGCTTTGTATCACCAAAGTGGGTTCCACAGGTGAGCTTGTTCCCTCCCCAAGCCATTCATATGGAAAGTGCTGGCTCGCCCAGCTAAGGGTGGTGTAGAAACTGCACTAATTGGTTTCTGTCATCTTTGTCCAAATGTCAGATGGCAGACCAGGTGGAGGTGATGAAGGGTATCGGTAGGAAACCTGGAGTGTCTTACCCGGTCCTTACCCCCAACCTCAAGGGGTTCCAGGCTGCTGTGAGTTTCATTATCTCCCGACGCACTTTTCCCAATACCTACACTGCCATAGTGTGTATTCAGCTTCTTGGACTGTAGGTGATGTGTCTAAATGTTTCATGTAAAATGCCCTTTTTCTTGCTCTTACTTAACGACAGTTGAAGGCAGGCGCTTCAGAGGTAGCCATATTTGGTGCTGCATCTGAACTGTTCAGTAAGAAGAACATAAACTGCTCAGTGGACGAGAGTTTACAGCGCTTTGACGAGGTTTTGAGACAGGCTAAAGAGGCTGGCGTGCCAGTTAGAGGGTAGGCTTGCTGGCTCCCCCTTGACTGTCGACACACTTCTAAATCATTGGAAATACAGAGTGTGATTTTTGCATAAATTTCATCTCTTTTTCTTTCTTTTTTTGTCACCGCAGTTATGTGTCATGTGTTCTTGGATGTCCGTATGAAGGCAAGGTGGCACCTGAAAAAGTTGCACATGTGAGTTCTCGTCTCGACACCTGTTTACATTCACTGTGACGACATCTATTTGTCATCCTTTGACAAACAGCATAAACACAATAAAAGCACTGTTCATGCAACCCGGTCGAGCTTTGACTCTATCTTGCAGGTAGCTAAGCGTCTGTATGCCATGGGCTGCTATGAGATCTCTCTGGGTGACACTATTGGAGTGGGGACCCCTGGCAGCATGAGCGAAATGCTGGAGGTGGTGAGCAGAGAGGTGCCAGTTAATGCCTTGGCCGTGCACTGCCACGATACCTACGGCCAGGCCCTGGCTAACATCCTCGTAGCCTTACAGGTCAGACCTGGTCCTGTAATGCTGTTTCAAAACAATATCATTGAATTATGTAGTTAGTGCGATACACTGTGCGTGTAGGTGATCTATTGTCTACTGCAATGTTAAGTTAGTTGGTTTCAAGGTAAATATTGTTTGTGTTTCGCAGATGGGAATCAGTGTGGTAGACTCGTCAGTAGCTGGGCTGGGTGGCTGTCCCTATGCCCATGGGGCGTCGGGAAATGTTGCTACTGAAGATGTAGTCTATATGCTGCATGGACTTGGGATTCAAACAGTAAGAAGTCACACTTTATGTTTCTCTTTAGCCCCCCCTATCTTTTAGTTCCTTTATGATGGAAGATGCTGCTCTTGCTTTTGTACTGAGTTTAATGTATTTTTTCTTTCTGATGAGGGAAAAAATACTCTTTCATGAATTTGATGCAAGAGCTTTGCAGAATGTTCCAGTCCACTCCATCATGATTTAGTTTGCAGTTGTAATTATTGTGTACAATGTGCGCTCCCCCTCAGGGTTTGACCCTTTTGATTTTCTGTCCTCACCTCAGGGAGTGGACCTCTCAAAGCTGATGGACGCTGGAGCTTTCATCTGTCGAACCCTCAACAGAAAGACCAACTCCAAAGTGGCGCAGGCTACCTGCAAGCTGTAGACATCCATGTGGAGCCATCGTCCTCTGTATGTTCAGTTCTCCCTCTTGTAATTTTAGTTTGATTGACCCTCTGCCTGGTATGAGAACATACGATTTAGATGCTACTGCACCCTCCCTTTGTTTGAAGAAAATATCAGATTAAATATTTATGATGGCATAGCTGGAACAGTGCCTTATGTAAAGTCAGTCTAATTTCAGAGATGATACTTATTAAAAGCCATGCCTTCACCTATTTCTTTAATAGTGTGCTTACATTCCTTTCTGGGCAGAGGGTAAGCCAAAGGGAAGCACAGACTTTGTTTGTATTAGTAAATGGACCAGTGAAAATGTCTTAGCTACGCATCCACTCACTGTTGATGTCAGAAAAGACAGAAGAGTTGTTTTGACTTCTATTATCCTCTGTGTGTGCAGTGATCACTGTCTTCAAATTAATTCTCTATATAGGCAGCATCCATGGAAACGATGGAAATCAGTCCTCATGAACTTGGGCATTGTATTGGCTGTGTATTTATTTTAAATTGCCTCTCCGAATTCAACATGTACATATCCAACTAGATTGTGAATTTTAAAAATAAATGATATTTCATAAATCAAATGTGTCTCTGATCTAAAGTTGACAGCATTGTGATGAATGTACAGGCTCTGAAACATAGTTTGGGGTAGCATAAATGGCTTAACAGTGTATCAAGAAAGATTATTACTAATATCAAGAATATTGAACCTTGGATGTGTAACCCCTTTTTACAAATGTTGCATTAAAAATTAATTTGAAGCCATCTTTGACCATATAAGGCGCTAAAGTGAGCGCTAATCTCATGTCCATAGTGTTTTTGCAGTTTGTTGCGGAAATGATTAGGAATAAACACACTTTTCTTTGCCGCACCTTGTTTAAACCTGACTGACACGTCTAACAGGCAGACTGAGATTCGCAGGCCTTCGCAACACTTCAAAACATACATTGTAATCATCACAGACGGTAAAATAGCATGACACTGTGACTCAACGAATTCCAGTGGGTAAATGCGTATTGGCATACAAGCCTAGTGATTACTAGTGTAAGAAACTTGGGTATTGTGAGTCAGGAGCAATGGAAAGATTCAGGTCCTTAATTTGTCCCTCCCACACATCAATAGAAACTATATTCCAGAAATAAAATTGAACAGCAGCCCTTACAGTTAAAACACCAAACATCAACACGCTTTCAATAAATTTAATATTTAGTTTTGTAAGAAATTACATTAACAACAATTGCACAAAATACATTTCCACCTGATGTCCACATTGGACAGTTGAGATCACAAGAATGAGTTATAGTTCAATGAGCCGTCTGTTTGTCCAACCTTCCTCCCACCTCCTCTGCACTCCAGCTCTACACACACACACAATTCAACAGCAGCATTCCTTTTGCCTTATTTAAATCAACAGGGGTCTTGGATGAGGGGAGTTTGTGTACAAGCAAGTCAAAACACAGGCCGTCTATGTACAGCATGACTGTGCAGCATTAACTAAGCATATGTCCACTGAGGATTTAGATGTAGAAATATACAAATGATATATGGGTTTTGAGAAAATAAATGCAGTAAAAAAAAAACAAATGGGCCAGTTTGCACAGCTTCAAGTATTACTCATCCATAACTCGAGTGTCCACACTCCGATGCAGATTTTTTTTTTTTTACCAGACGTTCAGTTAAACAAAAGAGATCAGTGAACTGTGCAGTTAACATTCAGCGACAACAGAGCACCCTGACACACCACTGTATACACTGGCAGGGAAGGTGAATACCTCGGCCAGGTGTGTCCTGCCCTCCTTGTGTGACGCTGAGCGTATAATTTCCTACCCCTCTCGTGTCAAAACTCTAATCACAAGAAAGACAGAAACCTTACAAGTGTGTTCTAATATGGGTGATGGGGTGAAGTTGAAAAGGCACACAGACCTGTATTGTATTCGAAGAAGAAAACCCTCATATCATTTACAAATCATTTTGCCTCTGGCTGACTTGTACATATTGTGGATGTTGACTTGGAAACCAAAGTTCATGCACTCAAAAAGAGTCTTAGATGTGGACACAGGGGCCCACAGGATGAATCCAGTGCTGATGACTCAACTTCCAGTCTGACACACATGGAAGCTTTTTGGCTCATAGTTCTGAGTCTGTTTTCTGAGGTTTGTCATTGGGTTTCGAGCCCAAGCACTACAGAGTGCTGCAGCCTGACTTTCATTCACTAAGAAATGGACAGCTCAGGAGCAGAGGCCCGTATCTTCTCTTCCATTGTGAGTCCAGTTAGCCTGCGTGGAGCCTTTAAGGCACTCCTAAAGGATGGAGGCTGATCTTTCAGGTCCGCCTTTAAGGCACTCCTAAAGGATGGAGGCTGATCTTTCAGGTCCGGCCTCGACAGGGTCCCCTTGTCCGGCCTCGACAGGGTCCTCTTGGAGTGCGCCCTGGACAGAGTCCCCTTGGAGTGGTTAAAGGGGGTCTTGTACTCGTTCTGAGGCACGGCCACGTTGCGATTGCGCCTTTTCATCTTGTTCGCGATACGTACAAAGCGCTTAGAGATGAGATAAACGATCTCGCAGATGTTGAGGACGATGCAGAGGCCTGAAGCTCCAACCATGAAGTAGGTGAAGACCTTCTTCTCAGTGGGGTGGCCGATGTAGCAGTCCACCAGGTTGGGGCAGGGCGACACGCTGCACTTGACCAACCTTGGCAGGTAGAAACTGTGGTAGATGTGGTGGAGGATGTAGAGGAAGGAGACCTCGATGCCCGTCTTTACGAAGAGGCTGACCAGATAGGTCCACCACAAGCCGCCGTGCTTCTTGCCCGTGTTGTTGTACAGCTTGTTGCTGTCTCCGTGCTTTGCCATGTGCTTGCGCTCGCGGTCGTCACGGTACGCCACGTGCATGACCACCATGAAGGACGGGCAGGTGACGAAGATGAGCTGCAGGGCCCACAGGCGGATGTGGGAGATGGGGAAGAAGTGGTCGTAGCAGACGTTGGCGCAGCCGGGCTGCTTGGTGTTGCAGTCAAAGTCCTTCTGCTCGTCGCCCCACACTCGCTCCGCTGCCACCACGTACACCATCACCCTGAATACAAACACCACAGACAGCCATACCCGCCCGAACGCCGTGGAGTATTTATTGACCCCACTGAGGAGGGCTTGGAAGGTCTTCCAGTCCATGGCCTTGGCTGGCAGTCAAACACGTCTTCTGTGGAATTCCTCTCTTGCTGGTGGTAGTTTATCTTCAAACCTGGACGAGGCAGATTGAAAAATGGGTGAACATGCTTTCATTGTCTGCGGAGTATTCCGCTTTCCCTCTGTGTTAGTGGTGTCTCCACTTAACTCCCGGTGGCTTCAATAACAAAGAACCTTTCATTCTGACTTTTTAAACCACCAATTTATCTTCCAAAGTTGATTTTATGTAAATTAATAAATAAAAAAGCGAACAAAAAATATCTCCCACAGGCCTCATTCCTCATTCATCGACCTAAACAGAAACAACCACTGAAGACAATTGTGAGGAGGCCTCGGGCCAAACCGTTCCTTAAGGAAACAAGTTGGACCAACGCTATTAAAACATACTAGTTCATATTTCAGAAAGCAGTATGCCAACTTCACAACTTGTAGACAAATATTAATTTAGGAAACAAAGTAAATACCATCAGCCTCTGTGGCTGTGTATGTGTTAACATAAAAACAGGAGCAAAACAGACTTTTACGCACAGGCTGCGTGTTTATTTAGACATATTTTATTATTTTCGTCTCTTAGCCGACATAAGGCCCCTCGACAACCACCAGGGATTATGTATCGTTCAGTAGACTGTCGTATAGAAGCCAACGAATCCCGATCAACTCGTTTCCATTTGGCTGAAACGCGAACTTCAATTTCAACTCAACGCAGACACATCAAAAGTTCATTACAGCGAGTTTTTCACTTACCGAAAGAAGCTTTAGTCCATTATCAGTTCAAAGACAAGCGACGTCTTATATTTCTGGGGGATTTATTGCCGCTTTAACGTCGTTTTAGTCCTTTAACGCACAGATTTGGCTCCCTTCGACAGGTAGAGGAGCGCAGTGTTGAGAAATGCGCCTGTGGGTGTGGCTACAGAAGAAAGACTGGAGCTGCCCCAGATGTTCTTCTCTCTCTCTCTCCCTCTCCCTCCCTCCCTTTTTCTCTCTCCCTCTCCCTCTCTCTCTCTCTCTCTCTCTCTCTCTCTCTCTCTCTTTCTCTCTCTCTCTCTCTCTCTCTCCCCCACTCACACCCCAGTGTTAGGTGACAAATCAAGTATTTTCAGGTAACACAGCCAGTCCACGCCTTTACTTGAAGAGTTTACCAACCTTTTTTTTGTGTGAACAGTGTCACAGCTCGTTGTCAATCAGTTGTATTTGTCTTTTTAATATTACTTTGCATAAACCTTTGTTAAAAACCCTCATTTGGGGTTCCACAATATTCAATAAAAAATTCAATAAAGAGCCAAAGCAAAACATCTGGGTTTTGCTCCCAAGAAAAAACTTCTCATTGACATTTATTACATCTCCAGGTACTGTGGGTAAGTTTGGAGAAATGCCTACACACACATGGACAATAAGTTTGGATCCAGATAAACCAATCAGAGACTTGGGGATTTGAGCCCACACATGGTTCAGGTCCTGGATTAGCACAGTGAACTCTCAGGGTATTAGTCTTCTCAGACAGCCATTTTATAAGGTGTCTTTGTGCTGATTATAAAGCTTCAAGATGACAGATTTGGGTCCATTGTTTTGATGTGCATGTTTCCAGGAAGTGTTGACTCCGTGTCCCAACATGTTTCTGAGTATTTTTTTTAGATGCACTAGGCAGACACACCCTGGTGAATGCATTTTATTGTTGGTGTGCATGTTTTCAACTACTTCTTGTTGCAAGTTTCAAAAAGCATGACGAGTGGAAGGCAACATTCTTTTGAAGATTCTCTGAGGGAACAGGTTATTGAAAAAAAAAAGGTGAGGTAGATGGTTGAGATTAAGCGAAGAGCGGGGACATCAGTTCATGTGATACAGAGTTAATTCGTTGTGTCACCAGAAAAATATTCAATTTCCCTGTTCCTCTTTCACTGATTTGCTGCAGTTTTAATTTCTTCCTTCTTTCATGCTCAACACCCACAACGGAGTCAAAAAGGCATACTCTGTTTCCTTTATTCTTTTCAAGGCCACGCTCTTCTCAGATAACGATGTCACAATTGACGAGCCTTTTGAGCTCAACCTCATTGTCAGACCGTGAGCTTTTGTCCCCACGTCACCATCCGCTCGCTTTTCACGACCAAACCTCTGTGCCTTACCCTTTACAGACGCGATTTCCCGATCAAACATGCTTTAATGTACATCTGTTCTGTAGGGAACACCAAGCTCCTCATTAGCGATGTGTTTGCAGATGCATTCAAGTCCTGTCAGATATTGTCAGGAATATAAAAGATCAGCATGCCATAGCCGGGCCAGAGCTTGCCAGTTCTTGGAGACCGGTGCCTGCCTCCAGAGCTATTAAATCCTGTGTTTACATTATACAAAAGGATAAAAGACTTGCTTGTGTACCACCGGTCTCAAGTCAAGTCAAGTCAGGGTTATTTGTATTGCTCAGTGGAATCACGTACAACGTCTCAGTGAGCTTTTTCCGGCTCACAACAACCAAGCCCAATATTTCTAAGATGAGAAAGATTCTGAGATACCTGTAATTGACATGGTTCTTATATAAGAGCCGTTAAACTCAGGTGACCTGACAATTAAGGTGAATTAGTCTTACTTCCCTTTGTTAAAATGTTGATGTGAAACTGAGATGTGGACAGAAATTCAGTTGTCTGGTGCCAGGCGAAAACATGGCTACCCACAAGTAATTAATTCATTCGTTCACATCTTTGAATGGATTTAGAAGAAGGTTGTTTCTCATATTTTCATCTGTAAAAGGCTGAGTTCGTAATGCCAAGAGGGAAAAGTTACACTATAAAGATGATGGCTGTCTGGCTTCTCTAAATGAATCACTTCATCTCGAAGTCTTGCAGCCATGAGCTAAAAGTCTCCGAATATTGTGAGAAGTATCGACTGCCGTCTGGCTTTTCAGGAAAGTTCATCTGTGACATAAAGCTCGGGCACGTGAACACAACATCTGTAATTGTAGCATTGGGAACAGTTCAGCCGACAATAACTGAACTTAAGAGGCGGAGGGGAAAGAACGGTTGTGTCTTAGCTCCAGATGAAGAACCGGTCCAGGCAGTCTGCCTGGACACACCTGGAGGAATGCACCCTGTGACTCAACCGCTGCCAGCCGCAAGTCTCAACAGGATGGACCAACACAACAGGATAAACACATCACTATTCACCGCTGGCACTGTGAAGGAGGGAAATGTACCAGCGCACAGAGGAGGACGGGACCAGAAATACTAGCCGAGAAGAGCTGGGAGGATCTTGCTATGGGAGTGACTGTCTGCTCACTATAGAACCACCCAGTCAGGCTGAACAAACAGATTATGGACAAAGGGAACTGTGCATACTGAAGCTTGCTTATACTTTCAGAGCTTGTTACACGTTATGGTATTTGATGTAACACTTCAGAGTTAGGATCCTGTTTGGACAACATAAAAGTAATGCTTGACTCAGACTTCATCACTTCACCCAGTTAATTGTAGCATTGGCCCCAGAGAATGGAAATGCCATCCCTACTGTGAACTTATGGGTGGGTTGACAATTAAGTTCTCCCGAGTCTCAAATTACTCACCAAATTAAATATTCCACTTCCTTCTTGTGGATTCAGATATCCATCTGAGACATTTCCGCTGCCACCACAAAACGGAGAAAGGGAAAAACGACATTCCAGCAGCAGCTTGTATTAACCCAAATCAGTCCCCTAGTTACCATGATAAGCCACAGACCTTGTTAACAGTTCATCGGAACTACCATCTACTGAAATAGACATGAAGGGTTCCAAAGAAATCTGTTAACAGCGGTGCCTGCAGATTATCCTTTCATGGTTTGTGGAAACACACTTTCCTGTTTGACTTTTTATAAATATCATTCTTTATTGCTCTGAGCAGCGCAAACTCTATTTATTCTCCTCCCTAGGTACGAGGTGGCAGCACAAGTTTCAGCGTTAGATATTCCCTAGCAGATGATATCTGACTGGCACATTACCACAAGGGGAGAGTGAGAAAATATGTGTTTTAACCCTCACTGCATCACTCCTATCGCATGTTACAACGCAAGTACTGGAAACATCCATTCAGAGGCTGCACAGACCGACAAATTCCTGCGATGGGTGGTGCCGCGCCCGTCAGCCCAGATGATTGAAACTGAGTGGTGGGAGACTCCTCCTCTGCCCTTCTCAATGTACCAATCTATCTAAACAAGGAGGGCGCTGCTCCTTGCGACAGAGCGATCTGTGCGCACAATGAGAGGGGAGGGCTTTATGGAACAAAAGTGGGAGAAGAAACCACAGAACTTGCTGAATCGACTATTCCTTTGGCTGGCTTACGTTGCTCTTCAGTACATATCCTGTGCTGAGACATGTGTAACTATTTCAGTACTTATTATGGATTGAATGCAGTATGCACTGCTGCGTGTGTGCCTCTCTAAATTTACTTCCTTGATGTCATGGAGGGAAAAAACAAAAAAAACACATTTTCAAATCATGAAAATTATCATCTTTAATGCAAAATATTATTAACAACTGTGCAGCCACACTGCACAACGGCGCTGTGAAATATGAACCTCCAGATATTAACGAATGTGTTTACAGCACTGCATTTGGACTTCGTTGCTCTTTAAAACAGGTCAGAACAAGAACATACAGGACAGCACAATCTTTCAGACCTTTTGATAAATTAAGTACAGTATTCACAAAGAGTCAGATGTGGAGGAGTGAGCGAAGGGGAAAAGACGGAGTACAGCTTCAACTAAACGTTTCGAGGTTGGGCCACAGAGCAGAAGGAAAACCTGACACACAAAACCACATGTGTTTGTAAAACCCTCTCCAAACTATGGAGTGACTCATGCAATTGGTCTCAAGGCCAAATCTGAATCACACAAACTTGCTTTTTCATTGAAAGGGCCGTAGAAGAGAAAAAAAAGAAAAAAAATCTCTGTAAATACTCTGACCCGAACCTCACCACAGTGAGCACATTCCAGATCAATGACATATTTCTCCAGAATGTCTTATTCCTTGACATGTGGACGCAGTAACAATAAAGAACTACCTCTATCGTAGTTCAGTCTCTGGGAACTCAAATATCTGCTGACAAGTCTTGTAAGGAAGTGCCTGTGGAAGGGGGGGGGGGCATATTTCCTTTCCAATGACATTGTTTTTCATTAAGTCTTTGCCTTTGCTCTCAGGACCTCAGGATGTGGCGACAATGTAAGAAGGAGCAGGCGTCATCTTTAGAGGGTTGGACTCCAACAGGCTGGTTCCACTGGACAGCGTGTTGGTCATGGTGTGGCGAGAGTTGTGGGCCGCTGTGAAGCATTCACGGCAGCGTTTGCCCACCAGGTAGATGATTTCAAAAATAGAGAGGAGGATGCAGGCCAGGCTGGTGACCACCATGAAGATGGTGAAGATCCGCTTCTCGGTGGGCCGAGCGATGAAGCAGTCCACCTTGTTGGGACAGGGCTTCTGTTCGCACTTGATGAGCGAGGGGAAGTCATAACCCTCGTAGATGTGGTAGACGAGGTAGACGAAGGTGGTGTCCACGGCTATTTTGAAGACCAACGTGAGGACGTAGGTCCACCACAGGCCCCCGCGCTTCTTGCCCGTGTTCTGGTAGAGGCGGTGGCAGTTATCGCCGTATTTGAGCTTGTGTTTCCGTTCCCGGTCATCCCTGTAGGCCACGTGCATCACCACCAGCAGAGAGGGGCAGGTGACGAAGATGAGCTGCAGGGCCCACAGCCGGACGTGGGAGACGGGGAAGAAGTGGTCGTAGCAGACGTTGTGGCAGCCGGGCTGGACCGTGTTGCATTTGAAGTCTTTCTGTTCGTCGCCCCACACCTTCTCCGCCGCGACCACAAACACCATGACCCTAAAGAGGAAAACGATAGAGAGCCAAACTCGGCCGAAGGCGGTGGAGTACTTGTTCACCCCACTGAGGAGGCTCTGGAGGAATGCCCAGTTCATGACGAGGTTTGTTCACAGTCTGTCTTCTCTTCCTGCTGATGGAAGACAGAGGAAGCTCTTTACAGTTGAAACGGCACAGACAACACTCAGGTATCTACCAGCCTGAGACAAAACGAAAACAGTCAGATATAACATAGATGTAGAAGAAGGCTGGGACAAAAAAAAACAAAAAAAACGGAGTGCGGTAGAACCGGATCATTATCGTATAAATTCACGTGTTTACGTATCTTTGACGCAAAAAAAATAATTAGAAATAGGAGCTAAATGAGCTCCTAAAAGGGCACCCATACTTTTGTAAGACAAAAGACTTTATCAAATAAGCAGAAACGTTTTAATGTATCGCCGTGCTAAGACGCAGTAAGGCAAACCTCACTCAATCGCTTCCAACGACTCCGGTAAACGCTTTTCTGCTCATTCCGTGCGCAATTGCGCGTATCCCCAACATCCACGTCTAATACCGCTATAACCGGATAAATCCCAATACGTTCGCGTTACTGTCCGACTCGGTGCTTTCCATATAGATTTGAATACTTACAGTTTTAACGCCGCCGATGCGGTTCAGTGTCGGAGCGGAGGAGCAGGCTTTGCTGGATGAACCTCACCGATGGGATTCTCAGTAGATTGCTCAACAGGACGGGAGTGGAGGGGGTGGAGTTGTTTTCCTGCTCTGTCTTCTCCCCACTCAACCTGCTCAGGTGAGGCTGCCCCACCGCACCAAATACTTGTTTGTCCAATAAGGTGAGGAGAAAGGACAACGTGTGTTTGTGTTTGTTCTTAACCCCGCACGTGATCATTTCATAATATGCACGAAAAACATTAAATGGATTTATTTTACAATTTAAGGTTTGCGTGGTGGGTCTCTAATTTGGAACTAACTCAGATTTAATGTATGAAAATAATTATAACAATAATAAAGTGTATAATTATTTGATTACAAATCATTTGCCAACATTGACTTCGAATGTTACCGAATTTAAAAACAAGATAAATAATAATAATAATAACAATGTGCTTTAAATAGGTAGCTCTGTAGCTATAAAGGGTTAAACCAACAATCAGCGGATCAATGGAACATTTCATTTGTACAAAGTAAAAGGCAACAAGTTGTTGTTTCTTTGTAAAAAAAAAAAAACAATGTTTATTGAAATATTTACATGGCAGATGATGTGTGCTCAAAGTACAAAAGACCATGAACACACTCGTGCTCTCAGACATACCACTGCCCCCATTAACACATATAGACAAGCACACATTTATTTTTCATTCACACAAGTTCTCCACAGTCGGAGATGATGACCTTCTGCTTCGGCTTGCCGTCCTTATTCCCCTCAGCCTGAAGGAAGAAAAAAAAAAAGCACATTTAAAAAGATACAGCACTTTCTTGCCATAATTCAGCCCGATTGTCTTATACTTCTCCATGCTTTTATTACAATACAACCAACGCGCCAACCAATTTTACATTAAGCCCAGATGGATGTTTGAGTTCCACATTTAACAGTATGAGCAATAATATTATCTTTCTATCTTTGAAACTTAAAAACAAGAAAAACTTGAAATCTCCATCCCCCACTTGTTATAAAAAAAATGGCTCAATGATATGATTATCAGTTTTTAGAGATAAGATACTCTATGTATAACTGTTACTCTAAATGTGTGGATTATATTAGGGGACAGGGTGACTGACAAGTGCATTATTATGCAGGTCTGTGTCCTGAGAAACATTGAATAGTCCACACTTACTCCGACTATCTACAGTACAACTAACAGGCTTTATGTGTTTCTATCTTTATTTATTGTCGGTCCCTCTTTGTGACTGTTCTTGGTTTTCTCTGGTTCCTGAATACTCCTCTGGACATTTTGTTGCATTAGCAGTGGGTATTGCATTGACCTCTTTTTTTCAGTGGGTGGTGGAGTTTAGGGTTCCTGTTTTTGCTGATTCTTTTCTTGTATGTGGATTTTGCAAATTGGAAAACCTCAAAATAAAATACATAAAAAAACCAACAAATCAAGATAAACCTCACATCAGCCCTAAATATCAATCACATTTAGTAAACCAGCAGACTCTTCTACTAATTTCAACAGTTTGTTAATTTTGTACACATGCATGCTTTATTTACACGTAGCAATAGTGAGAAGCAGATAGTGATGTTTACATTTAAAGAACACACTGGGTAATACTGAAGGTTTGTTAATGACGGCCCTTTCTGCTGTGAGTGATTTTAAGCCTTCACTACCACTGAAATAACTCTTTTTCATTTTACAAATAGAAACCTCTGATTGTATTTTATAAAACTAATATTTTGCAGTAGCAGTGAACCCTGTTCACACTTACCTCCATTGCACGGAGCACATCCATCCCCTCCACCAGATCTCCAAACACCACGTGTTTGCCATCCAGCCAGTCTGTTTTGTCATTGGTGATGAAGAACTGAGAGCCATTAGTGTTTGCCCCAGAGTTGGCCATGGAGAGCTGCCCTGTGAGCACAAGAGAGACACGGTTTGGCCAGTTATCCACAGGATCTGCTAGTGAACGTAAGCGACGATGACCACCCACCCACCCACCCCCACACCCACACCCACACACACACACACACACACACACACACACACACACACACACACACACACACACACACGACTCCTCACCTGGCGCCGTGTGTTTGAGGACAAAGTTTTCATCGTCGAACTTCCGGCCGTAGATGGACTTGCCGCCGGTGCCATTGTGGTTGGTAAAGTCACCTCCTTGGCACATAAACTGAGGGATGATGCGATGAAAGCTGCTTCCCTTGAAGCCAAAGCCCTTCTCATGCGTGCACAGGCAGCGGAAGTTCTCTACATGGGATGTAAGAAAAGATGCCGGTATTACTAAAGGGAGATGATATAATTAAGCACTTGTGGTTTCTTGTTTGTTGTCATTTCAGTGTCAATTCTTCATGCAAGTGATCCTAAACATTGTGCAGCTGCAGTACGTATTGATGACAAAGCCCTACAACATACACACCTGCTGTCATGGGAACAATGTCCGCCCGAAGGAGGAAGCGTAGTCTCCCGGCTACCTTATTTCCAATCTTAATGTCCATGTAGACCTGGGGATTAACTCTGCCCTTTTTAGCCGGAGGCTCATCCTGCAAAAACATTTCATACCTGTGTTACTAACTTAACACAGTAAGGAATCAGAGGCACAGTTTAGAGAGAAAGTCATCTCACATCCTGTGTTGCAGTGCTGGTGGTTTCGCCAGCCGCTGCCTCCCCATCAGCCTCCTCTGCGGTCTTCCCTGAGAACTTCTTCAGCCAGTCATCGTCCGACCACACTGACGGAAAACAGAGTTAAAATCGTGATCCCAGATTTAAATCACTTAAACTTATGGCCTCTATAAAACAGTTTTTTTCATTATTTACCTGGTCGAGAAGAACCTTCTTTGATTCTCATGGGCTTGGCGGTGTTGACCCGGATAGTACGTCCAAAAAGCTCAGACTCATTCTAGCAGAGAAAAAGAAAATCAACATTAAATCAGAAAGCTCATTTCAAACATTTCGGGTAAATTCACGACAGCTGGGTCTCAGAAACAGGAAGAAAACTTCACCGACGTGAATGTGCAGCAACGTGATCCACTTACCATGTTATCAATAGCTGCCGCAGAATCCTACAGAAGACAAAGGTCATAAATAGGTTATGAGCTCAGAAATATTCACCTTTAAAGTCCCCACTGTATGTCAGTTACCAACTATGTGTACATGGAATTCCCGTCGGACTACCATACATACACCTATATCTAAATAAGACAGCAATCCAAGGAAACAATGTATTAAGGATGCCGTATTCAATTCACATGCTAAAAAACAGCCATATTAATAACTGGGGAGCTTAAACATCAAAATAATCTATCTCTTGTGTTGCTAATATGGTTTACACATATTATCTGTTTTATTGCTGTACATGAAAGTAGATTCCATAAGCAAGCAGATGGATAACTGTGTGTTGCTAAATTGTGTTATAAATTAGATAGTGGTGTAGCTCAGTTCAGGTACATGTTCAACATCTCTCTCAATAACACAAACACACTGAATAAGGCACTGGCTGTGATCTTATTCAGGTTAAAGTAATCAATTTCAAATCCATGTAGATTTTCATACAGAGTTATTGTGTTTAATGGGTCAATACCACCGTGTGCACTTCACGTACCTCTCCCAATTCAAACTCAATGAACGCAAATCCTCTGTGCTTCTCTGAAAACAGAACAAGACGCGTTATCACAGATTAATATTTACTTCATCCACAGTCATTAAACGCCCCATAGAAACCGAGAGGTTTCCATCACAGTCAATGGCCCAAAACTCGTGCTCTTACCGGTTTCATAGTCTAACGGTATCTGGATGTCTGTGATGTCTCCAAACGGGATAAAAGCTGCGTGTAACACCTTCTCGTCCACCTCCTCGGCCAGGCCGCCTGACAGAAACACAACGAGCGGACACCGAGCATGAACACGGGGTCGGGACCACTGTGCGAGGGTTACAGCAGCGACGTTGCCATGTTTGTCAACGGCTGAAACTTTCTGTATCGGAGTTTATTTGTCATATTATCTGCACTTTATATTTATTTGGTTGCGTCTCATTTAATCATTTACAGTGTAATGTCTCTACCACGTTAGCTAAGTCTACTGAAACGACGTTATTTCAACGTATTGTTAAGAAAAGTAACATTAACTTACCAACATACAGCACTCGTTTGTTAGCCGCCATATTGGATGTAACCCCTCAACTTTGACCTCGGCCGCTTCTCATTGGTGCAGTGAGGCTGAAGCCCGCCTCCCAATGACCAGGGTTCCCTCTAGCGCCACCTGTTGGATGAAGCTGTCATCGCTTCAATTGCACCTTTCTACCTTCTTTTTTGTTCTTTTTTATATTAAAATGATCACCAGCATCACATTTGTGTAGTAGATTTCAAAATAAAACACTGTCTTGTCACACTGACTTAAAGAAGAATGACAAGAGGAAGGGATGACATTTAGAAAAGCTTTTAAAAAGAGTTACATATATCCTATGTTAGAAACAAAGGATAACTTTAAAAAAGAGGCTTTGACCATAAAGGTGATATCAAATTGTATTTTCATTGTCACATTAATTTGTTCTTATTTACAAAATTGTATTCATCTATCATTCTGAGGACTTAATATCAAGCCGTGCAAAAGTGCTTGTTCAGAGCTAGCTGGCCACCCTTTGACGTGATTTCATGGTAAAGAAGTCAATGAAAATGATTTTGACCACAAGGTTTATATGCAAAACCTCAGTGACAATAACTCAAACTGATAATCTGGGACAGGGAAAAACTTTCCCCTTAACGGAAAAATAAATTGTATGTTTTCTTTTCCCTTATGTTGCTTGTATCAATCATCTATCTATCAGGCAACACCCTAAATGATACAAATGTTGCCCAGACACGCATATGATGCTCAGCTTTAAATTGTTTGCTACTCCTAAAGTGCCCTTTAGCCTGGCTTTTGGCCTTCTGTGTGCATTACTGCAGGTACGTGTGTTTCAGATACACACTTGAAACTGAATACAGTACAGTAGGTTATATGTAAGCATTAAAGTAACACAACAGTGGTAACCTTGATATATCATCCTTTTATTGAGAATACCACACACCCATGATAACATGATAGGATGTCCATCGTTTCAAACATAAAACTTTCAAGCAAAGAAAATGAACAAGGCTCATGTTCCTTTTTCTTTTAGAAGGAACGGTTTCTCTCCTTTGCCACAAGATGAAGGACCTTTATTCAAGATTCATTTGCATCATTGCTTTTGATAGGCAGTTTAAAAGTTTTACAGAACTAGAAAAATTATGAACTGTAATATTCTTCAAAATATTCAAGTATTTATTTTTTTTATTATATTTTCCTCTTTTTTTTCTTCATTATTGCTGATTCTTCAGAGGAGCCGGGTGTTTGGAGTCAGTGTAGTGTGTCTCTCTGCATCTCTGCTCATTTTTCTGTGGCCGGAAACAACATAATGACATATAATTACTACCACAAAAAACTTAAATTATGCATCAATAGCTTGACTGATTATGTTTTATCATACCAATTCAATACAGCACGCAGTCTTCAGGATGTGGCAGCAGCAACAGTAGTAGCTATGCTGCCCACTTTTTGAGTGGCATCTTTCTTTGCCTGGTGGGCCTGTAGCACGGCGACGGCTTCTTCCACCTAGAGCAAACATAACATCAAACATGAATAATGACACACGTATGTGGATAAACGGACATTTCAGTGTGACATTATTGCAAAGATGGAGCTAGCCAAGTACCTTTGAGCGCAGAGACTCATGGGACTCTAGCATATGCAGCAGCTCAGAGTTGTCAATCTCCAGCAACATGCCAGTGATCTTTCCTGCCAGGCTGGCGTGCATGGACTGAATCAGTGGGAAAAGACGCTCACCTGTTTGGAAAAATTGAGAATGAATCAACCTACGAAAAACTGAATCATTATAGTTAATTCATTTTGTCACGGGATTCTTACCAAGCATCTGTTTCTGCTCCTGAGGGGGCGCAGCAGCCAGCATGGAGGCCGTGAGAGGCTCCTGGCCCTGAACGTGCACAGCTGACTGAGCCTAGAAAGGGACGGATAGATAACATGAGGAAGAAAATATTTATAGAGTTGGGGGCTGGATATGATAAGAACTCAAGGTGATGTGATTGGGTCTCTCGCTCATACCTGCTGTAAGGCAATAGGTTGCACCCCCTGTGGGTTGGGGTTACGGACACCAGTGGCATATTTGTAAGGCGGCATGGCCCGGGGGCCGGGGACTCCCATTGAGGGACGAGGAGCCATGGACTGGCCGGAGGCTGGCAGAAGAGAGGAAAATGGCGCAGGAGTCAGTGGGATGACAACCTCTTCTGTATACTTAGTGTAAATAACGTCAGAGTCAATCAGTTGTTGTTAGTGAACGTACCTCGTGGGCCCTGTGCGCCGCCACCAGGACTCATGTGTCTCAGGTTGGCACGGGGTCCTGGCTGACGCAGTGTGCTGGGTATCCCTTGGTAACTACCTGGAAGTGACAGAAGTAGAGCCAAAAACAATGAGACACAATACAAAACTTAATAGCATTGATATGTTTTAAATAGCTACATTGCAGTATAACTATGTATGTTAGTAGGTAACTGAAGAAATATGAAAGATACGTGCTCTACATCTGATGCCATGTACTCACCTTGACCTCTGCCCCCTTGCTGCTGCCATCGGGGGTTGGGTCGAATTTGAGCCAGCTGATTGGGTGCATAGTATGTAGTCCTATTCTGGGCCTGGTGGGTACAAATAAGTGAAATTTATGATTTCATGGCATTAAAGTCATACCCTAACGACACCGTCTATCTTTTTAATCTGTGGCATTTATATTGAAATAAAAATTAAACAAAAGTATCACAAGTTCACATGGTGACCCCTGGGAAATACACTACACAAACTTGGAATTGTTGGGAATTATTTTAGCTTTCTTGGCATTCTCAATTTAAATAGTATGCCAAGTAAGTATGTTAACTTATTTTCAACCTGCATTAAATGTTGAATGTAAAGCCATTATTCCCTTTCCTCGGAGCTCTGTTTTTGGTCTCCACAAACACCTGTAGAAAATATCTTCAGTCACTTTGCCAGTCTACAGTTTGATGCAGGGATGGTATAGTACGTAAACCTTTTTGCTAAAAAAAACCTAATCTGCCTTCCAGATGAGAGTGGTGAGACTGAACCAAAACAGTAAAGTTGCAAGCATTAAAACAAAATGAACGAGCTAACACACTGAAAAGCTTTGTAGAGCAAAGGGGAACTGTAGAGTTGTGTTATCTGTGGGTTTGTCAATAGGAGCAGCTGTTTTAACAAACACAGACTTTGATTCTCACACCTGAGGCACAGCTGGCATGAAGTAGCCACTGGCGGGCTGGAACTGATTGATGATGGCGTTAGCCGGCATGGCCCTCATGCCGGCTATGCGCTGCATGTACTGGTTGGTCAGGTGGGCTTTGCGCTCCTCTTTGCGCTGAGCGAGAGCCACGTAGAGTGGTTTGGAGCCAACGATGCGTCCGTTCATCTCAGTCACGGCCTTGGTGGCCTCTTCGGGGGAGGAGAAGCAGACAAAGCCGAAGCCCTTGGAGCGACCCTCCTCCTGCATCACCTAATATGGAGACAGATTGTTTCTGGTTAAGTTCAAACTCACAATGTTGCTGTTGTTATATTGATTTTGCAGTGATGCATTGCAGCATCTGGTCGATTGTTCTCACCTTAGCACTTGTTATAGACCCGAACGGAGAGAACTCCTTGCGCAGTTTCTCATCATCTATGGTGTCATCCAGGTTCTTAATGTAAAGATTAACACCCTGAAACCAAAGACGAACAATCATGAAACATTCATAGCAGCTTCTTTGACAGTGACCAGCTAAATTTTTATATTGCTTGGATTCATTAAGGGCTTCATTACTACAGACCTGGTAACGACTGATCCTCTCTTGTTTCAGTAGCTCAAACTTCCTCTTCAGCTCCGCCTGCCGCTCCATCTTCTTCTGAGCCCGGCCCACAAACACGGTCTTGCCGTTGAGGTCGGTGCCATTCATGTCCTCTACAGCCTTTGGACCAAATCATAATTACCTGAGGTAAATACCAATAAAGACTTGGTGCATTTACATTGGGGCCAAAGTACCTTGTTAGCGTCCTCATGTTTCTCGTAACTAACGAAGCCAAAGCCTCTGGATTTGCCGGTGGGGTCTATCATCACCTTCACGCTGAGTGTTGGACCTGCAGAGGTTAAAGGTCAGATAAGTGGATGTTAGACAGCAGAACTAGACCACACAAAAGTTTGGAGCAGTACCCATTTATCTAGCCCCATTTTACCATATCTGTCAAAAAGCTCCTTCAGCTGGTCATCAGTCATCTCATCTCCAAAGTTCTTAATGTAGACATTGGTAAACTCTTTGGCTTTGGCACCAAGTTCAGCCTCCCGTTCCTTGCGAGATTTGAAACGGCCCACAAACCTGAAGACGGAGGGAGAGCAGCGAAGCACACTCTTGTAAAACATTCCCGACAGAAATGAGAAACACACTAAGATCCTTTTTCCGATCTTAAAAACACTCGATCCGGGAGAGGACGACCTTGACCACCCAAGCACGGTAAGTAAAAGAGAGTACAGGGACAACAGCCACAAAACAAATTCCTGGTGTGAACAATATTAAAAACACCCAACTGCGGAGACAGGCAGACATGTTGGCATGCTAGACATCACAGTGACAACCATCTTAATTCTTGGTCCAAAACTTGATGAGGAGGTGGATGGAGAAGGATGGAGGAACAGAGTCTCACAGTACAAAGTAAAGCTGAGGAGGACCAAATGATCTTATATACCTTGCTATGACGACCTCTCCCCTTCCGCCATCCAGTATTGCATTCCTGCATTCGATCCATCACTAAAAACACACAAGCGTGGTCATACACACACACACACATACGTACATACATACATACATACATACAAACACTCCAAGACGGGTGACCAGCGAGTGGACAAATGAGGCAACACAAAATGCGTCTGGCAGGAAAGATAAGAGTGAGTAGGAGCTTTTAGTTTGTTATCTAGTAGATCAGAGGTTATCTTCATACTGGCGGCATTGAGAGATGAGCTTATTAGTCCGATTATTCAAACACAAAAACTCAACCGACTGAAAAAAGACACGAAAGGTCAGTTCACTCAATACGTGTAGAACAAACAAGCCAGGTTTATACACACAAAAAGAACACAGATCGAAACATATACAAGCTATTACTGCACTATTACGACCATAAGCTCAAGAAGTACTGCACCCTCTAGAGCTGGACTAAAGTACTGTTAAAGTCATTTTAAAGTTCAAGCTAAATTATTTTTAAAATACTATCAACAATGAACGCCCCTTGGACCCCAGAACCTAGATGACCAGACACTCACACCTTGCGGTCATTCAGAAGCATGCCGTTCATCTTCTCAATGGCACGATCAGCGGCGTCCTGGGTCTCAAAGTGGACAAAGGCGTAGCCCTTTGAGCCATTTTCATCACACACCACCTGGAGTAGAGGAAGACATGTGGGTAGAAGTTACTCCAGTAGAGAGGCGTCATGACGGTCGCAAGCAAGTTGATTCACTTTTAAAGCAACAGATCGAGATTTTGGGGAAACATGCTTGTTCGCTTTCTTGCTGAGGGTAAGACGAGAAGATACAATACCGCTCTCAAATCTCTGCACCAAATTTGAAGCTGCAGCCAGTTAGCATAGCTTAGCATAAAGACCAAAAACAGTGGGAAACAGCAAGCTTGGCTCTGTACAAACAATAATCCATATACAAAAAGTTAAAAAAGTGAAATGTTGTGGTTTTACAGGGGTTATTTGCCAGTTTTACACTTCAGTTGTCACTTCAACAAGCTATACATGACTGTTCTTAGTGAGCTTTAGACTGTTGGGAGTATTGTGTCGCCTTTGTAAAGAGCCAGGCTGTCTGTTTCCCCAGTGTCCCGTCTTAGCGAAGCTAACCAGTTGTCGCTTCATAGTCAACTGTCAAGAGTGGTATTGTTCTTCTCAGCTAACTTTCTGCAAGAACGCAAATACATGTGTTTCCCAAAATGTAGAAGCATTGCTGAAGAGATAGTGTATGAGTTTACATTGGAACGTTTTAAGAACATAAGAACATTATTCAAACTTGTAATGTAATTTAAGCACAAATTGTGTGAAATCGCTGAGCAGGAACAGTTTACCCAAAAGTGGGAATATATACAGCATTAAAAGAAACTGCCCTTTCTTTTATGTACCTCAGTCGCATTTATGCCAGTTATACCTTGCAGGAGAGGATGTTGCCAAAGGCAGAGAAGGTGTCGTAGAGGGCTTTGTTGTCAATGGACTTGTCAAGGTTCTTGATGAACACGTTGCCCACTCCAGATTTCCTGAGTGAGGGGTCTCTTTGGGACCACATGATTCTGATTGGCTTCCCTTTCACCACGTCAAAGTTCATGGTGTCCAGGGCTCTCTCAGCTGCAGGGAGGAGGGGCAGAGAGGTGGAGGGAAAGGTCATGGCTGGTTGTTTATATGGAGCCATGAGTCTGAAAACATATCAGTTACTTTGCATGTATACTACATAACATGCTTCCATCTATCACGGACACGAATCAGGCATTGTGGTGCTTTAATGCAGTAGTCCCAGTAAAACCACAAACACAGCATTGCCTTAATGACATCCCCAGAGGAATAACATGAAGCTATACGTTGACCCGTCTTAGTCTTAGTCTGTTTGTGCACCTGTGCAGTGTGTGCTAAAATGGAGAATCCCTGCTACCAGCCCATTAACAAGGTACATGTAATACGGTTAAGATACTGTAGTAGACCATGTGGCAGATGAGCAGCTGGGACAAGTGTGGGGGACAGCTGCAGTGGGCAAGCTGGGAGCACATGTCCCCCTTTCTCTATCTCGCCACATGCTGCTGGGCCACGTCCCACCTAGGCCCGTTGCAGTGGCAGCGCAGAGTGCCCTCAGATGACAAAATGGGCTTAAATTGTGGTATTAAGCTGTAATATGTTTAATTTGATCAAATCATTATGTCTTATTTGAACCCAATTGAATCACCAATGTTCCGATTTATATAATTTCTCTCCCCATCTATTGCTCTAACTCTCATATAGGCTCTCATGTCCATGTGGGCACACATGCCAAAACATCCTTTTGTTCAGTCACTCCACAGTAACAGACACACACACACACACACACACATACACACATACACACACACACACACACACACACACACACACACACACACACAGGCCAGGCTTTCCAGCTAAAAGTGTCTGGTAAACAAAACGGAGCTGCTTTGCGTCTGCTGGCATCAGCAGTTTGGCTTGCAATTGTACTTTACAGCTTGTGTGCTCAGAGAAGGTGTGTGACCGCGGTCAAACATGTGGTCTTCTGGAAGGTTCAGAGTGGAAATCATAGTTTTAAAAAAAAGGCCCAAAGTGATCTATGTAATGCGCTGTCCATATTTTAAGTGACGCCATTCGGTAAAATGTTGATGGCGTTGAATTACTTGTCGTTGATAACCATTTCTGTCATGTTGAGAGCTTAAAAGTGTTACGGCCAGGCACATTTTGGGCCGCTCAGAAAGATGTTCTATATTTAGAGAGGGGTCCTGGGAGGTATGTGCTGGCATGGAGTGTGAGTAGAGCATTCTCTACCATTGATAGGGAAGAGACACTCAATAAGAATGCTCAGATGAGCGACACCAGGTCTTGTGAGTGATTTCACATACGGGTTTGCAAACAACCTTGACTGCTGTTTTACTCTGCATTGTATCAGATGTACTGACCAGTTAGAATTACTGTCAACAAGCTATTGCTGCCCCACAGGCACATGATAAGGCCCCTTTTAAATACCCAACAGCTACCAGCTACCAGCTACCAGCTCCCCCCCCCCCCCCCCCCCCCCCCCCCCCCATGTCTACACTTCCAAATGGTGTCTTCTCACTTGTGGCCCTTCTTACATTTATTTAAGCGAGTGGCGCCTACTTCCTCGATTTAAGCCAGTCCTAACCAACTCGCACACAGACAAATTGTGACAGCTGTTTAACGTTGACACAAGAGGCAAAGAAGTCCACACAATGTAAACAGTATCGCTGGGCCCCCAAAGACAACCACAACACCTGCTACTGTTGCTCAATGCTTTGATGGCATTCCAGTGGATTAACAACTGACACACATCTCAAGTGGTTGGGATATTACAGGTAAACCAACTGTCTGACTCAGATAATTCCTAACAAATAAAATAAAAAACTGATCTTGGATTAAATCCGAACAGACATAGGATCAAGTCTTTGCTATGAATTAATGCAGACAGCTGCATAAGCATACATAAGACATATAGAGCAGGCAGTGCATGGGGTTATTGTTCAGCTTGCCCCTTCTGTCAGTGAACATGGCAGCAGAGGGCAATGGGAATTAGTTTTCTTTTAAATAGGAGAAATGGGTCCTCACTTATTCTTATTCTTGGCAGAATAAGTGAGGTCTGCAAATACTTTTCTCCAAATGATGGGTTTTGGATGATTGTTCACTATGCATGTGTGTGTGTGTGTGTGTGCGCGCTTTAACTCTGGCAGTGACAGCATTGGCAGGAGTGAGGAGTATACAACAACTGGGGCACGCTTATATGGGTCAAAATGACTCCTCCAACCAGTCTGGGAAACTGCTCGTCTTACTTGGACTGTATAAATATATTTTAGTCAAAGTCCAGTGCTTTTTTAATTCAGCGCGTCCCGGATTTTGCACATTTGCTTATGCAGACCGTTTCACGGCTGACATTGAACGCATACGGTGACATTGGCGATATTTGAAGGATGCATGCGTTCTGCGTCTTGCATCCGCATGCTGCAAGTAGCCAATGTGATCACCTGCCAGGTTTCTAGTCTTACCGTCAGCGGGTTGAGAGAAGTTCACATACGCGTATCCGAGGGACCGCCGGGTGATCATGTCGCGGCACACCCGAATGGAGAGCACCGGTCCGGCGGGGCTGAATTTCTCATACAGCATAGCCTCCGTGATATCGGGGTGCAGGTCGCCAACGTAGAGGGAAGCCATCGGATAACTCCCGGTCGCTGTGTTCATATCTCGGAGATCACAATATGAATGAATGCCAGGCTTCGCTCAAAACAAAAAAAAAAAAGCCAGAAAAAAAAAAAAAAGCCGTTATGAGCTGTATTCCGAGTCCGAACTGCGCTTCAATTCGCCCAACTAAGAAAAATACAGCTGGCTCTTTGGTCCAGCTTGAGAAAAAAGGTCAAACCTGAAAAATCACGATATAAATGATCTCTGAAGTATTTCTTCCTTTGGTAGAGGCCAACTCGGGTCTAAAGCCCGAGACCTGTTTCTAGTATTTTTGTAAATTAATATTTTTGCTGTTTTTTTTTTTCTTTAAACGTTTGTCTCTTTAAGTAAATGTTCTTGTTTTTATGAAGATTTTGTGGATTTTATATTTTTTATATTATTTTTATTTTAAGTTTTTCAAGAACGGTGAGTTAGACACTCACGGTTGTTTTGTGGCCAGGGAAAGAGACTGCGTTAGGGAACTCGTGGGCACTTTATAGAGAGTGGCAGTGCGGAGGAAATAGTGACCAGGGTCACACATGGGATAGAAAAAAAGAAAAAGAGCACTACTGAGCATGCGTTGTAGAAAAGGGAGCGCGCGTCCTAACTGCAGAGCCCAGCTCCCCACAGCGACATCTGGGTGGGAATACAAAAGGCTCAAACCATGCTGTAGATTATTTATTTATTTATTTATTTTAGACCTTAGGAAGAAAGATGGAAAAAAAACCCATAGGCGATTGTCCTTTTATATCTCAAAACATGCATTTATTGAAGTGCCATTATAGAATAGTCCTATTACGATGCAATTATTCTGCGGTGTCCATCCTCCTGAGGATAAGAGATGGAGACATAAAAATTAGTTAAAGCCACATGCATAGAACACACACACACAAAATTAGCTACCTCAACAAATCCAGGAAAGTTGAGCGCAGCCCTCTCAGTCTGGGTTCTGATTTTCTTTTAATCCCATCCAGCCAAAATCTTCTGAGCACACCTTTACCCTCTTGTTGTCTCAGCCCTTCTTCCTCATAACTCAGCGTCTGTGATCCATCCGTGCCTTTGGAAAACTGGAGTTTTGTGCGAACTATGGGTTGGGCGGCATTTTCTTCTTCTTGGGGCATCACTGCCAGCTCCTCCCTCATTGTGTTACAATCATTCTGGTTTAGGACAACTGCATCCATGTCAGCCATCAGGGGGACGTTAACATCTTGTTGCGCCTCCGTGTTAGACATTCCAGATCTTCCAAAGCGCCTTTTTCTTTGAGATTCCTCTGCAAAAGCTGCCTTTTCAGGTTGAGGAATTACCCATCCATCAACCAGTGTGAGAGAATTTAAATCCCACGTATGACCATCAATTCCCAGTTCATTTGCACTTTGATCTACGATCATGTTTGTGGGTGTATTCAGAAGAGGCTCTTGATCTGTGGTTGAAGGGTGAAGCTCATTTGACATGGTGTCGCTTGCCTGCAACTTTAATGTCAACTCTTCAGACTCGGAACCGATCTTCTCGCCGTGTTCAGCATCTCGCACCTGTCCAGGTAGCCAAAGGGTCAGCCTAGCATCTTGGTCCCGACTCACAATCACTACACTTTGAGGGGAGCTTAAGGCAAAGTTCCCAGAAACAAGTGTGTCCTCGGTCACTGAACCTTCAGACTGCATGGGGTCTGCAACAGGAGCACTGGAGGTTTCTATAGGTTCGTCCACAATGACGAAGGGGCCAGTGTTGACGATGGCCTTGGCACCTGAAACGAGACGCTAGGTCAGTCACTGAGGAGTTCAGAGACCAGAAACCAACAAAGTCTATTTATCATTGCACCTTTTGACAAAGCACTGACCTTCGGGAAGATGCTTGAGTGACGGACCTTTACACTTTGACGTACAGCACTCACACACTTCTACATTTCCACTAAGGTCCTCCCATCTGAAAGAGAACCAAATAAATCAGCAAGTCATAAAATAAAAAAGTTAAACTTTTTTTTTTTTTTTTTTTTTTTTTTTAAATAATACATGTAGCAATACCTTGACTGGATCACATTGTAGTTGCAGGATTTAGAGCCAAAGTTGACACCCTGGTCTGAGATAAGGACACTACAGTGGATGTACAGCTACAAGAGAAAAAAGATCACATGGTCATACAGTTAAAAATAGCAGAAACATGTCCCAAAGAAAGAAAAAATGATCAAAACTCACATCAGAAATGAGAAAAGATGTATCCAGAACAAAATTAACCACATCCGCTCTGTCGGAGGCCACAAAGTGCACAACGGCATGAGGAGAACCCAATCGGGTCGTGCACCTGGCAGAGAGCAACAACATCACAGACGATTAGATCATGGACAAACATTACAAGTAATTCAATGAACTGCCTGCGTACCCTTTATTCACTATGACTGCATGCCTGGGCCTAGTCTGAGGCTCAGGAGACGCAGAGACAAAACAGGACTGGATGAAAAGCTGCTGCCACTCTGGCCTGGTTTTGGCAGAAACCTGGAGGTTGACAACCTGACCTCTTTTATACACATTAGAGTCTGCAGGGCCAGTCCAGGATGCTACAGGAACAAAACACATTTGTGACTACAAACAAAACAATCAGACATAAAAAGCTTATTTTTGAGTCATATTACTCACAATTCATGGCTTTGATGTTAAAAGTCTTGCTATTCTCAGGCAATGCCATTGACGCAAAGAAGTTTGGATATGGCCTGAAAATACATGCATTCTCCTTCAGTATGGTCATTTGTATCCACTTACAAAAGATATGGTAACTCAGTGGACGCACCTTTTCGGGAAACAAGAGATGTGCACTGTGGGGCGAGTTTGCCACCAGGTGGTGGGCGGCATTTTGAGATTCAAGTGTAGTGAGTTGGTAAACATCACCAAGCCATTCTGCATCTGTGAGGGAGTAGCAGAGACACCTTTAAGAAGGTGTGGAAATAAAATAAACTAGTAAAGATGATTTGGGGTCAACTCACCACAGGTGTAGTTCCACACTCGTCTAAACTGTAAGTGAAGACAAATTGGTTTGGTAGCTCTCTGTTGCTATAGCAGCCGTCACCCAACTGCACCTCCTCTCTGGAGAGTGCGAGACCGTTGGAGCTCTTATCGACCAGCAGAGTTAGCTTGGATTCGTCGCAAAACACTTCTACTCTGGGAACGATGGGGATGGGTGGGAAATCGCCGAGCATGTGCAAGTCAGGGCTCCAAGTCCGCCACGAGCTGAAGATGGTGTCCGGTGAAGTGAAGTCTAAATTTCTTTCAAAGGGAAAAGGCACGATGCCATCAAAAGACTCCGGCATGTGGAGGAAAAATGTGCCATCCTGCTTCTTTGTTACTGTCTGAGCAGCAACGTAATAGCCCAGAAGGAGGCACCGCAAAAGCTCCATTGTCCCCATTGCACACTTCAAAGTGGGTCAAGCACTCTGATCCCCCTCCCAGCCCAGGTGTGTTATTTAAGGGGTTCAGCAGCAGGAGGGACAGGTGCTGGCAATCCATCTAACGAGGCTGGCAGCCAATTATGCTGCTTTCAGATGAGAGGCCAAATGCTTCTTTTTAATGCCGTTTGTGTGATCCAATGTGAGACGGGAGACATTTAGAAGCCGTTGTTGAGAAAAAGTAAAAATATGGAAATTTGTGTGTTTTGTTCATGTCATTCCTGACTGCAAATATTTCAGATACCCAGGGTCAGCTGAGGTCAATTGTCTTAAATAGTCTCGTCTTCCCCATCTGCAATAATAGCAGCGTTATTCACTTGAAGAAGAAAAATGTCCAACTCAGCAATAACTTTGGTATGACTTTGTGATATTTTTATGGTATTGTGCTGGTATTATAATCCCATAAAATAAAATGTAGCACATAATACATTTCCTTTTTATACATATATAATTCTATGTATGTGTGGACCAGGTCACATTTACACATTCAGAGAACTCAAGGGACTAAATGATCAAGCTTAACTTTATACGGGGTGGAAGAAGTACCAAATCTGTTGCAGTGAAAGTAACAATACCACAGTTTAAAGACACTCTAGTCCTGCATTCAAAAACTGAAGTAAAAGTACAACAGTATTAGCATAAAAATGTATTTAAAGTGCCACAAGTAAAAGTAGGCTATGGCTCAGTTCAGGATACATTACTGGATTATAATTAGTGTGGCATTAAAGTGTATTAATGTTGGGCCTGGTGAAGGTGAAACTGGTTTGAATTACTGTTTGTACTGCCGGGTAGCTTAACCTATAATAGTAATATCATAATATAGGCCTTGTTCTTGATATGATTTTAACATTTTCTTTTCAAGTGATGGACAGTCAATGCAATTAACCGCCAACGGGGACAGAGTTGGATCTGTGGTTTTTTTTTTAATCTTGTTTTTTTTATTTTGTTGTCAGATCTTCTTGTACAGTGAACGTGCTTCGGGGCGGAGCTTCCGCACAGGTAGCCGGAAGGTAACGCCAGTCAGGCGGCAGGTGAGGCGGCAGCAGAAGAAGAAGACATCGACTCACCAAAAAACGTAGTGACAAAAAGCTGTCAGAAATGACTTTTGTACTACTTGTCCACTAATGTGATCCAAGGTTGACATAAAATCCGCCATGGTGAACTTAGGTAAGTTGACTTTCGCGCGCGCTTCATTGGAGTGGCGGAGTACGTGTTGCGTGCCAAAGTTTTTAGGCGTGGTCTGAGCAGTCGTTAACTGAGATGTAGTTTCTGGTGTGAGGATGACGGAACGCAATGTGATATCTAATTTGTTTTCCCTGTTCATTTATACCAATGAAAAGCTTTCCGACTAACAGAGTTGTTGAGCCTCACATAGGAGTGGCCTGCTAGTTATTGTTGTTTTGGGGAGAGTTTTATTTAAATAAAAGTGAAACTTTTTGGCCAACCATAGACTTGCCTGGGATTGACGGCAGGAGGTTGTTGTAGTAGTATAGTATGGGTCCTACAGGGTACATCCTATCGTCACTATAGAACCTAAATTAATCAAGCAGGATAGTGTAACTATCAGAAAATATTATATTCTATTGGAATAAAGGCTATATTGAGTTTGATACAGTCACCACATGAAGGTTTAAATTATATCAGTGTTTCTGTTAGGTTATGTGCATTACAGTAACACATATGTGATTATGTGTACTTGAATGGCAGTGAACCAACAATATTATGACCAAAACACAGAGACTTTTTTTTTCTCCAGCACCCGGCCAATGCTTTGAATGTGACAGACCAGTAGCAGATATGTGATTCTTCCCTGAGGCCCTCAGGCCAGTTCAATGTAGTGGTGGATGTTTGAATACCCAACCCAAAGCTTTGTCCTGTGTGCTTCAGGAGGGCCATCACCCGTTGTGGGTGAGCACTGCTTCACCTTTCGTCAGAGGAAGTAAAAAAAAAAAACGAACACAATCCCCCTCAGACCCCGGCTCTGAATTTGTCACCATAGCTGCAGCATTTTGCAGCATTGCAGGGGGGAGTGAGATCTTCAGCCATCTCTGCAGGGGTGGGAGATGATTGGAAGTGTAAGAAGTGTTCTCATGGTGTACTAACCGCTGGCCCGCTTTTTTTTTCTTCTTTTTTCTTTTTTGCTCTGCTGAAACCACAAGCTCTCACACAAGCTCTCAATGTACTGCAGTCACAGAGCTCGTTCTATATTTCCCGTTGAATAAACGTCTTTGTGCTTTGTGATTTCGTCTTGCTTACTGTGTTCCTGTCAACATCACTGATGCTCACACAGCTGGTATTTACATACTCTTAATATTTGATTAGAGTCCAACGCTTCAGTGTGATAATATGGACTCTCGTACAGACATTGTAATGAATTAGTTGTATATCTTGTTGGCAGAAGTCACAATGCTCAGAACTGAGTTAAGATCATGAAGTTGAGATGGCATGTTTCTGCTTCCTCTAGGAGTGTGCTGTGCCAACCTCAAGGACAACAAAGCCCTGATGAAGATGGGGCTGGGGCTGGTGCTGGTGGGCCACGTTAACTTTCTTCTTGGAGCGCTGGTGCACGGCGCTGTGCTCAGGCACATCAACGTGCACTCTCTGGCCCGGACCATGGTGTACGCCATCTCTAATGTCATTGCTATTGTGGCAGGCTTGGTGGTAAGTGGTGCGAAAACTCAACTGTGTGCATAAAGGAACTTCAAAGCAAATTGATATTTAACAGCGAATTGTGTTTTAAAATATATTTTTTAGAAATGTTGCATCATCTGTATCTGTGATGAATAATCTCTTCTTTTTTTTTTTTTGCTGGACTTCTTCTGCCCATTAGGGAATTATAGGTGGAATAACTGCCATTGTCCTGTCCAAAAACAAGAGGAACCGGATCCTGGTAAATACCGTTCCCCCTCTCTTAGGCACAGCTTCTCCCTCCGCTCTTGTTAGAACCTGCCCTCTGTTTTTGAGTGAGTTAGTGTGTGTGTGTGTGTGTGTGTGTGTGTGTGTGTGTGTGTGTGTGTGTGTGTGTGTGTGTGTGTGTATAAACACACAGAAGATGATACCTACATATGAATAGGAAGCATGCATGCACATGCAAATATGGCATTTATTCAAATATTGGATGTCCAGATAGTGGACACGCTAGGATTTCCACTCCATGTTCCGAGAGCTTCCCTTTTACGTCTGCTTGACATTGAAAAAGCCTGTTATTTGTTGTGAGGAAAAGTGTCTTTCACACACTAGATCCAGTGTTGTGTTTTCACTGACTAACGCACTTGTGTCGTGTTGCCCTTGCAGCAGTGGGTCCTGCTGGTCTTCAGCTTCCTGGCAGGTCTCTTGTCGATTGCCTCCACCCTGGGCTTGTCAGTTTCAGTGGTGAAAGCCATCATTAACAAAGGATGGGGCCTGCTAACACACTGCACGTTCTCTGAAAATGATCAGGGCTCCTCCAGCGTCACATACGAATGCCCCTTCGACCCCACCCGGATCTATGTAAGTTGAATATAGATATCTATCCATCAGCAGTTTTTTTTATATTGACTTGAATTGCTGCAAAAGGAAAGAAAAGTGCTTATTGATCAGAGGTATGTGCTGTCATCTTTTTTTTTTTTTTAATCAACCAGGGCACCACAATCATTCTGTGGGTGCCTCTCATCTTGATGTCGGTGGTGGAAATGGTGTTCTCCTTCCGCTGCTTTGCTGCCTGTACGTCCTTCCTCTACCTCTGTCCATGCAGGAAGCGGCCGACCCGGGGCAGGAGGGTAAGTTTCGGTCAGATCACTGACTCTGTCGACCGTGCTAGACCGAGACCTGCGTTACTTGTCGCATGCAGATGTTACGTCATCCTACTCCATCACATATAGGAAGTCATTTGTCAGCCAGTTTCCTTTTTTTTAAAATATGAAAACAGTTTTTAGCATAAGGATGTGATGGCAGGCATGCGTATCAAATTCAGTTGAAACCGTGGGTTTCTAAAAACCTTCAAAAAAGAACTGAAAAATCCATACAGTGCAAGAGACAAAATAGGCTATTATAGTATTAAGTAATGCCTACGTTCATTTATTGCATCATACCAACTATTTTTACAAGACTTAGTAAAAACATTTAATCAAGTCAAAGTTGTAACAGTAAACTGACATGGCTTCATTATTCCCACAAATAGCACTGTGGTTGAATTTAATACAAATAGAAGCCAGTGGTCTAGACCTGCTGACAAGGCAAACCTAAACAGAGCAGGACTGTGTCCCTCGTCTCGTGCGCTCTGTGCATGATCACATGGTTCGATCTGTGGCTGAAGGTTGGCTTGAAGTTAACTGAAAAAAGCACACATCAGTGCTCAGTTGATGTTATCAACACCTGAACCTCACTGATACATATAGAAAATAAAATGTACTCGTGCACTAATGGGTATGTCCTAAGAACATTGTAATAACATTATTTCAAACGCAGTCAATTAACTTTACAATGTTGTCTGGACTGATGTGTTTTACCGGCCCCATCCCCTGTAGACAGGCTACTTTGTGGTCAGATGTTCAACCTTAAACATGTTGACTCAATATGGGTAAAATATGAAAATTTCTAACGGGTGTCTGTATTCAAGAAGTTATTTCATTCTTGTCAGATGTGATTTTATTGTTACCTTTTCTAATACCTTCGCTTCATGCAAGGTAGCCTCTATTAAATTAAATTCATGTTAAGGTGCGTATCCAGGGAGCTGTTGAAACTCAGTCACAGCCTCCGGCACGGGATCCAGAGAGCGATGCTGGAACTGAGCCCGCAGAGCAGGATGAGCTGCTGGAGGACACTGCAGTGGAGCAGAGCGCCTGGCTCTGAACCAGAGGACCCTAACCAGATCGGTTTCGACCCGCCTGTCCTAACTGGATCAAATGAAACATCTGTGATGTTTTTGTATCGCGTGTGTGTCTGTTACAGATTAAATGTCTGAAGACATTTGTCAGCAATGGCATTTTATTTCCCTCTGATAAAGTACTGCTGTTGGTTTGGTTTTAAATTGTCAGATTGTTTGTGTGTACTGGGTTTTGCCTTGAAAATAAATACAGAGCACTGATACCTTGAATTTAAGACTTGAAATGTAGCAGTCAATCATTTCATCAGACAAGACTTAACCTTTTTATTAACAATCTTATTTAAAAAAAGAAAGAAAAGAAAAAAAACTTAACAGAACAAAGCTACGTAACTTTTCAGGGCAGATTTTATTGGTGTAAAAAGTGTGGTCAACGCACACTGGGGTCTGTCAGATTTTAAATGACATTTTTCAGAATACAAATATATATATACACACACACACACACACACACAACAAATGAATTCTGGCATTTGTCTTGCTCCCATTTAACAGAGTACTATACTCTGGATATTTAAGTCCAAATTTTAGTGGAATCTAAGCCTGACAACCAGCAATTATGTGACAGGATCCAATCAATTTTAATATTTTGTGGCAGGAGATGCCAGTGTTAAAAGGACACATACTAAATTACAACCTAAAATATAGAACTGTAATTTCACTTCTATTGTGCCATGTTAAAAGGTACCGGGTATACACAACCCTCCTAACCACTCGGTGACCTCAGACAAAACCAGTGACACAAATGTATTACAGAAAAGGATCTATTGTATAAACATGCTTCAACTGCATTTTTAAAGACATGACAAGTGGGACTGTAAGACAAAACAGAGTAGCCAAAATATCTATGATTTAAATAAATTAAATCCATCAGATATATAAAAGCATACATGTACTAAGCCATTTTTACAGAGTTACGTCACAAGGAAACCGCAAAAGTCATAGAATAAAAAGATTAATAATAAAAAAATGAGAAAGCATACAAAAAAAACAATACTCAGTTTGACCTCAGTCCATAAACAGGTACGGTTGAAAAGGTGTCCTAGAAAACGTTTGGATCCCCATCCCATTTTGAGGGGATGGGGGTCGCATTACAAAGATATAGTTCTTCAGCAGCAGCAGCCTGGAAAGATGATTCACTCAAAACAATCTTGCTTTAAGATGCGTTCTGATCAGTTGCCTTGGCATCATTGGCTGCTGAGGACCTCAAGGTGTCTTGGACTCCTCTTTTGGCCTAAAAGGACCCAGAGGAAGGACATGATTAACACGCCCAATAAGACACTTCCTAAACAACACGGTCAATTAGTGTGTGCTCTGTTTTCTCACTTTGAGGTGTCCATTTTCTCCTCCTCTGGCACCTTCTCTTCTTCTTTTACTTCTATAAAAGAAATTCATAGTAATAATAATAATAATAATAATAATAATAATAATAATACAACAGCCTCTGTATGATAGGATGATCTGACTTAAAATGTTAACTTATAGGATGTACTTTTTAAAATAACAAAAAAGACATGAAGAGGGGGGAATGAAAATGTAAAAATAAATTTAAAAAAATGGATAAATACCTTTTGTTTCCTCCTCACCTTTCTTCTCCTTTTCCTCTCCCTCCTTCTCTCCTTCGGTTTTGGCTCGCTTGGCTTTCTTGAAGCTGGCTGCGTTTCTGCGGCCTCCTTCGCCTTCATCCTCCGAGTCAGAGAACTCCTCCTCACATGCTATCCTCTTGTCATGAGCACGGACTGAACATTAACAGAGGGGAAGGGCTGAATCAAAACATTGAACTCTACCGTTTCAAAAAGGTTCACTGCAAGTTTAATTCTAATTGAATGTTAGGACTATGGGAGAGGTTCTTACTGGAGATGCGTTTGTTGGGGTCATCCTCCTCCTCGTCACCACTGTCCTCCTGTACAGCGTCCTCGGGGATGGCCTGCATCTGGACCCCCGGGGCGTGGGGCAGCATACGCAAGTTCTCAAACAAGCGCTGCCTAGAGGACGGAAAGCAGGTTGAACTTACAGACCACTAAACAACCTGACGCAAACCTTTACCTGTGATGGAGCCAAGTTCAACTTTTTCACAACACAAGTAAAAAAAAAGAAGAAAAAAAAAAAAAAACAATAACCAAATTGCAGTTTGATGCACTCACTTGATCTTCTCCAGGTAGTCATTGGTGTTCTGATTGGTCATGTTTGAGGGGCTGATGTGCAGCTTGAAGTCTGGTCCGAAGTACTCAAAGTAGTCATTGTATGGGAGCTCTGTAAAGTGGAGTTCACATTTTTTTGCCATAAGTTAATAAATATATAGTTATTTTACTGTTTGTATGAGGCTACTAAAAACTCTTCACGACCATATTTCTCTTTTCACCCACTGGGAAACTAATGCTACTTAAATATTTTGTGGTTTAATGATAAAAAAAAGGATCTGGCAACGGACTTCAATAATTCATCCGTATTTATTTATCTCCAATACACTGTATGATGTTTTTGTTTGCCGAGACGGTGCTTGATCACCACCACCACGGAGAAATCGACTCTCAAAATAAAATAAAAACAGACAAATTGTAATCACGGCATAACAGACTCACCGTTGGGGATGGAGGTATCGAGGGCTACAGCAGTCTCGTATGTCCAGCAGCGGGCCACATTACGGATGGTGTAGCCGCCGCCGCCCAGCATTAGCAGTGGCAGGTTGAAACTCTTCATGTACTCCACACACTTGGCATGGCCTGAGCACAGCATTGGGAGAAAACATTTATTAGATGGGGAGAAAATTTAATTTCTCAGTTAAATTGTATTCAAGATAGCTGCAGAACACTTTAAGTGTCATCGGGAACGCGATGTTTCAAGTTACCTTTAATGGTGAGGTTAAAGCAACCGAGCCTGTCTCCTGACAGAGAATCGGCTCCACACTGCAGAACCACCGCACTGGGCTGGTACATCTCCATCACCTTGGCCATGATCTACACAAACAACAACATCCACTCGCTCAAATGCTGCTGTCCATCAAGGGAGACCTCAACCACCAAAACACCACGGTCAACAAGTCTTTGTGTACTTACAGGTTTGAATATGGCTTCATACGACTCATCGTCAATCCCGTCCCTCAGTGGGTAATTCACAGCGTAATATTTACCCTTACCAGCACCAATGTCCTGCAGAGAGCGAGGCAAATGTCAACTCACTGTATGACTGTGATGACAATGAGAACTTTCTGTTAAAATAACTTCCAGGCTCACCCTCAGGTCACCTGTGCCAGGGAAGTACTCCCCGTACTTGTGGAAGGACACAGTCATGACGCGGTCTGTGGTGTAGAAGGCCTCCTCCACTCCGTCTCCATGATGGATGTCAATATCTATGTACAGAACTCTCTGGTGGTATCTGGAAAAACGGAAAGGGTCACTTAAGCCCTAAAACTTTTGATCTATCCTATGAGAAAAACTTTTTTGCCACATTTTGAAGTATTCAGAAATTATATGTTTAACACTTTCTGAGAACAAAACGACTGGACCCCTAAACGCATTGTCAGTTTCCAAAACAGACATTTTGATCAACCACGCAGAGCATCACCCACTTGTGCAAAACAAACCTGTACTTGAGCGGCTATGATAGGGCTTTTGTACTCACTTCAGTAACTCCAGAATAGCAAGCACGATGTCGTTGACATAGCAAAACCCGGAGGCCTCAGACTTCTTGGCGTGGTGCAGGCCTCCGGCCCAGTTGATGGCGATGTCTGTCTGCTGTTTGTTCAACTTCACCGCACCGGCTGGAGCACAGAGAAGAATTAACAGCCTGCTTGTGCTGAACTGAACAGATTACTGAGGCGATGATGGCATGATAAACGGTCCAACAGCACGTCACTGTTTGAGCAGTATTTAATAAGAGAAAAATAACTTACCAACGGAGCCGCCTCCTGAGAGCTGGCAGAACTCAAATAAACCATCAAACACTGGACAGTCCTCTCCCACATTAACTGCAAAGCAGGAGCAGAGCCATAAACACATTGTTATTCATTGCAAAACCTGTTTTTCTTCAGTCTATGAAAGCAAACCGCATCTCTGACCAAAACCTACATCTCTGCATTTGTTTGCTGTACTCTGACATGTTGTCCGGTCGAATTGAACGCAGGAACTTGATGTAGTCGTCGCTGTGATACTTGGTCATCTCCTCTCCACTGGCTTTGTGTGGACGCTGAAACACAGAGGATAGGTCAGCTGCTGGGACACACAGGAGGAGAGCAGGTGAGGGCCAGACATTTGACTACGAAGCACTGCTCCTGTAACATGACATACGTAGATCTCCATCTTTCTGTAGAGTCCATAGTTGAGCAACAGGTTGTGGGTCATACGGATTCGGTGGGGCTTCATGGGGTGGCCCTGGCCATAGTAATAGTTTCCAACATCACCTGGGAAAGAGAAAGAAAAAACACCACACTGAATTATTGTTTTAATTTCACATGCAAAAGTTGAACAAACGTGTGCACGAAGTAGCCCGTGAACGCCGACGGGATAACTTCCTGTTCGAACCAGGTCGTGATGGTTTCCAACGATACCGCCGTGCACGTCGGTGAAGACCCCGCGAGCGAGACTCCTAAAACACTCTGAAACTAAACTAAAGTGCCCCGCGACACTTAACCAGCGCTACATTGTGGCGCTTTGTTACAAACATCGACTGCAACATTGTGCTGGCGCCAAGCTGCCTCCCGTGTGAAGGAGGCGAGATGAGCCATTTTAATGCGAGCCTGGTGTTCGCGTTAATTGCGGCGACAATGAAGTACTGATATCCCCCATTGTTAGCTCCTTAGCTAGTGACCTGAACTAATCCAGCTAAAAAACTAACGTCTGGTGCGCAAACGCCTCAGAAACGCCTGTCGAGGGGAGCTCGTGCCTCCGGGGAACCGGAGTCGGTACCAAAGGGGCATCAAAGGCTCGGGGTGGGTTTAGCGACCCGGTTAGACCGGGATGGTGAAAGCCGCCTGCTACTCGAGCTAGCTCGGTTAGCTAACGTGCCAGGTTAGCGAGAGGTGGAATAAACGGCCACCTTTGTTGGCGCCAAGTGGCGGATTTCATTCATCCGCGCGTCCGCTCGCCGAAGTGTCGGCACACGAGCACTCACCGTCATAGTAGTAGCAAACTTTTTTCTTTGTTCCTTGGGAAGTAAGCGCCATTTTAGTGCTTTTTGGCTGGCGTTCACCGCACACTGCAGGAGACAACAGCGACAAGAGGCGGATAGTTTGTATCACGTCCAATCAATGGGGAGCAATATCAGCTGCTTTCAACAGGGGGCGACAGAGTTCCCCTCCCCCTCCTCCTCTCTGTGTGCGGTTACTCGCGAGGGAGTTGATTGACGCCGTGAAAATCCCTCACTTTCATTCACTTACATTTTAGCGTAACATGTTTACATTTTACTACTTTAAGTATACTTTAAGTAGTACTGTTTCTCATTATGCAGCAGAATGGTTCCTGTGGTATTAAATTAATTTATATTATATTTTCAGATTATTACAATTGAAGCATTAAAATGCATTTTAATAACGTAGCTGGTCCAGATGGAGCTATTTTTTAATCTACTTTTGCCTACTGGTGTTTGTATAATTTATAGCAATGAGTCATATGTAATAAGTTTGTATGCCTCTCAAAAGTATACGATAGAATGGAAAAGTAAAAATATGGAAGTACTGATGAACAGGACATGTACTTCAAATTTTTACATAAGTTCAGTCCTGTGTTGAGCAACTGCACCTATAACGTTTAATCACTGCTGCTCAATATCATTGAAAGTGTATACGTGCATGATCACAAATACATATTTTGAGTGGCTGTCCGATATTTATTTGTATATCTCAGGAAAATGTTGCCAACAGCACACAAGATGAAAACTACAGTGTCCAGAACACAGTATGAATGAATTTAATACATTTACAACAAAGCATCTGAGCATTTTTGTATGTTGTGAAACATTTCAGCAACGTGTATCAAACTGCAGAGGTAAAACACAGATGAAGCACTTTGACGGTATTTACATCTTAATAATGAGCAGAGCAGCTACTTCTTGAGCTGCATCAGGCAGTTCAGGCTGCATGAGGATCGCTCTCCTTTCTCTTCTTGGCTGATCCAGCTGTTACAGGAGTTTCCTAGATTCACAGTTCCACATGATATCGTATCTAAGAGGCCACTTCGGAATAGTTTGGCGCAGAAACAAAGTAATCTTATTTGGAATCTCAGTTTCTACCATATCAACATAAAGGCATGTAACGTTACTCTTCAAAAAGAAATAAAAACAAAATCCAGCATCCATCTTCGAAGGCTTCGCCTTTAGTTTGAGTACATTTATTGTAAGTCTGTATGTCTTTCTGCCGCCCAATCAGGGCTATTCCTGGTACTGCCTCTCTGTGGCAGTGAAGAAATCCTCCAGAACGCTCCTCAGGTACTCGAAGGTGGGCCTGTCCTCTGGGTCTTCCTTCCAGCACAGACCCATGACTTTATGAAGTCCGTCTGAACAGTTTTCTGGCTTCGGCATTCTGTAGCCCTGCTCCAGGTTCTGGATTACCTCTGGGTTGGACATACCTGAACAACAGGTAAAATGTAGGAGATTATATGGATATGCTGCTGTTTTCAGTTTTTATAATCGATGCTAGACTTGTGATTTGATGATTTTCTAAAATGATACGGTGATGGACAGGTATGAGTACAGTGCATGAGTATTTACCAGGGTAGGGTATGCGTCCATATGTCACTATTTCTGTCAGGAGGATCCCGAATGACCACACATCCGATTTTATGGAAAAGGTGCCATAGTTGATAGCCTCAGGAGCTGTCCATTTGATGGGGAACTTTGCACCTAACACATGAAGAAACTTTATTTTTCAAAACAAGCATGTCCACTTTGTTTTATTTCATTTAAAGGGATTACCTTCCATGTCAAAGGCACTCAAACTGAAGTCTTATAATAAAACAAATAATACTTATAAGACACATTATATAGCCTGAAAATGAGGTTCAACGGGCTCAAAAGAACATGTGATATAAGTGATTTCAGCAAGCTCGTGTTACCCTCTCTCGCTGTGTATTCGTTGTCCTCGATCAGCCTCGCCAGTCCAAAGTCGGCAATCTTACAGATGAGTTCATTAGACACCAGAATATTGGCTGCTCTCAGGTCTCGGTGAATGTAATTTCTCTGCTCTATAAAAGCCATGCCGTCAGCCACCTGCAGGGGGCAGCACATCATTAGACAAGCCCTATGACTGTGTGTTCAGCGTGGAGGGACCTGTGCATGTTTTGCTATTGTGTAATATTCATGTGTGTTGGACAGATGAACTGGTTTGCTGAACTCCCAAACCAGGGAGTTTACCACTTCCTCATGTCAATTCCTTTCCTGACACCCTTTACCTCCGTACTCCACCCAGGTACACAGCTGCGCCTGCTCTACTTCCTTATATGAAAAGCTGCAGTCCTGCCTTTACCTCAACCTACTGCAGACTGGCTGATTATTCCAGGGACTGTGATTCTGACTCAATCAAATACTACATGAGTCATTGCTACATTGGCAGACCTCAGAGGGAAATCGATACTTCACCCAGATGCAATAAACGTTTGGTTTGTGAAGAATCTAAAGATTTCTACAGAACTCACAACCTACAGTTGATACGTATCTGTGTCTTTTGTGACTGTGTATGTTTATACATCTAACTCTCCATGTTTTTCTGGGTCAGAGGTGTATATTTCAGACACAAGAATCTATCACATAGGTTCGATTGGCCCTGTGTGTCTTGTCAGAACCGTGAGATGTACGTACGTCCGTGTATGTCACAAACATCTACTGTCGTCATGTTTCCACTCTCAGGCAACTCAACGTCTCTTTACTCTACGTTTGATTGTGGTATGACTCAATCTGAAACTTTAAACCATTACTTTGCATTTATTGAATTAGATATAGCTTTACTCTTCTATAACTAAAGTACATTTGAGTAAAACCTCAAGCTCCTCTGATTACACACGTTTTTTTATCGCAGGGATGAGGATGTGGACAGTGTCCAATACCAGAGCAAGGTCATCAATCGCTAGAATTTTTATGGTGCATCACATGATGATTGGAGTTACTTGCTTAGCGCTTTTACCGCAAATGCTATCTGTGCATGCTGATGAGCTTGAAAGGTTCTCTCAGGAAAATATGTTCACCACAAAGCTCTGTATAAACCTTACCTTTCTGCGCCACACTCTGAGGCGTCGGAGAAATTGTCTAGTCTGGCTGAAGAATCTCTTTTCTTGTTAGACTTTGAAATTTCAGACTGTCTTCCTGTGGTTGTATTTTCCATTCCCACACCCACAATACATGTAGGCCTAAGTCAAAGTTCCTTTCCTGGCATTTAACATGTAATGAAGTAGATGTGGGCATGATTAGAGAACATTTTGGGGAATACTCATTCACTTTGTTGCTTAAAGAGCTAGATAAGAGGACTGATATCGTTCTCATATCTTTACGCTGATTAAAAGGCTAAAGCTAGTAGCTTAGCTTAGCAAAAAGATTGGAAACAGGGGGGAAAAGCTAGCCTGGTTCTGCCTGAGGGTAAAAATAAATCTTCCTACAAGCAATTAATGCTCAGTAAACAACCCAGATATTACACGTTAAGTAGTGAGCTTTAGGTGGTAGGTGGAATTTGCTACCTTTCTTCCTGTGTCCAGTCTTTATGCTAAGCTAAACTAACTGTCACCTGGCTGTAGCTTCATATTTAACTAACTAACTAACTCTCAAGCAAGAAATGTATTTCCCAAAATGCTGAACTATCCCTTTAACTTGCAGTCCAACCTGCATGTCCAAACATCTGGCTCGACAGATAAGATCCGTCCTTTGTCAGGTTTTATATTCACAACATTAAATTTCATATGAGTGACAGTACACAATGGTGGTCACTTCGGCAGAGCTGTGACAGAGCATCTTACTTTATGTGGATGAAAGAGAAATGTACATTCAGTATCAGGTTTTGTCACCATGCCCTAATTTTTCAAATTTGAACTGAGTCGGCACCGTGAGTAGATAAAAATGATCGTGTGACAGAATTTATTTGGGGGGAATTTGTCTCCTCTTCTAGCTATTTGATCGTAACACATCTTTATCTGTGCCAACATGTTTAGACCGAAGTTCGTCACAATACACATGCACCTCTGCTCACACACACATCCAGCTCTGTCGATATTATGGGATTAGTGTTGAGTGTAAACCTCATTACAACAGTGGCCAGTTTCCCGTCTATGAGGATCACAAGGGAGAATAGGAAGGGATGAAAGGGAATCTGGTAAATGGAGTATGGAGATATGAGTACACAAACATTTATAGGAAAAAAAAAAGAGATGTCTTGCCTGAGCCGCCATGTCTATGAGAGTGTTCATGGGCAAACTGCCTCCATCCGATGTTTTCAGGTAATCCACGAGGCAACCTGTAAAAACAACATTCAAGATTTTGCTGAACAATACGAATTTATATTTAAAATCATGCCACAGTATGTGATGGACCCTAGCAACCTATTTCTGCAAATTATGACCTAGTTTTCGACCACCAGTACATCCTTGATATTACAGTATACGTCTGTTTATTGTATTGCATTTGAAAGAGTTATTTACAGATGATTAAGCAACAAGTTTTAATATTAATTGGAAAACAAAAGTGAAGTCATGCGCTGTCCAGAAGACTGATGATATTTTCCTTGGGTCCAAAAACATCATGATTCCCCACAGTCATAAATAGACAGTTGGACCAGGAATAGCACTTCAAATCATGGAACATAACATTGTGAGGAAGTACAAAGAGCATCTGTCAAGTTGATGCAGAGTTTCTGACAGCAGACTTTGTGTTGACTTTGATTAGCAGAGAACAATACCTCTCCAGCCAACCAAGTCAAACCAAAGGAAATAAGAGGAATGACTGTGCCAGGAAAGAGGAGGCCTTTGCTCCTCTGCTTAAGTCCGGAAGACTACTTTTGAAGTTTGAGAGCCAGAGGAACGCTCTTTGTCAAGGTCACAAAGGGAAGCTGGGATGACACGCCTGTTATTTTCCATCTTTGTTGCCTCCAATAATAATTTTTTTAAAAGGACAAACTGAAAAGACGGGAACTCCGAGCCATCCTTTCTCTTGTCAACAGAGGCAACAATTGTGTCCTGTCAACACGTGGACAGCGGACAAAGAGACAGCCTCATGCAGGGCCACTGCTGGTGGTTTACAGGCCACTCATACAAGACCATACAAAGGCACTCCATTCAATACAGCTGTAGGGCTGTTGCTTTGCTTGTGACAGTATCTCTCTATACATTTTTGTTGTTGTTCCTCCCAGGGAAAAAGAATTACAAAGACTCTTGAGGTCAAAGTGAAAGAGATACTGGATCACTTCTACATGTATGCTGGAATTGGGTGTAATAAACTATTGCAGGGCAGAAAGCTTGTTGTATGGGAAGTTGTTTGCAGCTGTTACCATGACCCCATTTTTGTTACTTGTGTTTGTGAGTCGCAGTACTTTCCCACGTAGTTTGCTCTGTGAGAAGGGAGGGAAAGAGCCAGCGGCACGATGCTGAAGAAACTGCCATCAACGAAGTTTGTTGCGGTTATAGTGTCGGAATATTTGTGTGCATGTGTGGATGTGCTTGTGAGTGTCTGTGGATTCACATGCGTAATACAGACTCTGGGAAGTAGCCAAGTCTCATCAAAGGGTCTGGATGAACAATAACCTGGTGAATCACCCTCTCCTATTTTGACACCCCCTTGACTCAGACGGGCCAGGGGAGACTTCCCCTCAGTGAGTAAACACAAGTAACCTGTCCGGGCCCGGAAAAGAAGTGAAAGTTCATGTTTGCTTTGAAACATTTCAGCACAGAGCGTCCAAATACAGGAGCGTCGTGAGGAGAAGCTGAAAATAGCCTATCAGAGGGCAGGCCACTTCAGCAGAGCAGCATGCTTTGGGAGGCAAGGCTCACGACTTCGCTCCCTTATTTAGGTTTGCTCTCACAGCTGCATTCATGTCTGCTCACGGGTGATGATCGCGCGATACTGTTCCAGCAATGTGCATCTCATATCATTTCCTTAATCAAACACAGATATACAAGTAAGCAGTTGTGGTTCTGTAATCAATAGGTGTTCAGCTAATTCAACAGAGTCACTGAAGTGGAGCACACGTCTGAAAACGAGCTTTACTTTTTTTTGGAGGATGTGCTCTGGCAACCGTAGTCTGATACCAGATCAACATGTTTGGTCCTGAACGTCGACGGTGCACCACTGTCTATAAAATACTTTCTGTGTCTTTGCTCGAGGCGCCGACCTTACCCTGATGACGCCGCCTTTAGTGTTCAGGAAA
Source organism: Ophiodon elongatus (assembly GCA_016806645.1). Classification (NCBI taxonomy): domain Eukaryota; kingdom Metazoa; phylum Chordata; class Actinopteri; order Perciformes; family Hexagrammidae; genus Ophiodon; species Ophiodon elongatus. Next base: position 258,254 of record JACSYO010001151.1, on the reverse strand, counting down.
CCGAGGCTGCAGATTATGGAAATAATCGTTTGAGGCAGGCTTAGACATATTCCAGATGACTAAACTGAACGGAGAGGAGTCGGTCTGATGACAGAAGGATTTCTTTTTAATTTAGCTTCAAATGAGCATTAATTTCCCAGAAATACCAACGTTTTCTTTTTCTTTTGATGCTTTCAGTGATATCTGGAATTTCCTCTTGATGGTTGGTGTTATTAGCAAAATGCCTCAGGCTGTGACACGTATAAAGTATTTTCTACCCACCATTTTCCATGTACTCCGTGACAATATAGATTGGCTCCTGGGTAACAACGGCGAAGAGGCGGACGAGGTGTTGATGCTGCAAGGTCTTCATCATGTTGGCCTCTGCCAGGAAGGCTTCCACCGACATTGTGCCCATCTTCAGGCTCTTAATAGCCACCGTCCTGTCATCATTGTGGATCCCTGAAAATATACATGTAGACATCAGCAGGCTATTGAAAGACATTGATCAAAGACTTGGAGTCTACAGCTGTGTGAGGCTGGACAACGGTGCTAACGTTCTGATGTTAAGCAGGTATAATGTCTACCATAATCACCATTTTAGTTTAGGGTATTAGCATGCTAACTTTAGCTAATTAGCACTGAAAGTACTGCAGAGGCTGATAGGAATGTCATCAGTTTTGCAGGTATTTGGTCATCAAGCAAAGTATCGAGTGATTGGAATTTTTATTTGATGATGAGGCTAGACGAAGAGTCAGAGGATGCCCAAAGTCATTGGGATTTATCTTCTTGGGACCATGAATATATGTGTTAATGCCAGTAGCGGGCCGTCAGGGCCAGCAAGGCCTGCTCTGCTGGCCTAAACATCATCAGAATATAAATTAAATTTTTATATATTTTTTCCACAAATATGTATTAAATTATTCCCCATAGTCTATTCTCTTCATTTCATAGCTTTTCTCTTGGTTGCGCTGCTTCCAGCCTCAGGTCGAAAGCGGAGGGCTGGCCTTTACGTTAGAGCTTTTATCCAATCATATTTCAGCCGTCATGTGGTCCAAGAAATCTGCCCTTAGGCCTTCAGAATCAACAGTGCTGTTGTCTGTAGCTTAAAGTTAACGGAATCTAAACTGTGGTGTTAACCAATCAGATTTCGAGTTGGCGACACCGGGGCCAGCATGCAGGCATACAATGACATCAGCATTGGATCCGCACTGGTGAGAGGCAGAGCTAGCAACCTGAACCTGATCCTGATGACCCTGTGGCGACCTGAACGAGCTAGTGTTAATTCGTGTAGATAGATATAGAAGCGTTGTTTTTGTGTTATTTTTTTAACCCACAATGGCTGATGGAGGAGAAGAGATAGATTTGGTCGCAGAAATACAAACAACGCCATTTTCAAGACGGACTACGCTATGTTATGGTGATGCAACGCCTAGTTATAATGCGTTTCTGTCTAAATGTATAGTTTATAGAGCCATGGCGTCATAATGATGGTATTAAGAGGTGGATTCATTCACGGAGGACTGTGTAGGACATCACTGAAGGCCTAGGTGTGAAATGCACGGCCCGCTACTGGTTAATGCACTCAAATAGTTGTTGAGCTATTTCACTTCAAACCAAAAATGTGCACCTCGCTGGAACGAAAGTCAGGAGATAACCAAAGTCAGGCTGTTAGCAAGGCAAAAAAACTACTACACTGTGTTGAATGTAAAAGTAAACCAAGAATGCTTTCAGCTCAGCTTGTAGGGTTCATAAATACAGTGGTTATGTGTGATTCAATATGTGCTAAACAGCTCAACATGACTCTCGTGCAAACAGGATCTGGTTCCAGATCTGGTTCACTAACACATGCCAATTAAACCCACAGCCAACCAGTTCCGTGTTCAGTCATGTAACACGGCGAGCATCTCACACCGGGCATATGGGAACAGATTACATTCACTATTCAAAGCATTCCTCCATATTTTCATGTTAATCAACGTCAATAAACGCATCATCGCAAGTGGCAGTCCCATTACTCGAGCATGTTCTTGAACCAATGTTTGGATGAGGATAGAGAAACGAATACAATGCCAGACGCCATGCGAGAAGATACTGTAAATAGAAAGTGGCTGTGAAATGACAACACGTTCCATGGTTGGCAATGTTTATCTCTAGTACAGTGGTTGTTTGGGATGTTGAATTGTGCTGGCAAATGCGGATGGAAAATAGAAGGGAAATACCCGTCCAATTGAATAATAAGGGGGTTGGCACAGATTATTTCAACTGATATCCTTGTGATCAAAAATGTTGACTTCTTGTTAAGAGATTTCCTCCAATCCGCAAGCTCGTTGGGAATTTATATTTATGTCATCTGAGTGATGTTGCATAACGGGGATAATACCTCCCATCATTCTCCAGTTAACCAGCTCACACAAGCCTACAATTATGTGTTGAGGAAACTGTTCTGCACACGCTGCAGAAAAACCCTGGCTAAAGGCTTGAGCAGCCCACAACTCCATCGAGCAACTGGACTTTCTACACGTGATGTATCCGTGCAAAATACCGCAAACTCCTGTGCACAAAATGGATAAAAAGAACACTTAAATGATTGAACTGAAAATCAATCACATCCCCACATTGTCCTCCCAGTCACTTACCCATCCAGACTTCTCCAAACTGTCCCGCTCCGAGCCTGCGCTGCAGCTTCAGGGTCTCGCGGGGAATCTCCCACTCATCCTGCCACCAGGGCTTCTGCGGTGCCCTCGACTGACACGGCTTCATCAGCTTCGTGCACAAGCCATCTGCGTCTCCTGGACGACAGAGAGAGAGAGAGAGAGAGAGAGGACAGGAGGTTAAAGATTGTTCCGATGAGGAACCGACCGGCGACCTTGATTCGTCCCCTCAACGGGCTGCACGCACGTGAGTGATGTTGGACGAGCTCCTTCAGCGAGTTAAAGGAGATCTTGACTGTGATGTAGAAGCCGCCGCTGTCCATGTTGCGGATTCTGTAGTGCTTGACCCCTTCACCGGTGTTGTGGTCCAAGTCCCTGATTGATAGGGAGAATGACCCTGGAACGAAAAGGAAGCATATTCTAATATGAGATGATTTTGCCTGATATGTATCTGAAAATCACAAAGCAAATTAGCTTTGAACTTTGGTTTGGTTGAATTTTGATATCATTAAGTCACTACTTGAGTCATTTCAGATATTGGTGTAAATGGGTGTCTATGTGGCACATCTTAGCATTGCAGTGATTGTGCTGCATTTCCAACACAAATTAAACAGAAGTAAGATGGAGGGCAGGAAGGGGGTTTGTGAGAAATGGGTGGCATTTTTTGAAACACTGCCAGTAATATCAACACTGTGTGACACAGAGGATGCCAGTCATTTTGTGCATTGTCTCACTTGTATAACAAATATGTGGATCTCTATAAAAAAAAATGCTAAATGCAGTGGAAGGTCATACTCAAATATACTGCTGAGAAACTACCTTGTGAAATAGAGAGTTTGATTGTCTTTCGGCTGTATAGGAGTCAATGCCATGATGACAAAAAGGTTCACCTTGGGTTGTCTCACTCTCTCGAATCAAGAAGGAGCCCAGCGTGTTCCCAGGAGCGAGGAGGCGCCTCGTGGCTTCGTTTCTAGAAATGTTCTTACAGAACCACCTGCAGCACAAACACACAATATGCTTCACACTTTGAGCTAACCACTTCCCCTCCCCCCAGGGACACAGCATACACGGTACGACACTGTGAAGGCTGAGTGGCATGGCGTTGAGAGCAGAATATTTATGTTTCCTGTGTGACGTACGGTTCAGTCTCCACTGTGGTCATTGCAACAAAGTTGTGCGGGATGTAGCCCCGCTGGCCTGTGGTGAGAGACTCTGCCAAATACCACTCTGGATCCTCCCTGGATGTCAAAAGAGACAGCGATGAGTGAGTTTACACATAGATTGTCTAGGATGAATAAGTACACCTTCAGAAAGCATTATCACTGCATGAAATGAACCGCAAACGTCTTGTTTTACAAAAGAAGACACAGAAGAGATGCTCACTACAAGTAACACACAATATTCATCACATTATATATATAGATTTGACATTCATCAGAGGAATAGTTCTCTCTGAAATCAAAATGATCATATTTTAAAAGTAATTTTCCAGGCAAAAAAATCAAATTCTATATCATTTTCTGAGTATTAAAAGAAAATCATATTTTATTTATCCATTTAAGTGTTCAATTACACATTTTGTAAAAAAAAACAAAAAAAAACCTAGATATATTTAATGTAAAAGATAGAAAACAAAATTTCCAGGCATATTACTGAGGTTAAGACCTTTTTGACAAATATTTTGGTAAATACAATCCTGATTGAATGAAAAGGAACTCCATTAGAGTTTGCTGTTTTTAGGTATATATGCTCAACATAAGTTTACTCTTTTTAATCCATGATGCTTTTGAGATTTTTGCCTTTATTCAATAGTTAACAATAGAGAGAGACAGGACACATGGAGCCACAAGGGGATTGACATGCAACAAATCCCCAGTCAGAAAGTTGAAATGCTGTCAATGATAATTAACACAGTTGGCAAGGATGCCCATGGCTTATCTTACTGCATACATACTGTAGTTGTCCAACACACTAACTCAGGAGTCTAGGCCTCCCAGGTGCCGTGGGGGTAAGTGGGTAGTACAAACTCTTGTCTGGGGCTGAAAAATGATTAGAACTCTTTCTACCAAGCTCTAGACTACTAAATGTCAATCAGCAGCTTACTTGTTGATGATCTTGAGTTTGTCTCCCTTCTCAAAGCCCAGGTCCCCATCATGGTTGGGTTCATAACTGTATATGGCCACCACAAGGTTATCTGCAGGAGGAATATCGTAAGTTTTTGTCAAACAAAAAACAGATTAAATATATTGGGGATAGTTTTTACTCACAAATGTGACTGTTAGAATAGAATAAAAACGTATGTTGTGTGATGGGTGTTTGAATCCCTTTGATTCTGATATTCTGTTTTTCCAAATTTTGCTACCTCTGTACTTTACTTTACTACTACTACTTGTCTCGTAGATACTGAAACACACAGGAAAACATACTGTATCTTGTTACCTGGTAGAGGAGATGTAGGAGGTGAATGCTGCGATGGGTATGGAATCAGCTGGTCTGTGTACTAGTGAGGGAACAACAAGATTAGACTCGTAACTTAAGTTGAGCTTTCCAAAGAACAATAGAAGACTTGTGCGGCAAAACGAGGGACTATCTCATGTCACATTCATTCACGGCAAAATGTCATCGGTAACAGTTTGGGTTTGTCTCCCAGACAAAATGTCTCGACCTATTGAGGCACACGCAGGTGGCTTTCTCCTTTATTTCTAATCTAATGGCACATCTAACTTCTGCGGAGGAAACAACTCACTGAGGGAATAATTACTCTCCCATTTAATCACACGCACAAAAGAGAACTTCCCTCGCGAGGTCTAAAACATTTCTGGACTCAAACATGCAATAACAGATTGTTTGTTTGTTTTCCCTTTCGGGTAATGGTTACATAATTTACATTACGTGAAATGAATTGTGGGAGCGCATGTCATGTTCACAGCTTCTCGCTTGTTATGTAAGTCAACGTGTGTGGATGACCTCTAAGTGGTCATTCACATTCAACCACACTGTAACCAAAACCCATTCATGTGAAGCTCACTCACACGCAGACACTCGTTCGGTCGTATGCTACAGTGTGCGATGTTCTGACACGAGCCTGCACATGCGACACATACGTGAACACTTACTGGATTGCATGACTGGGGCGGTATGGGACAGTTGCAGTGTTCACACATTTCATCCAGGTTCTCAATCCAGTCTCCGTCTGAATAGTCCGAACTGCAGTTACAGCCCATCTTTTCTGCAATTTTAGACATTAAGATGAGCATCGTCATGTTCATAAGATAATGACTAGGCCTATTCATATTGTAATGGGAAAAAAAAGATTATCTAATGGCAGTATTTTGTTCTGTTTTCAGGTATTGTGCTAACTACTGTTAGGAAAACAACACCAACAAAAAACACAGAAAAAAACTACTAAAATTCTATTTTGAGATTTGTAGGCGGAAGAAACTAACACAAGACATAAAATGTTTTCATTTCCGGAAAACTGCTTTTAATCAGATGTCACCGAGGGCCTTGTCTCAAAATGGAGGCTCAGCGGTGAATCAGGTTGGAAACTAAAAGCCCAACACTTAAAATCTTCCATTTTAGGCACTAATATCACACCATATGAACCTGCGCACACCAGTCAAATTAAAATCTCATCCAGAGCTGCGTCACACAGCTACATTGTGACGACAAACCTGCAGCATTGCAAATCCCGGGCGTTACATGTTCCCATTCTACTTCAGACTTGAATAGTAGGCTCAATAAAATTCTAAAAAACACTAATCTTGTATAATCCAGCAACACGTGTGCTGTATTGTGTTTTAAACTGGTGCACTGTACGAATGGGCTTTCTCAAGCTCACTTGGCTCCCCTTGGGCCACTCTGAGAACAGGGTCAGTGGGCTAATCGCAGCAGCCGCTTGTACCAAAGGCTCAGAGCTGTGAGAAAAATCTGGAGAGGCCTGACCCAGCAATAACAATAACAACCCACCACTGTACTGAGACCCCGAGGAACGAACTCACAGAAATCCACCAGGGTATGAAGGCGTTTTTTTCTTTTTTATATTATTATCAGCACTGCTACGCCTACTAGCCAGCACTCAGGGAGTCACACAGACAAAGTCTGCATTTTCCATTGAGGGGCTACCCTCTACTTTTTATGAACTGCAGCTGATGGCCTTCCTAAACAAATAGTGATGACTGTTGTTTGTTTGCAAAGTATTATGGGTATGTCGATGGTCGCGTGAGGTCTGTGAGAGTGACCGAAGACATTCTGGCTTTGTCGGTGAGGCTTGTAGGCTAAGAAACTGCACTTTGTCAGCAGAAATGGAGAACGGCGAAAGAAGCAAAATGTTCACATAAAAAATAAATACATTTTTCTATTGATTTTCTTTTCGTTTAACCTTTTTGGTTCAAATTTTTACGTTTCACACTCAAATTAGTTTTTGTGCTTCTCGTGTAGTCGTTGTCACCTACTTTATCTCTCATAAAGTTACAACTGAATTTGCAAACACGTACATGCCTGAAGTTTATATTTGATTTTTTTATGTATTATTAAGATACAGATGCATATTTTTATTACAATTAGAAAGCCACTTATTGCTCATATGTGGTCTTTTTTGTAAAACAGATTTTTATCAACAGAGAAAATTACACAACAAGTATCTGAATATGTATTGCAATTAGCCTTTATGTTAAAATCATGCAACAACAAACGATGGATTTGAGCTAATTCTGGTTGTTGGACATTATTCTTATCCATACATCAATTTTCATATATTATATAAAAGTCAAAAGATTTTCTCAACTCTGAACAAACCTTCTGATTTGTATATCATATTATATACAACACATATGATAATTACAGGGAAACGGTTTCCCTTAGTCACAGTCTTTTCATTCTTTATATTCTAAACCTATGTAACACTGATGGACTCACAAGTTTGAAACTTACCTCTTGAAATATGAAATGTCTCTTCAAGCGTCCAATATCAGATTTCCCGTGCCTCCATAAAGATATTCTTTATTGAATAGTTATCTTCTTCTTTTTTTAAAAAAAGAGCTATTTAGCAATAAGGGAGTTTTTTACCGCTGGAGCCCAGGTGTGAAGTTGTCATCATCCGCTTCTCTTGTTGTATCTAACTCTGTGCTCGTGGTGCCGATGTGTGTCTGTACGCGCGCCGCAAACGCGCACTTAGGAGGAGTGAAGGAGAGCGGCTCACAGAGTTTCCTGTCGTTGAAAGGTTGAGGGTTGCTCTGCAGGCTTCTAACAGGTGCTTCACCATGCAGCTGTGTGTGAGCAGGGGAAACGTTAGAGGCTCCATGGTAGTAAAGGGGTCAGGACAGCACCTCTCCCAGACATGTTTCCAATACAGTTTTTCTTCTTTTTTTTAAAAAGGAGGCTATGGTAGGGCTGTAAGTGAGGTGAGGTTATATTTATATTTTTTTTACTTTTGTGTGGAACATCTGTGAGTCAGTGACCTTTAACGTGAGGAGCGCCAGTGTAAGGATGAGGTGGGGGTCCAGGGTTATTCTGAAGAACTTACCCTGCAAGAGAGTACTTGAAAAGATTTCAAACAGCCTCACACTAATCTTAGCAGTTTTACAATTAATCATAATTTATAACATTTACAGTAATGCCAGACAAATCGGGGACAGGCGTGTTTTTCCTCCGCAGAGGTTTCAGGCCCTTTAATATGAAGACAACTGGGCTATTTTTGTCAATCACACGTGGTTTTTATCTGTTATTTTTGTGGCCAGCGAACCATCTAAAAATAAACTTTGGCCTCGGTTTTCACATCAAAGTCAAATGTGAAGTTAATAGATAAAATGAGTCACTTAAAATACATCACTCAGAGAGGAAAAATAAAATAAAAGTCAATCAGTGGATGACCCTCCTACGAATCCTCATTTGAACCAAAAGTTAAAAGGAGACCACATTAAGATCACAATTAGCCCCGACAGGAGACATGAGTAGGGGGGCTCTCAGAATGCTTCCTCTGAGCTGTTGCGTCTTCTACCTCACAGACAACTCCGCGTCTCTTCTCTTGTGGTGAACGACTGCTGCTACAGAGCACGCACTGCCAGGAAGTCAGTCCAAACATTACAGGAAGTGCACAGACATGTGTGCCACAGCGTAGATGAAACCTTGATGAAACCACCTGAGCTCACTCTTTTTCCGTTATAACAAAGAACGTAAATCTAGGAGGGAGAGTGAGGTAGTTTCACTTTTTTTGGGGGGTTGGAGGGGGGATTTTTGATAGTGATGTGTGTTTCTGAGTATTTTACTGATCTGATTTAAATAACCCAACGTCCATTGTATTACATCTGTCTCTGAGGGCAGGATTTTATCGGACAAGAATTCCTCATTGATATGATGGTAAGATAAAAGAGCCTCACCATCTCAGGAGCTCAGCTTTTGGCAGGCCTCGTGAGCCTTTCAGGGTATTCCTAGTTTCCTTTGGACCACAGCTGTCGCTATACTTCTAAACGTGGTTGGAAATCAGATTCTGTTACGCAATCGACTCAAGATGCTATCAATACGCAGAAAGTTTTCCAAACCTCCTACCGACCCGCTTTGCGATGCAGGTGCTGGCCTCTTTCCTGCGAGCGAGCGCTGCTTTAGTTGTGCTGCTAATGCTTACTCATGTACACATGTAAAAAAAAACTTTCAACCAATTCAAACAGCCATTTTTTTTGAAGTTTGTTTAGTTTCAAAACAAACACTGCAATACCAGCTTCTGCTCATGCGATGAGACGTGGTATGATATGGGGGAAGAGTTCAAGTGAAACTATCTGCAGGGCAGAGCTGAGTGGCATGAGAAGCACAGGCCTGCAGAGCTTTGGTGTCAAAGCCTTCACCGGAGAATGGAGGCCTCGGGGTGCAATACCTCGGCCCCTGTGCCTTTTCCATATGATATTAATTTCCACTATCGAGGTATCACGTCACACATGAGGTCATTGGTGTCCTGAGGTATGTCACAGTCGGATCAACACAGTCTGCAGCCGCACTCCGCCGAGGCATATTTGATTTCTTGTTTGACTAATTATATGCAACAATGTCTGTGGTTCTGCAAAATCCCTCTGGGGCCCCATTCTTATGTTTGGATATTACACCAGGTCGTTAATGTCTCGTGGCAGGAAAGGTGAGACTATTGTGCAGGACGGATCTGATGGAGCGTGTGGAGACGTTTAGCCTGCATGAGATAGTAGATTGTGCATCGGCTCATGCACGGAACCAGCCTGAAGCGCTCACATTTTAAATGCTAATGAAACACAATTTACAAGGGACAGAGATATGGTAAAGTCTCTTTAATATTGTTTTGCATGTGCAAGAAAACATTAGAATTGTAAGGCATTTCTCTTTATTCTCATTTGTCATAAAGATACATTCATATTACAGTAGCATGATTTAACAATAACGCTTATAGTTTTTTGTTTTCTTTTACATTTAACACAGTTAAAACCAACGTCTCATACAACAAAAAGATCTCATTCATCCTTGCTGTTACTAATAATATAAAGCTATAAAATAAACCACTTAAATCACCCGAGACACAACTTGGTCACTGTCCAGCCGTATATAGTTTGTAAACCGTGCTCTGCAGCATCTGGAGACGGTAATGGAAAATAAAAAGCGTTAGGGCATAGCCTCCCGGGTCCTGTCACTGCACTGCCGAGGATATTGTGATATATTTGGTTTGTGAAGAAGAGGCGTAGAAATGCTGGAGTTTGACCTCCCACTTCCTTTGGGGATAGTGGTGGGGACAGTGCTGTATGAAGGCCCCAACAGCTGGAAGATGCTGCTCTATCAAAGGACTCTAGTTACTTTAAAGTGTTGCTGAACATTTTCTTTATTGGACTAGACGTGCCGTACTTTTTTTTACTCCACAAATAAATGTATTAGGGATGTAAAGCAGTGGTTCCCAACCTTTTTTTTGTTGCATTGTGACCTCTTAAAATAAAGTAACTTCCAACCCCTCACCACTGGATGTAACCAGTTCAACCAAAGGGTGGAAAAGATTATTCATAAATCTGCAAAAAAAGAAGGGGAAAAGACTGTGTGTGGAAAACCTTTTTCTGGTTAATCACATCACAACCTCTCAGATTAATCTTGCGACCCTTTGTCTGGGCCCCCAGCCCCTAGGTTGGGAACCACTGATTTAAAGTGTTCTGACTTGCACAAGCTCCCCCAAGACGCTGTCTTCTTTTCTGAAGTGAGCTTCTTCTTCCATGACAAGCTTTCAGCAGCACCTCCCCGTAACTGTTTCTCCCTTCCTTGGCACACGTGGCACACTTTGTTTTTTTGCAATGCGCAATCATTGGGTATAAGATATAATGCCATAATTCCCTATCTACCTTTGCATCTCAGTCTAGCCTCGAAAGCCTCCATCAATCTACTCTGATTAACATGACCGTGCAAAGAACAGTCAACAGCAGAGCGGCCCGGGCTCCGTCCAGCAGCAGGGTGTGCCTGTGTTACACTCAGGGCGTGTGCCCCTGCAGGTCTGCACACACTGAGGCCTCCTCATGCATGTCAACAAAAGGTGCAAAGTCATTTTCAGTCACTCGTCACTCTATCAACAGCTCCCGAGGAGGAAATAGGCCTGAACAAGGGGGGGGGTTCTTTTTTTTTCTTAACACAGTGAGAAACGTCTGGAGTTGATGTTCATCTTGGTGAGGCCCAGGTGTTTGAGGGGCGTGGACAGAGCGAAGGCGGCCTTCATGGGGATGTCACACAGCAGGTCCGACTCCTCGCCGCACTCCTCCAGCTCGTACGTAGCGTTGTCCAGCATCTCCTTGTGGCGGTCGCACACCTGCTCCACTTTGAGCCGGTGGATCTCCCCGCGCAGACGGATCAGCTGCCGGGCCAGGCAGTTGTCCTGGACCTGCATGTCCCTCTGAAGGAGGGGAGCAGGGGAGAGGAAGGGGGAGGGGGAGAGGGGGGTTGGAGGAGAAAGTGAGCAGCAGTGAGATACCAGCAAGTATGTATTTGGATCTTGGATCGTCTCATGTCTCGTGTTTTTTTTTAATCTTTTTATCAAAGTGTGTAAAGCCCTGACATGTGGAATATACAGGCTGCATCCTGAGAGTGTGAGAAAACACACATCGTGTTGTTTCACAAACTGGTTTTTTTTTTAGGCTGTGAGGATTGCACTAAGTCAGTCATGCCCTAATTTAAATCAGGCATTCATGCAGGAAGCAGATCACTGACACCTGAGGAGGTGGGGAGATAGACATCTATTTCACAAGCATGCAGAAGGAACTTTGGCACATCCTTGTGGTTTGACAAAGCTGTCAGTTCTGCACCAAAACGAGTATCATTCTTTTTTCCAGTGTAATACTTTTTTTTGTTTGTTGGTAAAATGAGATGCTCAGGAGTCACTCACCAGCTCTTTCCTCAGAAAGTCCAGAGCATCATCGATAGTATCAAAGCCACAGATGTTGCGCACAACCAGCTCCGAGTTCTCGTCTCTCATGACCGCGGCCGTGGAGACGACCGGTCCCTCCGGGCCCGGGCTGCTGTCTGCCGGGGGACTCTCCGTCCACGGGTGGCTCTGCACCCGCTCCTGCCACTCCAGGTAGGACGGCCGGCGGGTCTGCAGCTTCAGCTTCTCCGTGAGCGCCTTCACGCTGTCCAGGTCGTCCGCGTCGCCCTCGGAGGACTCTTCTCCAAACTCTTTGAAATCCATGGCGCAGGAAGGCAGTGGAGCGGGAGTTCGCGTGAGGTTCTCCGTGTGGATGGGCAGCGGGGGCTGATTGGAGCGCAACAAGCTCCTGGCCTCCTTTATAGGGCGATAAGGAGGAGTGACCGCCCATCCCGCAGACAGAGGACGGGGAGGCTGGATCATTTATAGTTTCTTTCTTTTTTTTTTTATGTTAGGATAGACACGATTTCTACGAAGTTCGTTGAGACCTTACAACAAAGTGTCGCTTTGTCACATAGCGATTGAAAATATAAAACAGAGGTAAAACGGTGCCCTCTTAATTTTAAGCAAATGCAGTTATTTGGGAATTTGGAGTGAAATGTGATAACATGCTTAATTTTCTTTTTTATCATTTTAAATCACAGATGTTATGGTGGAAAGTAACTGAGACTATTGATGTGAGTATTGGCTACTTCTACTTCACCCGGGGTGGAAGAAGTATATTCAGATAATTTAATTAAGTAAGTAAAATGGCAATAATGTATAAATACTCCATTTCAAGTAAACGTCCTGCTTTGAAACTCTACCATTGCGATGTGTTTTCTGATAATTCAATGATCAAATAGTCCATATGAAATAACCTAATTTTGTATACTCTTGTGTGAAATAAATTCTTGACAAATTGAAAGTACTGCGTATTTTCTCATTTAATTGGGAACTTTAGAGCAAATAATCCGATTTTCTAATAACTTTGAGTAATATGTTATTAGTATTATCCATTTAGACGACAACAGGCCTGGTTGTGTATCAAGATATTTCGAGTTATAATTTCAGCATGATATGATTGCATTGAAAGATGATACATTATCATATTAAATTATTGCAAGCAAATGACCACTGTGGGTGTTGTATTATTGTCTAACCCTATATTACATTACTGTATTAATATTACTTTTGTGTGTTAGACGCATTTTAATTTGTAGCTGGTTCTGAACTACTTTATATTCCTGGGTAGTTTCATTTACAGTGACTTGTATTATATAAGCCTGTCATGTGTTTTGTATGTAAAATTTGCAATCAGAAAAGTAATTGCAGTTACTTTAATAAATGTAGTGGGGTAAAGAGAATATTCCCCTTGGAAATATAATGGAGCCAAAGTATTAAAAAAAAAAGCATGAAAGGGAAATACTCATAGTAAAGTAGAAGTACTTCAAAATTACACTTAAGTAGATTACATTAGTAAATGTGCTTGGTTACATTCCACCACTGTACTGCAATACATTTACATTACGGAGGGAAACGTTGCACTTTTTTAAAGGGCTATTTATCTTAAGAGCCTTAGTTGTTTTGCGGATAAGCATGTTACATACAAAACGGATCAACTTTCAGAATATGATGCAAAGAAAAAAACTACCAACAGCATTAAAAATGACCTAGTTAAATGTAGAAACACTGAAATGCTGCTTGCAGTCGTGTACACCAGAAATACCAATACAATAACATGATATAGCATAACCTTTAATACATCGGAATGGGGCGTTCTGCAGATGGCTGCTTTTACGTTTACATTTTGCTGATTGTAATAACCTATGTAGGCTACAATTGAAGCCTTAAAAGGAGTGCATTTAATTGTAACTGAGTATTGTTGAGGCTCAAACCCTTCTGCACTGAGCCCAACTCAATGTCTGTCAAGTTCAGCGCCAGCTTCTACTTTTGAGTATTCTGCCATCTAGTGGTCATTTATTATACAACAAGCGCATCACTGCTGCCTCTCTCCCGCCCCCCCCCGCCCCCCCACAACCCCTCCTCACCCCCCAACTCCTCACCCCCCCCTCACCCCCCCCCTCCTCACCCCACCCCCACCCCCCTCCCCCCCTCACCCCCCACACTGTGTATGCAAAACTTTTACCAGCATTATGTGACACATCTCGGTTGCTGCTGTTTCGCAGGAAACGAGGACTTCCGTCTTTTGGTCGCCTCGAGCAGCACATCGCTGTTTCCAGAGCAGTGGCCACCTGTGCGAGGGAAGGTGTAACAACATTAGTGCCACTATATGCTCGGAAAAAAAGAAAGAAGAAAACAAATCGATTCATAGGCTCCTGATCGGCGAGCAAACAGAGAACAAACCCAACCCCAGGAGAGGAGGGAGCTTTCATTTTCTCACAAGAGAGGCGAGGAAGTGATTTGGCCACTTGAGCACTGAGAAGTTCAGCAGCGGAGTTTTTTTTTTTTTTTTTTTCTTTCTTCTTTTTATTTGTCTGTGCTTTCTGTGACTGATGGAGTTTTCTGAGCACATAAAGACCGCCAACGTGGAGGACGTGGTGCTCCGGCAGCCGCTGCACCCGCCGAGCACAGGCACCCTGTGCATCACCGGCCACCACCTGCTCTTCTCCGACAGGCGGGGGGGCAGCCGTCGGCAGGTGCTGCTGCTGCTCAGGAACATCGATGCCGTCGAGAAAAGGTGAGGACCGGAGGGGGATCACCGCGACGACGTGCGTCCCACCGAGGACTTCACCTGGGCAGTGCCTCGTGAAAATAAAAATATTGAACAGTCAGCAGTTTTGCTTCCAAATTGCCCCAAAAACGTGACATTTGATTCAACAGAAATCAGTGAACCGCCTTAATGACGTGCTCGATTGCTTTAAAAAAAATACTAATTACAGCATTTAATAACGGTTTCTAGATCTTTCTGGCACTTTAAAAAAAACATATATTCTAGGGATCATCACATGCAAATAATCACACTAATCAACATAACTAATCGACTCCAAAAGCTGCTAGTGAATGTCTAATTGATATGTCTAATTCCATTGTTCCTCAAATCTTTTTAACCAGTGTGGAAAACCTTTTGGCCCACTCCGGCCCCTTCTGTACTAAAGGCCCCAGTCAAAGGTTGGACATCGTTTGTGTTGCCATGTGTACTTCATAACGTGTTGCTTGCCACTAACAGCGTCTTCTGCAGCTTGCTGAAGCCACAGGAGGGCTCACCTTCCTTTTCCTGCTGCTGCAAGGCAAACTGTTTTTGCATTTCTGGAGACAAAATAGGAGGCGTTGAGGGGGCCCAGTTGAGAAAGGGGTATTGTTTTCATTTTGTTTTTTTGCATAGGAATCATATTTTGTGTGTGTGTGTGTGTGTGTGTGTAGGATGTCTGGATCCTCAGGGACCATTACCATAAAGTGTAAAGATCTGCGTGTGCTCCAGCTTGACATCCCGGGCATGGAGCAGTGTCTCAACATCGCTCGCTCCATCGAGGTACAATGAATAACCTATAATAATCTGATAATAATCCTACTAAACCCTCGAACGTGCACGCAATAAGGAAACCAGTGTTTTCCATCTAGCGACGGGATCTTATACGTCCTTTCTTTAAATTCAACGTTTCTCACCGCTTCCGCCGTTTCCCTCATCTGTGCTTTCTGATAACATTCTCTTTGGAAGTCATGACGACAAAATCCCTCTCTCGCTTTCTCCAGACGCTGTCCTGTCTAGACGGCGTGTCGGAGATGTATCCTTTCTTCTACAGACCTTCTGATGTCACCCTACAGGGCCAGTGGGGCCTCTCGTCCCCTGAAAAGCACTACAGTCAAATGAGGGAACTTGTAAGCAACATATAAAAACCCTGTATCTCATGAGCTTGTTCACACGCACACACACACACACACACACACACACACACACACACACACACACACACACACACACACACATAGTGTCAATGGTGACTCAGTGAGCCAACGAGCACATGACAGGAAAATGCCAGGGAAAATTGAATGCCTGGGTCAAGACTCAGGATATCCCCGTCGCTTAGCTTTAATTTGTTTCCCCTTAACTTCAGAATGTGCCGCACACAGCGTTGACTTCGTGCTTAATAGACGGTCGTCTTCCTCTGGGAGTAGAGTGTTGCTATGGCGATGGGTGGAACTTCAGGGGCAGCATTGCTGCAGATGTTTCACAGGCACAATGTTCCCAGAACATGTATACATAGGGTATCTTTAGTTTTCATCCGGCAGGCCCGGGGTCTGTCCGTCACCCAGAAGAAACGTCACCTGAATTCTGCCATGAGTTGAGCTTTGTGTTTTGTGGTTGAGGTTTGTCCAAGGGAGTTCAGAAGGAACTGTTCGACATCATGAGGCTTCATGCTGAGAGCCAAAGCCAGGAGATGGCATTTAGCATTACGGCTGGAAAACACGGAAACAGCTGGCCTGGCCCTGTCAGCATCCCCTAAAGCTCACTAACACATTATAGCTTGTTTTTGTGTCAAAACAACAAGTTTTGGTTTCATGGAAGATTATGTGCTGGCCTATTTCTCGGCCAAAAGTCACAACTTCTTGTTTGCCTAGTGACAGATCCAGGCGAGCTGTGTCCCTGAGATAAGATAACTGCCTCCTGGCTGCAGCTTTATTTTTGTCGTACAGCTATAGAGGCGGTGTCCTTGTTCCCATGCTGCACTTTGGCATTTTTGGCGAAGATGTCCGAGTGTGACACTAAGTTTATATAGGCCCTCTAGTTTTTTAAGAGTGAACAATTGCGCATTCCACATGCAGAGGAAGGTGGACACACCTACGCCATCGTAGCTGTTTCCTGTAGCTTCAGTATCCTTTGACACAAAGGCCGTGTGCAGGTTACACGGCCCAGCGTATTAAAGCTCAAACAGTCAGGTGTCACTGTGACCAGCCTTGATGGTCCTCTCTCTCTCTCTCTCTCTCTCTCTCTCTCTCTCTCTCTCTCTCTCTCTCTCTCTCTCTCTCTCTCTCTCCTGTTTGCAGCATGACAGGTGGAGACTGAGCACCGTGAACAGAGACTACTCAGTGTGTCCCTCTTACCCTCCAGCTGTCATCGTCCCCAGGCACGCCGGTGATGACATGCTGGAGAAGGCGGCCAAATTCAGACAGGGGGGGCGCTTCCCCGTCCTCTGCTACTACCACAGGAAGAACGGCATGGTGAGGCCCGGACCTGTTCCTCTGCAGCCAGCCCACGCTTCACACGTTCACAACTACTAAAGAATTCTAACCGAACTCCTCAGGTCATCATGCGCAGCAGTCAGCCGCTGACGGGGGCCAACAGGAAGCGCTGCAGGGAGGACGAGCACCTCCTCCAGGCGGTGATCGACGGCTCGGACAAAGGCTTCGTTATCGACACGCGCTCCGGTCAGCAGGCGCTGCAGGCCCGGATGACCGGCGGAGGGTTTGAGTCCAAGTCGTGTTACAGCAGCTGGAAGAGACTGCACAGGCAGATGGAGAGGTGAGTGTGAAAGGTGCTTCGATGCCGTTCACCGTCTTATGACACCGATCAAACTAAACACACCCGTTTGTCTTTGTGTGCGTGCACAGGGGTAAGGCGCTGCAGGAGAGTCTCGTTAAACTGGTGGAGGCCTGCGGGGACGAGTCCCATAATATGGACCGCTGGCTCAGCAAGCTTGAGAATTCAAAGTGGCTGTCTCACGTCCAAACGGCCCTGTCAACCGCCGGCCTGCTGGCGGAGTGTGTGGAGAGGTAGGAACTACACCCACGGGGTGTGCGTGTGTGTGTGTGTGTGTCTGTGTGTCTGTGGTGGGATTACAGTCCAAGCATATTGTTGTCTAGAGGGACAGTTTGGCCTCTCACATTACATTTTGGATTTGTACCTTTCTTCTTATCTTAGACTTTTTCTATTTGCACTTCCCACACAGCAATTTTCCCTCAGAATAAATGAGGTTTGATCTCATCTTGTCAGAATGCATGTAACGACATGGGGATAGAATAACAAATGATGTGAGCACCAGCAAAGACAAATGAGTGCATGTATGCCTTTTTTATAATACATGAAGGAGGAACAGGACTGAGCTTGAGAGTATCTGTTGGTTTGTGTGCAGGGACGGCCATTCAGTGCTGGTTCACGGCTCTGAAGGGACCGACTCCACTTTGCTCATCAGCACTCTGGCTCAGGTCATCATGGACCCATGTTCTCGCACACTGGAGGGCTTCCTGGCTCTGCTGGAGAGGGAGTGGGTACAGGTGAGTGTGTGTGTGTGTGTGTGTGTGTGTGTGTGTGTGTGCGTGTGTGCAAATCCTCAAATTGATTGAGACACATGAACACAGTATCAGTGACACAGGGTCACTTCACCTGTAGTATGTATTACTGCTGTCTTATAGATACAGAATGCTCCACTCATGATCTTTTTTAGGTTACTGCTTTCAGTTTAAGTTCAGAATTCTAATCAAGAGGAAGCCTTCTAAATAACAGTACAATGTGAGAGATTATTCAATTTTATTACTTTTAACATCTGCAGTTTTGCTACAGAGCTGTCCTTTCTCATATGTGGATATGGCCACATCTCTTCCTCAAGGGATATTGCTCCACAGCCTACCCTGTTACAGGAAATGTCTTCAGAAAAAAAACACGTCATATTCAGTGTGCTGCATGTAGCGGTCGTGGATTCAACGAAACTCGCTTCTCTTCAGCAATTGACCCCTTTAACCCATTGTTTCCAAATGTTTCCTTCCTCCAACAATTCTACCTCCAGAGTAGTGGGGCATTTCTCAACATTTTAGGGGAACTCGTTTTTTCTGTCCACACAAGAACCGTGGAACGATATTTTGAAATTTGCAGCCCAACCAAATAACCAACGAAACAATTTAAATTAAGGCTGACATTTCATGATCAATTAAATTAAGAGATAAAATCATACGAAGGACAGTCGTTCTTCGTGCTTAAAAGTTAAACAGACAAGACTGAAGTAGCAAAGTTGTACAAATTGGTAAGTGATGATATTTCAACTGTGCCCCATTTAGTGAGTTGGAATAGACACAGAGAATGACCAACAGTACAGGGCAGTGTGCATGTTGATATGAACGAGTGTTCCTCCCTCCAGGCAGGACACCCGTTCCAGCAGCGATGTGCCCACTCGGCGTTCTCCCACGCCCGTCTCCAGCAGGAGTCCCCGGTCTTCCTGCTGCTGCTGGACTGTGTGTGGCAGCTGTGGCGCCAGTTCCCCCTGGCACTGGGCTTCTCCGAGGCGCTGCTCCTGAGGCTGGCGACTGAGGTCTACGCGTCTGACTACGGCACCTTCCTGTGTAGCAGCCACCAGGAGAGGTCAGTCTCAAGGCTCAGGCTGACCGTGCAGTGGGGAATGGAGACCGGCTGAGACCCAGCTCAACCGTTTCACTCTTCCAAAACTATCTTCACGAGGCATTAGTGACCTTCCACCTCACTCTTCCCTCTCAGGTGTGCCCTGGGAGTGAAGGAGAACACTCACTGTTTGTTCCGGGCCCTGTTGAGGCCCAAGGAGAGGGACTGCTACTCGAACCCCCTGTATGAGCCCACCGAGCTAGCGATCTGGCCCTCAGTCCACCCTCAGTCCCTACAGCTTTGGAGAGGTAACGTTTATGCCGACAGTTGTGTGTTTGGGGTGTATATACGTGCGTACTTGTAAATCTCGCCAGGAGCGAATTTCTTCCGATTTGGCACAAACATCCACTTGCACTCATGAAACACATTTTGGGCCATAACTTAAGAATTCATATGCTAATTATGACAATTTCACACTAATGTCTAATTGGAAAAATTTATGAAGTGATGACATTTAGGACAGACATGACTGGTTTTTCGGAAGCGGTAATCCTAGCGTTTGACCTGTGGTTAGCATCAGCAGTGATGCTCGGTCAGCCTCTGACTCCGCCCCATGATTTCATTATTTAGAGTTGTAAGCCGACTTTGTTGCTCAGATTCAGGGATATGATTAATCAAGCGTTGATGCTCACTCAAGCCCATGTCTTATCTGAAGGTTTTTTTCTGAGGTGGACCCCGCAGGCTCGTCACCTTGAAGAGGCCCAGGAGGAGATAAGGAACATGGTCACTGAGTGGGGGAAGCTGGCGCTCAGCTGATGCCCTGTCAGTACATGGAGAAGGGAAGCTGTTCAGGAACATGTTCTAAGGATGGGACAATACCAAAGTGCAATGCCTTTTGACTGTGGAAATGTTCTTTCAGAATGTTTGACAACCCTACTGGGGTTTAATGTACAGTATTTTTTGTATTATTTCATAAAAATATTATAAGAAAAAAAAAAATCATCATTTGAGGATGTTTATCCCCCACACCACTTTTAAAACTATTGTTTGAAAAGTTTTATGATAATATATATTTTTTTTTATTTTATTTTATTTTCGGAAATCCACTCACAAATATTATCAATAGAAGGAGGCTGTATGACCGACAAACCTCCCAGTCCTGTTAAGCTCAGCTAAACACTCTTCACAATACAAATCCCTGTGCACTGCAAGTCAGCATGTTTGCACACACGGAGCTTTGCAAGCTGGAGACTGTAGTCCTGTTCGGTCAAGAGCCACGAGACCCGCTGATTACACAACGTGGACAAGGACCACATAGTCCAGCATGACTTTCTACTCCTGCTTATTTATCCAGTGGTGACTGGGTGAACTGAGGCGGTGACCAATCGGATGGTAATCTTTTAAATCTGACACTTAAATGCCTCGAAAACTATCTTATCAGCCCTTATTTCGTAATTTAGTTCGGAGGAACAGTTTGGGATTTACTAAATTGCACCTGCTGCGTTTGGACCAAGAATCTGGGATTTCTGATTTTGTCAGCACACAGGTAAAAAAAACAACCTTTTTCTGTGCCCTATTTCATTCATTTGTCTGTAATGTTATTTGAACACAACTTGTATTTAGAAGTTCAATGTCGGTTTTATTTGTACTTTTCCAAGGACTGCTACTGGACATGCGACCGGGGGTCTGTATGCCCACCCGAGCTGCGCTGGGCCTGTTTTGCCGAGGTTGTCTCAGCAGGGTGCGAAGTTTGCCCGGTGGCAGCCTGAGCTGTTTGCCCAGGCACATGAGCAGATGGAACAGCCTGGAGACCTGCAGCACCCCACCTACTCAGGACAACCCCCGTATCCTCATCACAGGTAATATATATACTTTTAATTTACTATTTATAGCTAAAGATGGAGAGAAAAGTGGACTTTTCCACAGATACACAAACTTCGAATCTGTGAAGCTACCATTGTTTTCTACCACTTTCACTGTTTGGTACTCATGTCCGCAGAGCGGTTACAACAGAAATCGAGTGCCTTGCTCAAGGGCCCCTAGTGAGGGATATGAGAGAGTTGCTCACTTCCAAGCAGATCATATGTTTAAATGAAATGCAAGTGGCATCAATGGCACGAGTGGAATA
The DNA here is from genome assembly GCA_016806645.1 of Ophiodon elongatus. Taxonomy (NCBI): domain Eukaryota; kingdom Metazoa; phylum Chordata; class Actinopteri; order Perciformes; family Hexagrammidae; genus Ophiodon; species Ophiodon elongatus. The sequence goes on along the minus strand of JACSYO010001151.1, from coordinate 236,820 downwards.
CTAGACACGTGTTTTGTAGTTTTTATCGAGTTGTTTTTCACTGTGCACCAGCAGCAGGACACCATTTGGACTCATCACAATAGGGTGCGTACAGACAGCGCTGGGGGTATAAAAGAGCCAATGACTGACTGGAGGGGAGAACAATAGCCCGCTGTCACGTTTTGTCCCGGGATAAAGCTTTGGAACAAACAAAAAGCTGAAGCGTAACGCACCAAAAACATTGACTCCACTTTTGTACCAGACTCTAAACACTTTCCTGTTTTCAAACACAAATGCTAAACTGTGTCTCCATATGGTGCAGGTGGTCTCGGGCAGTTAGGTGTGGGACTGGCACAGTTACTGAGGTGAGATGCGGGTGAAATTCCTGAGACAACAAAGCTTGTGAAAATGTTTGAAATTTGAACTCCATCTTATCTCCATCAACGTCTGACAGGAAACAGTACGGAACCGAGAATGTGATCCTGTCAGACATCAAGAAGCCTCCACCTCATGTTTTCAACAGTGGTATGCAAATCCAAATCGAGTTCTTTCCACCAGATACGTTGTACTCTCCAATTCACACTTCACAGAGTGTACAGCTTATTCCCCTGCTCTTTAAATCATCAGTTTACGAGTATTCTTCTCTCCCCATCAGGTCCATTCGTATACGCTGATGTGTTGGACTACAAACATCTCAGAGAGCTGATCGTAAATTATCGTGTCACTTGGCTGATCCACTACAGTGCTCTGCTTAGCGCTGTGGGCGAAGCTAATGTGGCTCTGGCACGCAAGATCAACATCACAGGTCCGCTGAATACACTCAGCATTCAAATGTATCCCGCCTTTTTAGGGGTTATCGTGTTTAAACTGGATGCTCTGCTGTCCATCTAGGCCTTCATAATGTGCTGGACTTGGCCCTGGAGAACTGCCTGCGCCTCTTTGTCCCCAGCACCATTGGAGCGTTCGGTCCCTCTTCTCCACGTGACCCGGCCCCTGACCTCTGTGTCCAAAGACCTCGAACCATCTATGGCGTGTCCAAAGTGCACGGAGAACTGATGGGGGAGGTGTGTCAGTCTTAAAATGCACACGTACATACACATGCACGCGGTATTCTGATGCAGCCATTTGTGAAATATTCGCGACGTCTCAATATTCTTTTTTTTTCTTTTTAGTATCTCCATCATAAATACGGTCTGGACTTCCGCTGCCTTCGGTACCCAGGCGTGATATCAGTCAACACTCCGCCTGGAGGAGGAACAACAGGTATTGTATAACTTCTCTATCTGCATATGCCACATATATTCGGCACAGTCAGCTTGATGTTATGGACACGGCACTCCGGACCTCTTTCTCCGCAGACTATGCCGTTCAAATCTTCCACGACGCCCTCAGCACGGGTCACCACGAGTGCTACCTGCGTCCCGACACCCGCCTTCCCATGATGCATATCTCTGACTGCCACCGTGCCACCATAGAGTTCATGCAGGCTCCCGAGTGCCAGATGTCTCTGCGTACCTACAACATCGCCGCCATGAGCTTCACTCCGGAAGAGGTGGCGCAGGAAATCCGCAAGCATCTCCCTCACCTCAAGGTCACCTACAATCCCGACTCTGTCCGCCAGACCATCGGTACGACGTGGTGCACATACCTACACACAACACCTGTGCGGGGTTTCACAACTTTGCAATGTTTTCCAGTCTGTTGAACACGTTATACTGGTTTGCCGTCTTCTTGTGCTTTCTCTTTGAGTTTGATCTTATTTTGAAATGACATGACTCCTATTGCCATCTTCAATTATAACTGATGTGATGAAAGTAATGTGGTCGTGTTGCGTGGTGTCACTTTGCAGCAGACAGCTGGCCCGTGAGGTTTGATGACACCAATGCCAGGAGAGATTGGGGCTGGGCACCGGCCTTCCGGCTCGAGGAGCTGGTGTCAGACATGCTGCGCTCCATTCGAGACAAGAGGACAAACGAGGGTTTGCCAGTCAGCTAGCGAAAACGCTGCTCCACAAAGACTGACCAATGCCCTGCCCCGGACTTTATCTTCAGCCTGCATTTACCAACGACACACTTCCTTTCACTTCACCTTCACATGTTGCCAAGCAGTATCCTCCGTTACTCTGGGATATTACAGCAATGAGCCAGGGACTGTTTGTAAAGTAATGTAGGAATCCTCAGTCAGAGGCTCTCAATATACAGTGGACAGTGAGACGCCACACACACATGCACACATCTCAGTCTTTTTCGGGGAATAATATACTGTCAAACTTCCCCTTAATCTTTGTCGTTTTTAATTGTTATCATGGTATTAGCATCACTTTACACATGTGGCCTCAGACGGAACAACAAAGGACTTCAGAGATTTCCTAATGTCATGTGACTCGCATCAACGGACCCAACAGTCAGTTACAATGTGTATCAAAATGTCGAATACAACACAGACCAGTTGCACATTTAGAGTAACAAATCTGTTGTACACTTTGATTCAAGGATCATCTGGAATGGCTGGCTTGGTTAACTCTGGACTGTAATGACTCAACACGTATTCTGGCTCTTTTCAAAAGCCACTCTTTTATAATATAGTCCATCAAGTGAATATCACACACGGTATACAACCCCACTACCCTTGCTGTGGCATCTAACGGGAAGCCTTTATTTTGCCTTTTTTAGCCAGCTGTGTGATTTTAGTTATGAATGAGCACCTATAACAAATGAAGCCTTATTTATTGTAGATTGCTTTGCAAAGCAATGCATTAAAAAAATGCAGTGTACTTTTGAATTAGACCTTGATTAATAAAAAATATTATTTACCCAAACAGCAGTGATTATTGTGAATTGTTGACCTTTATTTAGAAAGTAATTTTACTACTGAGTGGGCCATATTGATGTTTAGGGTGATACCGATGATAATATTAATAGATAATAGATAATTGATTATGGTGGAACGAGGTCCAGTTTTGAGGTCCTTACTACATTTCAGGGAGAATTATTGTTTCGTTTTTTTTACTCCCCCACATTTATTTCACCAGCATAAATACTAGTTACTTTGCAAATTCTGATTTTTTTTTTTAACACATGATCAACAAATATAATATGATGCACTGTTATAGATTCAACTACACGGCAGTTTCTGAAGAAGTTCAAAATAGGGCCACCTCAATTCAAAAGCTTCTCTCCCAGTTATGCATCAATAATTAAAAATATATGATGTAAGATCATATTAAAACACTCATAAACGTTTCCTTTAATTATTGGGTAATTTCACAAGTAATGGTAGTTTTACCAAAGCAGCATTTTGAAGAACGCTTCGCAGATATATTTTATTCATAAAGCAGTCGGGATCATGAACACATCTCATCTCCGGTCTTTACAGTAGCTGCAGTGCATGTTTCTGTCGCTAGAGGCGCACCCGTCATCCGGCTCGCCACTCAGAATTTCACCGGAGCAGCGCACGTCTTTCTCAACAGCACCTGTTAATATCCATTTTCTCTGATAATGGACGCGGGATTCTTCCGCGTAAGTACTTGGGAAATTATTTCATACTCGTTAGTGTCTCGCTGCCGAGTAACGTGGCGATATAATCCATGTTGGAGCGTTAGTATGCTGGTTTCTAGGTGCAGGGCCACGGATCGGACGTTGTGGTAACGTTACGGTCGGGCTCCGTCTATACACTGATAACGTTACTCGACAAGAGCCGCGTTTTTCCCCGCGCCATTTCCAGAGTGTGCGTGGCTTTGCAAAATGAATGTTTGTTGCACTAGAGTCTCATTTGACGACGTGTGGCCTCTAAACCCGCAGCCCCTCCACGTTCATTTAGAGGCGACATAGTTGCAGGAAATAGACAAGCCAGCCTAGCTAGCTTACGTTAGCTACTGCTAATGTGTTAGCCCTGGCTAAAGATGGCGTCCGGGCGGTGCATCGTTTCTGGATGTAGGGTAGTCACGACCACTGCTACGCTAACGTTGGCCTGAATAAGAGGACGTAACGTTAAAAGTGCCCTGAATAGCTCCACTCGTTAGACAGTGGGGTGTCCCGTCTGTGTCCACCGGTGGAGGAAGCCACGAGGCTCTCTGTAGCATCTTAGTCCCCTCGGATGAGGATTAAGCATGCTGGCTGTTAGCTTAGCTAACGGTAGCCTATTTGTATCAATGTCATGTCTGGCTCTCATTGACGATGTGTGATCACGTGAACTGACGTTATCAAACGCTTTTTTTTTCTTTTTTTTTCTTTTTTTTTTTACTTTTAACGCAACATGTTAGCACGATCATCTTAATGTTTACTGATATCACGTTAATGTTTCAGTGTCTTAGTGCGGTCAAACACTGAGGAAGTTGATTTGCAACTGAACGGAATAACGTGAGGCGTGTTTCAAGCACGATGTTACGTTTACATGCGTGTCTGAGAGTTGATTGTTTACTTTTTTTTTCTTTAGGGTACAAGTGCGGAGCAAGACAACCGTTTCAGCAACAAGCAGAAGAAACTGCTGAAGCAGCTGAAGTTCGCAGAATGTCTGGACAAGAAGGTATAAGATCAACCACATCTGCATTTTTTTGTCAGTGTGTCAGTACTCATGTTATTCCCAAACAAATTGTTGTCTTGGCAAATTTATGGCATGACTAGATTATTTATCTTTTGATTGCATGAAACCGTTTCCCCCTCAGGTGGACATGACCAAAGTGAACCTAGAAGTCATCAAACCTTGGATTACTCAGCGAGTGACCGAGATTCTGGGGTTCGAGGATGACGTCGTCATAGAGTTTATATTTAACCAACTTGAGGATAAGGTAATGTCTTTAATGTGTTTTATGTTTTGTTTTTCAAAACTGTCATAAATTTGAGGGCATTGTGTAGTTAGTAAGAAGGGATATAAGCAAATAATTGCACATCCTAGTCAAATTGAAATTGAATGGCTAAAGTAACAATTGGTGTAAACTGATTAATAATGACATAACTATGTTTTGCTGTTATGTGACAAAGTGCCTATATTCAGCAGTCTTCTAATGATGATGTGATTTATGATTTAAAAGGCCTGAACCAATATGGATGTTATACCTTGCATCAGAAGTATAGCACCAACACCTAATTAGCTCTCTCCTGAGCCCAAAGTCACTGAGCCCAACTCTCCCTTCATGATGCAGTGTGTGGTTTGAGGTGAGTTATATGCAGGGATCACCAATATCATGTCAGTGAAAGACTGAACAATGCCATAATCATGTAGGTATTTGTAGTGCAACATTAAATTACCCAGATCCCTGTTGTTAAGTATAATGGATCACTTCCTTTACGTTCTTTAGAGAGTAACTGTCGGAGTATTTTAACACCAAGCTGAGAAGTATCCTCTCAATGACCACCTCAGATTGAAAATGTTATGTCTTCTGCACCTCGGTTGAGTTAGGTCAGCATCATTTTCTGTTACACTTGTAACCACACCGTACAATGATGTGAGGGTGCCATGAACCGACACCCTGGGTCACTGTAGCAAGTTGAGAACCTCAACCTCTGGAGGTCAACAAAAACAAGATTTTCTTCTGATTGTGAGTTATTCTATAACAAATCTGTTAAACCTCTGACGACACTTGGCGTCTCAGTTGCGCGTCGTCAGATGTGCAACATATTTGAGATTTTCAAACATAAATTATACTTTTTCTTTTTGGTGTTAAGTTACTCTTTACACTGGAAGGCTATTGAAATAACTGTAGTGGTCATGTTTTTGATCTTAACTAATCCTTGTCAGTAGGGCTGTAATGCTGAGCCCCACTGATGTGTATTTTATTGTTTAATATTAAAATTGTGCATGTTTTTTTATCCCATAGGCTAATGGCTACTTTATTTAAGCATAATTTGGACCCCACTAATGGGTAATTTCTAGGGGTGTGTATCTTTCCCTCTCAAGATGCTTCAATACGCATGTCGATACATGATCTGCGATTCGATACAAAAATGATAGTTAACCATGTAAAAAATGTGATACAATTCAGTTTAACTTAAAGGAGCTGTCTTTAACTTTCTGAACATTAGTATGGCAGCATACAACTATTTGCTAGGTAGTGGAGTAACGTCTTCCGGTGGATGTGAGCGTGCCCACTGGTTAGCTCACGGCCGTGGCTCTGCACTGCTCTCATGCACCGATTACAGCTGATAACGTGATAACTGACGGCATCGTCGTGGAAGTTTAGCAGCCACTCTCCGGTTCCCCCTCGGGTAAACGCTGTTAGCTTGGAGCCCTTTTGCTGTAGTTTGCACTGTCAGCTGTGTTGAGAGGTAATCAAAAAGCTCCCAATCTCAGATCTTGCACCTTTTTTAATTCATAGTATAATCAGTATTGTCCCACATTGTGAATCCAATAAGGCAGCAGTGGGACACTAGGACCCAAAGCAGATTCCAGCAGAAGACACTAGGCGGTCTATGCTAGCGATGCTAATTCATTAGCGCTTGCTTAACTCTAGCCAACAAGTCAAATAAGGTAGCCAAAACTCTTGTGTATCGCTGTTCCCATTCGTTTTTGGGACTTTTTGTTGCTTATTACCACGCTATTTCCCTTTCCACTCATATACACGGATGACACGTAAAAATCTGCTTGAGTGGAGCTATTTCAGTTTATATCGATTTTTGACCGATTCCCCATTTGAGTCAGATTCAGAGTTTTGTATCGACGTAGACGTATTTAAGACTCTTGTATCGATTTTCCGACATGTATCGGTTAATCTTTACACCCCTAGTAATTTCCATTACGCCTGTTTAGGAAACCGAGTTAATGGGAGGGAAATCATTTACAAGTAATTTACACACAGTATCCTTTATTAGACTATTACTAGGATTCCATCCCATAGTATACTTCAATGCAAGTATGGTATGTATGCGTAATAACTTCGTTAATGACTTTCATTCTCCTAAGATGCTAAAAACCACATGTATTAATTTAATAATATCAAATATGACACCAGCACTGCACATAAAATATATATATATATATATATTTCTTTTATCTTTTCATTTGATCTTTTGCTTGTCATAGCTTTTTTGGGGGGTGGGTTGGGCTGTTAAAGCTAAGTTTTAAAGGGTACTGTTGCATAATGGTAAGAAAGGGAAATTTAATTGAGATTACGGTATCTCACAATAATTCTATCAGCTGTTGAAATAAAAAAAAAAACTCCTTTTTTGTGTAACTGTGTACTCATTATTGCTTGTTCGTCTCTTGCAATTTAGATAAATGATATAACATTAAGCTCAAGGTGGTTGAGTCTCAAGCAGTAGGGAGGCGGAAGCAAGCCATTGGAGCTCCGTGCCCACTGATCCCACGGGACTCACTGAAGACACCGGAACTGTACTTGCAGTGTTGGGTTTTAATGCACTCTGTATTGTGGCTATTTGTTTAACTTCTGAAGTGTAGACTGTGGGGAGCCTGGAGAACAAGGGGTGGGTAGGGCCACAGAAATTAAAGCAGTGGGGATAGTACTGAGGAAATCAAATGATGACAACATATATTTTGTGTTCTTGATTGTATATCTGGGGAATAACAATCAGAAATGGGTATACGAGAAATATTGCATGCAGTTTTTATATCCCTAGCTATGTCTCCCCTCAGCTAGCTCTCATTCTCAGTTTGAGTATGTGAGTACGATTTTAAATCAATCTCACATTTGTTTTGATTTTGGTTATTCAATCAATTATTGGACCCAGGTATGTTTAGTATACTAATCAGTGTCTTTACATGTTTTGAGTATGGTTAATTACATAGTCACAGCAGTTTAGTGAGGACTAGAGGGTAGGCAGTCCCATTTGTGGGATCCTAACCCCACCCCCCACCCCCCTGATATTGTGCTTTCCATTATTTCAATGGCCGTATGGTCTTTTCTCTGCCTCCTTCGTGTGTGTGTTACAGCACCCGGACAGCAAGATGATGCAGATCAACCTGACAGGCTTCCTGAATGGGAAGAATGCCCGGGAGTTCATGAGGGACCTGTGGCCCCTGCTGCTGAGTGCCCAGGAGAACATTGCTGGCATCCCGTCTGCTTTTCTGGAACAGAAGAAGGAGGAAATTAAACAGAGACAGGTGAGCTTCTCCCTAATGTCTCCGTTAGCTGTAGGAAGGTCATGGCTCTGTGGTTGCTGACAGTTCGAGGTTCAAGTAGCCCAGGCAGAAGAAGACTGGAGTAAATGAGTCTGACAATGTTTTGAGTAGAAACAGAATAGACAATTTCTCAAACACCCGTTTGTAAAATACTGTAATACTCAGGGTGGATAATATGTCCTCAAAGAACCATAGACCGAGACAATAACATTGAACTCAGTATTTGACACCCTAGATGACAGTATATGAATATTTCTGGACAGAACGTATATTGTTGCTGATGGTAATGAGATTGTTTCCCCATTTCCGGTAGATTGAACAGGAGAAGCTAGCGTCTCTGAAGAAGATCGATGATGATAAGAAGGAAAAGGACCTCAGAGAGAGGGCTCAGTCAAAAAGCCCAAGGAGGTAAAAAATAAAAATAAACGCCTTCAATATCGACATCAGTGAACAAAAGTTAGATTTGTGTGTTTATCACAAAACATGAAACAAACTGTTTGCTTCTTCTCTCTCCAGGCGGAAGACGAGGTCACCATCACCGCGGCGAAGGTCGCCAGTGAAGCGGGAAAGAAAACGTAGTGCCTCCCGCTCCCCGAGACGTAAAGCCAGTCCAGTTGGCAGCAGTTCACCCCCTCCACCTCTGATGCAGCTGCCCACGAAACCTTTGGAGCAGATTGTGGAGTCAGAAACATTAGACAGAGCCCTGCCAGAACCAGTCATCCAAGAAACTCCTTCTACCTGGTTTGTGGAATACTTCCCTTGCTTAAAATGTAAAAAAAAAAATAGTCTGGGATTCAAAGTCAGTAGTTATGTGTTTGTAGTTCTAGTTTAGAATCCACTGGATTTTAGGTTGTTTTTTTTTGTATTTCATGTCTGATTTATTTGAGTTGTTCTTTGATCAAATTTATTTCACATTAGTCCTTTCATTCAGGGTTAATTATGTGTTTTTTTTTTTTTTTGTAAGTGCACTGGATCAAAAACAAGCAATTTTCATCTATAATTTTAGTTTATCTTGGAAACCTCTAGTACAGTAGTTTTCTTTTAGATTTTTAAAGTCTTTTAGACTTTAAAAAAAAAACCTTGAGGGTAACATTTAGAATTTTTACTTTTTTCTGTGTCCTGTAGTGACGCAGTTGTGGAGGTGGTGAATCCAGACCCGGTGACTGAAGTCAAAGAAGCTTCACCAGAGAAGCCCCATAAGAAAGAGGAGAAGCCCAGATCTCGGGAGAGGGAGAAGGACAGCAGGAGGGAAAGACCTCACCACCGTTCTCGTTCTCATTCCCGCACTCGCAGGCGACGCTCCCGTTCTCGGTAATTTCCGACATATTAAGTTATTTTGCTGTCCTCTGGTTCTTCAAAAATATGTTTCCATTATGTGTAAAATCAAGAACTTTAAAGTTCTTAAACATCGAAAATAAATTCAAAGCTTCTCTCTTTCTGTACCCCATTTCAGATCTTACTCCCCCCGTAGAAGACAGAGTCCCAGAAGGAGGATGTCTCCTCGTCGAAGGAGTCCCCCCAGACGGGGCCCCACCAACGCCAGAAACAGACATAGACGCTCCCCTGTCCGCAGGTCAGTAGCCACAGCCTAGTGGTTAAAGGAACAATAATTGATTCTTAAAGGCTTAGTTCCTCTGTAACATCTTCCTATTTGTATTATACCCCCGACATTGTGTGCAGTAGATCTGGGCCTTACAGACGACGTGCGACCAGCTTTTTCCTTTTGAGAATGTACTTTTAATGCTGTTAATGTGTTTGTGTCCTGCAGGAGGCGCTCTCGCTCTGCTTCATCCTCTGGCAGCAGCTCCTCTAACTCTCGCTCGCCTAAGAAAGCAATGAAAAGAATATCTAACACACCACCCCGAAAACCGGTCCATCATCCTGACAACCCCATTAGCCCTGTAGGGAAAGACAGGCGGTCCCCATCTCCACGGGCCAGGAGGGGCCGAGGCTCTGCCTCACCAGCCAGATCATCTGGTAAGATCCTTTATGGTTTTTTCATTGCACCATAATAATTACTTTGTCTCATACTGACGACGACGGCTCCCTCTGTTTTTAGAAGTTAGATCTCATTATTTAAAATCTTGTGAAGAGTATGATTATCATAAGTGCATTTATAATTATTATTTTTTTTTATTTTTTTTTCAGGTTTAAAGCGAAAACCAGCAGGAAGGGGTGATTCTCCATCTGATAATGCCAAGCCCAGACCTTCTGAAGGGTCTGAGTCAGGTAAGCGATAAATGATGTCTGTTTAAAGAACCACAGGGGCCTGTGAGCTTACGGCTCACACATTGTGATGACGGTTGTGTGGCATTCCCAGTCACGTCTGTCACAAATGGACTCTCTCTTTTTTTTGCCCAGACCGTTGGCTCTGGTTTTCAGCAGGAAGGGACGCGGTGGCGGGTGTTATTTTAAACCATACTCAGAGTTTATAGCATATCCCATTAGAAATTGTGCAATTTTGTGCAAAATGAGTATTTACCTCAAGTTCGTTCCTAGGTTGTTGTTTTTTTTTGGTTTAAATATTTTAGACTACAGCGAATATATTTTTTGCAGTGTAGAATGTTAAAGCTATGCCCACGAACCTCATTAGTGATTTGTTAATCTGCTTTGATAATTGTTTTGATACCAATGACGGTATCAATACAAACAAAGTGAACAAGAACGTGATAAAACACGTAATAGTAACACAAGGGACAAAAGTAGAACTCTATGGTCACATTGCGCTGTGCCATGTAGCAAGCTAATGAAAACTCAGGCCCCGTGGATACAAATCCTTTTTCCCCCTGTATTCTGACTTTTCCATGGCAGTCTGTTTCACTGATGAGACACTCAATGCTCTACATTTCAGAGGAGGATAAAAATGAGAAAGGGGCAACAGCAGATTCGGTGCAGCAGCGGCGTCAGTATCGCAGGCAGAATCGACAGACTTCCTCAGGTTATAAGCGTTTTTATCCCCGTTCTGTCCTCTCCCATACCCAACCCCCCCCTCTCTAACCAAGTCTCTGTCCATGTCATCTTGCTCTCATCGTCTCATGGACGTTTGAAGCTGTGCCCTTACCCCAACCTTGGTGTTTCTTCCCTCACAGCATACAGTTACGGCTGTAATAAAACGGTTGTTGATGTCCTCTGTCTGTTCGGTTTCAGATACAGGGTCTTCTTCCTCCGAAGACGAGGGTCCCAAGAGGCCAACAGCAGGGCCACCTGCCAGAAATGGGGAAGTCAGGAGGAGACGCAGCCGTTCACCCTCCCTGCGGAGGCGACACAGAGATGCCTCTCCAAGGTTAGTACTTTTGTATCTGAATAATTGGATTTGATGTTTAATCAAATGTTGATCAGGTTATGTATTCATATGTATTCTTTTTTTTTTTTTTTTTTCTTCCCCTTCAGGAAAAGACGTTCTCCATCTGCTGGACGCAGACGTCGCACACCATCTCCCCCACGCCGTCGCAGATCTCCCTCTCCTCCCAGAAGAAGGTACAGGCTTGTTCATTTGATCTCTTCAGCTATCATCTTAATATTAATATCTGAAAATTAGAAAAAAAGATTTATGACAATTCAATTTGGTATTTCCCAGGTCTCCTTCCCCTCCTCCCCGTCGTCGTTCTCCATCCCCCAGACGATATTCTCCCCCTATCCAGCGTCGCTACAGCCCCTCACCGCTGCCCCCACAGAAGAGGAAGCAGTCTAGCTCTCCCGCAAAGCGCTCTTCTCCGGGGGCCAAGCGACGCCCCTCCAGGTCGCCCAAGCGCAGAAGTTCTCCTCCTCAAAGGAGACGCACACCTCCATCCTCATCTCCATCCAGACACAGGAGGAGCCCCATGTTGCCTTCTGTCAGGCCAAGCAGGGAGACACGGTCCCCTGTTGCCAGCCGCCTCTCCCCGTCCCCTGCAAACCGCAGTCGTGCCGTTAGGGGTTCCACCAGTCCTCAGAGGCGTTTTGAAACCTCCGGTTCATCCCCATCTAACCAGCGAAGACAGCAGTCCCCTTCACACAGTGGCAAACCCATCCGCAGAGTGTCCCGCACCCCGGAGCCACGCAACAACCAGAGGTAAGCGATGCAGATGGCATTCCATTCCACTTTTATATTTTGTGTTGTATCACTTGTTTTGCACATGTGCCGTCACCCTTTTTGAATGTCACTTTCGTCCTTTCCGCAGACCATCTCCAAGCCCCCAGCCTATGAGGAGAGCGTCCTCTAGGTCCAGATCCGTTTCCCCCCAGCCAGCAGCTCAGAAACGTCCAGTCCCTGCATCTGCCTCCCCCTCGCCATCTCACTCAGCCAGTGGGTCTCCACCACCAGCCAAAAAAGCCAGCAGCGGTTCCGGCAGTCAATCCCCAAACAAGGTTTGATACTTTAGTTTAGATTCTGCCTTTTTTTTTATTATAATGAAGTCGCAAAGGAAAGTGCAGATACTTTGCATTTGTGTAGATAGTCATGCAGGAAGCCAAACTTGTCTTCGTAATGATTACATTATCCATCATTATCTTGCCATCAGCCATAAACATTTTAAAAATATAAAGCATTATAAACTTGTCTGTGGAGATTAAACATGCAACATCATCTAATTTCTTAAACACTTTTAACGACCTTTAATACTGAGAGCCCTTGAACGTATTCTGAACCACAATAAGAGTCTCTAGATTGTTTTTTTCTTTGTTTCTATTGCAGAATTCAGATGTTGACGGTAGTGGAAAGAAGAAGAAGAAGAAGAAGGACAAAAAGCATAAGAAGGAGAAGAAACACAAGAAGCACAAGAAACACAAGAAGGAGAAGAGTGGCGGCCCTGTGACTGGAGATGGACACGAAAACCACGGTGGGGAGGAGGATGGAGAGTCAAGAAAGGTGATGTCTAGTTTCTGCGTTTTTTAGCGTCCAAGGCCCTTGTGCTTTGTGCTCAGCAGAAAACACAGAAAGTAGTGGGTGTTATTTAGCTAATTGCCATGCACCATACATTTTTATTCGTGGCAAGTTGATAGGCGTGTATTTCATGCTGTTTTTCATTTAGGAATCAGACAGTGAAGTAGATGACAGCTTGGATGATCTGGAGAAACACCTAAGAGAAAAGGCCCTGCGCTCCATGAGGAAGGCCCAGTTGTCTCCATCACAGATGTCCTGAAACCACGGGGCTTTCTCACTTTTGAATTTTCCACTCACTCTTGATGTTTGTCATCAACCTGGTTCAGCTTTAGAATGTACAAATTGTTAAATCTTGAGTCTTTTTTTGTTTTTTGTTTTTTTTCTTTTTACTGGTTTGGTACATTCTGAAGAGTGTTTCATTAAGAGCTTGATTTATCAGTTAGTGTATTATCTTAACTGTAAAGAAGCTTGTGTTGTCCATAATTTTTAATTGTTGAGCAGGGAAATGGTTTAAGTGCAGAGGTTTGAGTTGTGCAGGTTTAAGATATTTTCCACAGCCTACAATAGATTCCATTGAGAAATGATTGCATGTGCAGTGATTATCTCATATGTGCATGAACCACTGACCTTATGGAGTGTAGAGAAAAACCAACGTACAGTAACATACTGTTACTATTGCCTTTATTAGTGGAAACAGTTGCACAGCTATGTGAATTGTTAGAGGCTGTAACAGAATGTCTTGTCCCATATTGTAACTTAAAAAAGATGTTTAGCATCGTTTAACCTGCTGTTTTTCCTGACTTTGAAATTGTCTTGTTTAAAGACTAAAACAGTCTGATGTGAGACAGAGTACGCTTTAATTTTCCAGATCGATTGATATGCAATTTTATGTTGACACCCTTGCACCAAGCTGATCTCTGTGGGACTGCTCTATGATTTGTATTTAGTACCCCTGGCTCTTGTCATCTTGTCATCCTTTCAGAATTAAAACCTTTTTATAGGACGTGTGCTTTCCTTAATGTTAAGATTGTCATTTTTCTTTGGGATGGGATCTGTCAATTGACACCGAATTTAAGTTGGGTGAATAAAGATGAATAAATTAAAAAAAAGAAAGTTATTAGGTGGGAATGTGGCCTAATAACTGTAATGACATTACCAACCGCAAATTCAAAACCTACCACCATAATTCATGACGTAGAATATTTAAAAGTGGTTCTGAAATATGGTCTAAATCAAACTTTTCCTTTGTCACATTAGTGTTTGCTAATTATGAAAATCCCAGCTACCAACCTAAACTTGTTCATGTATTCTTTCACATCAATGAAAGTGACCACAGATGGACAATTTTTTTTAAAGATAAATGGCAAGTCACATTGTGGCAAAATCAGACTAAACAATGTATTGTATATTATAACTATGGAATCATTTTGATGAGAGCTGCATAAACTAAAGCAGTTTATTTGCAAAAAAATAATTTAGGAGAATGTAAAATATATATTTTATATAAAAAAAAACCTTTTTATTTCATGACAAAAAGCAGAATATATTCGTACCCAGGCGCGCTGTGTGTGCGCAGCCGCTGAGCGGCTCTGATGCATCCTCCTCGCTCCCTCCTCACGTCCTCCTCCCTGCGAGAAGACTCCTCTCCTCGGACCCGCCCACATTTTTGTGTGTGTGCGCGCCTCAGATGACATCACTGCTTTAAATATTCCCGTTGCTTCTTCCCACCCGTCCTTATCATCACTACTCCACCAGCATAAAGAGCCTCGCGGGCCAACGATACGCCTGTAGCTGAGCCTGGTTTAATTAAGTCACACAGCGACGCCTCCTCGTCCGCTCGCGTTAACGAGACTTTAGTTTCTCCGAGCACCGACCGGCTCCTCCTCGGGGGGAACAGAAGCGCCGACTGGGCTTCAGTGTTGGGGGAAGACAAGAGAAGAAGAAGCTTGGTGGAGAACAGGACCGAGCTAAGTCGGGCGTGGTAGCAAGAAGAAAAAACAACAACTCATCTTTGTTCGCAAAACTTGACAAAGTCTCCCCCACCATGTCGCTGTCGGTCCCGCAGAACGGAGTCAAGGCGGACAACGAGCCCGTTATCGAGCTGTTTGTGAAGGTGAGCGCGAGGCGCGAGGCGCACGGACAACTTGGTATTTAATGTTGAGTAACTGTTTAACGTTAGATGATGGACGCTTTATTCGCTTTTCTCTCTACAAACTAGTTTTTTTTAGTTGTTGAGCTAAAACCGTTAAAGCTGAGCTATACGTTGGTGTTTTGCTCTACACTTGATAGAAACGATAGAAAAAGACGTCACGTCGCTTTAAGTTATTATTTTCTTGAAGTTTTGGCTCCATGAGCCTCTTTTCCACCGCGGCCATGTGGAGCCCGCAGTGTCACCAGCAGGGCGGGAGCAGCCTCCCTCCCACCGGCCGGAGGGAGCAGCCTGCCGCGCTGAAGACCGGCCGCTAATTCGTGAACAAAAGCCCGGTAATAGTGGACCGTCACAGCCGGTTCACCCCCGGGACATGGGCTCGGTTTGCCGCAGTCGCATTTTCATGCTCGTGAGTTGGTTGGTAAAATGTAGCTAAAGCTTCTCGGAAGGATAGAATATAAACATTGTTTCTATCCAGCCCTTCATGGATGGACGCAGAGCAGCCGGTTGAATGTCGGGTCACCTTGTCATCAAGTCAAACATCTAAGGTTTATATTTTTGTGTGGGACAGATCAGTTTTGTGACGCTCTGGCTATTCACAGTTTTCCTAAGTTTTCTTCACACAAGATAATTGTGCTCTATTAATACTGTATGTTGTGATGTGTCCTCGGTGCTGTTCTTTAACATATAACTATCCTTTTGTAAAGCACAATTCATCACATTTAGACATGATCATGCTGGATGAGGGAGCTTTATAGGCTTTTCTTCAGATAATCTTTTTAATTTTTTTTTTATGACATCAGATCAACAGCTTTGACTGCCTCCCCCCAAAGCCGTGAGTAGTCTGGGGATGGTGGTGTTGGTGGAAGGGTTGTGAATGGCTCTTTTCCTTTCTTCAGCCTGCTGCTTTTGCAGGGCGGGAAAATGGCAGAGGGAAGAAAAAGGGGGGAGTGGGAGGGAGTTATGGGGTCCTGACTGGGACAGGGCGCGGGGGTGAATGCGCAGCGGGGTGCCACTGACCAGAAGGGCAAGCACTCTATAGTAATGATGGTGGTGGAAGCGTGTAGCCCTGGGGGGGGCGGGGGAAGCATTTGTTAAATGCTATGGATGAGCTGGTACTCGGTTAATTCAGGCCTGTAAAAGTTCTCCGTACTCAGATTCAGTAGAAATACAAAAAACCTCTCTACTACTTTTATTGTTGAATTCTTAAAGGAGAGGCCTTTGTTGTGAGGCCCCGATGAGGCTGAGCAGCAGGCCCCGCGGTGTGGCGGCAGAACAAATGGAAACAAGCTGGCCAGCAGCACCGTTCCTTTTAACTACCTCTCGCAGCCTACAGGAGAGGTTACATCACCTCCAAGGCCTGGAAGCTCTCCACATGTGGCTCTTCCCTCTCAGTCCCTCCCTCCCTCCCTCCCTGAACTGTGTAGCCCTGGTTGTGCACAGACGTTTCTTCCATTGCATGTTTCCTCGACGTGTCTCTCTGTGTGCGAGTTGGCCTTTTGTCTCACATGTCCCTCGCACTATGGCTCTGTGTCATGTGCCGGTGTCCGACATGTCCATGTCTAATATTAATAGTTCTTACCGCACTGAGTTGAACACAGTCATGGTAGACAATGGCGGGTCACGCAGGTTGCCATAGGCACGTTGCCTCTGGGAACAGCTGATAACAAACTGTGTGTGTGCTCTCGACACACAGAAGTATCAAATCTGTTCAGGCACCCCCACATATCAAAGCGGACTGATTGTGCTTCCAGGACATGAGTTGCCACTGTTTCTGTAAACGCTGTTTACCCATTAAAAGTAGCTGACTGTCCCAGTTCAGAGATATTTTGATGATCTTGCAAATATTCCACCTGTAGTGTTTATACCTACAGTTGTCACGTTGCTGTGGGAACACTTTAAATTGTGCTCATCATCTTTTCAGGGCGTGGACGTGAAGTTTGCCATTGTCGGTTTATATTGCTCTCTCTCTGTTGCAAATGAGCATGATATAATGCCTTTTATAAGAGGGAGGATGGACCCTTGACCTCATCACAGATTAGATATTGTTTCGCCCACGTGAGCAGTAGCTCGTGTGCTGTGGAGGATGACTTCCCGAGCATCCGCTCATGTCTTTCGCTTGGCACTTCCACACATCACATGGTTAAAGTTGTAATAGGAGAACCTGACTCTGATGTATTTTAAGTGCTGTGATAGTTGGGGAAATGTATTACTCTGGCATAACATCGGAAACAGAAGAAAGGGTGCAGCTGCAAATAATGATGTTGAATTATTGGAAAATGTTCCCCTCATAAACCGAGGTCAATCCATCTGTCTCCGTTGATGACAGCGCTACCTGTTCTGACGTCACGTTGGTGGTTGTCCCGTATTACTTCTACACTATGTTGAAGGAGACTTGCTGCTGTTAATGGGCATAATTCTCATCATTAAATCGTTACGAGTTTGGATGTTTTCACTCCAGTTTTACAAAGCTGCGTAGTGAGTCATTCTCCACCAGCATATGACCCGTCTGTTTGACGGTGAACAGAATATAGATGAGTCAAGGGGAGCAGTCGGGTTCTACTTGTGTATGCGTCTCTTGGCTGCAAGTGTGCCAAGATCGCACCACCCATTTACTAAACCTTCTGCCTCCTCCAGACTTCTACACTCTTGCCAGCAGTAACAGCCGAGCCAGTAAACGTGTTTGGAGGAGTGCTTTTAAGTCTGGATGGCACAAGAGCCCGTCTGTGTTTTGTGTATGTTCTTCAGGACAACTCCACGGGAACCGTGGAGACGGAATCCCGCAACACGCCAGAGTCAGGGACTCCACTCTGTAGAAGGAGTTGATGCTCTCGACGCACATCACAACGTTCAGTCTCTCTTCCCTGAACATGAGAAAATGTATGCCACGCTTCATGTGTCGCAATCTGAACTCTTTAGTCCACAGCAGATTCTGTTCTTTTATTCCAAAGGCCTTGGGAAGCTCTAAGACCTGCTCATGTCATATTGCGCTATCGGTTGCACCATGTGACAATCGAACGTATGCCTTGTGATTAGCTGTTTTATGGAACCGCAATCACCCTTTTCAGCAGTTACTGTGCTCTGGTGGTATTGTTGGCAATTGAGTGCTGCTTCTTTTATGGGGGTAGCAAATCAATAGAGCAGTTTATTTTTCCCGAGCACACAGCAATGCTGCAGTCAGCATCATGAGTTCGGGGGACAAAGATTAATGGCTTGTTACTGTTGTAGAGTGCCGCGCCGTTGCTACGAGCTGTTGTTTCTGCGCTGTGTATTTTGCTTCTGCAGCACCTGGCCCGTCACTGCTTCTTCATTGTAACTGTCTGGTTGACTGACTCCGGACACAGGCCTGATTGATCTGGCAGTGTGTTTTTTTTATTATTATTATTATTACACCAGTTTGAAGTGGAGCTTATAGATCAGTCTTTGCATTTTGCCGTGACAGCACGTTACATTTAGTGTGCTTGTTGGGAGAGCAAATCGTTCTTGGCTGCGTCTGGATGAAAATGTGCTGTATGAAATCATGTTGTGCGGCTATATCCTCAGGAAAAGCTTGGGTCGCCCTGTTATGAGGAGGAAGAGCTTGTCTCATTTGTGCTGCCCGACCAGGAAGCCAGCAGGCTAATGAGGCATTTCTCCCATGAGCTCAAGGACGGGAAGTGAGGCCACCCTACAAACAACATGGAGCCGAGACTTTGAAGATTTGATCCAAATAAGATAGTCTCGTTAGTTCATGGATTGGTGCGTTTTACTTGATAACTCATAGGGCTGCATAGGTTACCGCTGCAATTATTACCTCCCAGATCAGGATGCAGAGGAAAAAGGAGCCCTGACCAACTCTACCTCTCTGTTACATCATCTTCACTGTCAGAAGAGGTGTGTGTCTGTGTGAGACCCCCTTAAATAAGGTGTGTGTGTGTGTGTGTGTGTGTGTGTGTGTGTGTGTGTGTGTGTGTGTGTGTGTGTGTGTGTGTGTGTGTGTGTGTGTGTGTGTGTGTGTGTGTGTGTGTGACCTAAAGCCTAGCACCTGAACGTGGAGGATTGGATGACATGGACATCTTTCCTGACTCACCATCACTCCTCCAAGGTGCACAGTGAGAATATCCATCCAGGCTTTCTTTGTCTTTCAGACCCTGGCAGACACACAAATGTACACTCGTACAAACTCAAAGGCGTCTGCGTGAGCTGTTCCTCACACTCGATTGCGGGTCAGAGTGGACACAACCGGCGAGTGGCACTGGTTCACAGCTGTCTAGATGAGACATGCGTCCTGAAGGAATTGCAACAGGATTCGCTTTGGTTCAAAATGAACTCTTTCGGCCCCGTACAGGGACGGTTTAGATACTTTTTGATAGACGTGTGGAGGCGAGTTTTTAATGTTAGTTCCTATGCAAATGTAAGGGAAAAAGGAGGAGAATGAAGATAAAACTTAAGTTTTTTTGTGTGTATGCGGATGTGCAAAAGTAGGTGGAGCTGGTGCCGAACCTCCGTCTGCAGCACCGTGTTTGTTGGACAGTCAGAGCGAGGGTGATTGTTGGTTTGTGCTGATCTCCCACATGGATGTCTGTTTGTTTTTTCCGTGAATCTGGATCTGAATTACTCATTACCAAACACCGGTCCTCTGCTTCTAGAAACCTTAACAGGCTGTTTGTTTGATCTCTTCTACACTGAGGCTAAAAACAGTGGTTATAACATCATGGTTATGCAGTAAGCCTCTTTTAGACTTCAGTCTCCAACTTTCCACAGAACCCCGGTGGTTCTTAGACAGCGCTCCTGTGCTCCAGCACAGTAGGCCTGTGTCTGATGGGAAGTCTAGAGGTTTCCACTGAATGATGTCAGTCTGAGTCAGAGCCACACCAAGGATGTGATGGCGTTTCCATAGGATCTGAGTCCTCTCTACACTCATCCTTCTGAGTGTGGTCTTGTGACTCAAGACCTCGTCATTCAGCTCATAGGACTGAGTATTTAAAACTGTTTAGTACCATTAGGTGGCATTAGCTGCCTAGTCGAATTCATACTTTTCTTTGCCTATTGTTTTATCATGTGGTTTCTGGCTTCAATATTCGTTTTCCCTAGTTTTTAGACTGATAGTAATCAAAAAACAGAAGTAATTACATGTTTTGACCTCAACTTGTCACATTTTCTTATTTCAGTACATTTCTGAGAGCCAAAAAGGTAAAACTATTATTTCACAACAAAGCAGATTGGAGACGAGAACTCCGCAGAATATTCTCATCTTCTTTTCTATTCCGATAAGGATCTCATGAACCTCTCAGATTTATTCTTTGACCTACTGAAGTTTATCTTGAGCTCCAGGTTGGGAGTTGCTGGCAAATCCTCACAATTTAGAAGATAAACAAGTAATTTCTTAACAATTCTGTTTTTCACCAATTCATCTGCCATGTGTTTCTATACTCTGCCCTATTCAGACAGATCATCTTTAGCCTGCTTGCATTTTCTTGAAGCCTGAAATTCTGAACATGTCTTGTTTGTTCAGGCATGTAAAAGGTGAAAATATGTTGGCAGCTTGACTCTGAAAATATTGTTGGTGGCCTTCGAAAACCTCTGTAGTGTTTTGCTTCGACAGTCTGTAATTCATGCTGATGACCTGGGTTTTAGTATCTACCCTGCTGACGCGCACTTGAGCAACGCATCGAATCATTCCAGGTGTGGCGCTGCTGTTCTGTAGCTGGCCGTGACCTCTGACCCGCCTTTGGAGTCGGACATGTGAGGGGGAAAAAGTTTAGAATGTCTTAAGACCATCGTGGGCAGAGAAACCCCGTCTGAAACGACCCGCTTTGGGTTCAGCTGCTCAGCGAATTCGCAGTCCTAACTCCAGACTGTATACTTGTCCAGCAAACAGGGAGAGGCGTTGCCATGACATTACCATGGCTGCCCACTCTCAAACGGACATTCCTGCTGCGTGTCAGAGGAGGAGGAGGAGGAGGAGCAGGAGGAGGAACGCTGCAGCACTTGTTACATCGGCAATTCCTTTTTCGGTCAAAGTGTGGCTTGAACTTGCTGAGCAGCCCACCCAATTTAGAACATGAAGTGTGTTGGGGAGGGTAAGGCAGGGCAGCCATGTTACTAAAATTAGGCTGTGAGGAGGGCCGTGCCCAGCCTGAACAGGATCCACTGTCCCTGAATGCTGACTACTGTGACGTGGTCTCACATCGTCAGTCTAAAGAAGGGAAACTTCTGTCTTACATAAATAAAGGAGGAACTTAGGATTTAGATATTTTGGTAGAAATATGAGGTCGAGGTTGAGTTGTACAGCTCTTGCGTTTATTTTTATTTTTTATATGGAGGCTCGTAAAGTTTTACAGGACTTGTGTAGAGGATGCCTTGTTGTGCCTGTTAAAAGTGCACATGCCTTCAAGTGCATACATAGTTAGTTATGATGTGAGAAGTTGGTCATTACATCAGCGGCTACATGAGCATAGTTATAGGGGAAACGATAAAGAGGTAGTGAAAACACTGTATGTTTTAAAGACACCACTGGTCCCATTGTTCCGTTGTGGGATCACGCCGTCCTGGACACAACCTCCGAGATAACATCCGACTTGAGCATGACTCACACCCTCCACTGGGCAGCTGTGTGTGTGTGTCTGTGTGTTTGGCATTAAATAAACAAGCATCTGTTGACTCACCATTGAGCCTAAATAAAGCTAGAGAGTCTGTTAGCTGTAGTCAGCTGCTTCTGTGCCCCAGAAGGTATTATAGCTGCTTCACATCGGAGGAAATCACTGTACAAATCTCTGAAAGATGGTGTAACCGTCTGCAAGATGTGAGTCATTTTTGACACAGGAGGCAAAAAAAAGTGTTCCCATCAATGATGCTTGTGTTTGTAATCAAGCTGCTGCTTTACTTCTTGTGGAGTAAGGGGAACTTTTTCAACTGACATGCTTTGCCTTATAAGGGTCCGTTCGAAATTATGACTGTTTATTTTTATTGGGGTGTATTTTTATTTTTTTCCTTGCTAACTGGCGATGACGCACCTAGAACTCTACAAACAGACGGGGCTTTGTGTTGTTGCTGAAGTTTGAATGTCACACTTTAATAGTGGCCCTCTGGAAAGTGTTGGTAAGGTGGAGGAGAGAAATGCTTGGAGGGGTGACCTTACTCCTTTTGGGCCAGAGGTTTCATATCAAAATCTTGTTTTGATTTTCATCATCTAAGGTGGTTCTTTGAAATGTTATTCAGCACAATTATTGCTGACTTGAGTCCTGAACAGGGCAGAAGTTTATGTTACAGGCGGCGGAAACGCAGCTCCGACTGCATCATCACGTAAGCTAAACGAAGTTCCTTCCGCGGCGGGAGTAACAGGACATTTCTGGAATAGTCCCCCCCCTCCCCCTCCCTCCCTGACTCCACCAAGGGGCCCAGGATAAGGGGAGAGGAGGAGGAAGAAACGAGCAGCGTGCCAAAGAAGCACACCGCCACTAGCTTGCTGTCTTTTCTCTTCCTCCCACTTAACGCATCTATTACCGCCTGCTCCCCTTCATGTCTATGATACCCAGTGTCCTTCCTATTTGCTCTAATATGTCTCTCTTTAGCTTGTCTGTCACTTTTTATCCCTGCTGTCCGTTTCTTTGGCTGAGAGCGGCAGTCTGCTCTGCTGCAGACTCCAGAGGGTAGGAGCGCCGCCACGCCTCCGTGGACGGACGCAGAGAGAGAAAGAGGGGAGGGGGGGGAGGAGAGAGACAGACACAGGAAAGCGTGAAATGTCTTTCTCAGCTGCTGTGGCCGTTCTTTCTCGGCCTCTTGAGACGCTGAACTTGAGCTTTAAAAGCAGCTCGTTGTGTTGAAGTACAGTAAACGGCTTTTGATTTTCAAATGACATGGCGTCGTGTGGTTTGAATTTTTGTCTCTGTAGAAATGGGAGCTCACCTGTGAGTTGGTAATCTCACCCTACACCCCCCTCTGCTTTCCATGTCATATGTGTCTGTCTATCGCCATGGGAACAGTCGCTGCGCTGCATCGCCACCCTTGATCCAGCACTGACTGGCTCTCTGTAGGTGCAGCACTGCGGGAAAATGGTAGTAATCATCCCATAGATGTCTATCTGATCCGCTGAGGATCAGCGAATGCCAGTCTTGTGTAGTGATGGCCATGAACCATGATACCCCCAACACTTCATGGGTGAAGCTTTATTTTGGAATTGAATCACGCAAGGTGAAATGGGGGGGGGCTTTCATTTGCCGAACAAAGGCAGTGATCTAATCCAAGCTTTTCACATATTGAATTCAGAAGGGGTTGGGGAGAGGGAGAGGACAGCCGCAGTACAATGGGAGCCAGAAGGCAGATCAAACAGAGCCATCCCACTGGGCGTCACACAGAGGACAACAGCAGCCAGCCTGTCCACACCAGCAAGGAGCCACTGGACGGACTGAACACTCCAGAACAAAGTCCACTATTGAACACGGTGCAGAACCTGCATCTCTGATATTAAACAAATACATTCTGTTAAGATAGTTGGTCCAGGTCAAACTGATTTGAATTTTATTTTATTTTTTCAGCACTCTTTGCAAGTCTGTGAAAACACAGTTGATTTGTGTACCTCCCTTTTTGCATTACTCGAATAGTCGGGCTTTCCATTCCCTTCTGCAGGACAGCTGCAGAAGGGAATGGGGAGTGAGGTGTGACCGACGACAAAAACAAAACGATATTCAGCCGCTTCTTAGAAGCCCTGCGCCAGTAATGCACTGAATGGAGAGGTGCATTCCAGAGCGCTGACACTTGAATAACCTCCATGTGTGTCCTTGTGAATAGATGAATAAGGTGCATTCTTTATTGGCCTGGACAATGGCATAGCTTGACGGGCTTGGTATCCGCAGAGCCACGTAGCTCTGAGTCTATCATAAAGGTCGTGGTATGTCGGGTGTATTTTTTTTTTTTGGTCAATGCATCGTTAATTAAAAGCAGCAAATGACTGATTTCAGTCTCGCAGTGATTTTTCTCAATTTTCGCCATTATGTGGTTTAACTAAAAAAAAAATGAAATGGCTGTTCTTGGAGGAGACATTGTGCGGCAGGCGGCTTAGCAGATTTCATTAAGATGCTGTGCAAAGCTCAGTTAAACGTTGAATGCTTATGCTTCCCTCTGATGTAGAATCCAAACCGTACTTGCCCTCTGCTGCACTCTCCTCGTACACGGCTGTGAGTTGAGCAGTGAGGGACAATTTAGGGAGTTAGAGAGAGAGGGAGATGGGAGTGCACGCTACAAAGAGATGGATGGTTGTTGGGACGACCCGAGATATCCCTGACAGTTTGCAGCACCCTCCCACAACCTCCCTGTTAACTGCTGTGAGTGTGATAACGAGACTGAAACCACTGCTATTGTTGCTTTTTTTTTCTTTTTTCAGAAAACTTGCATGTTGTAATTCCAGCGTTTTGGAATCTCTTCCTCGAAACCCTGTCCTGTTTTCAGGGCTGGTGCGAACCGATTAATTTGGGGGACACACGCCACTTCCCTTGATGCCATTCCCAGCTGCTCGGCCTTGTGTTTGTGCAGTCGAGCAAAAAAGAGGAAACAAGAGGCGGTCGCAGTCTTAATCACTGCAGAGGTTTCCTCTTACACTTGGACAGTAGGTTTTTGCACAATAATGGAGGGGGAAGTGTGCTGAAGTATTTAAAACAAGGGGGTTCACTCTCTCTCCACTCTTTCCCTCCTACTTAAAGTCCTTTGGAGGGCAGCCTGTAATGTGTATGAAAGACTCGTTGTCTGAAATGGGCCCTCTCTGGGTGAGCGCAGTGAAACACCCCGGGCCATAAAGGTTGCGCCGCAAAGATGCGATTCCTATCAAGACTGTCGGGTTATTTCGGTCTCAGCATTAAGCTAATCACTGGTCGAAACCTGTTGCAGATGTTTTGAAGCTCTTTGTCTGCTATCTTGTTTTTTTTATGCTTGCAATAATTGTATCCCTCCGTAAGATAAAGAAACGGGTGCCTTCCAGTCTTCGGGAAGGGTACCTGCCATATATTGCTGATCGTCGATCTACTCCCATTCTAACGTGCGTTTCTATCTGTGTGTTTATTGAAGGCGGGAAGTGATGGAGAGAGCATCGGGAACTGCCCCTTCTCCCAGAGACTCTTCATGATCCTGTGGCTTAAAGGAGTTGTCTTCAACGTCACCACAGTGGACCTCAAGAGGTGAGTCCTCCTCTTGTTCCTTGTCCTCCTTTCAATGGCTGTTTGACCAGGAGGAAAAAAGAAAGAGAAAAAAGCTCCTCCTCTTGATCGCGTCCTACATCTTTTTCGGGGCGTTTCCTCAAAGGCCTTAGCGGCGCCGTAACGCCATGCTCCAGCCCCACCTCTGACACGCTCGCTTCATCCCCACTGCTTATTTGTTTTTTTCCCATGACCCTTTTGTCAGGCCGGGGAAAATCGGAGGAAAATAAACATACTGACTCTGGAGACGCTATTTGAGGTTCTTTCTCCGCTTGCTTCCTGTCTAGATTTTGGTGGACAACGTGTTATTTTTTGCCACATGCATCAGAAAACGCAGATCCTCTGTAATTCGGACTGCTAGTGATCGGCTTCCCCGTGTGAACGCCAGTACCAGAGGCCCTTTACCAAACCCGCTATGTTCCTGTGTGAGTGATTCATCTAAATGCTCCCTAA
The DNA here is from genome assembly GCA_016806645.1 of Ophiodon elongatus. Taxonomy (NCBI): domain Eukaryota; kingdom Metazoa; phylum Chordata; class Actinopteri; order Perciformes; family Hexagrammidae; genus Ophiodon; species Ophiodon elongatus. Next base: position 211,139 of record JACSYO010001151.1, on the reverse strand, counting down.
ATGTTTTTCCACTTGCTAAGGCAGGACGGGCAAGTGCCGGATTATTTTCAGACGTGGTCAAGATGGACGCCTGGTTTTATATGGGCTCTCTCTCTTCGTCACGTGACTTTGACTCAGAGATTTGAGATTTCTCTCGTCTTGTTCCAAAGCCCGCTTCATTCATGTGACAGCTGGTTCCTCGCCGGGCGTCTCTTCCCCCTCCTCTGGGACACGGAGACAACTGCTTGCTGGCAAAACACAACAGAAATGTACTTGATAGATACTGGTCCTCTTTTTGTACAGCTGAAAGAAGGAACGCATTGTCCATTTGCCTAGATGTTTGGTCTTCATACGTGCCTGCATGTTCAAGATGAGTACATAGAGCTGGGTATATTTGCATATATTTTCCCTAACAGAGGGCGAGTAACATAAAACAGAGCTTGATAAAGATCAATGTGGGTCTGTTACCCTTCACTCCTCAACCCAACCTTTTGTTTCAGCAGGTGTGACTACTTTATTTTTTCTTTCTTTCCAGAGGAACAAGTGATCCAGGCTTTGCCCTTTCCCTGCTGTATATCGTGTCTGAAACCTTGAGTAAACATCAAGCGTCTGTGTAAAAGAAGGCGTGTGTTTGCCATATTTATGGCTCTTTTTATTGTTGTCTTTAAAGGGGCCAACAGCGCACCTTGTTACACCTATAGAAGGACATGAAAGTCACAAGGCGAAATGTGTCATCATCCCTGAGCTATCTGGTTCATATTTGCTTCTGTGATGAAAGCCTGTGAATCTCAAGGCAGTTTGTTGCCCAATGAGTGATATCAGTGGGTGAGGTTACCACTTCCCCTCTGCATACCAAAGAGTCAAAGTCATTTCCCATTTTTAGTGCCCTCGGATGGCTTTTCCGTTGGGAACGTCATCATAACCAAAACCCCGGACGATTTGAAAAGTCTCTGTGGTTACATGTTGTTGCTGGTTACGTCAGATCAAAGCAGATTCACCAGATCTGTTCGTCTCCACCAGACACTGCCGTGCGTTGGGTTGTCTTTTATGCTGGAGGGATTTAAGTGTCTGGCCTCTGTGGATTTCACATGTCAGTTCACACTGCTCATTCAGCACATGCTCATTTTTGTTTGTTTGTTTGTGTATGTGTGTGTCAGTGTCATCTGCCTGCCTGCCAGAGACATCTGGTACAAAATGTGCTGGTTTGAAGGCCGCAGAGAGAAAGAGACACACTCACCGAGATAGACAAGTACACACACATGTCCACTTATGAATCTAGTCTCATTTACAGTATGTATGTATGTATGTATGTATGTATGTATGTATGTATGTATGTATGTATGAGAAATGACCACAGGCATTATAACAATGTTTTTAAATTTGTTCCATTGGCTTCAGCGCACTAAAGTTGCTCCACTTGTCTTCCAGGAAGCCAGCAGACCTCCAGAACCTGGCCCCGGGCACGCACCCCCCCTTCGTTACCTTCAACGGCGAGGTCAAAACGGACGTCAACAAGATCGAGGAGTTCCTTGAGGATGTCCTCTCCCCACCCAAGTGAGCACTTTCTCATCGCCGTGGCAACGCTCTTGACACCCTGCTGTCATGAGCACGCTCTGTTGGCACGTAATAAGCGGTAGCGGCCTTGTGTGCATTTAATGAGTCAAATGTTTTACTTACGGGATAAGGCTTGTAATATTCTATATTTTTTCTTTATTGCCACCTAATTCCATGAAAAGACCAAAAATCAACTATGTTGATTCGTCACTCGACCTTTCTGACTCTACTTCTAAAATGGGCCACAAATGGTCTTTCATTTTTTTGATTTAAAAGCTGAATAATTGGCCTAAAACAACTGGGCCCTGTAGTGTTTAGAAAACATTACTCAAATAGGAGTAATTGTTGAGAGCTGTTTTCAGCTGTAAAATATATATTTGGTGCTCTTGTAAATATTTACAGCAGCCGGACGGTGTTTGTTGTATTTACTCTAAATAAGCTATGGTGCCCATGTTCATGTTAACTGCTCAGGTCTATGACACAGAGAAATATGATGTATCAGGGTTTGGCGGTGCAAACAATACTTTTTAATATGATTGTATTTTTTTTTTTTATGGGTGTTCGTTAATAAAATAAAGAACATTACTAAAATGATCCTTTTAAATACGTGTGTGTGTGTGTGTGTATATTTGCTTGTGTGCAGGTACATCAAGCTTGGTGCGAGACACCCGGAGTCGAACACAACTGGTATGGACATCTTCGCCAAGTTTTCCGCGTTTATTAAGAACTCAAAACCAGATGCAAATGAGGGTAAGTTGCCTGCATATGTATGTGTGACACACACGCACACGCGCGCACACAATGGTTATGAGCAGAGATCCAGAAACCTTCCGATTGTGTTGGGGGAGAGCTCTCTGGTTGCTAGGCGACATTGGTAGCCCTGCCCTGATTGGTGGTTTACAGCCTCACACGGGAACACAGAGCTTTTGTTCCTCTTGTCCTCACGCTCCCCGTCTCACCTGGTGGAGCTCTCTGGAAAACCGCAGAGCAGCTATCCTGACTAGTGCTCACAATCTCGTCCCTCCTGTTCTCGATCTCATGCAACCCCGGGGGGAGTGAGGGGGGGGGGTCACGCCACAAACATAACAGATAAGATTATTGGGAGAACATGTAGTCTGTTGTCTCGTACATTCTGTAGCATCCGGGATGAAATGATTTGTGGACTTGTTTTCCCCTTGAAGGATGTTAATGGTACTCCCAAAATCCCAAGATTCTGTATCATGTTTTAGTTGTCTGCTCTCCACCCTTGGGAAAATATTAAACCCCCGGGGAGCTGGATGTGAAAACCAAGGCTGTGTCAACAGAGTTTGAGGCTGAATCTCATGGTTCAATGATAAGTGCTCTCCAACGTACCGGGTCAGGCCTGCTGCTGCACGACTCGATCGAGCGTTCACATCATATTTTCCAACATTAGAGTGAATTGTTAATGAGCGTTCCATAGATGGATGGAGACAGGGTGAGGACAAAGGGTAACACATGTGCAATGAAATGCAAGCTATTGAAATGCGTGGTGTGTAATACGCTTTGAATAAGATTAGTTACAGCAGCACATCATTGTAGGTTCCTATGACGTGTCTGTTTCCTGCATTTATAATGTACACATGCACACAAGGGCTTGTCTCTTGATGAAATGCTGCCCCCATGTGGTTGGTGAGCATATGATGCAGTAGGAGGCCTCAGGAAAAGGCCTCGCTAATGTAACACTGCTAAAAGAGTGCTTGCTCATACGGATATATAAAATGAATAACATTTCATAACATCTCTCGCGTCTCCTTGCAGCTCTGGAGCGCGGCCTCCTGAAGACGCTGCAGAAGCTGGACGAGTATCTCCGCTCGCCACTGCCCGACGAGATCGACCACAACAGCATCGAGGACGTCAAGGTCTCCGAGCGCAAGTTCTTGGACGGGAACGAAATGACCCTAGCGGACTGTAACCTGCTGCCCAAGCTGCATATAGTCAAGGTGAGCGAGGGAGGGTTTTACACATCACTGAATCATAAACGCACCTCGCACAGGTCGAGGTCACCAAACTTCTTTAAACAACAAGACTAATAAAGGTGGGACTTCCCACGCTGAACCGGTGCAACAAAACGGAGGAGGGTCAGTGAGATCAAGTCGTTACACGCACACATGCTCTAGAGAATGACTTTAATTAGGCAAAATAAGTGAGTGTAGGACCTTTTTCTTTTTTTTTTTTTTTTTTTTTTTTTTATAAATGAGTTTGTCATGAGGCCGACACTCTCAAAGAAATTCAGTTCACCATCATGACGATAAAGAAAAGCAGCAAATATTCATATTTTAGGAACTGGAACTTTTTAAAAAACAATTACTCAAAATTGTTTATTCATGAATTTTCTGTTGATCGACTAATAGTGTCAGCTTTACAACAGTGGTGCACGGTGGGGAATAAAGTAATGAATTGCTCACAAAACCGTTGTATAATTGTTTTCTAAATTCCTCCAACTATTAAAGAAGTGTAATTTCTTTTTTGCTTCGCTAAGACCAAACGGTCTATTGCTTCGGTGCTCCTGAGTTTATAACGGGGTTCATAGTATTGCTCACACCGTGCCATGTCTTAACTCCTGAATTTTCTCCAGGTGGTGGCCAAGACGTACAGAGGCTTTGACATCCCCACAGAGATGACTGCCATCTGGAAGTACCTGAACAACGCCTACACCCGCGAGGAGTTCACCAACACCTGCCCCAGTGACAAAGAGATCGAGATCGCCTACGGAGACGTAGCCAAGAGGCTGGTCAAATAAGCTCCTCCCTCCATCCTTCACCCCGTCACCCCGCGCCCCCTTCTCTCTCTCCACACTCCCTCCACCTTCCCCAGCACCGGGACTGATGTGCTCTTTCACGAGAAAGAAAAAACTCTGGACTTCTTTTCCTTCTCTCCTCATTTAGAGCGAACCCCCAAATGCATGAACCCTTCTCGATTTTTCTTTTTTTTTCCTTTTTTTTTTTTTTTTTCCCGAAGACCTCAAATTTGAGTTGATTCAGCAAAAAGGTCACCGTTGTTCCACCTTTTATTCATCATTAATTGCTTTTGTTGTTTTTTTTGCTGATGAATGTTGTGAGGTGTAGAAGAAGCAGCCAGACGTGTGTATCAGTGCTTATCAATGTTGGGAGCCTCGTCAAACACACTCCCTGACAAGTGACCTTCAAGCTGACCTTCTCTCTGCGTGCAGGGGGCAAGGTCACAAGGCGTTGTTTTTTTTTTTTTTTTTTTCCTGTTGTCTGTTTAATATTGAATAGCTCTTTCTAGGGTTGCTTTACAAACGAACACGGAGCTTTGGTCGTATTGAGAGGCATCGTAAACAGTGTTGAAGCTTCAGTGTTTTCGGCTCAAGTATTTGGCAGGTCTAAGCAGAAGCTAATCCAAGCGAGAGATGCTTCATTGTAATGTTGAGCTGCTCAAGGTGAATCAAAACCATTGTAACCGCAGGTAAAGCTCTGATTTTCCTCATCGTCTCCAATAGGCACACGTTTTTCAGCTCGGCTCGGTAGAATCGTAGGGAATTTCTGGTAGCCGCTGCAGAAGTAAGGACTCAGGACAAATCCGATCTGAAACGTTCAACCATATGTAGCTCACAGATTTCTGAAGGTTGCGTAGATTGTCTGTGGCCTTTTTTTTTCTTTTTTTTTTTATGTCGGGTCGCCACAGCAAAATCTGGCCGACTCTTTCTTCCCTTGTGAAGCACGGAAGGAAAGTCTTCTGGTCGCGCTGACTGTGGCGGTAGTTTGGATTACACGTGGCAGACCAAAAAGAGGCACATCATACTGGTCTCGCTGTGGATAGGATGACTCCGGCTAAACAAAAGAAAAAATAAACCACACACTCGCTGTTTTTCCACTCCGTAGCATACAGGATGAAGGACCCCATGTGCAGTCGGGCACCAGGAAAGGGGACACGGAATATATTTATGAAGAAGAAATCCCTTTCTCTACGGCGTGTAGACTTCTCTCTGTGGTAGTGAATGTACGTTGTGATACAGTAGCTCCAAAAGTGCTTTAGTGCGGACAAAGCAAAACCTGTTTTTGTTTTCTCCCGTTTGCCATATTAATATTTTTTTTTTCAGACATTTGTTATGAAACAAATTTGATTTAAAAAAAAAAGAACACACACAAAAAAAGGAATTGTAAATATTTGTTTTGATTGCTCAGAATTTGATGTCAATTTTATACATTTCATCTGACTTTTGAGGAATATGGGCTCATTTCTTGTCTGCTTTGATTTTAATTCTAATTCTAAGCATCTCCTATTTGCCTTACTTGTTTTGCAGGAAGGTTTTTCATAATTTCACTGCAACAATTGTGATGTTGTACGAAGGAAATATCCAAGTTATGTCATGGCTTTTCTTTCTTTTTTTAACAATATTGACTGAATTGAAATAAACATATTGGCACTCTGACTTTTGTGTTGTTTTCAAGTGTGTTGGCGGTCTCGTCTCTTACTTAAAGAGATTGGCTTGCCTTTGGTCCTCAATTGTATTTACGGCCGCCATGTTTTTACGATGACTATTCACATCCCATAACCAAGACCTAACCTCCGAGACGTTGATGGTGAAAACGAGGCTACTTTGACCTCAGTCATGTCTGTTATCGCTCCAGTGGCTCATCGGCAGCCTGTTATCTACAGTCTTTAACTCCTTTACAGTTAAGCTTGAAGGTTCTTTCTTGACCTTGAGAACAACAGTTTGACCACTTTTAATCTTGTAGCCCTCCGCAGTTGTCACGGAGATGACAAATGGCCGACTGGGTCACCGGAGTAAGGCCCAAGAGTAAGTTGGGTACTGAGTTGAGATGTATTTATCAAAAGTCATGGCAGGTAGTTCAAAGAAAGGCTCACTCATCTTTGGACTGACATTGATGCCTGGAGCAGCTCAATGAAATTCAGCCCTCAATCATTTTTATTTTTCATGCTTTTCCTACTGCAAAATGTCTTCGGGGGAGTGGGGGCATATTGCACCTGTCCATCTTTCCCAAAGCAACAGTGTGATGTCAAATTTTGCACTAGAGTGATATAAAAGTGACATGGATTTCGATGCAGCTATTCAAACTTCAGTTTCATTGTCACAAATCAGGTTTGTAACAGCTTTAGGACCAATTATGAAAATGGCAAATATACAGTGTATATAAATTTTGTTTTTTTAACAGATCTGTCGGTTTTACAGGGTAAATCCATATTCTGACCATTTTTACCTGCAGCATAAACGCAGCCCAAGTATTCCATAGAGGAAAAAAAAGAAATTCCACTATTTTATTCTTCTTTAAAGATCAAATCCATTGCAAAGAAATTATGTGGGGGGATGTATCATCCAAATAATAAAAAAAAAATATATATATATATATATATATGTGTGTGTATGTATATATATATATGTATATATATATGTATATATGTGTATATATATATATGTATATGTGTATATATATATATATGTATATATGTATATATGTGTATATATGTATATGTGTATATATGTATATGTGTATATATATATATATATGTATATATATATATATGTATATATATATATATGTGTATATGTATATATATATATGTATATGTATGTCATTTGGTTTCTTGCTTTACTTTGTTAATCTCTCAGGTCCCCAAAACGTTTGGGAACCCCGATCCAGAGCATGTTTGTTTACAGCTCTTCTCCCTCTCCAAGGAATGTCCCATGTGGGTGTCCACCCACTGTGGGCTCCACCTCCCCGTGAAGACGCCCTCTGGCTGTCAGCTCCATCGGGTTTTTCAGCCAATTCCCTACTGTTCTGAAGCACAAACAAGTCTGTTCTGCAAGGCCGATTGCAGCCAAGTTTCGCAATAGTTTTAAGAGAGAGAGAGAGAAAAAAAAGGTATGAGGGCGTACAGTCTTTGGACGCTCTCCAGATCATTAAAGTGTCACGTTTCAACCCCAAACATTTGCTACTCCCTCACTAGTGAACACGGAGACACGGTCTCCACTTGATATTCACAGTGAGGAAAATCCACCCATAAGCAAGCAGACAGACGTGTGTGTGTGTGTGTGTGTGTGTGTGGTAAGAGAAGACACAACAAGGCTGGCTATCATTCAGACCACACACTCATTACAAGCAGGGTGAGTGTATTAGTGTAATTGGGTAATGAAGGTGAGGCCAGGAGGGGCTGTGTATTGTTTCTCAAACATGTTGACTGTGTGTGTGTGTATGGGTGTGTGCGTGCGTGCGTGCATGTGTGTAAAGAGCAGGGCTATATTACACACCATGAGAGGGAGCCAACAAGTCATATAAACTCACACGCGGGCCACAGTCACAGTTGCTTCCTTTTTTTTGTTTTTTTTCCCTTTGTTAGGATGAGAAAACGTGGAGCACAACTCCTCCACCCCTTGACGTACATCCACTGCCATCGATGCTTTCACTCCAACGGGTAAATCAAGCAGCTGTGTCTTTTCCTGCTACTCGATATGCTCGGCGGAGCCTTTTCTGTTTGGCGTTGACTCCATTCACTGCAGCCCCACTTCAGTTTTGCAGCTTCTACACAAACACGCATTTGGACAGCTGGCTAAATATTTACACTGGTAAAGTAGCTCGCTCAAGGGTACACAGTGATCTCCCAGCTGGGCTCTGGACCGACAATGTGTGAAAAAGCCCTCTTTGCATATGGACTCTGTGCACCTGACATTCGATGTGGATTGATGGCACACAGGAATACGCGTGTAGGAAGTTCATGGCCGCAAGAATATCGGGATTCTCTGTTTGAAAATAATAATTCATGACGTGAACTATCTTTTACTTTTTGATTTGCACATAGTATTCCGTTCATAAACACGATCTAACCTCCATCGTGACAGCCACATCAGAGGAACAGATACATGTTATTTTCACTGCTTTTTTAAGTTTAGTTTTTTAAAGTTTACTGTGGGCAACATGTCGCGCCTGACATTATCAGTTTGATATATGAGCCTCGACAGCCCTGAGGCTGGACTTTATAGTGGTTGTAGAGGGGCGGCAAACAATAGTTTTAAGTAGGTGTGCACATACATAAATCTTACTTTTCTTTTTCAAGATAAATATATCATAAAAAGAAGCTCTTGAAGGCTAAGAGGAAGTCCATTTGTGACCCATGTCAGTCACATATGTTTACGGTATATGACCAGGTCTAACAAAGAGTAATTCTTACAGAGCGAGTTTTATTTGGAAATTTGAGACTTTATGATGTTACTCGTCAGTTCACAAGAAAGACACAAAGATTAAGGACACAGCTGTGAAATCCAAAGATTTTTCAGAGCATTTTTATGCTCTTGACCCCTCAGATTTATCCTGTGACACCTTGTGGGGCCCCGACCCGCAGGTTAGGAACCAAAATCCTATACGGTGACACTAAGCCCTGATATTATTGTATGTGGTGAGTTGCCTATTATATGGCGGTAATTATGTGGCCTTGAAAGCATTCATTTCCTATGTTTTTGCAGTTAGGCCCACAGCATTCATCTAATTTAAATTTAAATTTACCTTGCACACCTTGAAGCCTATTAGAAGAGTTTGTAGCGGTCCGAACTCAGTGTAAATGAACCGTTAGCACGAATAATGGCTGCATTCCACTCAGGTGGTTCTCAAGAGTTCTGGTAGAGTAGGCCTTCGCATGCCGGCTCAGCAGCAGGCAGGAAAACTGGCACCCTGAAATGGAACCAGCCCGTAATTAATGTTATTAGTTCCACATCATGACGTTTTCTGGTGAGAAAGGGGCTATTAAAGATTCAAAAAGAATTGATATGACACCCCTGTAATTGCATTCATGGCTGCTCGCCACAGTAGCTCGTTAATATTTCCCCCCCAAAAAATAGCTAGTGTGTGTCCACACTAGTGTCTGAATCACTGGGCACGTTAGCTAATGAGCCAATCAGAGCCAGGCAGCACAATTCAAACTCAGCGGCTGCCGGTCTGGCACGGACCACACTGTGTTTGTTGGCTGGCGGTGAACTTCAGGCATTTCTACTACAGTGCTGTAGTAGGAACAGCCCCCCCTCCCAATAATGACTCCCATGCCCTTATGTCTACTCTGGCCTTTTCTTCAGAAAATATGTTGGCATCCGCTCGCGACTCTCAAAATGCTCATCGTCTGTGACTTATTAGCAAAGGTGTGTTTTTTTTCTTGCCAAACGTCTTCGAGTGGTAGTACAAGCTGTCATTGAGCCATCATCCTGTTAGTCTGTGTGGGCTTTTTTCATCCAGTAGGCATATAGTTACGCATACCCGGGCCTATATATATATATATATATATATATATATATAGTCTTGATAGCTCTGAAAAACACATCAATATGCTAAAAGTGATGCAGAGTGGCGCACTGGAGGAAAACGTGAAACTCGAGAATATTCCTATATATTTGGTGTATTTCAAACTGTTTCAAATGCTGTGGATCTCGACAGTTTGGCAATGTTTCCGGTGTCAAGGCTAGAATAAATGGTTCACGTGTTATTAAAGACTGTGTATGTTAAAGGTGGAGTTCACCCAAATTATTGAAAAGTATGTTTTCTCGAGTTAACGTCAAAGCAATGCAGGTGACAGGGATTGTGTTTTGTGGTGCTCAAGCCATTAACAAAAAAGAAGAAAATAAAATGACGTAAAACTACAACAGCTAGCATATCTTTCCATGAGCAGGGTCTATTGTTACGCTGGATAATCCACAGAGCTGTAAACAGCAGTGGTGGAGAAAGTCGTCATATTTTACTTAAATTTTGTAGCAAAACCACACGGTGAAGTATCACGAGTAATAGTCCTATATTTAAAATGTTAAAAGTACCTATTTTTTTTATCATCAAAATGTACACAAATTGTTAAAAATAAGTACTCATAATGCAGAAAATGAGGGTCCTACTGTTATTATTGGTTTATTCTTACAGAGGCTATAGTAGGATTTTATTGTTGATCCAAGTAGAGCTCATTTTGACTGTTTATATACTTTTGGGCACCTTGACGTATAACACTGCATCAAATTGCACTCCAGTAAAGCAAAAGTACCTAAAATGCAGTGCTTGAGTAAACCCACTTGCATTCCACTGCTGGTGAGATGTTAGATGTGTAAACGTAGTTCTTCTTTGAGCAGCATGTTTAAAATTCCTCTCGCCTCCTTTTGTGTCGGGCTAGACGCAGATGGATATCTCCAAAAACTTCTTGGCAAAAGGAAACCATAACTACACGATCTGCATGGCCAGGTGCCATCAACAGGTAAGTCGGAAAATGCGTAAAATGTGTACACGGTTGCCATACAAGTGGAGTTCATAGTGGCGTCCATTGTGGTATCACGCCCCCCCAAAAAAAAAAAACTACCCCCCAGACCACCAAATAACAGCCCTAGCTTATCTGCCCCGCTCCAGTGCCTGCAGTCAACCAGTCAGGGTGGGTGTTGTGTGCTCACATTGTTTATTTTAGCCGTCATTAAAAATGTGGTGGGGTGGCTTTCTCTCTCCGGGGCTCAGCGGCTACTGTGGTGGGGAGATAGGGGACTGTGGTGGTACCCCCCTCCCCTCCCCTGCCCCCCCTGGGCGGCCCACAAAAAGCTGTCTCACCCCCTTCCCCTGCGTGCCACTCACCCCATCTGGGTCCTGCAGTCGCACTCTGTGGCAGGCCTGCGGTTTACTGCGGCTGCTGGCTGGTAAAGAGGCGCACCGAGGGTTCAAGGACGCAAACGTCCAGAAGGAGAAGTGCCGTTCACCACACGTGCCACTAGAGGGTGCTCATGCCACAGTGAGCTGAGAGAGGGGGCACTCTGAACGCTGGCGGTGGCTATTCTCCCGGGGTTCTTGTTCTTATCTCCTTTACATGCTCAGCACTTTTTCACAGGAAGCATGAGGGAGGGAGGTTGTGTGTGTGTGTGTGTGTGTGTGTGTGGGTGTGAGGGATAAGGAGAGATGTGGGTCTTAAAATAAGTGGTTTTAAAGACCAAAAAGGGCAACTATGAGTCCTTGTCAGCTGTGTACTTGAAAGATACCTTGTGACATCAGGTATTCCATGTCTCCAGGGGCCTTTGTGGAGGTTGTTTAGTCTCTTTATAAGACTACAATAGTGGCCTGTTTTATTTTGTCTGCACCGGAAAAACTATTAGACATAAAAGACTTTGCTCTGTCAGCAGCCACACCCCCCACCTTAGCTGCACACAGAGGAAGACTTACCTCGCAGTTTATGTTATGTTAGTGTGTGAAAGCCTGCGGCGTGTATATCTGTCTGGTATGTGGTGAATTATTGCTGTGTCTGTGCGCTTCTGCATCCGTGTAACACTACGTGTCTGCATGTGTGTGTGTGTGTGTGTGTTTTCATGACCAAACCATACTCCTGTTGTTCCTTTTTTCTTAAAAAGGAATTAGGAAACGTCTGTTGGGTGTGCTGACAATCCCAGGTGTGTGTGTGTGTGTGTGTGTGTGTGTGTGTGTGTGTGTGTGTGTGTGCCTGCATGTCTTTGTGCTAAAGTGAACTAGCAGGTTCCCTTTCAGAGCTATGTAGCACATCTAGAGGGAAAGAGAGGAGGTCTTTGAAGTTTTTGGTTCTGCCATCCGTCTCCAGCTCGCTGGCTTTCTTTTCATGCCAGCCACTGCACAGAGGCCAGGCTCGTTAAAGAGAAACGCCCCGACCGGCTCCTCCCTGTCGTGTCGCCATGGCAAAACGACAACAGACTACGCTCATGTGACCCCCGCTGACTGTAACACTCCTCTCTGTTTTGATTTTTGGGGCTTTTTGTCCTGTTGGCGATGCCTTAAAACAGCTTCGGAAGTAGCTTGAAAGTGCACAGCCGGGATGATGGACACAAAGTACAGTGGAAACAAGTGGGCAGTGAGGCCTCGGGCTAAAAGGCAATTAACTTGCAGGCCGCTGACGTTAATGGATGTATATGCGCCCACGTTGCAGGTACTGGTTACTCTCTGATCTAAACCAAAGTGTCTCCTTTACTCGCCAGCAGCCATAGAGGATGCTGTGACATTCCGCTTTAACACTGGAGGAGGAAAGGAGGAGAATGAGGGGAGATATATTGATTGCCCCGAGCTGCTCCTTCATAGCCTGCGTGCATGGTTTGTGTTGGCTAAGCCCAGGCCTAATGGCTTTTAGACTTCCATTAGGTCGTTGCAGGCAGCGTGGTTTAAGTAAGTAACAAAAGGCTCTGTCAGAATGCTTTAAGCATTAATAAGACAGTCCGTGTTACCTCTCCAACCTGTCAGCTCATCAGGAACGCACAAGTCGAGATCACGAGGCCAACAAGGCTGGTTTACTGGCGTCATTTCGAGCGTTTCCTTGGCTTCACTATTCTTTGGTAAGCCCCGAGCCGGATTAGCTTTTAGTCTTTTGGGAATTTGTTTTTCGATTGAGCAGTGAAAGCCGTGGCTCACTCACCCCGTAAACCCGCGGCGTCCCCGGGCTTGTGCGCAGTAAAAGTCCCGTCTCTCTCTGACAGACATGTGAGGAAGTGCCAGGAGTTGTGAACGTTCGTACGGTTCACTTAACGAGGAGAGACCCATGGCTCGATACTGGGAAAGGGGCTCAGAAGGAATGGGGTTAGAAGTGTTTGGTGTTGTATGGCAACAGAACCGCAGGCCTAAACCGGCATGAAAGGCCGAGTCTGTTGGGCTGAGTTTTTTATTTTGTTGTTGAGCTGTTTTCGGTTCTGCTCCTAAAACCATCTTGTTTTTATAAAAGTTGTTTATTAGGAGCGAGGTCCCTCTCTTTTGCAGAGAACGGCGCTGTGGCCTACACTGTTTTCAACTCCCTGTAATTATTGGGTAGGTTTGGCTTTGATGGCTGGCTGGCGTTTTGATATGCAGAGAGGCTGCACATATCTAATAATATGAGCATGGGCGGACACGTACGCCCAGATACGCTCAAATACATGCACATATGCACTCACTTCTCCACTAGTTTGAGTCCGTTTCACCGGCCCGTGTTTGTTTTGAGCAGTTCCTCTGCTCTCTGGATATCGTGTGGTCTGCCTGTCTTTACTGTGTCCCTGCAATCCCTCAAAGTCCGGGCCTTTTAATGCATCGCTGACCATATTTTTCCGCCGAGATGACTGTCGCTTTTGCCGGGAAGGCATCACGTTGTGTGTATGTGCGTGCGCGCACTTGTGCCATTTTTTTGGAAGAGCCCCTGTGTGTTCTCTCTGCACCAGCGCTCTACGGCAGCCTCCTGGGTCCGGCTCTGCTGCCCGCATACCCCAGAATCTTGCTTTGCTTGGAAGTGTGTCTGTTTTTATTTCCAGCCATCATAAAGAAGACAAACTCCTCTACTGTCTCCCCATCCTATATTAACAAGCTGTGTTTGGCCCTGGACTCACCAGAACAGGTCCGCTCTGCGTTCCCGCTGGCTACAGTAAAAATCAACACCTCCTCTACCCCCAGACTGAGACTTTTCAATGTGCGGATCCAGTTTCCCCCAAACATCTGCAGGTTTCAATCTCAGTCGCTTGCTTGGTCGACTAGATCCGACTTGACATTATGCAATAACACACTAAATGTCATCTACCTTTCATCTATGTATTCTATCCTTTTAGCTTCGCATTTGTTGGCAGTGAGATTCACCTGAGGAATATCTCAGAGCTGCTCCAAGACCAGGGCAGATCCACACTGCCCTTCTCATTGGCCGGCTGCTCTCAGGTCTGCCAACCAAGCAGGAAACAATCGAGGGCCAGAACAATGCGCTGGCTTGTAGATCAGTAGGGCCCCGCTCGGCCTCTCGCAGACGCTACGTCTTATTTCCTTCTTGATTACTCACGCCTGCCTGATGAGCGGCACACTCACACTCCTCTCTGTCTGCCTGCCTGCCCGTGAGAGACATCACAAAGAAAAAGGGGCTTTTTTTTGTCGGAGACTGGTTTTGATTTGGAGGCTGGAATGCCTTTGTGATAATGTCGCAAGATTGGTTGGCAGTGTGTGTGATGGATGCGTGTGAGACAAAAGGAGAAACTGGGGTGGGGGGGGGGTTAAGAGTTATGATGCAGTTATGCTCATGACTCACACACATACAGGTATTAGAGGCTACATTTCTGAATATTGTTAGGTTGGGTGTGCTGGTGAGCTTTTCTGTGCTGATTTATGTCGGTTTCCACTGATGGGCTTCCAGGGTCTGCTCATAAACAGCCTTTAAACGGGGGAATAGTAGTGCTGGCACTGACGTCCAAACTGTATTACCACCCAAGCATGCAGATCGCCTGCTGTGGGCTCGGTCCCCTTCGCCTGGCCCTCACTAGCTCCCAGCACTGCTCGTTATCCCCTGCCCCCCTTCCCCGCCAGGCCGGAGGTAGGAAATCAAACCAATTACGGTTGTATTTAAAGAAAATTGGAGCAGGGCCGGAAAAGTGGGGGCATTTTCCAAAAACCACAAAAAGAAAACTGCAGGGCCGCTCTTTGGCAAAATACAGGGTGACCATGGTGCAGAGTAAAATGGCACTTCTCTGAAAACGCAAGGAGAAATAGATCGTTTGAGTTGGTGAATAAGCAAATGGATATCTTCTTTATCTAGATAACGCATCTACAGGCAGTCATGCACATTACGAACTAAACGTCGACCAAAAAACTCCATAATTCCTTTCGCCGTCCTCAATAATCTGTTTCTGTGTCCGTCTCGGTGAGTGAGATTGATGGGTTTCGCTTCTCTGGTGGACCTGTTTGATGGGTGTTTTTTAAGGACCGACTGTGTTTATGTTCAGGTCTGCCGTGCCCCGCTGCGAGCGGCCTGCTGGAGAAGGCCGCACTTCATAATGTGGCTGAATATGCCAAGTCGTCCCAGAGCCCAAATCCTCCTTGGCTCGCTCTGCTGCTGCAGACCCTGCTGAGGTTCAGTATAGGGCCTCTCGCGAGGCACAAACACCTGCAGGCTTCAAACTGGGGGAGGATCAGGTTTTTGTATGCATGCTCATGATCCTTTGGCCAGAGTGTGTCACAGTCTGAGGGCCATCTTTACAGCCAAAAAGCTTGTCTGGGATCAGCGTTGTAGTTGCCACCCCCTTGATCTGATGTATTCTCTTTACTTTACCTCTCTCTCTGATCCTCCTCCTCGCTGTCATCTCTCAGGAAAACCCCCTCATTACTAGGCCCTGGATGTAAATGTTTCATTTTCCATCCACCCCACAAGCCCTCTTTGTTCCACGGGCCATTTGGCTTGTTGTATTTCAGCACTTAAAAGCAATTATTGCTAAATATGAATGCTCCCCAACCGACGTCTCCAGACACTCAAAAGATACTTTTCTTCCTTCATCTTCCTTCTCTGCCTCATGGGCAAAAACAAAAGGAGGAGAAATCGAGGTGTCTGGTGTCTGTAGATCAACACACTGGATGGATGCGTGTAAACTCACGCACACAGACCTACACACACCTACACACACTCATACCTGATGATATGCCTTTGTCCGTGCAGGTGCATGCACAGAGAAGAAAAAGAAGAAAAAACACACACACACACACACACACACACACACACACACACACACACACACACACACACACAACTGTTTACTTCACACGCACACACCGTAAAGAGTGTAAGATGAGCTCCCATTAAGGATGAAAACAAACCAGTGAGTGGGAGGTGTCCCCCGAGGAACTCCACAGTCGCTATAGTGGAATCGTGGAACCATGGGAACTGCTGAACAGAGGCCTGCGGGGCTGCAGACGCGGGGGTGTGTAATACTGCCACACACACACACACACACACACACACACACACACACACACACACACACACACACACACACACACACACACACACACACACATAGTGCAGACTGGAGATAGAAACACTAAAGCAATAGCTTTTAGTCACCTCACCTGTCTAACAATAACAATATCTGACACTTTATTGAGTGTCAGCAGTAGCTTGATTTATTCTGACTTGGCTTTGATTGTCTTGACGGCAATGTTTATGCTCAAAGTGCCAAAATAGCAACTGCAATGAAACCGACTGTTACAGAATGACTCATGGTCTAAGAAAGATGAGGACAGACACGTCCTGTGTTGAGCGTCACTTGAAAGGATGGGGTAAAAGTTGTTGTTGTTCATGTTGTCGCTCTAACAGTTTATAGGTCAGAAGAGGCTTTAGGTCTGTGGCGTTTCAGCTGTTTTTTTGTTTTTTTTACTGGTTTCTTGACAGCCACATGAGCCCTTACTGGTGAAAGCTTGTTAGTCATCTAGATGGTGGCCAGTCGGACAGACACAGAACTCGGGGACACACAATTGAAGCCATGCATCTATCAGACTTTGCCTCCTTCAAAAGCAGATAGTGGGACCGAGAAAGGAGAGAGAGACGATGCAAGCTGTCTGTGGCCGTTCGAGTTCCCACGTGATCCAAAACAGACTTGAGCAATCATCCTCATTTTACTCACCACTTGCGTACATGGATGAAAAAAAGGAAGGGAGATAGAAAGATAGAAAGTGTGTATGTGAACCGCCTATTTGGCGTGTTCCCCTGCTCGAGCAGGAAGTGAACAGAGACCTGGTCCACAGGGATCTCTGTTTCCCCTTCTCGCCGCCTTGCCCCCCCCACCCCCCCAACTCAGGACCCCAACGTAATGGGGAGAGCCTGGCAGAGAGCTACAGTGTGTGGTGTTTATGTGCTCTCTCTATGTGTGTGTGTGTGTGTGTGTGTGTGTGTGTGTGTGTGTGTGTGTGTGTGTGTGTGTGTGTGTGTGTGTGTGTTAATTTCCTGTTTTATAGAGGAAGCAGTGTTCGCATGTACAGATCGTTATTCAGATTTTCTCTGAGAAAGAGGACAGAAAAGAAAAAAAAAGTAAAAGATTATGTCAATTCCCATGAATCTGTTTGGGAAACAACTAGCATTGTTTCTGGGAAGCTGCCCTACTCTAGTAAAAAACATATTTTGGTTCACTGATGCGAATGCAATGACTAAATCAGACTTTGAAAAGCGTGTAATTTCATTATTTCAGCCAAAGAAGATTCCTAAAACACTACAAGCTATTATCCTCAAATATCAAATGTTCTTTCTTTCCCTAACTTACTAACTTAATTACATTAAGGCCAGATTGGTTAGACACAGCAAGCTGTGGTCATTGTGCAACAACAAGCCGTCAGGGCATCTAAATGAAAGTTAGCTGCCGTGGTCCTAGCCAGAATACCCTCTAACCATGGTCTGGGCCACAGGTCCACCATGCTGTGGTCTGTTGGGTTTCTGCGTATAAATGTATTAAGGCCTTCTTCTGGTTTTGACTCATTTACATGTCTTGGTTTCCTATGACGAGATGAGTGGGGAAGGATGACTCAGCCTAAATTCAGCAGAAGATTGTTCAGAGCGTCACCCTCAACTTCTCCACACTATTCGGGCCCTTCTTTGTTCGACTGCTACCTTGTCAATAGGGCACTTGTGAAATTCTTTGAATCGCTGCTGCGTGATTATAATTATGATACATTTTGTCCAAGCTAAATGGTCTGAAAAGCTTGTTTGAAATAACTTTTAAAAGTCGTGGGATGAAATGGACAAAAAAAGAAAGAATTTGTCCCAATAGATATTGGTTGATTGAAACACATTGGAAATAAGTGTAAACATCTTGTGTATGTATATATATATATATATATATATATATATATATATATATATATATATATATATATATATATATATCTCATTTTTTATTTATTCAAGTTCTTTCAGAAAACTTGAAAAAATATTTCATAACGATTCATTTTCTGTCGATCGACGAATCAATTAACGGACCAACAGTTTCAGCTCTTTTAGTCTTGCATCCTACATGTACAGTAACTCTGTGTTTTCCATTTTCAGATAATTCGACAATCTCAGTCTCACACGCGATGGTGACCTCATATTTCTGGAGGCAGCGCTCTCGAGCGACCCGATAGTGAGACTGTTTCTGCAAGTGCCTCTTGTAAGCTTTCAGTGATCCTCTGGGTCTGCAGCGGGAACGGCGTCCCGGCCCCGTGGAGAGGTGCTCCACTGTGGGAACTTGGAGCCGCCTGTTGTATCGTAACACAGAGCGGTCTCTGTAGACCCAAGCGCAGATGAGAAACTACCTTCACTGGGATCCCTTCTGAACGAGGAGATCCCTCGTTCTCTTTCTTTCTTCGTCTCTCCCTCCCTCCACATGCCGCTCCCTGGCAGCGAGGCAGCACTAGTCATCAGTGTGAGAACGGTTGCATCACAGCTCTCGCGGTTTCTTAGCCCCCTGGCCCCTGCGTTTCTCGGTCAATCTGTGGGAACCCTGATTTTGGACGGCAGCCTCTGTTCCCACCACCGTTCTGGATAGAAGAAAATAGACTTCTGGTCGTGTACCAGGCACCCAAACCAAGCCGGTTCTAGCCCGCTCCTTCTCACGGGTTTTGGGGGAGGAGAGGTCAGCGGCTGCAGAGGAGGCCCTAATGGGTTTCGTATGCAGGTACCGCAGAAGCGACACGGGATACTGTGTTCATGAGAAATGAGAGGCTTTTAACGATTCTGTGCTCTTTCCAAAACACTCCCTCTCTGTCTGTTTTTCTCAGTCTCCTGCATCTCTTCTTGTCTGTCTCTCATTTGAATTTATAAATAGGGCCATAATCTCTCATCTTTCTGATTAATTGGAGATAAAGTGGTGTCAGAGACAATGCTCGATTTTGTTGCAAGAAAAATCAAGACACTGTGCTGTTCACCAGAACTCATGATTGACTTGCCAAAGTATTTTTTCCCTCAATGATTCTCATTGTTTTAGTTTCCCGTTCCTGTGACGTTCACAATCATGCCCCCAGTTCTCTTTATGTTTCATCCACTTAAAAAGCAATTTTCTCTGTCGTCTTATAAACCAATTCATCATGCCTTTGACTACAATTACATCCAGACAAGCAGCCTCATCCAGGCAAGCGCTTCCCCTCTTTCCTGTAGAGTTACAGTTTTCGGAAGAAGAACAGCATAGCGGGGAACAGAGAGAAGATGGAAAAAAAAAAAATGCTCGTCCATGACAAAGACGGAGCCAGATGAGAGCTCCTCTGCTCCCCACATGTGGACGGGAGAGTCGGCTCTCACAGAGTGTGCGAAGACAGCTGGAAAATTCCCCTGAGCCCGGCCTAATTGAAAGCTTATCATCTTCTCTTTGTGCTTCCTGAGCGGTGGGGGATCGGCAGGGGAGAGCAACTCTTGTGATGAGACCTGGAGGAAATAGTTGGAAATGTTTAAGCCGGTGCAGATCTGTCGTACGCTCGCACTGTGAAGTGGGGCTCAGGCTGTCTGGGTGGAGGCTGGTGTGAGATCTGTCAGCAGGGGATTGTGCGTGTGTGTGAGTGAGTGTCTTGTGCGTGAGTGGAAATGCTTTGAGTGTGCAGAGTTAATTGAATACAGTGTGTATCAAGGCTGCGTGTGTGCCTCCCGAGGCTTTGTTGTCCTGCCAACACTGCCCCCATAGAAGGCCCGACGCAGACACAGGCGAAGCCATACAGAAAGAAAGAAAGGAAGGATAGGTTGAATGAGAAGAGAGGATGAAAGGGACGAGGAAGGAGCGTAGATGCACTACAGGAGAGTATAAAGAGGGAGAATAAAAGAGCGACTAATTTGAAGAAGGAAAAACAAAGCGTTTAGAAGTGAAAGCCCTTTCATGGTACATCGACAGGTGGCATTAGTTTAAGAGGGAGGGATTGTGGGTATAGTATTTCAGGTTAACCACATGAGACATCTGAAATCAGACCACCCCACAAGGTAGCATCTCGAGTGTTAAATCTTGTGGCTCGCCCTCGAATGGTCCAAACAGATGCCATCAGCGCCGCATAAATTAACAACGGCAGGCATGGCTGGTTAAAAGAGACGGCCGGCATTCCAAACTTCCCCTGTATTGTTTCAAACAAGTGACAACTCGCCGACGTGCGCTAACACGGAGGCTGCCAGGGCAGTGTTGGATTCCTGAGCGGCGCTTTATTTACGCTCTGGGTACCACCGCGTTGACAGCCGAGGCATTTTCAAACCCCTGAGAAGTCTGGGTAATGGCCAGCGAGAGTCTGGCTAATGGGAGAGAAGAGGATAATTATTAAAGGGGGAGGGGGTATTGGGAACGAGCTGCCAATGAACTGCCAGCGTTATGAGATGGATGGCATGTACCGTATGAGGCTAAAGAAGACGTTGGATCAGAATGTGCTGGCATGAAATTGGGTCCCACGAATGTTTATGGTGTTTTTTTTGTTTTTTTTCCTGCTCGTTTGTCAGCTGATGTGTCTGGGATTCTGGAGATGAATTATACCCTGTGCCTCCATGTTTAATGTTTTCACTCTCGACACCTCCACCCCATTAAACCATTAAAGACCTCGAGATCCAGACTTTTGAGCATTGAGTTCAGAAATTAGAGAACTGTTATGGGACGCAATAGTTTTTATTATAGTAAAGCGAATAACGTTGAAGAATGTGGTCATAAATGCTGAAGCTAAATCTAATGTGGGTGTGATTTTTCTCAAGAGGGGCGCCTTTTAAAAGCTGAAAGAAAAAATGATGTGTTGTCATAGCTCTCTCCTGGAGTTCCTTTGAACAAAGATTTTTTTTTTTAACAGTCCCTTTTATTAAATAAACAGCAGCTGTGAAGACAAAAGTGAGACACATGTTTTTTAATTAAAATGATTAAAAACTACATTATCCGCAAACTTTACAAGCACTCGATATGGAAGCATAAACGATGCCATTACATATATAGATGAGATTCTTAAATTAACATATCAGTTTCAGATGTACATGCTTTGAGCTTCAAGAGAAATGAAAGGAGCAAGATGAATTAACATGTTGGTATATGAAAAGGAAAAGGGGCATCTAGTAAAAAGAAAACAACAGAGGAAAACGTAACATTGTGCTCTTTAATCCAATAACAATGAAATACAACTCACTTGTACATTTTGGCGTCCTACTTTTGCATAAAGAATGATATTGGAGATCAATCAAGACGCCGTTTGCCAACCTCTTTCCCATCATCCTGGCAGTATTACAGGCAATTGTGAATATCTTTGGTTTTTTAACTTTTTAAGGAACCACGCACATATTACGAAGTACACGTGTGGTTTCTCTAGCTGCATGATTTTTGCCCATAATAAAGAAAGGTGCTCCACAGTATAAAGACTCCAGAGGAGTGAGCAGGGAAACATGCTGTTCCTCTAAATCAACGGGAGATAGGAATGAGACATTGTTACTGATTGTTTTGTTTTTTTAAGAAAAAGAGAATTAAGGCAAGGGATTTTTATCTGAGATCTACAAAACCTTGCATAACTTATCTTTTTTTTATTTTTTTTTACCTGAGCTGCAAATACAAGCCTTTTTTGGATCACTATTCACTTTGAAATTAAATCTCACTTTTGTAGCAACTAAATCTTTCCGAGTCATGGACACTTCCCCCTTGTGGAAGCGTTTTTCTAGTGGATATTAGACACCTGATAACTGCTGCAAATGCCTTCACACAGCTCATACCCAGAAGATCTGTGCAGGCGTATGAATTATTGGCAGAGCCATGAGCCTCTGGCACCGCTGATCAGTAAATTAGACTAGAAAAGAGAGAATCAGGGCCATAAAGGCTTCAAAGCGCTCACTGATTATACAGAACAAAGGGACCTGTGCACAACAAGGGAAGTTTTTTTTTCTTTTTCTTTTTTTGCATAACTGCCCTTGGTGCTGGTAAGAAGATACCAGTCTGACCCCACCTCCTCCTCCTATCCCTTCATCCTCACACTCCTCCAGGGATAGAGGGATCACATGTGTAACTGCAGGGGAAAGGCCCTCCGGACAGGGGGAATGTGCACACACACACCTGTGGTGCAGGAATGTGTGTGTGTGGGTGTGTGTGTCATTATTATCATCATTAATTACTTGGCGAAGGATTTGTTAAAAGGACACTTAAAGTGTGTTCAGCAGATCAAATGAAGGAATATTTTAGTAAGGAAGAGTTTCAGATATTTGTAAATACATAACCCAAAAAAAGAAAAGAGAAATGAAAATTCAAACATAGTGCAAAAATTAAGCGAATGGCTTATTTAGCGCAGGAAGGCAATTAGGAAATCGTTTAAAGGATTACAGCTCTAGATACACCATCTCACGAACAGAATCTGTTGGGCGTAGTTCATAAGGAATAAAGGTTTTTAGTGCATCAAAGCTACATTGGAAGACAAAATAATTACATTAAAGGTTTTTGTTTTTTTTATAATTTAGTAGCAATATATTACACAAATTCCAAATTTATACTTAACAACAAAATAAGGCATATGTACTGTATATATATGTGTATATATATATATATATATACACATATATATTAATATTTATATATATATGTATATATATATATATATACATATATATATATAAAAAGGAAAGGTAGAGAGAAATGCTTAAGGATTTTGGGTATATGCGCACATTTCCTCACAATTTGGCTCAAATAAATATCAAAAGTAAACCGTGTCATCCAGTTCAAAAATACCAGACTAGAACTTTTCTTCTTCTTTTTTTTTTTTTTTTTTCATTAAAGGGCTCGGATAAGAAATGTAAGGAAAAAGTAAAAGAGTAAACACAACAGGACTGAATTATTCCTGCAGAAAAAAAAGAGACCAATAAATACCCCTCTGCGTTAGTCTTTTACATTCCTCAAAATATCAGCCATTGTCCCGTCGAAGCTCGACACACTGACGACACAGCAGAGGAGAATTTGTTTCTTAAACATGTGAGTCCTGACGGATCAAAACTGCTCTTCTCGCAAAGACGCGGCTATTGTGCGGGAAACATCCACCTCTTCACCGTAGCACCGAAGGCTAATGTGTCCATTTGGATAATAAATTAGGCAACGAAGGTACTGCATGAGTGCCGTGAGCACGTGAAGCCCCGGGTGCAGCTGAAAGATGTTTTCACAGCTAACACAATATTCAACTCTTACAGAAATTAAAGCTTAAAAGGGCCGATTGCCACAGCGGTGCAGCCGTGCCTCACGAAGGATGTCGGAGTCACATCAGACTGTTCTTCTCCTCCGACCGAGTGAGTTGGATCAGTCAGAACAGTCCGTTTGATGAATGTCTTCTGTGGTTTTCCAGTTCATCAGCTGTACTGATTGATCGTACCGCCATTGTCTTTTGTTCTTTTGTCTTTTACTGAGTACCTGTTTACCTCAGGCAAATGATCCTGAAACATTACTATGGCTTCTCTGGTTTTACCCTCGCATCTATTTACAGGTTTCGGGCCGAACATCTTCTCAACTTCTATGGCTTTTGTAGTCCTTTTTTTCTAAGAGTACTTGTTTTTAGCACAGTGCAGGAGTTTTCTCAAAATGTACAAAACACACGGATGTCTTGAGAGAGTTGGTAAAACAGAGAAAGTCTTTAAAGCGAGTGCCGGAGAACTAAAAGACAAACATGCAGCATTTCTATTTTTATGAATTTTTTTTGCTTCTTTTTATCGGCTTTCAGTGTTCGTGTTTTCTTGTTCATCGTCCTCTTTCCTCTTCCTCCCTCACCTCTCCTGCCCCCTGTGATTGTCTAGCCATCTGTCAGTCAGTAAGGCCTCCAGACGGACTCGTCCAAGCGGCCCGAGGCGCTCATGGCAGTGGGGGAGTTGCTGTGGCTGCCGTCGGCCTCCACGCCCTCGCTCTGGTTGTTCAGGCCCGGGTTCATCAGGCTGTTGGTCCCTCCGGCGCCCGTGGCCCCCGAGCAGGACAGCAGGCGGGTGGGGGAGCGCTCGCCCCCGGTGTTCCCCGGCGCCACCATGGAGAACTGGTAGGATCCAGAGCCCGTGCCGTAATACAGGTAGGAGTTGGACTGGAAGTTCTGGCTTTGGTTGTTTGAGTAGGGTGGCGGCAGATAGGTGTGGTATCTAGAGGAGGCCGACATGCTGAGGCCGCTGATGCCGGTGCTGGAGGTGTTGGTGGAGTAAGGGAAGGCCCCCGGGTAGTGCATGCGGGGGTCTGAGAAGCGGGGATCAGTCAGCGGCGACAGAGACGGGAAGCTGGTCCTCTGGTTGAAGATGTCTGGAGTCCCTGTTGGCAGAAAGAAAGAAACAAAAGGTTGAGAAGAGTCAACCGACATTCAGCCATGAATGAAAACTGCTGCTGTGATTATGAAACAAGGGGCTCAGAGATTTCTCAATTTCTATTATTATTCCCCCCTCAAAAAAAGACCCCCATCTCCAGAGCAGCAAATCTCTCCAAACCCCCAATTCAGGGCTCGGATTTCCTGCGATACGTCCGTCCATGGAAATGTTTGCTCAAAGTAATGAACTGAGACATTTTTTTGCTTAATAACAGTCATCAAGCACTGACAGCACATCATCCCACAGCCCCGTGCACAAGACTGATATGAACAGGCCCCCTCGCCACATCCCTCCAGCCTCTCCTTCAAAAGGAGAGCAATGTACTGTGCGTTATTTTGTCTCTCCCGGAGCAATGAAAAGAGGCATTGTCGGTTCTGTGGGGTGTTTTGTATAAACACCGATGGCTTGTTGCTCTGATGTGCAACTCATAAATCATATTTGGAGGCAGACGGTCACAATCAAAGACAGTCGGGGAGACAAGGAGACAAGGAGACAAGGAGAAGGAAACAGGAAAGAGCAAAGGGATAGACACAAAGAGGAAAGAAAAACTAAAACCGAGAGTGTGTTTCTATGTGAGTATCCTCTAAGCTAATGGGTATCACAGTCCAAGAGCTGTCAGAGTTAACTGCTAAGTGTAATCTCACAGGTAACAGAGCACCGTGAACCCAGCTGTTCGGACTTCAATTTCACTGCACACTTACTAATTTACTCAGCTGACAAAGGGGAAAAAGAAAAATCGCTCGAGGGTTTGACTTGGCAGTTTGCTTTTTCAAAAAATTTGCGGCCGCTGCTGTCAAAAACGTAGTTCCTTCACTTATAACTTATATGAACCCATTCACAGTTCTGCAGTCGTGTGCGATACCCATTTTTGCTGTGGTATGTTAGAAGGTATTATCTCAGTTTCTGCAATGTTTCGTCATGTGTTGTTTGTACGTCCACTAATTGCACTACATTATAATGATTACTTTGGTGTGAAAAATGAAGTCTTGTGTAACAAGTTAGACATGTCGTGTCTTTGTGCCCGTAACACTCGAGATATTTCTGGAGAAGTTGAACTGGACAAAGGCCAGGCCTAAACGCTCTTGTACTTTAAACGCCCTTTACCTGGTTGTACAGTATGAGTTCCTCATACCTGATGTCAGCACACACACACACTCCTTCCACACCTGCTGCTTGTAACCACACACACACACACACACACGCACACACACACACACACACACCCACACGCACACACACACACACACACACCCACACACACACACACCTCCGTCCATGGTCATTTGTTTGTCCGCGTGCGGCATTCATGGGTCCAATGCGCCCACATGACTGCAAGTGTAAAATGTGGATTTGGATGGCAGAGAAAAGAGAGCTTGTATTTGTGAAAAAGCAAGCGCTTGCACGCCATAGCCCCGAGGGGGGAGAATGCCAAACTTGCGTGCCACAGTCTTGTTGAAATGTCTTTTCCCTATGTCTGGAGAACTGGGTCCATTTTCAACTGCAAAAAAAAAACTGTTCCTTTGCAATTTCCATGGCCCATGCTATACTTTTTTTTTTTTTTTTTTTGCAACAACACACTTCTGCAGTTGAATTTCCTCTTCTTTTTGGGATGAGGGAGTTTGGTGGTGGTGGGGGGGCTGTTTCTTTTTCCAGAGTCTACCCGGCACCGGAGTCGGGCTCCATATCTGATTTCACGCGAGGAAAATCCGAGCCTTCAGCTGCTGTTGATTCGGGTGAAGTGGAGTCGGCCCACTAATTCCTACCGGACTCCCTTGCTCTCTCGCTCTCTCTCTCGCTCCCTCTCTCTCTCTCTCTCTCTCTCTCTCTCTCTCTCTCTCTTTCTTTCTCTTCTCTCTCTTTTCTCTCCCTCTCTTCTCTCTCCCTCTCTCTCTTCTCTCTCCTCTCTTCTCTCTCCCTCTCTCTCTTCTCTCTCTCTCTCTCTCTCTCTCTCTCTCTCTCTCTCTCTCTCTCTCGCTCTGTCCCTTCATCTCTCCCTGTCTGTGCTAAATTTAGGCTTCAGGGTGAGGCTGGGGGGAGGGGGATGTGTGGCATAGGGACTTGATGGATCTGGCTGCCGCGGCCCACCCCGCTCATGATCTCCATTTAATTGGAGCCGGTGGAAACGTGTTGGCTAAACTGCGGTGAGGATCGACTCCTGTGTTCTGTCAGGGGAAACTGGACTGGACACTTATCACAACACCTTAATGGGCTTGTGCAGTATCAAGCAGTTGGCTCTGTGCCAGGAGGAGCCTGCTACCACCTTAAAACTCTCTCCAGTACAGTAGCTCCCTCTGGAGGAGAGGGCTGAACAAACTGTTTTGTAATTGAGAAGCAGAGTTTCGCAGTCTGCTTTTTCTCTTCCTTAACCATGTTGCATACCTTACTGCGTCCCCACCCTCCCCCACCCAGTATAAGTACAGGCCTCGCTGTTGTGGCTGTGGTAACGGTGGTGTATCTTTGGCAGAGAGGGTCTTCCTAACTGAGCCTGGTAGTAGCTGCCTGTAACCTCTGCGGCCCAAAACCACACATGATCTCCATTAGGCTCATCTGAAACGTGTTGACTAAATTGCAGGGACAGGAGAGGGGATGGACCCCAGAGGGCTGGCTGGCACAGTCTGCTGTCTGTGATGTTCCCAGTCTACGTAGCGGGTAGCTGGGAATCGGGGCTTTTATAGAGAACATAGTGTTCCAGCGCTTCCTTTCCTCCTCTAGCTCTCGAGCACAGCGCCACGCACTTATTTTAATTCTGCAACGCCGAGGGTGGAGTCGTCCTCCTCCTCCTCTCTGCTCAGCTCAAGAAGTCCACTAGTCCACAGTCAAGCGTGTAACCCAGATACGACCGGAGGTTTTGTCTCATTTGCGTATGGGAGAAACTGATTTTGGTTGTTAACATAAGGACAAGTTCGAGGCGGTCATGTCCGTGTGCGTAATAGTGTGCAGACTTATGTGTGTGTACGTATTTGTGTGTGTGTGTGTTCGTGCGCGCGTCCGCATGTGGTGGCCTTGGCGATGGGGAGATGCAAATACAGGCGCTCACCTGTGAAATGTTTACTCAGGCTTGATGCAAACTGTGACGGCCGGCGCCCAGGGAATGGTGTCTCAGGCAAATAAGTGGAGGGGAGGAAACGAGAGAGGCCCCGTCCAGCTACGCACACGGCGCGCTGAGATTGTTTTGCTCCCGTGATCGCCGAAGAAGCACAGGGCAGAGCCGGAGAGAGCCTCTCTTCCATTTACTGACTGGTTTGGGCGGTTTCGAACGCTGCATGCCAAGAGGATGAGCAATTATTGTTGATAACAGGGCGATGATGACAAGGCAACTCGATGCCATGGTAGAGCTGCAGTGCGGTGCCAAATAATAGGAGACCCAAATGAACACAAATGATCTCCAGGTGTTTATTTAAGCGGCGAGGCTTTGGGGCCGGAGCATCATGTCGAATGCAAATGATAATCACCTCTGTACTGTGGCACCATGGTCAACAGCCCCAAAGCCTCATCCATGTTCGGCCTTTTATCATGTGAGCACAGAGGATTTTGCATGTCGCCGACTTGTGACATGCAATACAAGCGAGGGTAAAGGAGGTTTGTGATTACAAAAAGAAACCTGAGATTTCCCTAATGCGTCGACAAACAAGGTGGCATGATTAATATGTTTGTTTGTTAAGTAAATTCTTTTCCATGAGAGATATGATACTTCCTTCGTAAAAGCCGCTGAGGCAATGTGTGTTTTGCTGACCCTAGACTGTGTGTACTGTTATTGTAAGGATAAAGGCATTTGAATACAAGTAGCATCAACATTTATTACACTATCTTATATCTCGGCCCCGTTTTCTTTATGTCCTGGCATTTGAGGCTGCAATGCCTCGGACATGTGCTTTTGCTATCCATCGCGGTCGATCACATTTTTTCACACCATCGTGAATGTCTTGCTCCGCAGTGAATCTCTTGCTAGAAAAGGCCTCGCACAAGCAGTAACACATGTAAATATGTAATTCGCATGTCTCGGTACTCTGCTTCAGGCGTCGTGTTATTTTTTTTGCTGAACGGCAGAAAAGAGAGCGAGCTCATTGAGCCAAATCCAAAAGGTTTCTTGTATTTCTTTTTTTTATCCTTTCTACTTTATGTGTGTGCCTGAATGTGTGTCCTCAGCGCCGTGTGAGCGGATGACTCAGCACGTCTGGTGTGGTGTGGTGGTTTCCGGGCAGGGGACAGATAGGAGACGGAGGGGGCTGTTGGACAGCAGCAATGAGCCAAATCGCCAAGAAACAAATGAAAGAAAGAAGGAGTGGGAGAGAAGGAAGAAGAAGGCAGGGTGGTGGCGTTTTAGGAATGTTCTGGGGTGTAGTAGGGCCCTACGGGCAAAACGAAACAGACTCCAAAATTGTCACACACCAAATGGCACACCCTGTGTTATGCCAGTCTTTCCCGCTTCTCCTCTTGAGCATTGTTTGCTTTAATTTGAGAGGCTGACGGAATGTCTAATTAGAATAAATCAGTTTGGAAGTCTTCAGTTTGTTCTTCAAGTGTACCATTTAAAAAGGTGTGAACACTCTGGCAGTCCATAGAGCCTCAATTACCTCCTCTGTATTTTTCGAGCCTGTTCGCTCGCACTTGGTAATTAAGGCCATTGCTTGCTAGTGACCTCACCCCTCGATGCTGCTCTTTCATTGGGCCACGCATGGTGATTATGCCTCAGCAATTAACGAGCACCCTTCAAAACAACTTTCTCATAGACACACACGAAAGAAAAGATCTGCACACATATGCAGTTCACATTAGATTTGCCGTCAAATTGGGGGCGGCTGAGCTTCACTTGAGAAAAAAGGTAAAGGAGAGGCTTGAAAAGAGTTGCTGAAAGCATAGTTACACAGACGTCCTGTGGCATAGTAAAACAGTCAGGAAGAAGGGCATTGCAGTGTCTCACCTGGCCATGGTCTCAGGTCCTCTTCCACCTTGCATGTCTTCAGAGCGGGGGTGTCCATTTGCTCCTGCCACAGGGCTGGTGTAACACACAATATGAACAATAGGTGAGCACTAGGATCTGCTTATTAGAGAATAAGTCAGTGGAGTTTGTGCAGGAATGCAAAATCTTTCTTGTGGAACTCAGAGAAAATGTGCGGGTTGTATATGTGAACAGGGTGAGGAAGTCACTGCCTGCACCATAGAAATCTCAAGCACGATCCAAAAACATCTCCCCGTGACAGACTTGTCAAAACTGTCTTGACATCTGTCGGCTGGGAGACGTGTCTTCCTGTCACAGGTTGGCCTCTGCTGACTGAGCAGCGAGGATTGGGAAAGAGGAGGGGCGGTTTTTTCTCACCAGAGTGAGACCAGGGCCTGGAAAAACATGCTTGATGGGTGCATGGGAGATATTTTTGGGTCTTTCAGGCGAGACACCGGAGGGGCCCGCGGAGACCTGTGAAGCGCAGGACACTCGCTAGCCTGTCCAGCCAAGCTGTCAGGAAGCGAAGGAGGGTCGCGGACCTGCTGGCCCAACGCGTGGGACCCTGCTTCACACTCCACGGCCACACCGCAGGAGGGCTGACACAAACGGGGGGCTGTTTGCTCGCAGGTCTGAGACGGTGCAGTTGTTACACGACTACCAGCACGGAGCTCTGTGGACACGGGCAGTCTCAGTCTACAAGCCTCTGAACACCGTTCCATATTGTGGCAAAGCTTCTTTTCCTCAAATGCATATCAGCGGTGAAGACAAAAAAGCTGCATATTATAGAAGCAATTTTTTTTAACCCGTGGTGCTTTGCTTTTAACGACCGCAGCATGTCAGCCATGTGGTATCACTATGACTCTATGCCCTACGCTGTTGAGATACCGCAATATAGTAAACTCCTAACCTCCTGTAGTGGCAATTAGGACGGAGAAGGCTGCCAGAAGCAGAGAAGGGGGAGGAAGGGGGGGGTGTAGCGTAGCGCTGGGCTGTTCACCTATAGCCGCACTGGGCTCGGCATGTGTAAGATCTGTGCTTCCCCTGGAGCTCCTCCACTTCCTCTGCATAGACCCAAATCAGCACTCAGTCACCGAGAGGTCCCGCGCTATACCTCACAATGGCAAATTCTTACACATAAATGGCCTTATTCAGAAAGGCTTGCAAGCAGCTGGTGCGATTCGCTCAAGAAAATAAACATTTCCTTCAAATATTTTGATTGGCCAGCAGACAACGTCAATACCAGAGGCACAGATTACCCCTGTTAATAAGAGGGCCGGCCCCCCCGTGGGCGGAGCCAAGGAGCGGGGCGGTGCAGGGGCAGAGGCGGCGACTGAGTCACTAATAAGCAGCTTTGGGGTGGTGCCAGCCGTAGTTTTTTTTTTTGGGGAGGACACAAATATACACATGCACTGCTTTTGAAGTGCATGTGTAGATGAAAGGGCTGGCTGAGAGGACGCTTGAGCCAAAATGGCGTCCGTCCTCGTGACTCCGGATCCAGCAACGCCTCTGAGACATGTAAAGCGCTTGCCGTAATGAAGCGTGTCATTGAGACACAGTGAATGCCGGTCCTTGTGCTGGCTTCCTGTTTCGCTTAGGCCTTAGGCGTCGCAACGGGGAGAGAATGTGAGAGAGCAGGCAGGACAGAAAGAAAGACGCCAGCGAGGGAAGGAGGGAGAAAGGGAGCGTGTTAGAGAGGGGAGGAACACGGCCTTGGCTCAGCTATGTGGGACATTTGATATGTCTTTTGAGCCCTCACTTATAACGTGAGCAAAAACAAACACATGGGGCTGAAAAATCCTATGTTCTCTTTGAGAGCTCGTCGTCCTCCCACCCTTCCCCTCTCCACAGACTCAATAGAGACTGTTCATGGCACACATGTAGTTTCTGTAATTGCTGAAATGTAAAACTCAGCCGGACTCTGATGTGAAATTATAACTTACACAAACAGTTGAGTCTGGTAAAAAGCAACTTGCTCTCACTTCTCTTTTTCTTGCTTTCTCTCTTTCCTTTTTTTTCTCGCCAAGGAGGCGGCTTCAAAAGATTTTTTTTTGGTCAAAGAACAAAAACATTTTCAGTTTGAATTATTCATCTCAGGGTCACAAAAAGAGAGTTAACCACAAGTGAAGCTTTCAGGCACCATAACAAATAAACTCCGCGGCAGCCATTGACATATTATGTAAATAGTGGAGTGCAGAAGTAAAAGTGTCTAAAGGACTGGTCCAGATTCCTGCTCCTTTTGGTTGTATTGGCCTCAGAGGGCCAGCTTCCTGCTTGGGTTTGGCAGTGATCAGCATGAAACCCAACGAGCGTGACGGCTCTACTCTAAAGTCCACACCACAGCTACCTGACGGTGCTAATTTCCTGTCTCGCGCTTGCTTCTAATTGGCTGATCATGTCATTCTGGATGTGTGAATTAGTGTGAGCCTCTCGGCCGCGGCGGTAGCAGAGTGCCGCCTCGAACCTGGGGGGGCCGGCCGGCTTGTTTATGTGGTGTAAACAGTGTGGTCACTGTGGACGAGGCGGGAGGGGCACGGCTGCATCGGGCTGGTCCTCCATCAAACAGGACTTTCTCAAGTTAAGTCCAGTCCAGGGGCCCGAACACGCTGGACAACAGGGCCCGAGCACAGCTGCGGCAGATGTGTGCCACAGGTACCAACATGTGTGTCATTGATAGAAAAGGTTTGCTTCTTTTAAGTCGGACTCGCAGGATAAATGCTGAGCACAATCCAAAAAATCAAATGTATTATTGCTGCAAGATTCTACTGACGTTTTTGATTAACTATCACCACATGGGTCACACATTCAAACAGAGAGACACTTTTGGGCCCTTATCAAAGTGAGCACTTGACTTGATGGCGGAACGGTATGCTAGTATCCGATACTCATCTTCAGAGGGGAACACACAGGTGTTGGAACAAATAACATGTTAAATGATACCACCTCAAAAGTGCCAGGACTTTTTTATTTTTTTATTTGGATGATTAAATTGATACTTTATTCCCTCCCCACCTCCCCCCTCTCCCCATTAAAACACATTTAAGTTAAAGGAGCCGCTTTCGTCTGTGCTGTCTGTTAGAGGCTGTGCCAGGGGCTTGTTGAGTTTTGTCTGCATTTAAAATGGAACGAGGTAAAACTGGAATCCGTTCTCCACTTTGAAGAAAATCTAATTTTTCTATCATCGGTTAGCTTTTTCTCAAGCGTGGAAAAAACTGTGTATTATGAACGCAATGTCACAGTTAGAAGTTAAAGGACAAACTCCACTCTGTGTGAGAGCAAGAACAAACAAAAAAAAATGCCACCCACAAACACATAGTATACACATGTACCTCACTTGAGGTTTTGAAAACCAGAATAACAATTTAGTACTTGATTGTCAGAGTGTCAGATTTGCTTCACTGCACTAGCGGAACCACGCACTTTCAACCACACACACACACACACACACACACACACACGCTCCCTCCGCCCCTCGCTGAGAATCATTCCACATGTCTAGCAGGCTTACCTGTGGCCACAGGAGAACAAAAACAAGCAGCGAATGCAGCGTCTGCCAGAGTGCAGGATTCCTGTCACTGCATGCACTGTAATGAGCTCTTAATTACCCTGTCTGTCTGGGGCACTAGCGGAGAACTTGCAACACTAGCACCCAATTGTGTGTGTGTGTGTGTGTGTGTGTGTGTGTGTGTGTGTGCGTGCGTGCGTGTTTGCGTGTGTGTTTTGTATTTTCAATGTGCCTATGGTGCAATCGAGATTTAATAATCCAGGGTAGCATTGAGCAGATGTCTGGAGACGCGTCGTGTTGACAAGAAAACCGAGACAGTATTTCATTGCTCAGACAACAATATGAAGCAAGGAGGCTTTAGGAGGAGATGACACTGTATTATCTTATTTTTTTTAGCCGTCTTCAAAAGGAGAAACGCACGTTTCCAGGCCCCAGATGATGGAAAACATCTTTTGTAACAGCGAGGCGGGAATCCATGTAATTATAACGTGTTGATGGGCGATATATCACCCGGCAAGCCCCAAACAAACAGGCCCCGGGATTTAGAGTATCTGCAAAATACAACAGCGTCTGGCAGGGCAGACGTGTGTGCTGTTGATATGTAAACACCTCCCTGTGTCTCTGAATGGGATTCATTACAACAAGTCTATTTATGTTTGAGCTTCGCTTGTAATACTGCGGTATTGTTACCCCCGCGTGATTCCTACACGTACGGGGAGCGCTCGGCGCGATGTGTACCGCGACAGACGTTTTCCAGCGGATAGACGAGGTGGGAGGGAGAAGGGCCCTCTGCTGCTCTGTTATTTAATTATTTTACCGCTCCTGCCCTGCGGTATGCCGTCATGATGGTAATACCACAGATTAAGGTGTGTGGTTTTTACAGCCCTTCCCCTCGTCTGTCTAACACACTTCTCGTAGGCGGCCTCTAGTCACTGGCAGCTGTAGCGTCAAACTCAAGGCCTTTACCGTCTCTGACAGCTCCAACTAATGTTAAAGTATTGTGTCTGCTCACGGTGTACGTACTGTACATGTGTGTGTGTGTGTGTGTGTCTGTGTCTGTGTGTGGGTGTGTGTGTGTTGCAACATTGCAGCCCTTTGAAGCCTGTGACGCTTTAATTCTTGCCTTAATCCCGTGCGAGGCAGACGAGAGCAGAGCAAAGAGCTCCTCTTCGTCTGCTGTCTGGACCAAGTCTGTACACCTCTCCCTGCCGATCGGAGCGCACCCCCCTCCCACCCCCACCCCCCTGGCATTCAAGTCAGCCCTCAGAAACTTAAATCTCCCAGTATAAGCCTAGCTGCAGGGGGCTTTTTATTGGCAGACAACCTACAGAGCTCACGCCAAACTCAAACCCATCAGAAAATTATCATCACAGTGGCTGTATTGTGTTGAAGCTCTGCAGTGTTTATTTTCAGCGCAACCAGTCGGTGGGGTTTCTAAAATGGCTGAAATGTTCTCTGCTCGGTATAGGCAGTGCGAGGGAATAAAAATCAATACCAACGGTCAGTAAGGACATGGGGGGGGGAGGAGCATGGCAAGAGATCCTGTGTTCTCGGCAGTCAGCGGGTAGATAGGCCCATACTGGTGACTCAGCGCTGGCTAAGCTGAGCACAAGGCCAAACACTGGTGAACGTCTGCGATACACAATGATAGAGGTCCACCCACACACGGCCCAGAGCTCCCAAACAAGCCCTCCCGTACACAGTGACATGCTGATACAAAGGTAATGAGATTCATTAGCTAGCATGAGAACTAGAGAGTGGGTGGTAGAAGAGGGCACA
Source organism: Ophiodon elongatus (assembly GCA_016806645.1). NCBI lineage: Eukaryota > Metazoa > Chordata > Actinopteri > Perciformes > Hexagrammidae > Ophiodon > Ophiodon elongatus. The sequence goes on along the minus strand of JACSYO010001151.1, from coordinate 176,385 downwards.
CTGTGTGTGTGTGCGTGTGTGTACGTGGAGAGGTGTCTTTGTGTGTGTGTGTGTGTGTGTGTGTGTGTGTTTAGTCTGTATCCTGTTAAAGAGGCTCTGACATATGACGGAGAATGAACACTCATCCTCACTCCAAGCATCACCCACGCAGCCGTCCACACACACACACACACACACACACACACACACACACGCACACACACACACACACACACACACACATGCATGAAACAACCCTCCTCCCCTTCATCGCACCACCTCAGTCTGAGTCTCAGCCCCCCTCCCCCACCCCCCACACCCACCCCCACACATTCGACCAGTCTGAGAGTGACGTGATTGCCAAGGTAGCGGGCGGCTGTTAAATTCCTGAGGCTGTAGCGCGCGGTGTGCGGAGGCCAGCTTCAGCACCCAGGCCAAGCTCGGTTGGCAGCACCCGCTATGCCACCTGGCCACAGACTCAACCCTGCACGCTGTGGGGCCCGGACCCACCAACGCAGGGCATCCGGGGACAAAACTGACACAAGCTTCCCCTCGGACGGCCAACACACATAACAGCCCCCAGATATGTGGAGCAGAACTCAAAAGCCAGCGTGGCGGAAATGCACATGAAGCGCTCTTGGCTTAGTTCACTGCTGGGTGAACTGCACACGCTGTACTGTGTTGATGTTTAACAGATTTGTGTTATGGATTACTTACCCTCCGGCCAAATAAAACCAAATATGTTTGTTTTGTTGAAGGAGCGATTTTACTTCGAAGCAATGGCGGTTAATGCGAGCGGATTTTACAGTGTAGTGGGGATGTCGGTTGGTTGTGGTTGTATGTATCAGTGGTCCTCACCTTGTGTGGTGCTTAGGTGGGTTTGGTGGATGGGGCGGGGGTTATTGTTCACCGGGCCTATCCGCATAGACCGCTGGTAGCGCTCGATCTCTGACAGCCTGTCCGAGAACTGCATCTTCTGGGGGTCTTCTATCTTCACCCTGTGCCCTGAAACAGCGACATGAGGAGGACGGGTAAGAGAGAAATCAAGGACTTGCCAATTTACCACCTACACAACCAGGGAAATGGCACAAGATGGCACTTTATATTTCCAGCGTTTTACAAAAATAGCAAAAACAATAACAAGAGTCCTATTGGAAAAACCTTTTCCCGCTTCCAAATTTCTTGATGAAGCTGGGCACTTTCTAATGTCCTGGCAAAATAAACTAATCTTTCCCTGTCTAAACTGTAATCAGTGTGAAATCAACTTGGACTGTGAAGACTATTAATATCCTCCACTGTAATTCACTAACACTCATACAGGATGAAATTATATAGGGGGGGGAAGAGACACTGTCACCATGTTTTCAGCTTGCAAACACAAAAATATTATTAGAATGTTAGCAGACCTTGACATACATCGACTAGACACTAAGTGTTACCCAAACTGCACCTGCTGCCGGGTCATCCGCAGATAACGATAGCATAAGTGGTTGAAAATAATTGTTCGAGGAATGCTGTTTTCCCTGAGCCTAAAGTATAAGAAATGATAAGCTACGAGTTGTGACATTAGGCACATCTATGAACTGCTGAAGCTAAGTGATCTTATCTTGGCACCCTACTTTAAAAAAAAAACTAAGAGAGTGAGTAGATCTGGCCCCAATAACCACCCCTCTCTCATACGCACACCCACGCACAAACACATTCAGTTCTGACTGACACAGCACTTAGTCAGAAGGAACCACCCAGACGAGGCTACCAGACCATATAGTCATCAGTCTTAAACATAACGGCTAAAGAAAGAGAAAGACAGCTTTTGTAGGTGTGAGAGAGTGTGTGAGTGTGTGTGAGTGTGTGTGTGTGTGTGTGTGTGTGTGTACGCAGGATGTGAGAATAAGTGAGGCATATCTGCTGCATCTCTTTTTATCCAGACCACGGAAAACTAACCAACACACTTAGCGCCCTTACCACTTTGATGTCCCGTTCAGGGAGATGGTAAGAAAAAAAAAGAACTCTGTACATGCCTTTTATATAGACACACACGTACGCAGACATGTACAAATACACATGTTCTCACTCACACACACACACACACACACACACACACACACACACACACACACACACGCTGTACATGTGAACACACGTTAAATGTCAGACGTGAGTCCGGATGAGGGCTATGCCTCTAATGGGAGGAAGAGATTTTAATGTAACTATCAATGCACCAAAACTGTGTGTGAACCAGCATGTATACATTCTGTGGTTTTCTCCCTGGCATCTCTACAGAGTAGCCTAATGTGAAGTAATGGCTGGATTTGAATATTTTATCACTATATAAAGGGGGCAAGGCAGACGGACCAATATGGATTTTGCCCGTCCTTTCTCTCCACTGACCCATGGGCAATATATCTTCCCTCGGAGGCTGACCCATGGGTAAAGTTTCCTCTCGTTTACCGCTCTGTCCATTTGTTTGTGCCCACCACCTCCCCTCCGTCCTCTCTTTACGAACTGTATAGAAATATCTCGCATTGACAGCCCCCAACACACACATGCATACAGATGCACAAAGGTTACGTGGATGGCGCGTTGATGCACAGACACAATGTCTGAACGCAGGCAGTTAGTGTATACAAAACCCCTCCTGTCCAAAGCCAAAGTACAGCACAGAATGGTACTATTTTTGTATTCACACCCACTGATCAACAGATCCTTTGCACTTTATGTGTGTGTGTGTGTGTGTGTGTGTGTGTGAGTGAGAGAAAGACATATGTCTGAGCGGAGACGGCAACGCTGTTGCTGCTCTCCAGTTGTTTGTTTGACGTTGGACGCCAAAGGAAAGGACGGTGTGTGTGTGTGTGTGTGTCTGGGTCTGTGTGTGTCTGTGTGTGTGTGTCTGGGTCTGTGTGTGTGTTTGTGTTTGTGTGATTCCACCCACCGGCCGACCAGTTTGCTCCGTGCCGTTACTCAGAAACATGGGTGGACACACGCCGACACAAACTCTGTAATATCTTTTTTATTCACACTCACATGTGGCCAGTCTGCCTTCTCTTTAAACACTGATGGAAGGAATGAAGGCCTGCGTTCTCACTCTCTCTCTCTCTCTCTCTCTCTCTCTCTCTCTTTCTCTCTCTCTCATACACACACACATACACACACACATAGGCTCCATCACCCACATAGACACTGTGGCTACTGTCTGCTCCAGGCCAGAGCAGGGGCGGCCAGGGGAAGCAGCCCTCCAAATATAGCCCCTATATGTGTCCTTGTGTAGTTATTAAGAGATTTACACCACCTCAAACGGCTGAGGTCAGGGAAACGATACATCCCACCGCTCTCTGGTCGGAAAAAAAAAGACAGACGGCAGGGAAAAAACGATAATTGGTCAGTTTTTCTGCGGCCAGTGGTGGTCTAAGATGAATCGGCTGGCTCTTTAGGGATGAAAGTGATCATTCAGCTGCCCACAAACACACACGTACACACACTCGAGCCTATAGCTGGGGATCCCGTGGCCCCGTTCCAGTTGGCAGGGATGCACGGCGTTCGGCGACACACTGTTCAGAGCTTCCAGTAGGGGGTTTAGTGGGCTGTAAGAGGGTGAATATTTCTTTTTTTTCTTTTTTGGAGGAGCGGAGGCCTGGGGCTCATTAACCCCGGGGGCCCGCAGTCGCTGTTAACACCACTAATCAACTGGGAGGGGGCTCGAAACTTTCTTTTCCCCTTCCACGCTGTTTCTCCCTCTGCCTTTGTCTCTTGGATACTTATCAAAAGGAGGGCAGCACACTCACTCACACAGACTTCCTCTCATCTTTAAGACACTTTGTATCTGGCATAGAGATTGTGATAAGGCTCCGTATTTCCTCCTACTTCATGTGCATTCCATGATAGACAAGTTTAGATTAGATTTAGTTTAGAGGCTGATTGATGATTATAACTCTACTGAAAGAAAACGGAACTATTTAGTCATTATTTTCTTAAAAATGACTGTTTAGTCTCAATTTCACCTGGATTTTGGGCTTACGAGAGTTCTTGTGAAGTACACCTATACTGTTTGTGATTTAAAGGGATATTAAATAATGAAATTTAAACTTGTTGGCTCTTTATTTCTCTCCTACACATTGCTGGCGTTATTCACTGTAAAAAAAAAAATTTTTCGACTATCTAAATCACTTTAGTCTCTGCAAGACATCGCCAAAGACGCTTAACCTGTATCTTCCACTTAAACCTTGCTTTAATGCGCTCTCTTTGGCCAGTTGACCCTGTCAGTAGCCACAGTGTGTCTGCTCCGACCGCCAACATTTGACTTCTACTCTGCCGGTCCGGGGGCCAGAGGGGTGCCAGCGCTCCACACCGGCCCCATTTCAGAGGGGTTTCTGTGGTCGGATGAATATTTAATGTGTCAGGGTGCACTTAGGAGAGAATGCCCTTGTTTTTCTCTCTATGATATCATAACCACAAGATAGAGCTGGGAGATGGGGGCCAATGCACACATGAGGCCTAAACAGCAGCGCTCAATAAGCACCCTGAGCCGAAATGGATGCTAAAGGTTGTAGATTTACTAGCCTCCTCTCTGAGTAGCGGTCGCATCATCCGAAAGCATTATGGAAGTCTATGAAGAACAAATAAAATGCTTGATATAAAATGTCTGGTATTAACGATGTACTGAAAGGCGATGGCTGTGTTTCGAAGAAATGGGTGTGCCGTTCTCAACCCTGCTTTGTTTTGTGTGTGTGTGTGTGTGTGAGTTTGTGTGTGTCTTTTTATTTCCTGATCGTGTTTTATCTTTGCTGCAGAATAACTTGAGATGTTGCTCTTTTGCTTCCCGGCGCTTTGAAGCACACGCACATACATTCAAGTGCGAGCGATGTGAAAAGTGTGACCGCTATTTTTCATGAGATTGCACCCGGTGCCCTAAGACCCGACCCCATGAACAGCACAACTCCACAGAGTCTTGCCGGGCCTTCCCCTCCACAAAGCCCGTATCAGATCAGCACAGAGACAGTGTTTGCTCAGTGAGGTGACAGCCAGGCCTTAAGCGCCGACGCCACAGCTGAATGATCACCCAATACGACCTGCTTCCTTTCCTTCACCCCCCACTTTTTTTTTTCCTCTGCTTCTACTCTCTTTCTCTCTGTCTGCCTCTGTCTCCATTGAAAGAAAGAAACATATGTTCCCGTCCAAAGGGAGACACATTAAACACAAGCTCTTTTTAGTAAATGGCTGGGCGCTTTTTCAGGGGCAAAGTGAAACTCTATCCGGACAGCAAAGGGCAATACGTGCTTTGGCCCCGGCCCAAGCCTGCACTGAATATATTCGAAGTGTAAATATTTGTATTCAACGTATAAATGGACTCGATAGGCCTCTGATAACAGACTAGAATTGATTTGGAGTGCATGTATCTCACTTAACACTGAAAACTATGTCTGGACTGTAAAGTCTATGTAAGTACGCTATAGGATTACACACAGAAAAAATGTCTGGGCAGTGTAAGAAGAATTTGTGAGTCCAATGTGAAGGCTGACTGTGATGGCAGCCTTCTGTAGGTTATATAATGTTGTGTTGGTGAGTCAAATCAATCACACCACAACTTAAAATGCATCTAGCTTTACTCATGAAAGTGAAGTGTTGAAAAGAAGGGAACACAAGAGCAGCCTGCTTATCTAACTCTTGAATCCTCGCAGTGCGATGTGGGGCGACAGTTGAACATGTGTTGCAGCGAGGCCTACTTGCCTGCAAGCAGACTTCCGTTTGCCCTCAACAGACGCTGGGGACGTTTCAACATCTGTTGAGCAAAGACTAGTACACCTGTCTTCCTCTTCCTCCTCGCTAGCAGACCTGAACCCCCAACGTTCTCGTTCCCACCCTGCTTCTTTCCGCCACTCTGTCTTACACTTACCTTATCTATCGTCCTATTGCAGGCACCGTAGCGCAGCTCATAAGCATCTCTGCAGCGGGGCGTTTTTGGCACCGTGTTTCCCAAGGCCACCAATCACACTGTTGGGTATTTACAGTGGGACGAATCAAAGTTCTTGTTTTGAGGCTGACCCTGAAGGATGTGGGTTTCACCCTTGGCTGGTGATTGTGGCTGTCTCGTCTGGGCCTAAATGAGTCGGTGCTAGCCACACGCAGACATTACACTACTTTACGCTCATTTACATAACACACTCCTAACACTTTGAATATGACTGCGTTTTAACGGTTGGATCATTATCATGGATTGACAGCACAGACTGTTTATTTCCTGGCACATAAACTACTATGAGTTAAAGTCTCATAAACATGACAAAACCAAATACAGTGGCAGTAGTACAAAGTTTTCAGGAGGGGGTCAGCAAGTGTTTTGGCACTCTTTTATCAGTTTCACCCTTTCTGACCACAGCTGGGGGATCGTCTGGTCCCCGAGGCAGATGTGTCGGCCTCTCTCTGGGGACATCAGCAGTGTGAAAATCCCCCTTGCAGGTCTGAAAACAAGCTGCTCACAGCGGAAGTTGCTACATGAGACTGTTTGAGCAAAGAGCGCAGCCTTCCTTTTCTGATAAGGGGATAAAGCTCTTTGCATGTGTCTGTTTGTGCGCGTGTGTGTGTGCGTGTGTGTGTGTGTGTGGAACAGAAGCAGTGCCACATAAGGACAGCCCCACAGCAAGGCAGGTTGAGGCAGGCAAAGAGGATGAAGGGGTGCCAAAATAAGGCCCACTGCACCCGGATTCTCTGACAATACAGCAAGGCCCGTAGCACATTGAGAGCAATCATCCCTCTTTTGTCCCTCCATTCCACACGTGTGTGCGTGTGTGTGTGTGTGCGTGTGTGTCTGTGTGTGTAACTGTCTTCTACTCGGGAGTTGAGGCGTGTTGGGGTTGATATGGCTGTTTTTCAGGCGCTTTTTGGCTGCTTGCCTGCAGACTTGATAGATTCCCCCAGTGCTGCTACTTCTGCTGCTCTGGCCTTGTCGAGCACAGAAGGCCTGTGTGGCTCCGGCGACAGCTCATATTAAAGCAATAAGCTGCTTTGAATGTTTTTATTTGTTTTATTTTTTTATCTCTAATGGCGACTGGAGGTTGTTGTGCGTTGGTGGCTGTGTTCATGATTGCGCGTATACGTGGTAGTCAGGTTGTTCTAAGTAGCAAGGGGCCGGGGGAAAGGTGGGGGCCTCGCAAGGCTGTGGGAAAGGAAAGCAAGCTGCCGTTGTCACATACATCAATGCAACGCCAGCAGATGTGTCAAACGGCTTTGCGTTCACACCTTTGTGCGTGCTAGCTCAGTCACAATGATGTGCAGCAAGCGTGCATTCGCCCCTTAACACGCACACAGTTACGCAGAACGAGAATTGATATTTCAGGTGGGTCAAAGTAAATGTGTGAAATGTGTGAATTTTCCAGCATGCGAGCATGCACATACTTGACTTTCAGTACTTCGTCTAAGGTTATCATCATGTTAGTGGACTGCTACAGCCATGTGGAGGTCTCAAAGATTGACCTCTTTGTTTTTTTGTGATGTTTCCAGGGCTTCCCTCTGTGTTTACTCAGAGGATTACAACCTCCTCCGCTCCTGGAAGCAAAAGAAAGATCTCGCTACACCTATTATTTGCTCACTGTTCCTAACCATTAAGGCCTGAAGAAATAAATATCCCAAACCGCAGGGTGGTGGTACACAGCGTCTTTTCCAGTAACCAGCAGGTGCCTTCTTCCCACAAACCTCCTCCGCCCCACTCCGCCCCCGTCCCCACTGCCCCAACACAGAAACCGGTTTATTGTCATAATGCAGCGGTGGAGAAAATATTCCTCCCCTCATGGGCCATTTATTTTTCTAAATGCAAAACGGAACTTTTATTGAATTACAGCTGAAAGGTCGTAATGGCTCCCTCCCGTATGGGTCAGTGTAAATAAGGAAGAGTGAGCACACACAGAGTGGGCATTTTACTTCCCTTCATAGGTAGGTAAACAGGAAAGACGCTTGGCTGGTAAGTTTAGAGGGGAGTGGGCAGAGAGACTGAGAGGGAGCAGCGACGTTGACCGAGCTTGTCAGTGATTCTGAGAAAATGTCTTCTACTTGCATCATCAAGGGTGAATTAGAAGCACTGTCTGGGGCCTCTGTAAATAATTCGGTAGTTCCTTGAACGCACTGCTGTTCTATCTGGCGTCAGCAAATACAGGGTGGAAATTTTTTGTCTGAGTGGAAAAAAGAAAGGGCATTTCGCCCCGAGGCTATTGTGTGCGTGTGCGTGTGTGTGTGTGTGTGTGTGTGCGTCTCCGACAGTCATCAACTGGCCGGAGGGGGGGACGTCGCGCTGCTTCAAATTGTCAGACAATGTTCTTCTTTTTTCCCGTTTTTAGCAGAAAACTTGTGCGTTGACGCTGCAGCAACATGCCGAAGAGCAAACAGACACAGCGAGGGGAGAAGAGGAGAAAAGTGGCAGTAATAGACTTAATGGGTATATTTGTTTTGTTGATATCTCAGTTTAGCTTTGGTATTTAGACTAATTAGCTCTGCTTTCACAGGAAAGCCATAGTACAAAAGCCTAAGTAGGATTACCAACAGCTGTGTGTGCATGCATGTGTGTGTGTGTGTGTGTGTGCGCGTGTGTGTGCGTGTGTGTGTGTGTGTACGTGTGTGTGTGTGTGTGTGTGTGTGTGTGTACGTGTGTGTGTGTTTGTAGCCCTCAAAGGGAGTTGGCCTCAGAGTTTCTCGATGTGGTTAAGGTGGCAACAGTGGTCAAAGAGCTTTCATCTCAGTCCTTTATTTACCCTCCCACAACAAAATTTGATTATATTACAGATGCTTTCATGTCTGTTGAATCACGCTTTAATGACTCTGACTCGAACATAAAGAGACAGAAAGACGTCTCACGAAATAATTAACGGCAGAGTGTAGTTAGTTGCCTCTAATGCGTGGACATCTTGCACGACTCCCGAAGGAAACTGTCCTAATCCGCTGCCCATCGCGAGCCTCAGACCTCAGAATGTGGCGACGTTCCTCTCTCAAATCAGTCCAGACCTATTCAATACGCACCGCCGCATTCCAGCGGATTTATCAGTTGGCCAATGTTTGCTCTGCTTCTAATCGCTGAGGCGAAGTATGACGCGTCTGGAGTGACCCCGGGAAGGAGGAACGTCGCGGTCAGCGTCCTCGAGTCACTGCAGACGCCGCGGAGTGTCATTTCTCCGAAGACATAAAATCTCCCCTCTTATCTGTTCCCATCTGCCTGTCAGTGGTATTGAGGCAGACTTATCTTTTCTCCAAAATCATAAATTAGTTGGTCATGAGTTTGGGTTGTTGAGATTAATCGCTTGTGTGTGTGTATGTGTTTGTGTGTGTGTGATTAAGCATGCGTAGGCCACTATGTCTCCAGGTAATACATTTAGCCGTTAGCGGTCAGGAAAGCACCCGGCATCAGACGTGCCCCTGTTTTTCCCCCTCCCCTGGCACTGATACACCTGTAGGCCTTTCTTTCAAAGACACCCGTCTCCATTTTCAAACATCAAAGTTACCTTTTGAGAGGGCAATTCGCACCGAGGGCGAGCCTTTCATGTGATTTGTGGAGTGCGGGCGTGGCCCGTGGGGGGCGGGGGGGTGGGGGGTGGGGAGGGGGTTTGGTGTAGGGGGGGACTTAAAGAGATGGACGCACCTGGCAGGTGTATGAGCTGAGCACGCGCGCACGCAAATGCATACGCATCGACACGCACGCCGCCTTTTTGTTTACTTTACCGAGGAACTGCAATATCGCAGGAAAAATAACACAGCAAATGTCATTGTTTGTCTATTTGCATACTTTGTACAGTCTGTGTGCCAAATGCAAATAGAATCAACCCGCCAACTCCAACATATGCAACCCCGCCGCTCCGACTCCCCCCACCCCACCCACCCCACCCCACCACCACCACCACCACCGCCCCACGCCTGCCATTCTCCTCCTAGAGCTCTGTGAACACACCCAGCCGAGTAAATAGAGGCAACAAAACACGACAGCACTTGATTTCAGTGGATGTGTGGGCCCGTGGGTGGGGAGGTGTGTGAGCTCTCTCTGAATGTATGTAGGTATTGCATGTACATGGTATAATTGTGTTCGCGGTTAGGGTGTATTCATGTGTATCATTTTCAAGACTCATCAGACAAACTGCAGCTCGGAGCTCACTACAACAGACTCCCACATCCTCAACATCCAGCGAGCAACTGTCATCTCAGTTCTGTTTCTTTAACCTGGCCGACCGTCGGACCTCTGGGTGGGAACCAAACGGGTGCAAAGGATGTCGATTTTCAGATAAATAATGAATACCTACCAGAATCATTTTCTGACTAACTGGATTAAAAGAATGATTGCTTTCTAATTGCCCAATCAGATTCAGCAGTAAAATTCAGTATCACACACAGAGGCTCAAGATCTGAGTGTTGATTTTCACACACTGATAGCAGCTTTGACTCAGCCCTCAGATATTCCCAAAAAATATTTTTTTATGCCCAAGTTTTACTTCCACCCTTATTTTTTTTCCCCCACATTTCAAGGTCTACACATCTGCGAAGGATATCTGCACATCTATATTTGTACAAATCTTTTTTTGTACACATTCAAATACTTACGTACTAATTATTTACACACAGACACACACACACACACACACACACACACACACACACACACACACACACACACACACACACACACACACACACACACACACACTATGTAAACTATATCTGAACATCATCTCACAAGCTCAAAATATTTCCGACTCCCTTTTTCTGATCTCTCTGGCCCAGCCTGACCTGCGGTGAGTTCATCTTTTCTTCCTGGGGACTGATTCAGTTCAGGTCGAGAGATACGGAAATACAAACAGGCCCCCCCCCCTCACCCCTCCCTGTGTAAATAGGCAGTGGCTGATGTCATATGTAAGTGAGGGAGTGAGACGAGACCAAAAATATGGTTGTGGGATTAATTGGTGAGCATAACACCGCAGGGTGCACCTAGTGTGTGATGAACAGGGAGGGACTTGACACTAAAGTCATCTGCTTTCCTTTTTCTGTCTTTTTATCTCTCTCTCTCTCTCTCTCTCTCTCTCTCTCTCTCTCTCTCTCTCTCTCTCTCTCTCTCTCTCTCTCTGTTGTTTGTGTCAGAGTTGGAGGGAGCATTTTCAGTTGCAACAGTTGGGTTTGCAGTATGGCCTCAGCAGAAGTTTGATAATATAGTATGTATGACAGATACATCAGAGGGGGGTGGGGGGGGGTATGGTGACGAATGCCGGATGTGTGATGAGGAAATCAGCAGCAAGAGAGACGAAAATACTTAGCTGAACATTTAGCCTACTTTCTGTTGAGGAACAGAATGCTGTCTGTTCATATCCATTTATATATATATGTGTGCGTGTGAGTGTGTGTGTGTGTGTGTGTGTGTGAGTATATCATACGGCTCAAGTGTTTTCCGAGGGCATGGTGTCCTTTGTTACTTTGCCGCTGGCGAGCCGCCGCCGCCGCAGTCCTGTCCGTCAGGTTCTCCTGACTGGTTCAGTAAACATTAATAAAACCTCCTCCCTCTGTGCCAACTCCTGCCGCGGCGCGGCTGGCAGCCATGCAAATGCAGGCCCTGCACAAACAGCCTGCAAGGCCCGCGGCCCCGCAGCCCGCCAGCCTGCGGACAGGTGAGCACAGCGTGGCCAAGTCTGGCTTCAGGCTGTCTGCACTCTCCCAATGATGAAGCTGAGTCGCACAGGCCACATTGTGTGGCACCGGTGGAGATCAAAGCAGTGTTGGAGTACGCAACCGTCTCTTGAGGATGAGATTTGTAATGAAAAAAAATGCTATTAGTTTTATGTGTTTGGCAAAAGTGTCTCTCTGCTTTGGCTCTAAATGACGAACAGCCAATATAACGTGGTGCCTTGTGGTTTGGGAAGAATCTGATTATTTTTATGGCCCTAATACCGTCTGAATGGTAGTGTGTGTTCCTGCGTTTCGACTGTGCCGGAACATGACTGATATTAGACTCTTAGAATGTGCTTCTTGTTTAAATAAGAGAGGACCTTTATCTCATCTGGCAATTGATTTCTATTTTGAGGCTCTACTAGTCCTGGAACTGGGTTAAAAGCTCATCTCCGCCTCAGACCTGACAGCCCGTTAAAAAACAAATGTAATGAGTAAAATAAATACGCTTATTCTATTAACTGGGATCAGCTGTTTTATCTTCCTGGTTGAGGCTGGGTCTGTTTTCACTGCAGAGTAACTGGATGTATTATTCATATTTCAGATAAGCTTGTGATTATTTCAGCCGCCCTAACATTTGCAAAAAATCAAACACACTCTGGTTCCGGGGGGGGGGGGGGTTTAGCTGAAGGGGCTTCTCCTACATATTGAAATCATATTCTGATGCTCTTTATATATATATACATATGTATATATATATATATATATACATATGTATATATATGTATATATACATATGTATATATATGTATATATATGTATATATATAAATCAGCCTTTGCAGAAGTTTGTCCTACGAATTCCCTCTCAGCACCGTGAGGCAGAGTTTAATGGAGCCCTGAATTCCTCCAGCCCTATATTAAACAGTGTCACTTTATAGCACCCAGCGCCGGTGTAAAAGTAGCACGGCCACTCTGACGCCTCAGCTGGAGCTGCAACATGTTGACAGACAGGAGACAACCTTGATGTACACAGTTATTTCAAGCTGAGGCCCTCGCAGATGCACATGAGAATGCATTTATGCACACACACGTTAAGCTTCTTTTTTTCCTTTTTTTTTTCTTTTCACAAAAGACGATCAAATTGAAACCACACACACACACACGCACGCACGCACGCATGCACACACACACACACACACACACACACACACACACACACACACACACACACAGTGTTTATAATTATCCTCCTCCTTTGCAGTCACTGTTCTCTTTAATGCCTCTGCAAATAGCGTCCAGCCTGGCGGGGGGAGGAGGTGGGGATGGGTCGATGCCCCTCTTTCTGTGCCCCTCGGCTCCCTCTCTGCCAGCCATACCCTCTACCCCCCCCCGCCCCCCCACCACTGCCTCTCATGTGGCACTTGCTACCACTCTCTCTTCCCCTGCTGTGGTCTGTTTTGACTGGGCTAAATCCACCCTGTCCCGAATATCCCGCTCTGCAGACGCGAGCACAAGCCCCCAGCTATCCGCCCGTTCAGAAACCTCTAAAAACCCCTGCACCCGAGAAACATTATAAACCCCGTCCCTCCATAGGTAGATCATGAAACCCTACCCATCTCGTCTATCCGGCCTTGAGCATGCACACAGCCCCCGCCTCATGTGAGTAACAGTACTCTCCGCCATCTCTCACACCAGCCGCATTAAACCACATGAGAATGGAGCTGCGGCTGAGCGGTGGCGCTAACAGCTTTAGCTCGAAGGGGGCCTCCCTGCCAGGCCCAACAGTGGACGGAGTCCGCCCTGTGTGAAATCAACAAGCCACTTATGTGGTTGGTCAGGTAGCTCGACCCCCTCTGACCAGCACTGGGGAAGGTAGGGGCGAGGAGGGAAGGGAGGGTAAGGGAGGGTAGGGGAGGGGAGGGAGGGGAGAGGGTCGACTGAGCTGAGCCACCTGCGGCTTGGAGACTCACTCAGCTCCTCTTAGTGGTCTTGGGTTATGCCTTAATATGCTTTACAGTTTCCTCTGACTGGGCCGTCCCTGTGCCCCTGCTGCATACACACACACACACACACACACACACACACACACACACACACACACACACACACAAACCTGCGCTACTATACTTGTGAGGACAATGCACTGCCCTATATTCATTCTCTGGAGGCTTAACCATAACCGCTGCATGCCTAACCCCAGTCTTATTTCTAATCTTAACCCCAAAACCAAGTCTTAACCCCAAAATATATCTAGTGGAAACCCAATTGTGACACATGTGATCGTGTGAACAGATTCTTTTTTTTTATACCTCTTTCAGTGTGATGGATGCAAAACAGACACGCACACAGTGTTATATTTTCCTGCGTCATCTGCATATGACTCATGCAGTTCTTTTAGCATGTAGAGATACCTAACCCCCCCCACCTACTCCCACACACACACGCACCCCGGCACACACAAGCACACTCTTTCAGGACCAAGAATAGCTGCATCTAACTGGGTGGCTCTGCAACATTTTCAGCACACCACAATGCGTTTTTAGTAAAAACAATAGTAGCGTTGGTGCGTGTGTGTGTGTGTGTGTGTGTGTCTGTGTGTGTGTGTGTGTGTGTGTGTGTGTGTGTGTGTGTGTGTGTGTGTGTGTGTGTGTGTGTGCGCGTGCGCGTGAGTGTACTCACTGCGCGGTTCTCGGGGCCCATCCACGGTGACTTTGATGGCGCGGTGGTAAGTGGCCACTTGTGGCGGTCCGGTGAACACGGTGATGGTCAGCGTGAAGCTCTTTCCTGCAGCACAGCAAGCAAGTCCATGAGGCTGATGCGGGACGTGTCATTTCACGTTAAAAACGGCCCTTTCGAATTGTCTGCAAACTATTTGTTTTGTCTCTTGTTCGCAACAATACCTCGCTTGTTCAACCTCAAATCATCACCGGCTTTTGTCCCGCTGCAGCCTTTGAATTAAGGAGTGGGAGGGAGAGAGAAAAAAAAACAAAAAAAACCAGAAGAGGCATGGACCACCTCTATTGATGGCCGGGTATGATTTAGATTATTGAGACAATGCGTTCCAGATCGTCGGAAAGGGTTTACGGCGGTTAGTTTATTGTTCGACAGGGAGTAGGATTTAGCTCGGATCTAGGCCGTTTCATGCAGCGGGTCCCGGTGCTCGTATCCGGCTCAGGGAGAGGCAGCTCTTGTTTTAAAAAAAAAAAAAGAGACTGCGTAGGGGGAAAGACGAAAGAGAAGAATCCTCGTGTGGGGTTCTTGACTACATAAATGAAAAGTAAAGGCAACTTCTTCTTTTTTTGTTTTTTTGTTTTTATTTTATTTGGACACGCCTTTCCTATTCATCAAATCACAGCTATTTTAATATTACAATGAATTATAAACGAACAGAAGAGGCTCCCAATTCCAGTCTTTAAAAAAATTATAATAATAATTTTAATTTCAGGAAATTTTGTTGTTTATGTCTGATATTATTTGAGGTTTTGATAGAGTCAAGATAACACAATAAATGTTGCTCAACGGGCCTATGCATTGGCCACAATATTCCATCCTGAAAGCAGGCCTGTTGGTGTGTGATTTCCTTTTGAATGCAGCACACAATAGCCACGATAAATATTGCGTTTCATAGGCTTTTGGGTGCTGGGGATTATTCGACAAGTCGCAGGACGTGAATTATTTATTTATTTACACCACGTGGGTAATCATTTATATTCCCTTGGATTAAGAAAATTACAGTCACATCGCAACTGTTCACCGTGACGCAGGCCAGATGTTTCGGATGACACCCATGGACGTCAGTTGGCAGAGTGAGGGCACTCGCCGTACTCGACCCTAAATGATTCCAGATCCGCACTTTCCCCCCAAAAAATATATTTATAAAGGACAGCAGAGATCAGGCTGATACTTTAAACACCATATTTAAATGACAATAAGCGTTTCCTATGTCAGTGCAACATATCAGGTCTCACAGACGTTTCATATTTTTTTTTTTAACATTTATTAAGAAATAATAACATGCTGTCAGTTGTCAGTCGTTCTCCACTTAGACCCAGACACATGATCCATTACATTATTATAAGCGCGTTTCCAAATGTTGCTGCAAATGGCATTACAATCATTTAGCCGTTCTTTCACTCTCTCTCTCTCTCTCTGTGTGTGTGTGTGCGTGTACGTGTATGCGTGTGCGTGTGCGGTTCTGCTCACCTCGTCCGCTCCTGCCCACGAAGCGCAGGTCGTTAAAGCGGGCCACCTGGTTCTTCATTACGGCGGAGGCGTTCCTCAGCTCGGCCGAGTAGTTCTCGTCGTTCCCGGCCATCACAGTGACCAGAGTCCCGTCGGGGACGTCACCCAGAGCCACGACCTGTACAGGAGACAGCGGGCGGTCACTCTAGGTCACCAAACCGAACCGAACGCACACACTGCGCGCGTAAGACCGCATCCGACTCCCATAATATTAAGCAGGAAATTCCTCACAATTTTCAGTAATTTAAGTATGACAGCAGTACAACATTACATACATAATATAGCTCGGGGATTTTATTTGCTAGACACGCTCCAATGTAGATACATGACATTTAAAAATATATTATAAAATGTGTATAACATGTGCTTTATTATCTACTGTACCATTGTTATTTATTTTCCTCTGGTTCTCATCGGATCTGATCCATATACATTATTTAGATAATTCAAGGTGTAATATTAACACAACTATAAAGCACCACACTCATACAGGCAATAATACAGAAAAATATAATAATAAAAAATGGAGTTCAGGTCTGTTAGCTCAGACATCTTGTAATTTCAGACCTCTCATCTGTAATAATTTCTAGTCAGATTAAGGATGTTATTACTCTGGATGGCGCCGTTTGAAGCCAATGTCAGCATAGTTAATCCACACCGTTTAATAATGAAATAGTCTACACAAATAAAAACCAAAACAGAAACCAAAAAGCACAACGTCCAGAGCCCACTATTTATGTAAAAAAATAGTTTCCTCAATAAAATGTATCTAGTTGTTCATAAAATCATTTCAGTTTTTCCCCCATGCACTCTCCAGAAACCCACAGTGTGCGTCATCAGAATAAAAATATAATGAAGTAAAATTAGAAGCCATGTGTCTTGCCTTGAACGCCACGGGGAGCGTCTTGTTGCACCTCCAGTGAGACGGGAGGACGGAGCAGAGGAAGTTCGGGCTGTCGGTTCTGACCAGCTCGCCGGCGTGGTCCGCCAGGACGTCCACCACGTTCCTGCTGTCGGATCTTGACCTGAGGGGCCCCGGGGTAGCCATGGCCCCGTTGCCGTCTCCAAGCTTACAGGGGAAGGACGTGGAGGGCGGCGTGAACCGTCGGGTGGTGGGCGGCTCTACGGGAATATGCATCACAACAGTTTGGGTCAGTGCCACCTGACCGGGTTGTATCAGAAGAGAAGGACTCTTTGGGAGAAACCCAGTTTTTTGGTGTTTTTTTTTTGTATTAGTTCTTTTCCTCCAGACGCTGGTGGTCTCAGGAGTCCACTGTGTGAGCGCAAAGGATGGAGGCGAGAGCGCACCGAGTCTGAGTGAAGAGAGCCTCGCGACCTTAACAGAAACAATAAACTCTGATGACTTGAGTGCTAGATCATCTGCACAGGATGTGACAGCCCGAGGAACATCAGGGTTGCTCTGCTTTGTACAAACTTCATCAAAAAAACAACCGCACAAACAAAGTCTCTCTCAGGGCTGAGCTGGTCTTTTATCGGCGCTCTTATCCGTCGCACACTTGATGGACAGTTTCAGCCGCGTGCATACAATGTATCAACACCGCCAACTACTTGGGCTCTTACTTTGAAATCTCAAATGAGTAAGTGAAACTTCTAAATAAACGATTGCCGATCAGTGGCAATCTTGTCGGCAGTAGTCGGGTAATCCAGCCGCGGAGCAGAGAGTTCGACAATCCAGTTGACTGGCTTTCTCGGCTCAACGTTTTAAAAGAATGATAATGAATCGACTGAACAGCCCAACTTCGACAGACACCTCTTCGGATCTCACCAGACTTCCTCTGGAAACAAAAAAAAAAGAGCGTAAAACTAAACGTTTCAAGCCCGAATATCTACAGCCCAACTACTGCAGCGCATCAGTGTCCTTTTCTTGCGTAAAAGTTCTTGCAACTTTATCCTGGTTGGATCTCTCCCTCCCCACAAAAAGCCAACGTCACCCTCTGTTACAAGAGGGAGATGTTCCGTCGCTCCAGCAGAATGTCCCTTAAAGTTATCCTTCAGCGCGGGTTTGTGGGGCGCAAAGCAGGAGCCGCGAGGCTGGACGGAGTGCAGAGTGCCGCGATATTATTTTACCCGAGTCATTTTAGTGTTTGGTGGTTGGGAGTGTGGAGAGGGTTTCCGCCAATGAATCTGCTGGGTTGGGCTTTCACCGGGCCAATCAAAACGCCCCGGTGCTCCTTCCTCAAGCCCAGTGCTGTTGTCTCACACACACACACACACACACACACACACACACACACACACACACACACACACACACACACACGAGCTGAATTATTGATACATATCTGTGCTTTTCTCTCTCTGCTCGGGTTTTTTTAGACCGACGTTAACGCAATGCAGACAGAAATTAGGAGAAAATGAGTTAAAAGAAGGGACTCGATTTTTTTTTTTTTTTTTTTACAGAGCTAGGCGAATAATGTATTTATTTGGACATTTTTAATTGTAGTTAAAAACATAAGCCCTGTTGGTATTAGAGAAATAAATTATAAATGTTTAAGATATTCAACGTGATGGATTAAAACTTTAAATTAATCGATTATAGTTTAGTGCAAAGCAACCTCTGTGCTGTTAGGAATTATCGGCCTCACATGGAGTCAGTTTAATTGATAAAATAATATATATAAAGTGCACCCTCATCCCTGACACCTTGGTGTGTCACAGCACCGTCTCTGACCCAATTTTTATTCTGGAGCTGTTTATAATTTATCTATTATTTATCTTTAGACTGCAGAGGCCTGCGGTTTTACTCATTTATTCCTTTTTGAAAAGCCTTTATATCGGGCGGCTTCGCACCTCCTCTCCAGGTAAATATCCCTTTCATCAAGTGAAATTATGGGTGGAAGACTGATCCCTATCACTTTAATTGGCTTAGCTAAATTAATAAGATAATTAAAGCAAACCAGGCAAATAGGTTTCCTCCACATCAAAAGACACAACTGATCTTAATGACTGTGTCTATTTGTGTGTGCGCGCACGTGTGTGTGTGCGTGCGTGTGTGTGTGTGTGTGTGTGTGTGTGTGTGTGTGTGTGTGTGTGTGTGTGTGCGCGTGTGCCAGAGGCTGAATTCATTATAAACCTGTAATGATATAAGCGTCACATCAAATGACGGCACACCCTGCAGATCCTCCGTCATGCTGCTTTCGGACACTAGTTGGCGCGTTTGCCTTTTCAATCGCTGTCAGCTCGGGCAGTCTGAGGCAGGGCGCTACACATGAGGAGGAAAGGAAACTTTTATCTGTGCCCCGAGATGGTCGGACACCTGAATTAATTGAAGTCTGGTCCGTTAAACGAGCATCATGTGAGAGGCGTTTACGTCGTTGAAAGAAGTACCGGGGACATTTTTTATTTTTTTTTCCGGATCTGCACATGAGTTTTTTTTGCTCGAAGGACGATAATCTGTAAAATTGTTGAGAAAATTAATTATTATGAAAGCACTGACATTTATTCGTTAAATAACCTCGCGCTGAAGCCACGTGATGGACTGGAGTCATCGTGTCCGTTTCTAAATTGAGAGGATTCATCGGTTTATTGTGTCTGTTGCAGATTATCAAACGAGGTTTCGAGCACTCTGTAACAAGTTATCCATGTCGCATCCAGTGAGCACTGACAGAGTTAATTATTGATTAGGATAATAAACATTATTCTGAAGGATTTTACGAGATGACTGCTGCAGAAATTCATTTAGAAATTTTTGATTACAAATAATTAAAATGGTTCAAAGACAAGATCAAATAACTAATGATTTAAATTGATTTACACGAACAGGAAATTGGCATTAATAGAAATATTGAACAAGTCGTGGATTTCTTTTTTTCGTTGAAACGCATATTAAAATACATCCAATCAATCGATGTTTGATGTTTAATAATCATTTATTCTTGCATGCCGCGGTTTTTAAGTTGTTTACTTGCATGATAATAAATTAAGTGCAGTTAAGTGGTGCGAGGAGTCATCGGATTGGCTTCACATTTTCCCTTAATTTCCCCACATCACACTAAATTAGAGATGAGAAAGACAGAGATGGAGAGAGAAGATTTCAGAAGTAAAAAAAAGGACAATTCCTTATTACAGAAATCTCCAAATAACGCTGTGATATTAGTTTATTTTCATAATTAGCTGTTTATGTGGGATCAAACTTGGCCACAAACCTCCTACTGTCAATGCAGATTCATACAAATGCAAACAAATTAATTTATACACAGTATATCAATTGTGCAGATCTCTTCCTAAAACATTTTTTTGGGTCACTTGTGTAACACTCTGACACTCCTTCTTTCCTGTTACTAGTTATTTTGGTGGTCCAGGACAGTGGTTCAGTGGCGTTTGGTGACACATCCCACTATTTTACTCACTATAAATTATACCAAAAACTTCTGATGAGGAAGCCATTATCGTTACCATTTATGAACTCAGCGTGGACAACGACAGGACTCTTACTTTGTAAGGGTCCCGGGGAAAGACCTCGTGACCCCAACGCCGAATGAGTTTAGGCTTGGGTGCTTTTGACTTGAAAATGTCGGGGAACCCCAAATGACACCAGCTCATTCCACAGTTGAACTCGAACCCCCCCCCCTACACACACACACACACACACACAATCCTAACTGCAAAAAAAAAAAAAAAAAAAGAAAAGAAAAGAAAAAAAATCACCTCCGATCAGATCACCTATCATGCGGCCTCTATTTTGAGTGCAACTCGACTGGGACAATGACGATGCCGCTGACATTTTAGTCGTCCTCCTGCCCGGCTTCATTATTAATACGTGACCGCACGCCCCGGCTATACCCTCCTCAGCCGTAACGTGTGCTCCGGGCGCCTGTCACATTTAGACCTCCACATTTCAACATGCAGTTTCTACAGTTTCAGCCGCACAGGCACCGAGGACGGAGCCCGCCGTGCCCCTGAACGATTTTTAATGATCCGGGTGGGTTGAGCCTGAAATCAAGACAGAACTCGTGGAGGACATGTGAAACCCCGGACCCACCTCAAATGGGCCTCAGCATATAGGATTCTTAGCAGCGAAGGTTAAAAAGAAAATGGATCCTACGGATAGAAATGAAGATATCACATCACTGTTAAGTGAAAACTTGTGAGTGAGAGGTTGCCTTCATGCCTGCCTTCCTGGCCTGAATCACAATGTATACGCTCATAACCAAAAAGGGTTCCCTCAGAAAATGCTCTGTTGGCTGTAACAACACAACAAAGCAGCACCAGGGTCAAACGGTTCTAAGTGGGACCTGAACAAAGTGTTGAGCAATGATGCTTCCTTCATGGAGTCCTTACTGAGAAGCACTTCCTCCTCTGTGTGCATGAAGCCAAAGGGAACTGCATTTACTTTAGGTTTTATATGTAATGAGTCACATTGTGGATACTAATATGAGTGTGATCCCCATTAGCAGAGAAACCACTGCAAGCCTTTGGGGGGTGTAAACGTATACCTGCCTCTAAAAACCACCCACACGGCTTTCAGTGCCACTTAAAAGTCACTTTGAAGATGGGGACAGTCTCCGATACGTGGAGATCCTTTTAAAGTTTTTCATCTTTTCTTTTTTTTTTTTTTTTTTTACTGAATATGATCTATTAGCCTGCATAAACTCCCGGGCTATTTTCAGACACGCACACATAAGCCTTTGGATGGGTAGCTATTCATTTGGAAAAGGGGGCTATGGGGGCAATTAGGAATAGTTTGAGGTTCGGCGATGACATAAGACAAAGATTTCTATCTTTAGAGGAGCTGTGGCGGTCACACATTTCTGTACATTCACAAATTACAGGGCAAGCTTTGGCCCTCAACCCACCGAATGCATTCCTTCCGAAAAGTGTCTGCTCAAATTTCAGCCGGGGGTTTCTGCTCAGTGGAAATATGAGTGTTGTGAATGGACGACTTCTATGAAATGGAGTTTTATTCCTCTCGGATTAAATTAGCTCTACTTTGGGGCTCGGGGTATTTTTTTGTATGAATGATGAATTCTGCGGTGGCTGTGGAACGCCGGGCTTGTTTACCCTTCCCTCCTCTTTTTTTTTTTTTTTTGAGACGTAGCTCGCTATGAAATGGACTTTTTCTGCTTGATATGACAAGAGTGTCTGTGATTAGACTTCCAAGCATGATGTAAGGCACCAAAGCCATTTGTGCCAGTCCCCTCAAAGCCAAATCATATTCTAGCGTTGGAGTGTTTATATACACAAGTATATGGAGAAACTTTTAAACAACAGTCAGTGGCTACAGACTGTTTGGGTTTTTGGGCTCTTGCTGCTCTGATGGCTGATTCTCTCTCAAATTTTGATTACATAATGTGTCAGCACATCACAATTGGTGGTCATTTTTGTCCATTTTGATGTTCAGACAAGAAAATAGGAAACACATTGAACAATTTTGATCATCTGAATTTGTATGTTATTTTCTTTCTCCATCAGGGCTAGGGCTGCCTGTGTTAGTTTTAATGATCACTGGAATGCACTTGTGTATTCAAACTTTGTTTGAGCTCTTAATGACCTTAAAACACTTTTTCTTATATGGTTTTCTTTTATAATTAGCCCCTTGTAGTGCTTTATATATCCAGTAACTCATGATTGTGTCAGGACTTTATTTCAGATCCTTGAAGAAGTTTAGACTATTTATTATCCCAGATGGGATGAAGAGGATGGTGACATTCCCAAAACCTAGCAGCTAACTGCTTTATAAGCGTGATGAGTTGAGATGCAGCAGTAATCAGAGGAGACAATGAGCCCATTCATCTCATGCATCTTTAATATTCTGTTTACATTTTTATAAAAGGTGCAGAGCGCAGCCAAGGGCTTATAAAAGCCCCCTGAATCAATTGAGCTGCATAATGGCTGCTGGGGGACGACTCCAACTGCATCTTTATATCTGTCCGCTGAATGTAAATGGACTTCTTAAAGACTGCATTCATTTTCAAACATACCAGGCGTGTGTTCATTTTGTTCACTTCATTTCATAGTGAATACATTACGGGATGAGTTTGGTAGCGGTGCCGTTTGATGTTCTCCGATCCTCTAGAGCAGTGGCGGAAAGTAACTAAGTACATTTAACTCCATTTCCATTTAATGCAGCTTCATACTTCTTCCTGAACACATTTCAGAGGGAATGATTGTACTTTTTACTGCACTACATTTATTTGACAGTTTTAGCTACTAGTTACTTTTCAGATTAAGATTTTACATTTAGAAAAAAATTTGATAAACCTATGAAATGCAACACCTTATTTAAGATTAAACTAGTGGTTTACAGTCTTTTGTTGTTTTTGACACCCTTACAAAAATAACTATGAATTCAGATATCAATGAGTTGTTAGCAGTTCTACCAAAGAAAGATTCCCCTCTAAACTCCTCAGTATAACCAA
The DNA here is from genome assembly GCA_016806645.1 of Ophiodon elongatus. Classification (NCBI taxonomy): domain Eukaryota; kingdom Metazoa; phylum Chordata; class Actinopteri; order Perciformes; family Hexagrammidae; genus Ophiodon; species Ophiodon elongatus. The sequence continues at coordinate 153,164 of JACSYO010001151.1, read as the reverse complement.
ATAACATTATGTCATTTTTTTGAGAATAAATAACGCAAATTAAAAGTTTAACTCACCATTAATAAAGTGCACACTTTCTTAATTCAGGAAACTCAGGGGTTCTACTGCTACATTCTTCTGGTATGACCATTAGCATATGGTGGCTAATGTTAGCTAACTTTAGAGAGATATTCCTGTGTAACTGACATTACTGAGTCAAGTATGTTTGTTTGATTCACTATGATTGTCTCGTTGTCATCCCCACCGGTGCTTGAAGTGGGCCGGTACACACTATGGGCGCTTCTACAGTTTACCATTTGGCGTACTCTTTTCTGCCCTCTACCCATCAGGTTATGTCGGCAATTATACGGCACAGCGCCAGCATTTCTTGCCACGCTTCATGAGCTGTACGAACATAAAAACAATGGAGAGAGAATCCTAATGAGACACGTCCTTTTGGTAAAATAATGAGGAAACTGGTTATCATATTGTCTTTTTTTAATTAGCGAACAAATATACTTCGTGGGCCAATATATTGTTTAGAATTTTTAATTAAATGTTTAGACAAAAGCTGTGATATGTATAAATAATAAAATAATCATTTAACTAGTAAGAATAATGGTCCAAAGTGTTGTACCATCGCATAATTTTAAGTCGAAGAACTTCTATGTTCTTGGGGGACCCTCAAACCAAATATCTCCTCGTATATTTTACACCCAGTAGACATTTAGAAAAAAAATAAAGCTACAGATTGGAGTACTGGCACTGATCACCACTTGTGCCTGGGGGCTGGGTCCGTGTGCATATCACACAACCAAACATACCTCTGCTTTTAATACCCCAAAATCGCTCACTGCGTTCCTGCTCACAATAACCAAGTAAGTCATGAAAGGCCCAGTGAGACGCTGATGGGTTCACTGTGATCGGCGTTCGGGGGTTAATCGTGGTCAGGCCCCCTCCCTGTCCTTTCAGTGACAGTTCAATGGCACACACCACACCCCAGGCAGGCAGGCAGTCAGGGGAGGGGGGGACTCGCCGTAAACCCCAGTGTCACGGTCGCTCCGCCCTCACATCATCCGTCGGGTACACTCACCCAACGATGACAGTCAGCAGTCTGTGATGTGGTTCCCGGGCCTGTTTATTCTTTGGAAACCCACTAAAAGTAGCATTGGATGGTAAGCTCACCAAAAGGCCCCAGTGCTATTATAGGAGCACTTTGGGTCGAGTTTTGATCTGGTGGGTTTGTAAATAGGGCCCTGCCTTGCTGCGGGGCACCACTTTTGGGCTTTATTGTTTAGTGTGACCTGAGGGAAGCTTTTTGATATCCAGGGTGATTTGTAACCTGGAACAAAATGTAAAGTCCAAATTTGATATGACTTGTGGCGTTTAGGGTCGTGTACTTTACAAGGACGTCAGTGTATGTTTTTATAATGTTGACGATGATGGACATACGAAATGCACTCTGCTCTACTTTTCTTCATTTCACTGAAGGACAGATTGTATTTTTTTTCCAGGGTCTTTATTTACCCCTGAAAGTCAGTATAACTTTCAAATCTAAATGAGTCCCATAAATACGTCAACTCCCCCATTTTTTTTCAGTTGTGGTTTTTAGTGTGAGCTATAATCATTTCTCATCTTTCTTTGTCTCTGTGTCTGTCTGTCTATTTGTGTGTAACGACACACACACACACAAACACACACACACACACACACACACACACACACACACACACACACACACACACACACACACACACAAATCCACAAACACACACAAAGTGCGTTTCTCCTTTTTCTAGCGAGAGCTTCTGATGCAAGGACGGCAATCTGTAATCTGTAGTAATTGCATGTTGCAGAAAAACATTTTTCCGTTGCGGTAATCGCTGCAATATGTGCAGTTGCGTTGCCAAAGTGACAGCACCCCCACCCCCTACAGACACACACACACACACACACACACACACACACACACACACACACACACACACACACACACACACACACACAGTATCCTGACACACTCTGACTCTGGCAAATGTGTCCAGCTAAAAGAAATTGAAGGCTGCTTCTCTCAGGATGGCTGAGAGACGAGGACATAGAGACAAGCAAGTATAGTATTGTGACAAACTTGCAACTGGTAAGCACATACACACACACACACTTACACACACTCACACACCTGCGGTGCTGTCGTGCTGCATTCACCTTCTGCAAAAGATTTACAGTTCCTGCCAGTGACAGTTTAACTGCCATGCAGCCCCGGTGCCAGAGCCCTGCCAGAGCCCAGCTGCCACACACAGATCAGCAGACCAATCTCTCACAGGAGCCACATTTTTTGTTAACATCTTTGTTAACAGCTATCGCAGAGTGCAAGCAGATGATTAAAATGAAATCTCAATACTAATCCCCTAATATTCCTTGTAAACACGTCTTTGGAGAATTGAGTCGTTTGTCAGAGTTCCTGCTGATCAGTGGAAGTTGCAGCCACATTAAATACAGGGAGTGTAGTGACGGTCTGTGGCTGAACCGTCGATGCATATTTATCAAACCATTGTCGACCATTTCACCACCCCGACACCAGCGGCTACTCGAGTGGACTGCGGCGCAGGTTTATGAGGTCATCACCACCGTGAGACTGGGTGAAAGCCGTGGTGTGTTGAAGAAGGCAGCAAGTCTTGCTTGCTCCTCTCACAGCCTCAGCAAACAATCTTTCTCTCTCTCTCTCTCTCTCTCTTCCTCTCTCTCTCTCTCTCTCTCCCTGTCATTGCAGCTCAGCAGCGCCGCACATTTATGATCTCATTATCCACCGCGTCGTCACTCCTTTGCCCGACAGAGCCCCAAAAGATGTCTGCCCAGTTGGGCTTTCTTACGATGCACTCGTCGACGTGTAACCACACACACCTAGTATAAGGACAAGTAATGCTCAGAGACATTTATAGACACACAGCGAGACACCAAGATTGCAACCAGACTGCGTGTGCAAACCTTTTCCTCTCTGGGCGGCTACTCTGACTGCTGAAGCCATCCAACCTCCCAGCAGCTGAACTTCCCTGTGTCTCTAATGGAGTCTCTCTGTCAGATCAAACAGCTCGTACTGACGAGGAGAGGAGACAGATCGCAGCGCTGGAAACCTTTTCAGTCTGACGGCCCCGAACACGTTTGACTGGCAACGCAGCCTGTGTCTACTCCACCATCGCCGGAGACGCACAACACAAATATAGTAACGCCACCAGGGAGGGGGATAAGGGGGAGGCGAAGAGCGGGGAGGGGGTGAGGGAGAAAATAAGTTGTGAGGCGTCGCTCTAACACAAAGGCAAAGCCCCCATCGCTCGGCCTTTTTCTCAAAATGAAATCGCATGTGAGTTGAATATTAGGAAGTGCGCATGGCTTCCAGCAACCACCGAGCCATTATAGCAGAGCCTGTAAACCACATTTTCACCATCAGACAATGCGCCTTTGTGCTTGTTGTGTGGCTGTCCCCTCTCGCTGGAAGACGAAGACAAGCCATACGCGTTTAAAAAAAAAAAGACACACACACAAAAAAATAAAAATTTGCGGAGATTAGTGCGAAGATGTGAGGGAAAGTGATGAAGATGAAGTGTCAGTTTTAGATCTCTTAATTAGTTAATTAGTGGCAGTCATGTCAGGAGGGGCGAGCAGGGCAGTCTGCCCTCATTTAGCCCCATGGCGAGGGGGACCTTTGATGTGGTTGCACACGGAATGCTGTTGTTCATTCCTCTCTGCAACAAAAGCCACATGTTTTTATTTCTTGAGACTAGGTCCCTGTTACTTTGGACTACGGAGGGACACGGTGAGATATGTAGTGTATGCAATAAATGGCATGAACGCTAACCAGCAAAACGCAAGTCGTTGAGGACTCTGCCAACCAGGCGCTGGGCCAAATGTATTGTTGTTAGCTGCATTGTGTATTCGCATTCAGATGGATTTTAATGGCTGTGTGTGCACTTATAACACCACTGCACGCACACATTCAAGCATAGCGTTTTGTAAACGCACACAAATACACACCATGTCCACGTTTCCAACTTTCCAACTATCCAACTATTGTCATCGTTTGTCCCTTTCAACTCCTTTCATCACTGTTAAGGGATTCTTTCAACAGGGGTCATTCCAGGTTCTGTCACACTCATTCAAGTGCGAATGGACTTCAAAAAGCCCCCAAAGATTGAATTTGCATTTATTTCCCTCTTCAGAAGGGGTTCAGCCTCCCGAGCACCATGTGACTCACCGCCGAATACAACCAGATTCAAGCAGGAACCCCGGCGCTGGTTTCCTGACAAATGTCCATGCCACTTTCCTCTGCAGACGTGAGACAACTCTTGGAAAGTACTCGGTTGGCCCTCAGGGCCTTTCATCGTAAGGAAACAAGGGTGTGGCGACTCTCGGCCTGCAAGCCAAGGAGCTCAGGAGAGCACTTAGACACATGCTATTGTCATACCTCATAAAGTCTGAGTCCCAGACTTTTGCACAGTCAGTGATTACTGTCAATCATTACAATTGATTCCAAATTCAATCAGAAGAAAACGAATCCTCTTCAAAAGCCACCAAGCTTTTCTGCAGCGACTCACTGTGCTGCATGCAACTCTGTTTCTGTGATGTCTTTGGGCTTTATTCCCAGCTCTAGATTAAGCAAACCTAATTGGGGGCTAAAACTTATTTTCAATGGAGTCCCTCCATTCAAATCATTGCTTGAGTCAAGGACTTGGCTTAATTGGAGTCCGGGAAACCACCCGTGTGTCCGAAGTGACTGAATGTTTCCTCTCATCATCTCCATCGCTAATCAGTAGTGGCGTTGCCCATGTACAGTTAGCACCCTGGCCACGTGGAGCTAGCATAGTAAGGCAGGACTTTCCCCTCTTTGACTCAGAGCCTGAGGCGTCCATTGAGGCTTTGCTGTAACTGCACACTAATCCCCTGATTGCTGTGTTGAGGCTCGGCACGTCGCTGCTCCACGTCAAGGCGGCCGCGGCTAACGACGAGCTAATGACACGACGATGACAAGGAGCGTTTGTAAACCCAATCAGCAGCCTGGAGCCTGGCTGCCTGGTGATTAGGTTAATCAAACTCTGAACTGACTGAATGACTGGCTCGCCGTCTGCCTCTTATGTCATCACACTGATTAAAGGGGAGAAGTTGTGTTCAAGTCCGTCAGGCCCTTCTAACACAAACGTCTTTCTGCCAGGTTGGCAGTGTTTGCACGGCTAGCTGGCATGCTAAAAGCTGCTGAGAGGTCTCCCCGTTATATTGAGGACCAACTTTACTCATTCTAACGTGACAAAATGTGTAAGGAGGCTGTTACTTTTCCCGCTATATACTGTTATATAAATCTGTAACAATTCATGTCGAACAGCAAAAGTCAAGCTTCTTAGTACAGCTGATGAGAGCCCCTCTCTAGGATGCACAGAGATGTTGTGACAGTGAATTTATCAAGGTTGTAGAAGCCCAGTCAGTGTTACCACAGTACATAGAAGTCGGTTAAATATTTTTCGAAGCACAAGACAGAAATTGGCACTTTTATGAAATCAAGAATGCAGTCCCTAATATTTTTCAGTTAAGTCCTCTGCTGTTTAGTCACCATGTGGGTAAGTCTGCTGGACTAAGGCATCGGGAGACCATATGTTAGTCCTGACCAGCTATTACGGTGAGGTCAGACAGCATTTAGAGGGGGAAAACGTCACGGTCATCATGTTGACATACACTGCGCCTCACTGACTCAGCATGGGGGACTTTGTGTGTGTGTAAGTGTGTGTGTGTGGGCATGTAGCCTTTATGCGCCAGTGGCAGTCTGTGTGCGTGTACCGTAAAGTTCCCTGCGCACTCCTTGTGCTTGTGACGGCTGTAACTGCAACCGTGAGAAGAGTGTGTGCAGCAGACGGAGTGACCTCACAGGAGACAGACTACGGAGAAGAGATGGAGGGGCCACTTCTGCTGCACAGCTGAGGGGGAATCCCTGGCATGGTGTTTCCTACTGAGCCAATACAGAAGTGAGCAGCTGTAGAGAAAGTACACGCTAGCTAAAGTTTACTCTAGGGCAAAACCTGTTGTAATACATCGTTTTTTTCTGAACCGATGTGAGGTCCCGGGACAGAGGATGTCGTATGTGTACAGATTATAAAGCCCTCTGAGGCAAATTGTGATTTGTGATTTTGGGCTATACAAATAAATTGAATTGAATTGAATTAAAATGGAATTGGTGGATAATTTTGTAAATATTGCATGGATTTTTGGGATTAAAAAAAATTATTCTGGGTTTTAAATGACATGAATGCCATGAATTGTCGTTTTTACACTTTGACCTTTGGAAATAGCCAGGCTAGGTGTTTCCCCCTCTTTTCATTATTTATGCTAAGCTAAGTGGCTGCTAATACATTTTTAACTGACATATACTAAATATAAAAGTGGTATAAATTTTCTCATCCAACTCTCATCCGAGAGAGCCAGTAAGCTCATGTCCCAAAATGTCAAACTTTTCCTTCACTCGTCTTTTAGTCGCATCATTAACGATGATGCGAAATGCTCAAATTTGAGTCAAAAAGCACAATTAGGTGGTCCATTACTGATGCAGGCAGCAGAGTCATCTATTTGTCCTCCCCAATGAATAGGCCAAGAGAAAACCAAAATCCCATTTTTTTAAACGCTGTCTCCGCAAACATCAATTCCCTGCGGTTAAAGTTATGTTTGAGGAGAGGGAAGAAGCAACCCAAAAACACATTTTATTGCAACAGCGACAATTAACTGTATGTAAACAAGTTGAAAAAAATAATTCTGGGAAAATAGAGAATCAGAAAACATCTCATAGCCGGCAGCCTCTCGCATCCTATCATTATCTGCATTTTTCCTCCACCGTAATTAAGTTTTTTTTTCCTTTATTGCTTATGGGAAGAGGGATAGGCTATAAGGATGTTTTGAGAATGATTAAAGTCGCTCATTATGATGTGAAGTTTCAGTCTGGAAGATGGATATTTTGTCCATGAAAAACATTCCTTTTAATTCTTTGATGGTGACAGAATGAGTTCCTCTGAGCCTTAGATCTTTGCTAAACTTTCACACATGATAAAATAAAACCCTCTGTTCCTCCTGTGTTCCATCTTGTGTAAAAAAAAAAAAGAAAGTTTGCTGTCTGCTGATATGTTTCTGAACATGTGGGATCTCCATAAGTTTGAGTCATTTTATGTGCTGCCGACCAGACCCATGCCCGCCCATTAAAGTAATTTGTGGCTAGGAATTCAACTGTAATGTTAAAAACAAAAGTGCACACCAATCGACGTTGTGCTTAGTCACAGGCAGTTTTGGCTTTTCCTCCTTCTCGCTGCAACAGAAAGGATGTTGTTGACAACATCTGGTTAACGGTCCAGGGAGGGGTCTAAACAATAAGTCTTCTTCATCTGAGTCAAACTCAGGTCACAGCTCTCTCTAATTGGAGCCAGAGTTACTAAAACAAACTAAACCTGTGATGACACAAATGTTTCATTTCAGGTTTTACGTTAAATTGTTTAGCTTAGTACCAGCTTTGCCGAAAATTGCAAGCAAATTCCATATACCAGCGTAACTGCTGCATAAATTTAGGTTAATAATACATAAATTAGCTAACAATAATACTTGTGTTTTTTTCTGCAACCCCAGCCTTACCATGTAATAAGCTGTGGGGCTGGCCTGTGGTTTAGGGCGTAGGTTTAAAACAAAATTAAGAAACAGAAAATTGCGAGAAAGGCCGTTCCTTAATTTAGTCGTCCACCATGCAGGACGCATGAGATCATGAAGAGTCTAATATTATAACAGTGATGTGGGTTTAATCATTTTAACATAAGGGTTTCTATGAAATATTATCAGCTCGTAAGTGGAGCAAATTAACCGTAAAGAAATGAGTCATAGAAATAGAAGAGTCTCATCCGGTATGGGAAGTACGTTTTAAAAAAATCTAGCAAAATCATTTTATGTTGTGATCATTTCCACCTCATTATCCAATTACGCAAGCCTTTTTCAATGTCTGCATATTTTCCTGCCAGCATTTAGTCTGTTCCTGTTTCAATTTCTTTTTTTTCACATCAGACAGCCCCAGTCAGAATGGCTGGTCTAGACATTATGAATTCCTCTCATATTACTTTCGTCATATTTGGACATTTGTGTCCTTCACACATAGGACTCTCAAGTGCCACTCTTTAATTATCATGTAAGACTATAGTGCATAGTCACAGAGGGTGTGTTCTGAGTTCACTGCGCTCACAGCTGGCATGCACAATCAGATCACAGAGTTTAACACGCAGACTAAATCTAGAGGAACTGTGTTAAAAGGGGGCTGAGCCACCGAGTCTTCTTCCTGCCTGCCTGGCCCCGACACCAGGCCCGGCTCAGGAGTCGACGCACCTACGGGAATGTTTGTTGAAAGAAGTTGCTCAACCTTTCAGAACACTCCCCCCTCCCCACCCCCACCCCCCCACCCCACCCCTCTCCCTCCCACTGTGTAAAAGAAACCTTTACAGGATAAACCTATATTATCAGATTGGCTGAAAAGAACCTGGCCCCTGTGGTTGCTTGTCGACCACCAGAAAATTGTATTTACTACTACACTTAGCGCGACTTTAACCTTGACCAACGCACCGCCGAGCGTGGTGGTTTGAGCCAAAAGTGTACAAGGGCGAAGGCAGGTTTGGGATTAGGCGACCACATAATCAGCACGCCCCTCCGCATACTCTTACCTGGAAGCCATCTGACTGTGGCAACCCCTGAAAGTGTTCACCGTAAAGGCGTGTTGACAGACGGTGAAAACAGCGAGACGGACCAAAAAGTAAATAAGTACCTCCAAAAACGTTTACAGCCCTAATCAAGTCCAGAGCGTCCCCCCCCCCCCCTATCCAATATGCCTTCAGTTTTATAAATAGATATTATACTCTGCTAAATTGGAGACAGGATTTTGCCGCTCTGTGGCTCTCATGAGTTTTCTATTATTTGCTTTCACTTTAGAATATTGAAACTCTGAATATCTGGTTACAGATTTCAGCCCGCTCAGCCAGTTTTCATGTTTTGGCGTCACTCAGGGGCCTCACACTCAGCAGGATTTTGAATTGGCTCCAATCAAGCATGTTAATTTAAGAGTGTGGGGGGCGGGTGAGGGTGGGGGTTGGAGGGGATCTTCACCATATGACTTTGTTATTAATAAATTCACCAGAGGCCAGCCATGTGTTCTGACAAATTTATAGCCTTTTTCTTTTTTGAGCTACTGTATAGCGCCTTTTTATTTGTCAGTGGTTCTTAGCTTGAAGTTCGTCTCGAGTTTTATCCCCTGTGAATGAATCATCTCGATGCGTTTCTCTCACACTGTGCATGTGTCTCAGGCTTTCTCCCTTGTAGAACAAACCAGACCACCTCCCGGCATCCTCCAAAATAACCTCGCTACAACTGTGGTGAGGCACGGCGCGTTTCTCACACACAAGCCCTCACTTCCATTCATGCAGCGCAATAAGCCAAACGTATAAAACCATTCCCACCCTAATAAACCAAGAGCCTTTTTCTTTGCCACAAAGGGTGCTGGCTCCCAAAAGCGTCTAAAAAAAAAAAACGGACCCCTGTATAAAACAGCCTGCAGGGAACACGGCTGCCTTTCCAAGTGGAGGGAAATGCGGTGACAGAAACGGATGCCAAGGATATGACCCACCACACGGGCCCAATCTCAGCTGCTATAAACCAGGTAGCCCACCTGATGCAAACACCACCATTATGCTAGGATCGGAAAACTCAGTAAAGTTTATACAGCTCTGCTTCACAGGGGGAAAGTCTTGCGATTTTCTTTTTTTTTTTTTTTGGGGCCTACTGTTTTTTTTTGTAGTAATAGTAAAAGTGTCAGCGAAATGCTGCTTTCTGGTTAAATAGTGGTGCTGCTGTGTGAGGGTTAGCAGGTGTATAGCCTCATTGTGGTTATTATCAGTAAACTGCAGCAGCACTAAGAGTCTGCATCAGATTAACGCCGTCGCGTTGACACAAAGCTCTCCTACTCAGTTTCTCTTTCTTTCTCTCAGAACATATTATATCAGACTATTAGCTTTTTTCTTGTGCTCAATACCAAATTGGACGCCATGAGAACGACATGCTGCTCCGTCTGTTCCCTTTGTGACTTGGTGTGTACGTGTCATATGCTATACGTGTGTGTGTGTGTGTGTCTCTCCCTGAGCTTGAGAGTAGGACTGAGGTTTCTGAGGTGAGGCGTCCTCTCGCTTCTCACGCGAACTGCATCTGATGTTGCACATCACATGCTTACATGTGTTCTGTCTGCACTGTGAGAGACGGCTGCAATGTAAAAGACAACGACACCTACAGCACAGCGTCGTGTTTGTGTTGTCCTTTGCACGGCGCAAAGAAAGATGTTAAAGATTCAAATCATTTTATTTGAATGAGGAATTTTTACAATTTGAAATTCAGGAACTTTTAATTGAAAAGTCGTTCCTTTTTGTGGGATTTTTTTCAAATGAACGAGATGTTGCTTACAGCAGTGTTTCCTGCCTTCTGAAGAGATGATACATTATTTCCACAAGCTTCACGTCGCACGGTATTAAAGTCAGAGCTCGGGAAGCCAGACATTTAACAGTCTCCTTGATTTTCTGTAACCGTTCCTCTTAATTTCAGTTTGATTTGAGTCTAAAAAAAAGAGAACGTGCCAAATTGCTTTGCCTGTGTAATGCAAGTTGTTAAACTAACCACTGGGGTATTTTGCTTACATGAGGTAGTCCCGATTTGAAATGCTTTCAGATTGAACTGGCGTATTTAATGACTCTTGGCCTTTGTTCTCCCGCAGTTCGGTTTCAGTCTCCTGACAGAACGAATTGTAAAAGGATATTGCATATTCACTAATGATTTCCAATGGATGATTACAGCCTTAAATGCTTGTCTCCTTTTTCCCCTCTTGACCTACTGTCTCACATCCCGTCTCGCTGCACTGGTGTAGCCTTCAAAATCAAAATCAGGCGCCCCGAAAGCACATTACGTTAGAGGTTAGGACGGCTCTAAAGCCTGATAGACGGCGTGCATGAAACCTGAAGTCGCGCGCTGATCTGTAAACAGTGAGGAGATAAAGGGATGCAGATCCAGCGGTTCGAGAGAAGAAAAGGGGGGAAAAGGGCCTGAGCCTTGTCAGGAGGAAACTATAAATGCCCGGGTGTCTGTAGAAGCTGCGAGTACACTGGAACATCATCCCCTGTCACTGCGGTTCCACTGAGGATATCAGAGGAGTGTTCTCATGTGAGGCACAGATGTGCTGAGTGTGCGTGTGTGTGTGTGTGTGTGTGTGTGTGTGTGTGTGAGGCTCCAGAGATTTTAAAATATACTCTGCAAACAATTAGGAGCTGGTAGTGCTTCTCCTGTGGTTGTCTCTAATTAACACTGCAACAAGGCCTTAATTGGGAAGGAGATTTAGTATTTTCCTGCTGCCTTTTGGTGGCTGTCACAGTGGGAACAACCGAGTCCCCCCTGGCCGCCAAGATCCAGACTGACTACTTCATGTTTGTGTTTATTGTCACTTACAGGAATAAACCCAAAGTATTCTAGTTCGAATCAGGTACAAGTTTCAACCTTCTTCTCCACACTTGAGAGCCTCACTATTTGCAAGTAAAAGCCGTCTGATTGGAATTGCCATGGCAACAAATGGCTTCCTCGTTGAGGCTGGCGTTGAGCGTCGCCAAGTATAGTGCACTCACCTCACCACACAGACCAAAAGTACCTCCTGGAAGTAAAGCAGAGTGAGAGAGCCTAATATGTTTTTTTTTTTTTTTCTCTTTGCTCTTTTATTGTATTGCCGTGTTCCAGTAAAGGGCCCAGTCACTTGGAGCCTCTGAGCTCGTATTCTCACAGAGAGAGCGCCGAGTTTCACTTGATAATGAATGTCTGTGGTGAGAATCCCATTATGGCGCTACTCCATCAAGCCTACAGAAAACACAGGAGCGCAGAAGGCAAAGGCATTTAAGGGCCATATCAGTCAACTAGATGAGGGCTACTGTGCGAATCAGATCCTCCTTTGTGAACCTCCCTCAGCACATGAGTGAGTGTGTGTGGACAGAGAGACAAATGCATCTAAGAAGCGCCTGACTCTCAAACAACAATGTGTTGTTTTTTTTGTCAAAAGAAAGAAGTCGTCAAACTAACGAAGCTGCACATTGAAAACAAGTGGACAGAGGGTGGGGATGGGAGGGAGGGAGGGGGGGGGGGAGGGCTCAGCGCTCACCTCTGAGTAGACTGCTGCTGTAGTTGGAGAAGGAGTCAAAGATGCTGTTTGATGCCATGACAGGGAAGCCAGAACAGTGTGGAGCGATCTCCACCGACCTTGGAGGAGAAAAAAAAAACAAAAACACAAGTATGAGATTAAGAGTCAGAGAGAAAGAAGAGAGGAGAGGACAAAACTCCTGGAGCTCGGAGCCCGTTTGCAACCAAGAATCTAGGGTTTGTGACCACCGCAGGAATCCCAAGCCACAAGCCTGCAGAGAGAGAGCAGCAGCAGCAGCATGTGTTAGCGGTAGCACCGTTTGAGAGAGAAGAGGGGGAAAGAAAAGAAGAAACTGTGAGAGATGACATTTTTGAGTATGCGAAAAGAAACAGTTTCATCAGAGTCAACAGCAGCATTTGGGTCTCCAGGTGTGGAGGTGAACTCACCAGGGCTGGAGATGAGAGGGGGGCCCCAGAGAACGGAGCCCAGGGTGCTGGAAGCGGGGCCGGCGGAGGAGGGCTGGGCTTTGTGGTCCTCAGTCACACAGCGGGCTGAGGGTCTGAGGTTAGCCAGCTAGCTGGATGGCGTGGTCTGCCTTTCTCTTTCTCTTCCACGACGGCGGTGGCCTCTCTGCAGCGTCAATGCTAGTAAAAGGCTAAAAAGCCACAGTCTATCTGCATCCTCCTCGCCATCCTCCACACAGAGACACACACACTCCCCTCCGTGAGTGGTGGAGCCCACGTCACGTGAGGTCACCGGGCCTCTCCCTCCCACCCTCTCACCCTCCCTCCCCTCCCTCCCCTCCCACTCCTATCGTCTTTGCTTTATTTTTTTCTTTCTCTGGTTCCTCTGCGTCGCTTTTTACTTTCCATGCTTCTCCCCTCTCTGACTCGCCGTCTTCTCTCTCACTTCTTATTGGTCGTCTAAGTTTTGGAAACATTCTATTTTCTTTTGAGTTCAAACCAGGCTGTGGCTCCCCGAGGTTTGCAGAGAGCTCTGAAAACCACCGTAGAAGAGCTGAAGAGGCATTCAAATGTGTTGAGCCAAACACAGCTAAAAAGAGAGGAGAGAACGGGAGTGAATCAGAAAGAGAGAAATTGAGAGATAGCTGTGGCTTTAGCCGCTGCCGGGAGGACGGGAAAGTGTCGGGCTAACTGCTGAATGGCACCGAGCGTGTTCTTCACTGAGCATGTGTGTCCTGTGCTCGTTTTATTGTTTGTCTGACTAACAGCTCATTTGTGTTTGTAAGAATCAGTGGTTTTGGGCCTACAAATCCTCCTCCTTTGATAGTATCGAAATCTTTGCCTCTTTAGAAGCAGCACTGCCATTTGCTCGACTCTGCGTCTTCCAGGTGATATCCTCCATCCCTCACGTACTGTTTTTCTTCCTTTGACTCTCCCTCTATTTTTATATTTGATTTTAACTCGGCATAATAAAAACACCCCCCCTAACACATTTATTTCAAGTTCCTTTGGCTTGGCTTAGAAACATTTACTTTTAAAAAGTGTTTTTTTTTTCATATTGCAAAAGGAAACTAAAATCTCAAAGACAAACACGTTAGTATTTGTGGCCTAGCGTAGTCTCTTACCTCCCCAAGCGATTTAACCTGATTGTGGTTTTCACACTTTTTCCTTTTCTAGGTTAATTTCCTTCTCATACAGCATTAGTCTGAGATGTGACTTCATGCCATTACTGTCTTTTCTTTTCTTTTTTTCTGTACTTTTTAATTCCATTTATTTTAAAGTTTCTCTTGCAGTTGTGAGAAAAACAGGAAATGATTCACAATGTAGCAGATTCGTACAGAACAGAACTGTCGAGCAGTCGGACAAACTGAGAAGAGACAGACTGTTTGTTGTGGTACTGATAACCTGACAATCTTCCAGTACTACGAGCATTCAGTATGTGTGTGTGTGTGTTTATGCCTGTCTGTTTGTGTGTGTGTGTGTGTTAGTGCACAAATCACTGGCATTTGCAAACCTGTGGTATCCACACTTCCTCTCTCCTTTCTCCCGTCTCTCAGTGACACACTGACCATGTCTGGCCACGGGACAACAGACCCAAACCACCGTCTGGTCACTCATGTGACCCGAATTCTTTCCTCAGAAACCTGTGTGTGTGTGTGTGTGCGTGTGTGTGTGTGTGTGTGTGTGTGTGTGTGTGTGCACGGTTCTGTCCCGTTACTGCTTCAAACTGCTTTGTGTATGGATGTCAGCCCACGTTGTCCTCTGCTAATTGCTGGACTGCACGGACCACAGCATATGTTTGTATGTGTATATACAGTACCATGTTCTGAGTGTGTGTGTGTGTGTGTGTGTGTGTGTGTGTGTGTGTGAGAGAGAGAGAGAGTTTGCTGCTCGTCCTGGTAGCCCGCACTGCCCTGTAAATGAGCAGTTGCCGTTGAGTTAGGCGGCAGCGCGGGCTAAATGACACGGCGTGTCGGCAAGTGTGGCCGAACGCTGAGGCCACAGCCGCGGCCCCAGAGCTTTTATCAGTCCGTCCACGCGGCCACTACAGGCCTCTGGCTTAACCTCACACACGGCGAGGCTTCCTCTTCTAACACCTCACTGCCTCCCGACATGGCCTCGGCCCTGGTCTGCCAGCCCAGGGACAGATTACAGCTGTGTGACTCTCTGCTGAGCAGGAGGTACTGCTGTCGTACAGGCCCACAGGGAAAAGGCTGCTCCCTGCAAGGCCACCACGGGCATGATGGCTGAGCCTTTGTGCTGATTTGTTCTTCAGCTTCAGATAAAAAATGTGTTAGTTGTGAGACATTCTCGCTAGGTCTGCTACATTTGGAGTGGAGGGTCTCCGCTGGGTTCTGGTGCGGTCTCATCTGCGTTTGTTTAGAAAGCGGGGTTTACTTGAGAGAGAGAGAGCAGCGTGCTGGTTTCTCAGAGCAGCGGCCTGTGGTTGTTTCAGTATATAATCATTTTTATTTATTTTTTACGTGCATGTGTTTGTGCAAGTGTGACATGTTTCTGGTAATAATTCATGTTGTTTTGTTTTTCAGATTGAATCTAGGTAGTGTATTCGTCCGCTAGCTGTTTTCACAAGTGCCGACTGTTTCGCATTATTGTCAATTTCCTTATTTTTGTCCATTTGTGGTAGGGGACGTTGCGTCTGGATTTTCAATGAGGAATAGAGAAACGCTAAACAAATACAGGACCATCCCACGGCATTGTGCAAGAACGGGAATTGGCTCCATTGTAGTGTTGTCCAAACTTGACATTGGAAGAAAGCGATGCAGTCGAGGACTTTTTTTCTCCGTTCCCGGGCCCGCTCCCTGTTTTTTCTTCTTTGTCTAGGTAAACATCTGCTTCATGTTTTGAAATGTATCTCATGGCTTTGCACTGCCCATGACCGTGAGGGGAAAATAGTCTGAAGATCATTGTGGCCGTCTTTCACTCAATTCTTTTTATTTTTTCCCCTGCCCAGGCCTTGTTTATCAAGCCCCTGTATTTAAGCTTAATATAACTCCTGTTTTGCTGAGAAAACTGTGGTGGTTTAATCACTGTCAGTGGTCCTACGCCTCTCGGGTGTGGCTCGCGAGGCAAAAAGGACCCAGTGCGGTCGTGCGTCCAGCTGCAAAGGGGCTTATTTTGTGGTCTAAAAATTGCAGGCTTCCCCATGTGTTCCCTATAAACGTGGAATGCAGCGTGGGACTTGAGGAGGCTTTTATAATGAAGTGGCCGTCATTGCATCAAACACCACGGTCCTGCCTGCCTCGAGGACAGGCCCTGGGAGCCTGTTTTTTTTGGTTCTGCGCACACGGGTCCAATGTCCTACCTGCTCACTCACACCTCATACTGCCCATTTTCTTCTAATCATATTACACTGCTCATTCCATTGACTTATGGCCCTGTCCACTGTCAGTACACCTTATTCCTATTCTTGTGATTTATAACATCGCATATAACTCATATTGGTGCAGGGCACTTTTAAGAGTTCTCAAGCTAATTCTCTTTTTACAAGCACCGGCACTCTCAAATAAAAAATAAAAAAGTATATATATGTGAAACGTGTGAATTCCTAGCTTGTCACATTTTAAATAAAATGGTCACTCGCAACTTTTTAGAAAGTTGCAGCTGTATGAGAAATAACTTCACTGTTACCGGTTCAGCATTGATCCGCGTGTGTGCGCGTGTGTGCGCGTGTGTGCGCGTGTGTGCGTGTGTGTATGTGTGTCTACATGTGCCGACGTTGTTGTTGTCATTGTAAGAGAGGCACTCCCAGATGCAGTGGTTTTAGCGCGCAGTATCACGGTTGGAAGTGATCGCCAGGCCCATTATTTATTTATTGGCTCCAGCAGACATGGAGACTTGACTGTGGTAACCACACGGAGACGAGGGGAGCCGGAGTGCCGTGTCGCCACACAACTATGCCAGAGCTCCTGAGGATGTATGGTGTAACCTGTGGCGGGACCAAGAGCACTGTATGGACCGTCACAGATCAGAAATTTGCTGCGTAAGGACGGATACGATTCAAGATCATGATTAAGTGCACAACATGGTGACAGCTGCCGGGTTCCTTCACAGCTATGTGGCGCCTCTGGCACCTGCTGCAGCTCTTCATACAAATGTACCATGTTTACAGGTAGTAAAACCAAGCTCTTCCTGTTATTCAGAAGCCGTGGCAACACAGAGACCGAGCATCCAGCTTCCTTTACAGCAAGCCGATTCTAAACCTTCACAACCACTAGCAATGAGCTCTCTAGGCTTATTCGACAATTTATGGCTGTCACATAGTCCTTCCTGTGTAACTTCTGTGTAACACAGAAAAAAGAAATATAAAAAAATATATATAATATACATGTGTATCTATTAATAGGTATTATTGTCCATATAGCTGAATGACAGTGACACATGAGAAGTAAGTTTCAATGAAGGAAGGAAGCTTTATCTAAACACATAGTGAAAACATACCAGCTGGTTCAACTTAAAATATATGAAATACAAATCATTTGTCGGTTCTGTCCTATTATTGGCACTCTTATCTGATTTGTGGTACTTAAAGTGATAACTCATAGCAAGTTGAGAAAACAGTTGCAAAAATATCAAAATAAAAGTTGTTTTTAACTCTTTAAGGCTAAAAATTGCATTTATTCCAAGCAAACCTAATAGAAAGAATTTATTTAATTAGAATATTTAGTTTTTCTTACCTTAGTCAGAGACGATTAATGTCTGTTTGTAGAACAGTATTTTTTATTTTTAGAGTCAACTTGACTCTTGGATCCATTGAGTAGTTTTAGTAAGTTTTGTGGGATTTACTCTGTTCTCTTTGTCTGTGAGACAACACAACCCTGCCTTGTGTTGGGGGATAAGATGCAACATGTGTGACATGCTGGCTGCTAAATGTGCACCGTGTTCAGTTGCCATCACTCTGAAAATCAAATCATGGAGATGCGCAATAAATCAAACTAAACACTGAGCACCTGATGGTTTTATCATATTTTGATTCACAATGCTTATCACATTCTGCCTGTGTGTTTTGTGAACCACTCGTCTTCACCAGAGTGGTAAATTTACACTCAGCTCTGAGGTACACAGAGGCACCACATCATGGCAACAAAGCAGCTGGAGGATGAAGTGCTGCAGCCTCACATAAAAGCACCCGTAAACCCGAGACCTCAGTTACCCCATATGCCCCAACGCTCAATACACACACACACACACACACACACACACACACACGCACACACACACACGCACACACACACACACACACACACACACACACACACACACACACACACACACACACACACACACACACACACACACACAGCTCAGCCCCAACCAGACCAGAATAGAGCAGACCATGGTCTTTGCCACAAACCCAACTGATCCCATTGACCTCAGTGCATCATCAGGATCTTTTGAGCAAACACAGGTGGAATGCAGCAACATTGCAAATGTCTCCCCCCCAACCCCCCACCCCCTCCCCAACCCCCTCCCCCCACTATTCGATCATTACCGGTAAAAATGTAACTTGTGTGAAATGCATATTTTCTGCTCAGCTGATGCTTTCGCTTTGCAGAGTCAAAGTTAGTATGTTAGAGAGCTAGTCTCTCACCATTTCTTTATTACCTGTGCCTGTTTACGTGTGTGTCTGCGTCTATATGTGTGTGTGTGTGTTGCGCACACGTGTTTCCTGTGGTTCAGACGTGGGTTTTGGATGTGACAGACAAGCTAGTCTCTGTGGGGCAGGATGTTCCTCTCCAGCAGATGCACAGTGGTTTACTGAGACACTGTGTGCGTGTGAGCATGTGCTCATGTGTCCAGTGTGCAGGCAATGGCCTCGCTCCACGCTGTAAAAAGTAACGTTGAGGCTTAACTCAATAGTTCTGTAGCCAGTCAAGCTGAACGTGGTATTGAAAAAAATGTATATTCCGTAAAAAATTGCAATAGCACAATGAAAAAGTATTCCATTGCAAGTTAAAGCCCTACATTTAGAGTAAATATAATTACTGAAATATCATCAGCAAAATGTATCAGTAAAACAAAGTAAAGTTTCAAAAGTAAAATGATTATCATTATAATCATCATTATGCCTAACTTATTTACATATTGTTGGGTAGTTGAATCAGTAACAATGTTTTGTATTTTATAAGATAATCATATCTTTTGTATGTAAATTATTAATTTGAAAAGCCACTAGTAACCGTAGCTAAATGCAGTGGCGCAAAAAGTGCAATATGTCCCTCTGAAATGTAGTAAAGTAGAAAGTGGCATAGAATTACTCATGTACCTCAAACTTGTACTCACTGTAAATGTACTCGTATGATTTCTGGATCATAAAAGGTTTGACAACTTGTACCTTATTGAGTGTTTGCTATTCTGTGTCATGTAGACAAAGTAACAACCAGAGCATGTGAGCGATAACATGAGAGTTAACACATGACTGAATGCGTTGTGTGACAAGTAAATATGGTTTGACTAAATTAGCAGCGTGGTTTATTATTTGTTCACATCTGAAACGAAAAACAAATTAAACTCAAACTATTCCGTTTTTTTCTAGTCGTTCTTTGAGAACAACAACATGACAAATATTGGCGTTACCCATTCGAACTTTTGTATTGTCCGACCGTCAATTTGAATCACGCTCCTGTGTGTACATTGACGGATCTATTTAAGGTGATACAGTAACTGTAACTCTGCTAGACACAAATGTACCTGCGACGGTGTTCATATTAAAAACAGCTAACACATGACTGTGACTTTAAAGCTGCTGATATCAGATTTGGCCTCGTGAAAATGCATCTGCATTGTGGGAATTTACACATGGAGCAGATATTTATCCACTTCACTAGCAGCAGGTTTGAAGGTGTAACCCGGCACATTCTCAAATCATAAAGGGCATGTTCGTCTTCCCAAGAATTCTGTGACTCATGGGCAACATCGAAACCATACTTTTAAACCATCACTCTGCTACTGATTTTGGCGTGCTTGTGTGTGTGTGTGTGTGCTTGCAGCAGTGACCTGCTTTCATTTGTCAGCCCACACATTTCAGTACCTCGGTGGGTTTTGCTGACCTAGAACAGGGGGGAGGGGGCTCAGGAAATCCACTGCTGCGTTTGAGCGTGTGCGCGTGTCTGTGTGTGTCTGTGTGTGTGTGTCCGCGTAACTGTAAATGTAGGCATATGTGCTTAAGCTTTTTACAGTCTTTTGAAAGCCGGTAACATAATAGCGCACTCCATTTTTCTCCAAAATGTCTTTCTCACTTTCTCTTTCACCCCTCCCTCGTGCTGCCCCTCTTTCATTTGTCTCTCTCTTTGACAAATAGGGGCGACGTCCATTAGGATGCTTTATGAGGTGATGCTGACACAGGGCACTCTTGACGGCCCCTAACACTGTCTCAACTCCCCAAACACACACACACACACACACACACACACACACACTCCCTGCCTCCCTGTTCATCCTCTGTGCTCTTTAATATCGGAGGTCATTGCTCTTTGTCATCCATTGCAATGCGTGCCTGAGCTGTGTCCTTGTGTGTGTGTGTGTTTGTGTGTGTGTGTGTGTGTGCGTGTAGCTGAACCCCTCGGCTCTGGCGGGCCCTCCTCACTAGTCGAGAACCAGACTCAGCAGACGCTACATGTGTCTGATCTATGATCCAGGGCTGGCTTTTATTCTGAGGGAGACATACAGTGTTTCCTTTGTGGGAGGGGAGTGTGTGTGTGTGTGTGTGTGTGTGTGTGTGTGTGTGTGTGTGTGTGTGTGTGTGTGTGTGTGTGTGTGTGCGTGTGTGTGTGTGTGCGAGGGGGGTGCTGCTCCTAATGAAGGCCACTCAGGGCGGCCTCTCCCCCGGCCTCTAATGCATCCCAGGCCCCCCGGACTTGCTGGCAGGCTGGATGACTGTTGGGGCTCAAGGGTGCACACCAGCAGAGTAGGTACATGCACTAACCTGCTTCACGCAGCCTCTCACACCGCTCTCCCGCAGTATGGAGACATATATGCAACCTAGTGCCTGTGGGGTCAAAGAGCAGCTTCAGGCGGCCTCTAATACATCTCAGACTGATGTTTTGATACGGAAGCGGCTCCTCGGGCCTTTGCATGGAGCGCCGTTATTCACAGGTGGAAACGCAGGCTGGATGCATCAACAATAGGTCTGGGTCCAATTCACGCTCAAAACGTCACTTGCTGATAATTAAATACATGTTCATGGGATCGCAGTGTGCGGCCTCTATTTCTTTCTGT
The DNA here is from genome assembly GCA_016806645.1 of Ophiodon elongatus. Taxonomy (NCBI): domain Eukaryota; kingdom Metazoa; phylum Chordata; class Actinopteri; order Perciformes; family Hexagrammidae; genus Ophiodon; species Ophiodon elongatus. The sequence continues at coordinate 132,278 of JACSYO010001151.1, read as the reverse complement.
CTGGGTCTAATTCACTCCAACGAAAACATTTAGAAATGTTTGTATGACAAGAAAATAGTAATTTATATAACACCATACAGTCTGTGTTACTGTGTTCCTGACCTACAGCGTGGTGATGTTGGATAGAGAACCTGTTTGCGCACTAAGAATTGCCTTCTGTGGCCACACCAACAGTGATTATTATCTGTGTATTTAAAGGCTGACCGAGACTACGATCGAAACTAAGATCGAAAACACATTGTTGTGCTGGGTGACCTGTCCCTCCATTGCCATGAACATGGGAGCTGTAGTTTGTTCTTTAATAAATCCCACTTACACCGTCCTGCCGTTGTTAAAACTAATATCAAATATAATAAAATAGTCCCAAAAAAAAGCAGTATTTACTCCAGTTTTTGAGAATTGCTAAGATTTTTTTAAAAGTGAATTTTAAGATTTACATCTTAAATAGAAAGGAAAGGCAACTCAGAAATGAGTCAACCGCACGTCTGTCCCTTCCTTGCTCAGAGTTGCTGAGAAGTTTCCTAAATCTCTCATAAGCCTGGACTCCTTGCTAAATATTTTTAGGCTAAGTTAGTAGCTCTCTGAGAGTATTCTCATAATGTTTGTGAATATGGCCCTATATATTTATGGTTGAAGCTTTGTCTTTAGACGACATGCAATGTCATGCACTTTGTTGTAATCGATAAGTCTTCTTGGAATTTATGTAACACTTGCTTCTGCTTATCTCCTCCAAGTAACCACACACACACAAACACAAATACAAACACAAACACAAACACAAACACAAACACACACACACACACACACACACACACACACACACACATACACACACACACACAAACACACACCCTACACCCTACAACCCTACACCGACATACACGCTCACTAAATAAGACAAAAAATCATATTATTTAAATCATATTTAAATAATTGTTTTAATATTAACATATAATATATATTATTATATTATTATTATTTTATAATACCACACTGTGTTCTTACTAAACATTTCTGTTCATATGCAGCACTAATAAATGAGTAGAGAGGATCATTTGCCTTCTAAAACGTCTCTAAACAGGAGGTACAGTCCGATGCTTGATTTGAATGAATGATGCTCGTTGATTGTCACATCTGCTCGGGTTTCATTACTTAACTGGCACAGAACAACGTGGAAATGAAAAGGTTGTGAGTATCCTCGCTGGTCGTGTGGTTTTAACACCTTATGTCTTAAACATGAACGGCTTCACAGTGATAACGAGCTACGCAGTGATTCAGAGTGAGGTGAGTCAAGACCTGAGGCCTTATTCTTCCTGATGCTCTCAGAGAGCTCCTAACGTGGCCTAAACATTTCTAGTGAGGAGTCCTAGCTTAGGAGGGATTGAGGGAACCTCTCAGAGCAACAAGGAATGAACAGAAACGTTTCCCTGACTGAGGAAGTGCATTTGATCACATCGCTAGTTGTGACGCATTCCTTTAAAGAGGTGCGATTGGTTGATAAAAAATAAATAAAAAGGCATTTCTTCGGGATAACGGACATAGAATGGAGAGCGAAATTGATAGGCCTATTCTCAGAATTCTTTTTCTATTCAGACATGGTGTAATTGTCATTATTAAATATGATTGACTATGTCTGCTGAATAAATAGTAAGCTACAGGCCTACTTGTGCAGTAGCCTATTCACATGCCAATAGTTGTTGTAATAATTAGCTTACATTGATTTACCGTGCTGGTAACTCTAGCACTTAATCTATTTGATATTAATGGAGGAAAATGGCCCAGCTGTTATCAGTTTCTGTGATTGCTGGCAAATCCAAATAAGATTGGCCTGTAAATCTATTAACCAGTGAACACTGTTGCATTTTTCCAGTTGCCAAATATCTTAGTGTTGTGATCACTTTAATTTCTGGCGCATCTCTAATGAGGTCGACCACAAACATTATCCCAGCACGACCTAATCTGCAGCATTTCATTAACTCAGTCATTCAGAGTTTGGAGAATATTTCTCCTACCTCTTTTCGTCTTTCCACCATGTTCTCCTCTGCTCAAGAAACTCGTAGGAGCTCTCTTCAGGACCAGGAAAAAGTCTTGCCATAATTCAAGGTATTTTTAAGCAATTTCGTCACTAGGAGCAACTCTTTGTTCTCGGAATCTTTATGAATACGGCCTTTGATCTTTACTATATCAAAATGTGTCAAAAATGATGAGTAAGCATGTAGACATGAGGGAGACAGACATCCTCTCTTACATGCTGGTTTGAGCCAGCGTCTGTGTGGGTGTCTGTGTGTGTGTGCGTGTCATTATCGCAACACTGGCAAACATTTCCACTATCTACTGGATCTATCTTGCCATCTATACCAGCTATACCTTGTTTGTCTGTGTCTGCAGATGTCTCCGCATGTGTCTGTCCATATAGCTGCCTGTCTGTATCTAAGTGTGTGGCACCTTTGCTAGCTTGGGAATAAAAACTCAAATTCTTCAAATATATAAAATACCTCACTGTTAGGATGCATAATAATGATCCAGCCAGTATGAAAGAGGGAGAAATATTATTTATATGAATATTTTATCTAATATATGTGTGTAAAAGACATACAGAGAAGGATGTACAGCACATATGCAGTGTATTTATGTTTACATGTTACATGACACACATGGTAGCACTTTGGTGCGATCTCTCAGTTTTGAACACAACACTCGTGATGTTGTTTCCCACGCTCAACGCTGGAAATAGGTCTCGAGGTTGCTAGGTTGTTCTGTAACACACACACAAACACACACACGGATAAACATAAACATACACTGACACCCAAGCTATGCGACTCACACTGGGATCCATGCATTGCTCCACCTATATACATCATATGGCAAGGCTTTGAGGGAAGCAGGTGCTTTTTGCATCTTCTTCTTTAGAAGACATGAGAAAGCCAAAGTGCGCATCTTTTGGTACTCGAGTGCAGACTACTGCATGTGTGTCTGCTGTCTGTCTGAGAGTGGGTGTACAGCCAGGTGCTTGCTGACATACTGGGGCTTTGTGGTTGTGGTTGGTGGCTTGCTTGCTGTGCAGACAACCGAGAAGAAACGGCCTCTTTTTTTTCTACATATTTCTAACTGCGTGCGTGTGTGTGTGTGTGTGTGTGTGTGTGTGTGTGTGAGAGTATAACATGAATATAATGTCTATTCTATATCGCTCACAGGCTGACGAGCATTTCGTGACAAGACCAAGGGGATTTGGTTTCCGCTGTTAGTGCTACTTGAGTGCATATGAGTGTATACGCGTTCGGTTTGTTTTAACGTGAGCCGTAATTCTTCAGCTTTCTTAATACATTTTTGAACCGTGAAAGTGTCAAATGCAACGGGAGCACGCTGCAGACACAATGTCATCTGTGCTGTTGTCTGTCAGCAGTCTCCACAGCGAACCTCTGTGTCTGTCATTTTCAAATGTACCTGTACTGTAAAAACCCAGCGACAGTGACAGATCAGAGGATGTAGCATTGGCTTTATCAAAGGCCCCGTTCCAAGCCACATGAGGAGCTTATTGCGGGCTCACTACAAAGGCAAACAATGGTTGGGAGTGGGAGTAGATAACGCTCTGCCATTCCCGCAGCCTGGGCTCAGGACCAATGGCGGCACATAGTGTCACATGACACCCGAGGTGAATATGATTGCGGCCTAAAAGGCCTGAAAGCAGGTCTGTGGGCACATGACATGAGTACCTGTATGATAAAGCTTGGCTAACCAGCACTCAAACACTGTGTAAATATCTGCTTTAATCATGTGGTGAAATAGCAGAATACTTAACTAATATTGATTGTGACTAAATTTCAGCTCATCATGAGGCATCGCCCACTAATCAGCAATGATTATGAGTCACATGTGTCTGATAAGTGGCTACAACTTGGATTTGAATTGCCTTTTTTTGGGGGGGGGGCCTTTTGGGAAATGTAGGCATTCTACCAATGAGTGATATACTACCACACTCAGGACAACATCAAATTACTCCCCATTCTTCTGATTAAATACAAAGCAGAATAGTTTTCTCCAGTATTACACAAACAACTTTGATCTTTGCATATTCATAGGCACTTTACGAAGCAGTGTGACACTTTTGTTGTGCAGTATGCAGAGAGAGGGAGACCAGAAAGGAGGCTGACGCTGCCGCAGAACAGGACATATGTTGCCACATTCTCACGGTGTTGGTTAGCCAAACCTCTTTACCCAGAACTCCTGGCTAGGTTCTGTTAAGTTGAGTCATCTCTCTTCAGGCTTCAGCCTCACACAAACCACTGTGCACTATCTGAGTCACACAGATGAAGCACTTAGACCTGCAAACATACATAGCATGTACACAGATTTAGCCATTGTCACAGTCCTGATTTGGTTGATTGGAAAATGTCATTTTCCTTTCAGTTAGAAGCATCGGGAGACACAAGTGAAACTAATAACAAAGGGCATGTGAGAAACAGATATTCGTGTGTCACGGCAACCCACTCGCGTTGTTCAGTCGTACCTCATGATTTAGTAAAAGGCTGAAGATGGTTTCTACAAACCCACACACATTTTCCCACTGCAACGTCAACCTATCTCACAGCACCTGATGTTTCAGTAAGCTGTCACTGTCATGATTCATGCCAGTATGGGAATGACTTGTCCTCCCCTTGCATCACAAGCAGTGTGTGAAACTGTTAGATTTGATTGTAGCATACAAAAACATTAACCCACTGCACATCACACATTTTTCATTCATCAAAACAAGATATGTGTTTGCATAATGGCTGGAAAGCTAAGATTTGCTCACAGTTTATGACTCTTTTGTGTCCTTGTCTGAGGCTGCTGTCACACCAGTGATACAGTTTAAAAATGGAAAGAAAGAAATATGCATTTCAACTTTCAGTTTGACGGAGATATTCATCATTTGAAACTCGAATCCTCTGTCAAAATAAGCCATGAGATGAAAAATATTCATGATGGAATGTCGCCGACCTTTCACCACTTGAAACTTTTGCTTATAAAATAAAAATATATTGAAGGATAGGGTTTCCTTTCTGAAGTGTGTGCTCGAATGTGTTTTTGGTTTGTTTGTTATGTGCAAAGTGCAGACCTGCCTGCTGTAGTTGAGTGAAATCAGAGACAGGTTGGCATGGGGAAGACTTGCCTTGGCACAGTTCAGGCCGCAGACGGGTTCCGGTATGAGTTTACAGTATGGCTTGCCTCTCTGTGGCTTGACGACTCTGCTGCTCTGAGAAAGACTTAACCATGCGACAGACATGATATGCACTTTCCCACAGCCACTGAGCAGCCAAGGCTACTCTTATGGTTGCTTAACATTTACACTCGGCTACTTACTTGGCACCTTGATATTTCAGCAGCTTCCTTTTTTTCCTTCCTCTTAAGAGAAGTCCAAACTTCATTGTGTGCTTTGAACAAGAGCGCTGTGGTTGTCTCTCATCTTTTAGCACTTCTGACCAAAGGTCAAAGTTGATCAGGGAGTGCATATTTCTTTGTGATTGTTAATCCGGAAGAAGGCTTTTCATATTAAAAGTTCAAGCAGTTTCCCTCCCACCATTGAGAGACTGTGACCTTTGATTAGTAAACTAGAATTAAAGAGTCTCAGTCAACATTTTGGATTGTTTGGTTTCCTTCAGGCTGCACCAGTATGGTGGGATGACTCAAAGTTTACATAATCAAGGTTGTTGAAGCCAACGGTCAACAACCTGGAGAGATAGATATGAATCACCACATCCAACACTTTTTGCTGTAACAAAGTCCCACTCGTTGGTAGGATGTTTCCATTATGCTAATGAGAAAAGTAGACCTGCTTTCAAACCCACGTCTGCGATCGGCCCGGGCTCAGCGACAAGCTCCCATGTACCCACAGAAGACAAAGCAATGGTAGAGTTATTAGATACTTGCTGCATTTCTACAATTATGCATATTATTATTCAAGCAATTTCTGTGTCTAAAGGCCAAACAGGACATTTGTCCAACATGTTAACTGAGAGTTGTTAGTTTCAGTTTGGTCTGTTGAGGAACTGCTAAGGAAAATGAATCATCATAATTACACATCACACTGGCTATATCTTTTTCATTTTTCTTTTGGAGAGGGGTTAAACTTCCAAGTGCTGCTGTGTGTTGTGTCTGCACGTCTGCCCAGCCTTCCCTAAATCAAGAAGGCAGAAGTGAGAAACGGTTGTGAAGTACGACCAGTGTCTTCCTGTTATGTGTGCGTGAAACCCCAGACGGCTGTCTAAGTTGCTCGCACGCAAACGCCGGCCCGGGAACCATGGCAACGGCAGGTCCCCACATGCAGAAGGCGGAAGTGAGCCGGCGCGCTGAGGAAGTTATTGGTTTTTTGATGGCCATCGCCGTGGTTTCATGAGAAAGACCGTGACTCGTCCCTTGTGCTGCGCAGACGGTCAGCTAGCGTGGGAAAGTAGTCCTCAGAATGATGACAGTGGTGACACGTCTGCTTTGTCCTCAAACACGTGAATTAGAACAGGAATCAGCAGCAGGAATGAGTGAACATATCAGATTAAAAATATAGATTTGTCAGTCTGCAGAAAAGAGATGCTACTTAATAAATCTCTCGCGTTGCCTGCAGCGTTTTCCCTCAGCACCCTGCTCAGAAGCACGTTATTGGTGCAACAGTGATAGCAATTCATGCATTGTGGGACACTTCCAAAGAAACGCAAGTCCACCAGCTGCTTTCCCTGACGCACGGAGGAGAGCCAGCTTACAGCTCTGCCGTCACTGTGTCCGTCTTCTGTCATGGAAACAGTGGCGTGGGTCTCACCTGGCCTTAGCAAACCACAGCCACCTCAGCCTGACTTTAACTGTGAAATTTCTCTCCCTGTAGTTGTGTGTGCTGAGGTTGGAAGCGTGTGGGTGATTTTCAAGTCATCAAACACACGTATTCAGTAGAAAGTGTCTTTATTTGATGAATTCACCAGAACAGAAAGAGGCTCACACAAAGTTTTAATACCACCTCCCAGAGTGGTTTGTGTGAGTCACGCTGCAAAGATTTGATGCCTCCTGACATCATGTTACCCAGACCCTCAGTGAGGTTTTAATGGTCAGCTTTCAGTTTTCTCCCTGGTAGGTTGCCTAATGACAAATGATCACTATCAGATATTGGATGAATAAGCTCAAAGTAGCTGCAAACTCACTCCTGTGAGTCCTCGTGGTTGTCTAGCTCATGCCTCATGTCTCCAGAAAAGAATATCTCACAACACTGATGAAATTTCATCCTCTACTCTGCATTTCTCCTTTTTTTGTCTTCTGTAGATATTAAAGACACTATGCTTTCTCTTTCAGTTTATATATATACTGTATATTTATATTTATGCAGGCTATGACTGATGTGGGTAATAAATGCAACATATGTCTGACAACACAGGCCATGCTTTACGTGCTGTACAGTTGCCTTTTTATCCTGCACACTTTTAAAAACTCTGCAGTATTATTGTGAAATAAAAGTAATATTCTGCCCCATTGTCCTTCCTCTTTTTCTGATATGTGCCGCAGTGCCTTTGACTTGGTCATTAGGGTTTAACTGAAGTGTGTTATAGTTTTCGAGTGTGTGGAATACACCTCTGGTTTTTTATTTAATCTGAGAGATAAATCTGTACACTTGCATGACCAATAAGTCATCTGTAAAGAACAACATCCCAACATACTCTATTTTCCTTACTATTCGTTGATGAATGATTGTATAACCGTCTTACCGTCTGCAGAGCACAGGAGGCATTGCATCTTGCAACAGCAGCATGTGGCTATGAGTGTGGCTGTTTCCTCCCATATCCCATAGCCACACCTGCCACAGCCTGGCTTCTGCCTGGCCTCAAGCCTCCTGTGATCTGCGCCTAGGTTGACCAAGCATGCCACCAAGCACCCCTGGGGGCAGAGCTCCCATCAGCCAGAACCCCACAACCCCAAAGGCCTCAGCTCGCCGCGAGAATGAGAGTGAGAGTCAGTCAGAGGCGACTGGGGGAGAAACCACCCTCGCCTCGAACTCTGCTCTGTGGTGCTCAGATACCATCGGCTGCAGCCGAACTGCGACAAAGACAAAACTGGAAACGGATCACACAGAAACAAGCACCTGATACTAACTGCAGCGTGTTTGTGTGTGCATGGCTGAGAGAGAGCAGCGAGGGGAGAAGGGGGGGGGGGGGAGTTTATGGGCTGCTAAATGCCAGACTCACCACAGGTGGGAGCTCCTCTGTCAACCCCGTTAAAACCAAGAAAAATGGACGGTCTCTCCAAACTGCTCTGTGACTTTACGTCCGACAGTGCTGCAGACAGTAGTCGCAACAGACACAGAACAAGTCAGCAACGAGAAAGTGCACTTGCTCAGTCTTTTCACCGCATTGACACAGTTTTAAATGCCACATGTTTTGTTTTGGTTAGAGGGGGGATATGGGCTGCTAGGGTCTTCTGGGAAGTCCCCCCCAACCCACCGCTGTCAGAGATGTGACTGCAACCAAAAAGGTAAAGGCTTGCTGACCTGCATAACACATATATATATATGTATTCGCTTAGACTTTTGGAGTTTGAAAATCCCCCTCAAAAAGTACATCTATTCTTTCAGTGCAAACATGCAAACTGTCAAATTTAGTGAGGATGTTGCTTGTCATGTCAAGTCTACTGAACAAAAGCATTTTCTTTTTTAGAGATGTTGCTTTTCCTAATTACAGTTCTCTCCATATTTGTCCTATATTTTACAGATCTTCCATCCACATTGTGGCTGAATCTTCTCGATACCTGTGATTTTGTGGTGAGGTACGCAGATCCTATTGAGGTCCATTACATTGTCCAGTAAAAGGCCATTCCTGTGCGGCCTGGTTTTAGGGCCCTGGTTAAAAACACAAAACCAAGCCAGGCTTTTAGCGTTGGTGCAGAGGAAAACCACCACTCCACGACAATGAATATTTTACCTTGCTACCGGCAGTCCAGCAGCATTTAGTGACCACAGGCAGTGTTAAGTGTTCCTGACCAGAGGCAAAGGGGGCACTTAACAAATGATAATGCCCACTATCAGGCAGTGCTCTGGGCTGCCACTGCTGCCTGAGAGCTCCGTGGTAGCTGGAGCCAGACCACTCTGGGCCCACCACTGACCTGCCAGCTAACCACACACTCTCCACAGCCTCCAGCACACACACCTCTGCTTCCTGGTGGGAAGAGGGGCATCGGTCATCAGTCAAATGACAGCTGCCATTTTGGTGGCTGGCTGACCCTCTGACCCCAGCTATCAGTAAAAAAAATGACACTGGCTTGACCTCTTTAAGAGGCTTTTTACAATAACAACAGATAACCACAATTGCATTCAAGGAAATGGAGGAGGAGGAGAAGTTACGTTGGGTTGTCTTAACCTGTTCGACCAGATGATGCAAATTGTACTCATAAAGATTTTATAACTTTTTCCTGAAACCGAAAACATCCCCAGTTCCAGTCACATTATTAGAATTTGTAAATACAACCAACCGCTAACCCCCAACACCCTTTGATAACAGCTGAGAATGCACATTGTACTTGCGGTATTTCCTCAAAGAGGAGAGCAATCAAATCTGCTGCAAGTGTGTTTCAATGTTGATTGGGTTACCTCCGATGTGAGGTAATTGTTGACTGGCATGTCGAGGACGAGGTACGGTGGTTAGAGTGGACATGTGCAATGATGCGTATTGTGCGTTGGTTGGCTCAGAGGTCTCTGTAAGTGCAAGGTCAAGTATTTATTTGGGATTTCCCCCCAAAAAAAAGAATTTACACATAGTGGCTTACTACCTAATTCTAAAACCAGCCACCAACATTGTCTGTGCTGTTTTATGACAGCCGAGTCCAAGACTTGGAATAGAATAAACAAAAGTGGATTTGATGAAATGAAAGAGAAAAAAAGGAAAAGGAAAGAAAACGGCAACCAAAAGACTCACTTTCCTCTAACCTTGGCCCGTAAGAGCAGCCAAAGAAACAAGACCGAGTAGTGAGTGAGGGGGAAAAAAGGAGAAAAGAGTAGCCAGCAGGCCCTCTGTGTGGTCCTCCTTGAGAGCGTGTTCTGTTTAACTCTCGCCAAAGTGTTTTAAAGTGTTACAAGTGCATTAGTGCCGTGGGTCATGCCTTTGCTTGGCTAACCTCTGACCCCCCCCAGCCCTTCTAGCAGCTCCGGGGCGGGAGAGTGAGCTCATGTTGAGGGGTTAGGCCCCACTGTTTGGAGAGGGAGTCGCCCCAGGGAGGTGAAGGCGGGGGCGGCTGCAGAGGAGAGGGCCGGGCAGCGGCCTGTAATGATCTCCTCATGGATCTTTAATGACTCCCCTCAGTTAGTGTCAGTGTTCACACTGGGGGGACACTGAATTATTCAGCAGGCTAAAACTGTGATCACACACAGGCATGGTCACAGATATGCACCCCTACACACACACACACACACGCACACACACACACACACACACACACACACACACACACACACACACACACACACACACACACACACACAGAGTAAAAACAAATAAGCACACTTGGATGCACAAACACACCCAAACAGTACATACACTTCTCACACTGTGAACCGTTATCTTTCATATTAATCACTCTTCCTCTTAGTGATTTCACGCGGCACCGAAATTAACATCTGAGCAGTTCTTTCTGAGAATCGCTGACACAGTGAGTTTGCTGACTGTGCAGGTTACAATCACACTATGCAGTGTTTGAAGACATAACATCCTCTGATTACTACATAATGTCGCTTGTGCAAAGGCCAAAGATAAGCCGAGTGCATTATCTCCGTGTTATTGTTCAAATATCTCATTGATCAGCGTTCAGTCTACCCAGAAGGCTCTGGGACTTCAGCTTCTGTCCAGATGTTTTTGTACCTCTCGTGTGTGCCAGCTGTTATCTCTTCATCAATCAGATATGTATCAAACCGTCTTACTCATCAAACTGTGTACACGATAAAATGCCACAAAGCTGCTTCTCACATATGAACGTCTGCAGTTATTATTTTTCAGTGGTTTGTGTGTGTGTCTGCGTGTGTGTTTGTGTTTGTGTGTTCAAAGTGACCATGCCACCTAGTGGCACTCCAGCCACAGGTCTTTCTTAGCATGGGGTGTGCTTACACTTAACTGTGCTATCAAACCCCACAACAAAGTCACATTCACTGGAGATGAAGGTAAAAAGAGCTCTGACAGGCTGCAGAGTTGGTAGCGGGTGTTTCAAGGCTCGACTGAAGTTCACAGCCTGAGCGACCGGGGCTGTGACGACCCATTCTGTTTCCTTATGATCCTCAAACCAAAGCCTTTTCGACATATGAGAATACTGTCAGGACCCACAGACCGTAACCACCCTTGTAAAACACACACATTCTCTGACCCCTGTGTCATTAGGAGCAGTGTGAGGGAGAGGCTTCCACTTGGGCCCGCAGTGTGAGTCTTGAGGCCTGCAGCCTCTTAAGCAGCTCTGGGCTGCCTTACCTAATTGGTAGCAAAGCAGGTTAACCCCACTGTCCTGCGCCACAGGCCTGACTTTCATTAGTGAGGTTGTAGCGGGCCCTCAGATCCTAATTTTGCCGCCATCGCCGAAGGGAACCCACAGGTTTTTTTTGCTCGGAGCCCCAAATATCTCTCTCCTCACTAAGCGTGCTTCCTGCTGCAGGATCACATCCAGTGTTTGGCCGCGTGAAATGATTCAGGGACATATTAAAAACTCGTTCCATAGCTTGTAGGTTAACATCTGTGGAAAAGCCTTAAGTGTAGACACCAGGGTTCAATATAGAACGCTGCCTTCATGACGCTGCTCACTGCAGCATAGCCGCTGCATTGTCTCCCTGCAGGGCTGTCTGCGTAAAAGTAGCACTCACTGTTCAGCATCGGCAGCAGCAAGGAAGTGTGTGTTTTTCTGTGTATAACACTATAAGCCCTGATTGAACATGTCACTGATGGCTGATGGGGGGTCCCTGGGCACTAAATGACCCATCGCCTCCTCCGGGCGAGCTTCAGCTGTCTCTCGCTCTCTCTCTCTCTCTCTCGCTCTCCCGCTTTCCCTTCAGCCCCTTAAGAGGCCTGCTTGCAGTTTTCGCTGTAGACCCAGGGGTCAGATGGAAAACATACACTCATAAACAGCATCTATTATTCATGCCTTACAGCCCGGTGATCCACTCACAGCACGCACTGGCTACAACAGCTGTCCAGCCACTCCGGTCGGTGACAGACAGATAGGATCGGCCCAACGGCAACATGCTTCCAAGCACATACATGGCTGCCTTAACCAGCTGCAGTTATTGCTGTAACTCACTGGGATAAACACATCTGTGTTGCATCTGTGTTCAAAATAAGGCGGTCACACACACGTTTGACAGCGAGTACATTTTCATAAAGCTGATGATGATCGCTTGTTGTAAGTACACTGTTTGTGTTGTTGCCTTTTTCTAATCAACTGGCTCAAAACATTGAGCACAAAAATGAGCCATTTGAGTATTATGGAGTCCTCTGTTGATGTCTAACAGGGGCAATTAGGACTTTTCCAGCGCAGTGATTGTGTCATTTGACATTGTTAGCATTTTGTGTGTGAGTGTGGGCCCAGCTTGGCCCGGAGTTGACAGCGTGTTAGTGTACTAATCCATTAGGGTCCCCAAAGGCCCTGTGATTACACACACTGCTAATACACACATTGGTGCTTTTCTTCAGAGACTTTTTGTTGATGGTATCAGTAGCAGCTTGGGTGGTTTTGGTGTGTGTGTGCGTGCGTGCGTGCGTGTGTGGTTGTGTGTGTGTGTGTGTCTGTTAGAGGTGGACGGGTGGGGCAGATGGATATTTGTGCCTGTATGTGCATTTGGGTCTGGCAGCGTGTAATGCTTTCGTTTAGGTCAGAGGAGAGAGTGATACCCGTCTCCCCTTTGACACCCCCACTCTTGCCCACCCCTACAAGCTTCCTCAACACTCCCCCCCCCCTCCCACCTCCCCCTTTTTTTTTTCTCCTCCGGACCCCACCCAACCTACACGGCAAGCTCAACGGTAAGTGACTCTCGCTAACGACCTCTAATGATTTTAATCGTCCGCAATCAGGTGCAGGAGTCATGAATCTCTAGACGAGAGACAGAGAGACAAGACAGACAGAGAGAGAGAAAGAGAGAGAGAAAGAGAGAGAGGGAGGGAGGGAGGGGGGAGTGCGTTTTCTCTGGTGGGGTTGCAGAGCAACAGAAGGGTGGTCATATGGAGTGGAGGAGCGTGGCACAATTACCTCCAGAGCTCCACGTGGAACATGACTCCCAACTCCAGAGCAGGGAGACGGGGAATGGGAGCGCCGTTCTGGCTTAAGCAGGCTTGATTTGTTGGCTGCCATGCTGTGATATCTGTAACAGGAGAATCTGGAGTCCTCGTCGTGTAATTTGACAGTCGGTTTCCCACTCATCACTGTAACCCCGCGTAGCGACCTGCACGGCGGATGATTTCAGGGCTGTGTCTTGATGATTTTAACTTTTGGTCGTGGTTCATTGACGAAGGGAGATACAGAAGGATGTAGAGTAAGAGGAAGAGACAGCTAGTTAGATCTGGGGGGACAAAGTTGTGTGAGACCAAAGAGAGACGTATCCGTGTGACTGAAACAAAAAGACATCTTTGCTTCCCTTCAGTTTGCATGCGAACTATCAACCCCACTTTTTACCCCCGAAAAGCATGCAAATATATAAACAGAAAGTCATCTGCAGACTAAATATAAACGTCCCTGCCGACAGACATTCTTTTTTTCTTCACTTTTCACTTCTCCAAAAACCCTCAAAAATACAGTACATCCACATCCTCCCTTATGATAAAAATATAACTTGCAACACTGACTGATTCTCCGTGGAGCTCCACATTGGGAACACAGCGAGGTTGTTTGCGGCTGCCGAGGGAGCAAGGGAGGAGGGGAGGTAGGGTGGGTAAGAGGGGGGTGGGGGGGGGTGTTTTGAGCAGGGCCCTGCCATAGCCGCATGAAGCGGGACCACCCAGGGTGGCGTCAGGAGCTTGGCAGGGGTTCAGGGAGGTTGGTCGGCGGGCCGGCCGGCAGCCCGTGCCCAGGACTGAAGCAGCCGGCGGCAGCAGGCACTCTGAGGCCCTGCCAGAGTGGTCGGAGATATTCAGCTCAGCCCACAAAGGCCACTTCAGCCTCCCACAGCATAACACAGCAGAGCCACAGTGATAGGGAGTGTGTGAGTGTGTGTGTGTATACGCAGGGAGGATTGTGTGCGCGTCCGTGTAGGTCGGGTGGAGTCTGGGGCAAGCCGAGGGAGATATTTTTAGGGTCTAGTAGTCATCCCAGATATAAGAGACCTCCCATATGGAAATGAAGAGGTTAAACCAGAAAATGGTTATTCATGAGAAGTCCATACATCAGCAGTCTGAAGTATCTATCTTAAGATGTTCTTGCTCTGCTAAACAGTACAGTGCGTTGGTTTCCCATCTAAGAAAGCACTGTCCCTCCTCTCTGTGCACAACCACTAGTGTAAACAGTAACAGTAAATGTTAACCATTTCCTCTCCGCCGGCCTCCCAGAGGTCGATTGCGCTGCAAAACAAAAGACTTTCCCCTCGTGTTTATCTCTTCCAATGAGGGCAGTCATTTCATCGCAGCACTTACAGCTTATAAACTCCTTGGCAAATCGCATTAGTATTTAGCCTCTCTCAGCAGTTTACTGCCTTGCTGCCAAAGTATCGTTTATCACCCTCTAATTCACTTTACTAGGTAAATTCACTTTGGCAGGTCTGTTGGGTCTGTCTGCTGCAGAGGATGTCGGCGGAGAGGGGACGTTTGAATTTTAAACACCTTTAGCAATACCATCCATGAGCTATACTCGTTTATCCTTTCGAGTAACACCGGGGGGGGCTGGAGCCAATCCCAGCTGAAAATTGGGCGAGGGGTGGGGGGGGGGGGCACGGCATGGTCATGCTCATGTTCACACCTAATGGTAATCAACCTTAGCTGCATGTTTTTGGTCTGTGGGAGAAAACCTTTTGCAATCTTCTTTCTTTTTTTTTTTTATGTAAAATGAATAGTCAGTCACATTGTGTGTTTGGGTTTATGAACACAACAAACAGACGGTGAACAATGCTGCTGAGTCATATGGACACTGGACTGTATATTTTTACCATCTCTTTTTCTCTTCCTGTCTCTTTCCCATGAGGAAAAACCAACATGCATCACTTTTCGGGCCTGATTCCATTTAAGGCTTATAAACCTTTCTAAAACACAGAATAATATTTACTGTCAAGCTTTTATTGAATTATGCCAGTGGATGAAAAAAACTAAAAACAAAGGATGTGTAGGCACTCAGTGTCACAGTCAAACATTTCTATTCTTCTGATATATTGCATCAGTCATTCCTCCACATTGATGCCTTTTAACAGCACTGTTTTATTCTTTTCTAGAATTTATATTCCATGTTTTTCATTATTCTAACATTGATATGCAGAAAGACATTTTGGTCCACTGAGGACTATAAATCCCGTGGAATTTGAGTAAATGTTACACAAACCATAATGTCACTTTCATTACTGGCACACACACACACAGACACACACACACACAAACACACACACACACACACACACACACACATACACACACACACACACACTAGTGTGAAGTAACTTGCTTCCACGTTTTTATACAAATGTCCAACATTTAATTGACAAGATTCACAAGATTTAAGTGTGTGAATGTCTATTGGGGACAGCGTAGGTTGGAAGACAGATGTACTTCCTGAGCCAGAGTTACCTTCCAGCTCATTTACATGAGCAGGAAGTGAGAAGCAGACAACAGCAATGTGAAACAGAATGCTGAATGCAGCCTGTCGCTTCTCATTGAGGCTCTCGTCTGTCTTCCTCTGGGGCTACGAGCATGTGAGCTTATAGATAGAGGTGTTGGATCACAAATACATTTATACATCAGACATAATTATTTCTGCATAGTTTTATTATTAATGTGCTTGATAATGAAAGGAAACTAAACAGTGGTTCAATGTTAAAGCTATAGTTGATTTAGCAGCAGTTTGATCATGCTTCTGTCATCAGTGAAATTAATTTCTTGCACATTCTAAAACAAAAAGTATTCAGAAAAATACAAAGCTGGAATAATATGTTTTGTGCTTTATTAAAGGAAAGGAATTTTGCACATTTTACACCGTTTTTTACACAATTTATATTATTATATTGAAATATGCCAGATGAACTTAAATGCATTTATTTGGAAAATTACTTTTCAATAATTTACTCTTAAAGTCGAGATGAACTTAAAAATGCCTTTTTCAACCCTTTTAGATCACATCCTCGGTCATATTGTGCACCAATTCAACAATATATTCAAAATATTTTCTGTGGCAACCAATTTCAAATTTCAATGACATCAATCTGCAACTTTTAGTGACCAGGAAGGTGTGTGTGTAGTCACGGTTCTCTGCAGCTCCGTATCGCGCTACATTCTAATTACGCTCACTTGGATTTGATTTCAATTCCTCTTGTAACTGTACTCCACTCAAATATTCAGTTTCACTATAGAGACGCTAACTTCCGTTTGTTGAGAACTTGTTAACATTTTGCCACAATCTCAACCCAACCAATCTGAAACCCCATGACTCCTGCTCCTCTTTTGGTATTGATAAACCTCTCCATGTATCTATGGTTTTAAAAGAACAAAGGGAGAAGTGGCAGGGAGCAGCCTCCTCCCTCCTGAGCTGGCACACTGCACTTCCTGCTCCCGCATCTTGTTTGAGTTGAGTGCAGCTCATGCAGTGCAGGGCAGGTGTTTGACTGATCTCCGTAGCCCGTTTCCCCGAGCAGTTCATCATTGTCACAGCCCAAATCACACTGCCCCCCTCCCCCTCCAGCAGCCAGCTCTCTTAAAGATTAACAGATCTGCCTCGGCTCTCAGATGCACTCGAACATGACTGTCCGTGTAACACCCCACTGCTTCTCCCTTTCGCACTCTGCACATCTTTCACTTGGTCGGGTCTGTGCACCTCATCACTTGTGTTGCTCTTCGTTGGCCCCACGCTGCTCCACATCCACTCACCCTCATCTTGCTGGTGCTGTCTCCGTCCGTCAGCACAGATAAATCGCCCCAATCTTTCCCCTTTGGCCCTCCCACCCCACCCCACCCTCCACGATACATTTGCAATTAATTTATTTTGCCCTGGTTTCCTTTCCCTGTGCCTCTCCCTCCCCTTGATCCATAGCGCAGCGGTCTGGAAATGATTTTGACGCTTTAGTTGTAGCGTGCAGCTGCCTATTGGGGACATTTTGCACTCCCTGACTTTTTATTACAAGGGAAATACCATAATAGGTTGCGAGGGAGAATTGCAAAAGGATTTTTGTTTTATAACTGTAAAGCTTTTAAGTATTGCACTTGTAAACATGGGAGCTGTGTGCGTGTGTGTGTGTGTGTGTGTGTGTGTGTGTGTGTGTGTGTGTGTGTGTGTGTGTGTGTGAGGGGGGGGGTGTGGGTGGGTGTGTGTGTGTGAGAGAGGAAGTATTGCTGTGTTTATTTGTTTTAATGGATGATATAATCTGAGAGTGGGTAAATGTAAAAACAGCCTCAAGCGAAGTGCACATCTTTGCTTCCGTTATTATGCGGATGCAAGTCTGTTAAAGGTAGCTGTGAAGTTGTGAAGGTATGAGCTCTGAGGTTTGGCGTGTTACAGGCCCTCCACCCTGACACCTCTCCCCACCCTGCTCATCTCTCTACCGACCCCCACGTCTACTGCCAACATTCAGCTGACCAGGCAAACCACTTCTGAAGCAAAATAAAAAACAAAAACAACAAAAAACATCAGTGACAACCACGGGTCAGAAATAATATAGCACATTGCTAATTCCATCATCTTTTTTTCTAACTGCATAATGATGTATGTGTGTGTATAGATGTTTGGCTCACGTGTCAAATCGACACCAATTCTGTGTCAAATATCTTGAGGGCCGCTTTCTCCCTGTAATAAAATGTTAATGGCCGATGGCTGACAAAGGTCACTTCATTACACTCATGATTTCATAATATCCTCTCAACATATTTATTTGCACGTCCCATTAAATCAGCCAGATGAAGCTGCCTTTAAAACTCTGACAGTAAATCGGTATATTTAGCTGAGCGGGTTCCTGGTATTGTGCTTGCTGGACCACTGGAGAGGCTTCCTGGGACACTTACTGGAACGGAGCCGTTGTTAATGTTAGTTGATCCACATGTGCTATTCCTATGGCAAGTTAACATGTTTGTTTGCCAGAAGCAAAGGTGAAGGCAACATGGTGTTGTCAGTGCCACAAAACGCCTCACAGAGGATGGATGCGGCAACAAAGTTAATTTCCAGTTTTCTGCTGTCAGTAAATGTTTTTTTCTTTTAACCATGACCACGATTTTCCCCATTTTGGACTTTTATTTTTGAAGGGCCCTCCACCAGTTTTTACACATGAAGTTCACTCATCACAAGGAGTACAACTAAGCCTGTGAAAGCAGTTGTATAATGTGGCTCTGAAGACAGATTTCCAAAGTTTGACCTCGATGATGTCATCTTGGCTGTGGCTTGAGACCCAAGCAAGATACTAAAAGTCAAAATATCTCCATTCAATCTTTGATTTTGATCATTCTGTTTTCTTTTGTATCTGTCTATTTTAAGTTACCTAACTTTATGGAAGTGCAAAACATAAAAGCTGAAATACCCCTTTAAACCAAACCATTACATGATCTTAATTTTAACCTAAGTAGAACGCAGTAACAGTCATTGGTATAATTTATTTGAGAATCAGGTCGGAAAACATACATTTTAGAAGGAAATGCTCAATAATTCCCGCAGCCAAATCCGCCTTCCCTCAAATACACCTGGGTATATTTCCTGTCAGTGCTAAGCCTCTGCACAGTGACCCTGGGTTGTGTTTGCCCCGCAGATGTTTAACCTGCTCTCAGCAGCGGCACCTTAGCTGTTTGCTGGTAATCTGTCAAACCAAGTGAAAGCCATAATTAACCTTCAGAGAGACTCCAGACACACAGACATCAGGTTTCACACTCTGGCATCCTCCCCACTGTTCCCGGCTGCTTCCAAAATAATACAGTATGATGGATTTTTCTATGGACTATTAAAACAGACAGAGCTAGAATTATTAGAAAATGAAACAATATGTCTGCATGATGACAAATGCTGTGGTGGTGGAATACTGTGGGGAAAACTCCCTGCAGATAGTGCAAACTCTTCCTGCTTTACAACCAATTATGTGGCCACCGGTCAAACAGTTGTTTATATCGCCACCACTTTGGTCAATTTGTTACCCTCCCTCCATATTTCAAGTGTGTGTATTGTGAGTGTGTGTGCGCCATCCCACAGCCTAGTGGTCGTCTGGCGGTTTTGGGGGAGGGGGGAGGGGGATCTCCGCCCCAAGTACAAAGTTGGCTAATTGCCCCCCACAGCCGCACCACACACACACACACACACACCCACACACACACACCCACACACACACACACACCCACACACACACACACACAGAATCTCTCTCTCCATCGTTCTCTGTTGTTCTGCTGCTAGGAGGGAGGAGGGGAGGATTAATCCTAATTGCGGTGTGTGGGAGCCTGGAGAGAGGCCAGGATTACTGGGGGCTTCTCCTTGATCCACAGAGATGCTGATGGTAATGCTCCCTGCCCATCCCCTGGCAGCTGCCTGCGCCGTACACGCATACGCATCGGACGCACGCCACTCCCACGCACACATGCAGCGGAGTACAGTTTCATGAGCACAGCAGCCCATAAGTATAGGTTCTGCGTCCTGAATCACCGGGGTCGGTGATTCACTTTTCCCAGTGCAACCTTAGCCTCTCTCTGAGTGTGTGTGAGGCCGCGGCCTTGCGTCAGGGCTGCTGCGCTGCTGTTTATGTCTGCTGTCGTGTACGCAGGCTGCACCCCCAGCTGACGCACTACCACCTCAGTGGGGTTAACCCAGTCTACGACGGGAGACACATTTAGCCTTCACTTCACGGCCTGCTCACTGATTGTGACTTTGTGGAGCATTTTATTAACGTAGCAATTAAGGGAATAGTTAGACGTTTGGGAAACAATCTGTCTTGCACAGAGATAGGTGAGAAGGCCGATGCCACTCACATGTCTGCTCAATAAAATATGAAGCTACGACCAGGAGATGCTTCTTCTCAACTAACTCTTGGCAAGAAAATGAACAAAACTATCCCTTTAATGTGTTTGACTTTTGCCCTCATCATTTGCAGTTATTTGGGTTTGTAAATGCAAAGTGCTATGTAAAAACGATATTCAGAACTATCACTTTGAAGGCAGTGTGTATAAAAGCAGGTTGCTCCTGTGAGATTTCTCCCTTGCAGCATGGAGCCCCACGTCGAACCCTTTCTGCCCCGTCAGGCCTCTCCACCATTACACTGGCCGTTGTGTGAGAAGCCGCAGGCCTGCCCTCCTCCCTTAACAAAATCAAGTCAAAAAGCAATTAATATCTTAATACCTCCATCAGCGCCAACCGCCAAGCCGCCAAAAGGCCCTACTCTTTGTTTTTTTCCGACTCGGTGTCGGCTGCCGTGCTGCTCTCGACTGGCCCGTGGTTTCCTCGGTTTCATTTCCCAGTGCCCCGGTGGTCAGCTGTGGTTTTCCAGGGGGCATGGGGTAGGACTTTGTGGGCAGGAAGGTCCCCCACTCTCCCCGAGCATTAAGTACTATACTCTACAAGCCTGAGAGCTCCGGTGGCCGCAGCCCTGGCCCCATCTAATGCAGCGGCCTATGGATAAGACCTGACCAGAGACACTCATCCACTCTGAAGGCTTTCCATCCATTAAGGACACACCAGGATAATGGTCGACACCTCTGATGTTGGTGTGATCTCTGGGGATGTTCGCTGCGTTGGACTGGGTGTTTTACTCATTTATTTTAAAGGTGGAGGACTTTGCTAAAAAAAGCACTGCTCTGTGATTTGTAGATGTTGTGTATAGAACAAGAATTACCTTTGCATTTATTTATTTTTTTAATCTCGTAGGGATGAAGTCATGTCAAAAAATGATTAATGATGTTGTCTCTTCTGCTCCTAAGCCGCACAAGTTGGAAATGCTGACATGGCCATTTGTTTTTGTCTTTGCACGGCTTACATGAGCTTATGTTGCACAAGCGTTAGCCAGGTAACATTAACCACACAAATTCCTCTCATATCGCTAAACCCGATTAAAGTGTTTCCCCCGCCTCTCATCCACGCACTCTGTGAACACAATACCTGGTCCCAGTTAGGTGTTTCTTTTATAGCTCGGCTCTTCAAAGGGAAGAAAAAGATTGGTTTTGACTTCTGAGCCATGGCTCCACAATATTTGGTTTCTCAACATTTTCATTCATTTCTCTTGGCAGGCGCGACCAGCAACTGGTGGAAGGTCTTGGCAGAACATGCGATAAAAGCTCATGATTAAAGGGACTAAAATAAGTGCTGTATATAACTCATGTGTCCATTAACCACTGAGAAGAGAAGCAGAAAGAGCAAAAAAGTTGTTTTTCTTTTCTACCCTCGCCTGGCCAGTAAGTCTATATTATATATGTGTAATATAGTCATCCTCATCTCCTCTCTCTGTTTATCTCTGCTTCTCTCTGCTGTATATTGCACCTTCACACTGGGAAAGCTATATGTATCCTCTTTGACTGATGTTTTTTTGTGATGCATGTACTATATGATCAGTGTGCCTTTTCTCTGCTATACCCTGAGTGCACTTCCACCCACTGACTGTCTGGGGTCATCCGAACCCAGCCGGCAGGCCCACACACCTTGGCCGGCTGGGTGGTGGTGCCTTTGAGTACACTGTAGTGGTTTGGCCCCGGGCCCCTGCCTGGCTCGCCTGCCAGCGTCTGTGCTTTAGCCCCTCTGGACAGTCCGCCACACGGGGCTGTCAGAGACTTGGCTATACAGCTTTCCTTTACCATCAGACGGCAGCTAAATAGCAGCTGTACAAACACATATACGTTAAACCAGGCCTGTATTAATGACTTTATGTTGGAGCCTCTCTGCGGCGGCGGTTCTGATATTCTGAGAAGTTGTAGTGGTCGTTGTAGTGGTGGTGGTCCTACGCGTAGAAACGCTGATGTCGACTGAGTCTTTCAAGGGCACAGTGGTGGGGAGTGATGGCTCGGTACCAGCTGGACCGGGCTGGACTTCAGGCCGTGGATTTTGAAGTGTGTAGCTCCAACTTGGACAATGTAGGTGGCTATAAACTATTGGGTTACAAGTGTTTTGGCCATAGTGAGCACATTGTCTTTTTATAATGAC
This sequence comes from Ophiodon elongatus, assembly GCA_016806645.1. Taxonomy (NCBI): domain Eukaryota; kingdom Metazoa; phylum Chordata; class Actinopteri; order Perciformes; family Hexagrammidae; genus Ophiodon; species Ophiodon elongatus. The sequence goes on along the minus strand of JACSYO010001151.1, from coordinate 110,024 downwards.
AGGTTTTATGATTATAGGGTTCAATGCTACATCTGCCTCGGGCTGCGGCCTTTTCCAGAACTTTGATTTATCGTAGAATGGATGAGACAATGAACCAATTGAACAGCTTGAGTAGTGATTGTTGATGGTTTAAGACAGAGAGGGGTTGTTACGATCCATCCTGCACAAGCTCTGAGTGGGGCCCATTGTAGAAAAGATTGATTTACTATTTATCCCTCTGACAGCGCAGATAGGGAAGAGTCATAATTCTGTGCACTGGGGAGATTAAATTCCTGTATCGCTGTCAGCTACATTAACTGACTTCCTGGATCTCAATTCAATTAGCGCAGCAGCATTCTCTAGCATTAATAAATCAATAGTGATGGCCTGCTGATAGGCGTGCTGCATGCAGTATATCGAAGATGTTTTCTGCGCACATGCATACACACACACACACTCAAACTCATCTGTTACAGTTTGTGTCTGCACTGTTCATTACTGTTCATTAATGATTCCCAGCCCTGCTGCCAGCTAGCATGTTAGCTGCTGTTTAACTACACTTACACATGGCACAATCGAACGTGTTCTTTAAACGTAGATAGATCCATGCAAGCTACACAAACAACACACACCTATTGATATCATCTCCGGCAACATGGGAGAGGAGCACAACTTTCGAGAACTATTTATCCCCTCGATCAGCTTACTGTTGCTGCTGCTCAACCAAGTGATTAGAGGCCGATTGTCCCTCAAGGCCCTCAACTCTTCACTCGCTGCCTCAGAAAGGACTCGAGCCAAGAGACGCTTGTGCCTGTGAGTCAAAGAAAAGACCCGAGCTATTGTTTTCCAACCGTTAAACCTCCACAGCTGTTTGGAAACCTCTGTGACAGCAAGTGGAGAAGCGGAACCAGATCACTGACAAGGAGGAGGAGGAGGGAAGACATGCTATCAACGTTGACCTTTCTAAGCACTTTTCAGCATAAGCAAACATGTCAGAATGGGGGGAATAAAACTCACACATATGCTCACTTTGCTGCACCTGAGTCATTTATTGATTTGTCCGTTACTCGTTTTATAGGTCTTTTACTTACCCATTGAAACACACTCACACATGGCAGTAAGTGTACAGACATGATGTTACTGTGTTGAGGAGAAAGTTGCCTTTGGATCAGCTGTCTGGCAGTTAAAATATTATTTCGGTCATATTAGTCTTTTCGAAGAAAAAAAAGCATCCAGCTTTGTCTTCTCGGGTATAAGGCGTCTTTCGCTACCTGTGTACACTAAAAGGTTGTGATTTGTTGACTCTAATTTTTATCATCGTCTTCATCTGTTCATGTCGCTGGCCATTTCTCTAGTTAACTGTTCTACTCACTTTTTTTCCTGTGGATACTTTCGTTTCTTAGATGTTGATTTCTCCCTGATTACACAAACTGTGCGTCACTCTGTGAATTGCCAGGGGCTAATTTGGCCCGTCGGCCCGATGAGACAGTTGATAAGGACATTGATTGGCTCTCCTTCTGAAGGAGGGAAGGATTTCATTGGGACAAAGATACGGGGGCAACGCGGCATTCATTTCAGCAATCAGCCCACCATCCTCCCTCCTTCCTTTCCTTTCCCCATTTGGCCAAACTCTTCCCAGAAGTCTTTCAATATGGATTACACTGCATGGTGTGCACAATGGTAATTCAAGGTGAAATAAAACTCTTTTAATCCCATCGGCTGCAGCAGTGAGAGAGAATCAGAAAGTGTAGAAGGACAGACATCAAGTTAGAGGTGATTAGATGTCTGTGGCCTTTCCTTTGATGCCCATATTTGCCTATTTCTACCTCTGGAAGTTGATTCGGTAGTAACGGTCTAGTGAGCACGTCCTTAGTCAAGTCGCTGTCTCCTCCTCTTTCTGGATGCGAGCACTGCTCCCAAAAAAAATCATAGGCCTTCATTATCTCCAGTCAGGCAATTTTGGGAACATAATACTGTCTCAGGATTGGAGAGCTTGCCCCCATCAGGGCTGGGGCCTGATCAAACCACTTGCACCGGGAAGGGGAGTTAAAGAGAAGCACGCCTGCCAGTCGGTTCATCTCCCTTCAAAGGCATATGGTGCAAATTTGATCAAAAGTGTAGGGGGGAGGGTTTGAGGGGGCATTCACATCGCTTATGTGAAAAATAAGGCCGGGCTGTAAAAAACCAAATCAAACCATGGTCTGCTCTCTGGGAGTGATTAGAGCGAAAGAAGAACCAGCTGCCGCATCGTCTACCGCATCTCAATCTCCCCCATGCACTGGCAGCCTGCTGGCTGGCTGGGCAGAGGCTGAGGGGGGAAAAGACAAGTGCTCATCCCTTCATCTGCCTCAGTGGCTTCTGAGCTCTGACGAACCACAGAAAGAAGAGACTGTGGGCAAGCGTTAGACGTCAGGATAAGAGAAAACAGAATTTGGAGGTGTGGAGAAAATAACAAAAAAAGAGAGATCGCAAAGGAAGGGAAGGAACTGAAGTGCATGAAGGAAGCAGAGGTCAGGGTTAGGAGAAAGTGCAATGAGGCAGGGGGTGAGGATGTAGGGGCCTGCCTCTCCCCCTCTGGGATGCCAAATGGAAGAGTCCCAGTGTGTCCTTAAATATTCATGCGTAGTGTGAGTTGCAGGCCTCTCCTAATGCTCGCTAGTGGCCCTAGGAGACCAGGCCCTCTATGGGTGAGTATACACTTCATTTCAAATTACAGCCTATCGTTTAGACAAACACTTATAGATGGTTGTTTTATAGTCATGCCATCCTGTGCTGATGAACTTTAGCGTCAATTAATTCTGGGCCGTGACTGTCAGAAGGAGGTGCAGTTTATTAGCTAAAAATGAAGTATGGCTTTATTGGTGATCAGTGTGCATATGACCAACCAACCAAATAACCAACTAATATATCATTTGTAATTCCAGTTTGAAAAAGATAATTTTCTTAATTGATTTAATTGAAAACACACATGCATTGCCCTCCTCAGTATTTCTATATATATTCTATATATATTTCAGTCGGTGGAGAAGCATCTCCATTCTCCGAAGGTTAAGTGTCACTCTGGGCTACCTCCTCCTCAAAGTCCTTTGCCTTAATGACAGCAGTAATTGAGATGAGATAGAGAGAACTCATCACCCCGTGACTCCAACTGCATCCTCATCAGGGCCCTAAAAGCCCCTTTGTGCTCCACAAGGGAGGTGTGTGAGATGGAGCTGAGAGGGAGGGACCAAAGGGACTGTATACTTTGTATTTTACGCCTAGAAGTAGTGAGTGTTTGTCATCACCATGAATCATTCAAAATACTCAACAGAGCCATACAACATCCATCTCGCCCTCATAATTCAAGACCATCAATTTGTTTCGTCGATTAGCGATGCTTACACGCGGCCGTGCCCGTGCTAACACACACACACACACACACACACACACACACACACACGCACACACTCTCTCTCACAAATCCTCGTGTCCAATAGCAGTAATCAATCCCATTACCAATAGAGTCACAGGAGTCAGTGCAGGGCACGGCCCCCTCTCTATCCTCCAAAGCCTCAGGTCCAGAGGTGAAGGTCAAGTTTCCAGAGTGACTGGCCCAGCTGTAGCTCGACCACAGAGCAGACGGCTCAACCCCGTGCTCCGTCTGTTTGTGCTGACCTGGGCTTTTGTCGGGGCTGCGCACCCCCAGATTGTGAATGGTCCCTCCTCGTGGCCCTTGTGGTCATGGTCAGCGATGACCAAGCTGTTGGAGAGAAAGGGGGGTCACTGTACAACAAAGACCTCTGCTGTTTGCTGCAGCGAGTGGGTTGGTCAGGGTTGGTAGGAGGGCAGGGTGAAGGCTGATGATATTGATTAGTTATCTTCCAACTGTAAAACATATCAGACTTCTATGGTACAGCCCCGAGGCGTTATTATATCTGGCCAATGATTGATCGGTTCGATTGTTACTTGTGTTCGTTTAAAAGGCTCTTGAGATTGAGCTTGACAAACGATTGTTGTGAGTTTGAACTTTGCCTGATATTTATTTGCATTCTTCATAACATTCAAAAAGATCCCATTATTTTTAAAACACAAACTAATTGGGATGAAAGCGTTCCACAGTTCTGTCCTAGTTGTTCTATTGTCCAAGCACTATGATCCATGCTGTCTGTATTATTGTTGTGTCGCCATGGTGTTGTCTGTGTTTGTGCATAGACAAATTCCTGTGAACACAGTAACAATGACTCATGGTATAAACTTCATACTTGCGCCACAGGTTTCCTGTGAAGACAAGTACTTTATGTAGATGGAGAAATATCTATCGGGTAAAGCATTCAGTGAGGTCATTAATGAGCTAATTCACACAGCTAACGCCATTGAAAATGTGTTATTAGTAAGATGTGTTGCTTTAACAGCATCTAGTGGAAGTTGTAGGGACCTTAAACACTGGCAAAATTGCATCTTTACCAACTTTTTCGGATAAAATGACTAAGTGGGTAAAGGCAAATAATCAATGAGCTAGAATAGAATTTAGAAAATCACATCACTTTACCTTAATGCAGCCGTTAAAACCAGGAACACTCTTGCCATATTACGATATTATGTTATCCAAAATCAAAGATGATATCTAGTCTCATGTCACGATATTGGTATAATATATTGCCCAGCCGTGCTGCAATATAAAGATTATATTATTAATAAATAATATAATGGTTGCCATATACTGTGATCACATCGGCCCACTTGAATCCTAGGTATATATATATATATATATATATATATATATATGTATATATGTATATATATATATATATATATATAATACAATGTATATATTACAATCATTACAAATGGTCAGTATGTATGTTACATTAAAGCTGCATTGGCTTGCAACTCAGCACTACAGGGATCCTACACCTGTAGAAATAAAAGAATCAGCCTCACTCGTGAAACGTACAACATATGGAGAAGTGAAAAAGTGTTTGACAATTACCCCCCTTCTATGAGTCTCAGTCATTTTTCTTCCCCTGTGCTACAATGTATGGATGTATTCAATCAGAAGCCATTCCCACTGAAACATGCTCTTACACAGCAAGAGAGTAAACCTTTATGTAACCGCCAGTCGAGTGGGGAGTTCATTTGATGGAGAGCCCTGCTTGATTTGTTTGTGGCTCCAAAGAGGCTTACGACACGCAAGCTGCCCCTGTTCTGCTCTGATAAATGGTTCTGGTGAGAGGGAGGAAGGAGAAAAAGCGTGTGTGAGACCTCGCCAAAGACTTTGGGGTTTTTCACAGCTTAACTATATTAAGAGACAATCCCCCGCAGACACACACACACACACACACACTTGCACACACGGTACATGTTCAGCTATTAACAATGAATACATACACATATACGTTGAGTCAAGTTCGAATGTCTATGAATATTTTCATACACACACACACACACACACACACACACACACTGGGTGGTATTCATTTAAAAAAACAGTGCATTGATGAGGTTGGAAGCTTTTCTATTTCGGACACAAAGTTAAAGTATGGCTCCCCATACTTACACTCACTCTCCATCATCCTGCAGTGTGTGTTGTGTGTTTGCTTAGCAACACGGCGCTGCTGTCTTTTTGTCTTCTCCAGGCAGGGCTGTAATTGAATGTTACCTGTCCAACCCAGCAGGTCCCCGGCAAAACACTGCCACAGCCGATTAGCTCACACTGTAGCTATGCTAATGGTCCGTGAACACACAGGGGCCCACGTGGAATGTCTGTTCATGACAACATGTGTGTGTGTGTGTGTGTGTGTGTGTGTGTGTGTGTGTGTGTGTGTGTGTGTGTGTGTGTGTGGCTCCTTTACATCTGCCTGCCTCTTTGTCTCTGTGACTATTATGTGTAATGAGTGAGTATTACTATAGCGACCAGCTGCTGACAGGCCACACAGAACGGAACACAGTGGTCACGCAGTTGTCCCAGAGACTCCCCCCGCTCTCCCCACAACACACACAGTCCTCATGTCAAGACTGGGCAGAGAGTGTGCCACTGGAACACACAGATTTGCTCCGGCTGATGGCAAACCACAGCAGTGGAGCCTGTGGCGGCCTGCATTTCCTTTAATATCCTGGCTAATGTACAGAGAGAAGCCAGGGCCTCTGGAAAGCCACTCGATCCCAGCCAGGCTTCCTAACCTACCGCCACACCAGTCTTATGTAATGTTTTGATCAGTGCAGTAGGCTAAGTTTAGTGAGGGGGATGTTAATGGGACTTAAATCTGGACATGGCAGAGTCTTGGCATTCATAGTCTAATTTAAGTTCTATTACACTGTGAGTTTGACTCATGCCAAGCTTTTACTTTGACAATCAAACATGTAAAGTGAAGTGGTCGTATTGGCCTGAATATAAGACAACCACAGACTGCTCCAATTGGGCAGTACTGGGTCATCGAAACACTTTTACACAGTAACCTCCTGTAGTCTCCAACTGTTACCTGGCAACAGCTTAAAGCCAAGATATAGTTCAGCATAAATTCAACCCTCCATAAACGACGAATCGTTGGGTTCATGCTTTGGTTTTTGTACAGATTAAACAAACAAAATATAGAAGAGCTTTGGATGTGCTCCTAGTCTCTGGGGACTAATTGTCCCGAATCCCAACAAATATCCGTGGAACAATCAAATATCCCGATAATCAACTATCACTACTAAATTGTCCCGATTTTCACCACAATTAAAATAGTAATCATAATACTATACTTGTTTTCAGTGCTGGATGTTCATCATGTCCTGTCCCACTCTTTATTACCAAACCCAATGTAGAAACACAATCAATGCACTACACGTCTGAATGACAAATGCTGCGTTCTGCACACACTGCAAGAGTACATTTGGCTGATTTAAAAGATCATATTAACACAGCCAGATAGCAATACACAACAGCACGCCAATGGTGAGTGCCCTAAGCACTTATGTGTGCACGTGCATGAACGTGAGGTAAACGGTTTGGGGGTTTTCGAAATTATGGTCACCCTATCATGGACAGATTTGTTATTGTTGGACAGAGGCAGGCTAGCTGTTTCCCACTTTTAGTCTTTCTGCTAAGCTAAACTAACAACTGCCTGCTGGCTCTAGCTTGATAATCATCATAAATATTGGTGAGTGGTATCATTCTTCTCATCTAACTCTTGGCAAAATATATTTCCCAAAATATCAAGAGTTTTGCTTGAAGGCTCCAAACAAACCATAAATCAAAACTCTCCAAATGCAATGTAACACAGTCACACTCAGTTTGGTGTGAATATCTACATGTATACAACCCACACTTTTTAAGTTGTAATATACAGTGAATAAAATACTGTGTATTCAGGCAAGTACAGTAATATGTACCGTGTTCATCAAAGTGTGTCGGTCCAAAGAGGGGACAGAGAAATGAGGGTAAAGCAGAAGCTGAAGTCATGAAAAGGAAGGCAGACTTTCAGAGCGATAATACGTAGAGATGATGCAGGGATCGAGAATATTTAGAGAGATGTTGGAATGAAGCGGTGGTGGGGGTGCGTTGTAGCCTCGACTGCGCAAATTAAGCATGGCTTCATGCGCGGACCATCATTTCAGGATTCACAGCAGCTGGAGAAACCGCATCTCCTCCCATGGAGCGGAGCCAGGGCCACAGCCAGACCCGAATAAGCATCATCTATTTTACACCACAAAAGAAAAAGAAGGAAAAAGAGATTGAAGGAGAGAGGGGGGGAGGGATCGGTTTAGAGGGCAGCAGTAAAAGGGAGGCTGTCTTCATGGGGGTTTGGGGCCGTGGAGCTGAGGAAGGAAACCACAGGAGGATTACGAGCGAGGGGCTCTGTGTTTCAGTTCAACTTTTCTTTCTCTCGGAAACCGTTATATAGACTTGCTGACCCTCTCTCCCTCAGTCAGAGCTTCCTGCCTCTGTCTGCCATGCAGAACCCCTCACCAGCTTCGAGCCAAATCACACCTCTCGGCCGGACTGCGGCAGTTCATGAATTACTCCTCAGAGAGGTGTTGCTTCCGACTTACAGCTGGAGGCCACTATTTTCTATGTGCTTAGCTTAAAACTGGCAACTTTTAGGCTGGCTGTCACCAAGTCGCTGAGTAGGCACACCTGAGGATTGCCTGTCTGACGAGCTGGGACATGGCATCTGCTCCTGGCACTTTGATGAATGGCAAATGAAACAAGAGTGGGAAAGGGAGAAGAAGGCTCCCTCACCGGTGTCCTAAACCTGCCGAACGCCGTGTTATTCCTCCCGCTCTGAAACTTCCTGTCGACCTCGGTCATGTGACAGGTGTGGTTGAGGGCAGTCGTGATTGGGTGTTCCGGCCTCGTCTGGCCAGGTCTGGTTTCTCTCGGGAGGAGCTGTGCTTGGCCCGGCTTGCCGCTCCACTTGCCGCGGAGGTTCGGTGTTAACAATGGGCAAATGTTCCGGCTAGTGTGCTGTTGTGTCAACGCAGGATAATTGCACCCTGTCCGATGGTCATCCTTGGACCAGAGCTATATGCAGTGTGTGTATTGACTTTTCTTCTTGGACCCTGTACTTTTCTTATTTGACAGTCTTTCTCCGGCCTGTTTGTTGATTTTGGTCCGGGTCTGGACGAGAGTGGTTTTGAACTTCTTTATTCTACGTACATCTTCTCACTTTGGAAAGTTTTCAAAGCACTGTTCGTTCTAATCGATGCAGAACCAGCTAGAATTGTGTCTTGTGCCGAGCACAGTGAGGTCCTGACCACCTTCATCGTACAGTAGAAGCCCCAGCAGCCACTGCAGCTGCTGTGCGTTTGCTGAAGCCTTTGTAATACAGCAGTTGTCATAGGAAATAAACGCAATTAACATCGTGCTGAAGTTTCTGTCATATCCTGTTGCTGCCTGCATATCGTGGTGAGGAATCTTGCCATTTCTATTTATTATTGACTTTTTTTTCGTTTATCAGAGAGGAATGTGTGTTATTAACGGCGTGGCAGCTTTCCAGAGCGAATGTATCTGTCCCCTCTGTTGGTGCAACATCACATTTCTGCTCATCTCCTCAAATCTGGATAGTGGTAAGAGGGCAGAGGAGGAACATCTGCAAAGAGCCTCCGTAATTATATCTAAAGATGTGGAGCAACAGAAGGGGGGGGATATGAAGGAATAAAATGAAGGGGGTGAACGGAGAGAGGAAGGGGGGGGAGGAGAGAAAAAAAATCTGACTGTGAAATGACTGCCAGATTTCTATTTGTGCGTCTTGAAAGACCCGTGTCTCTGCCGCTGCATATGGGATGTGGGATGAGAGCTCTGGCAAATCAAAGGCGCAGTGGATAAAGATCTCTGGAAGCCCATGCTAGTAAACAGGCCCATAAAAGCGGCTTGCGGGGTGGAGCGTCAAAGCAAAACTTGAACGTCTGCCCACCTCCAATAAAGCCCGAGCTTCTGCAGGCGTCGGTTCCAGAACTGCGCACGGCGAGGCGCCCGGTGCTGCCAGTGGTTTGGACCTTCCTCATCGTATCATATCCTCTGATTAAGGCCTATCAGTCATACAGGATCCTACTGTGTCTCTTGATGGATTTTCCAACTTTTCCTTAGGTCCTCTTTTTCATAACTTTTTCATCACCCTGCATGCCAACTCAAACCTAATTTTCACCATTGCCTTTCAACCTATACTACACACATTTCCAACACTTTATTTCCACATCCATCCTGTCATTTTCTGCAATTATTAACCACCAGTTATCTTCAATCTAACCAACTCAACAATTGTAGCATTAGTGCTAACAGTCCAAAACCCTGAGTCGGCAGGTCTGCTGTGGCGCTGCAGCTGACGTTTTCGCCTCACTTTATCGCCGCCAACTGTCGTTGCACACAGTGCTTTTTTTCTCTTTTTTTTTTCCATCACGGATGTAAGTGTTTGTGACATCGTGGCTAGAGGGGGGGCGAAGGTGTTGAGGCCAAACTATTTCATTTGAAACAACTCAACCCCAGTAGCATTCCAATGTAGGCAACCCTCCTGCAGTTTGCTTGAGAAGAAAAAAATAAAAAAAAAAAGGAAATAGAAAAACATGGCTGCGAGCTTTGCGGTAGAGGAGGCTTCATGCTGTGTGGCATTTGTGTGTTGTTGTTTTTCTTTTTCGGTGAGCAAAGTACTTCACACCACAGAAACACCCTTTAGCTTTCACATTGATAACGATGTACTTCTCCTTTGAATGTGTTCAGTTGTCCTCATCATCACCAGTTCACTGTGTACACTTTTTGTATTTTTCAGTTATTTAAAATTGAACATACCCTGCAAATAAATCAGTAAAGATTGTGCGTCAAGAAAGCAGCTGCTTTGATGTCTTATCTCTGGGGCGATCATACTGTACTGACATTTGAAACTTCCCTCACACGTGATGCAAAATGTGGCAAATAGCTATTATACCCTCACTTAGTCACCGTTAATCATCCCCAGTGTCTGTGGCGCAAGCATCTCCCAACAAAGAGCGCTCTGTGTGAAGGCAGAAGGTGCAGTGCCCTCCAGTGGTGTAGCGGCTAAAAGGGGCCCTTCAGAGCCGCTCAGCTTAACATGCATTCCTCCTCGGTCGTAGTCAAGGGCTCCTGGCTGACAAAGGCACACACAGCAGCCTTAAAAAAAAAAAAAAAAAAATCCGTTTCCACCACAGACTAAGGAATGTTTATCAGTGGTAAGCACACTGCCCTGGAAGCATATGGTGTGGTTTCACTGCTTCGGGTGCACAAGAGGTGAACTTAAAGAAAAGTCATATGTTCATAGGAGACCAAACGGATGGTTGAAAATGTGAGTTTTGGTCAATTCTGCTCTGTGTTGTCCACCTTTTCATCAGATAAAATCACTGACGAAATAGCGACAGCGTTGCTTTTAAACCTCCACTTTTGACGCCTTCCTCTGAAATGCCTTTAAAACACACACACACATGGCACGCAAGAACTCATGTGTTCACACACATACACAGATATACAGTATATATGCAGTATACGTATGTGTACAGTATGTGTAACAGCCAAGTTATCTACCAGTCACTAAGGCATTTGGTCACCACAACCAAAGCCAGATCCGCATGACATGTTTCTTGACCTAGATCTCGATTGAGGTAGACACTCCCTCCCTAAGCATGATGGGATAATGATTGGCGCATTATCTTTTTGCACCACACCTGCTCTCATGATAATTTCAATCTTGCAATTTGACACGTTGGTGTTCTTATCGTGTCATTGTTGTACACAGTGCATCTTGGCAGTGGTGGAAGGTTAATAAGTTAATGTACTCTTGCACACTTGAAGTAAATACAGTTTTTAGGTACTCGTACTTCACATGAGTTTTTCCCATTTTATGCTACTTTCTACTTCTACTTCCCTGCGTAAGTGTTTAACTTTTTATTCCTCTGTATTTTTTTGACACCTAGTTACTGTTTGATTTGATCAAATTAGCTCCACCTCGGCCAACTGCAACATTAATGTACTGCTTACACGTTTAGGAATCAGAGTGGAAGTGTTACTCAGAGTAAGACTTTGAGGGGTTGGGACCAAGTAAAGAGCAAGACTTGGTCTTAACCCCTCACAGTCTTGGTCTGAGAAATACAAAATGTGGAACATGCAAACCATAGTCCTTAAATTGATCCGTAAAAACCCTCACAGAAAACAAATGGTTCTCCTTCATTCACATCTTTTATTGCCATACGTACTGTGTATCTGTGTATGTGTAAGTGTACAAGACCGGACTTGAAATTAAATCCAAAGTCCTCTTTGTCTGAGACCAAGACAAGATCGAGTAAAAATGCAGTCGATTGCGAGAAGAGACCGAGACCTGAAGTCCAAGACCGACCTCGAGTACTAAAACACTGGTGTTACTTTTATTAAGTAAAAGTAGTGAATACTATATCTGTATCTGAATACAGCCTGATACAGGTACGCATTAACATAATAACATGAGCATTTGTACAGTAGAAGACAGTCTACAATAGCCCAGCAGTTAGTCTTATAAGTTTATTATGTTTATTTTTTTGTTCATAATGTGTTGGATTGTATTTTACAGTACAGTTTCACAAGTGTGGTTAAGTCAAATCTCGGTACATGAAGGTTTTCACTCCCTAAAGCTACTTGTAAATGAAATTCGCTGGTGGAATTAGCCAATATTAGAAAAGACATAAATAACCCCCTATATATATATATTAATGCCATAAACTCATCATATATACACACAGGCTCCTTGTCTCTGTCAGAGCAAGGCCTCCAGAGCCCTCACTTTAATGACCCTCTCCCCAGTAGGCCTCGTTAACTTCTTTTCGGGACAAATTAGGAGGTGTTGCTCATGTCAGAGGTCACTCTGCTGCTCTCATGCAGCTCTCCCAAATTCACAACACATGCTCACATCATCTGTAACCCCGAAAGGTGTTAACTCAAAGTTCACCACCTCATCTAAACCCCTGGTTACGTGCAGGGCTCAGCCTCGCCGAGTCTCTGGCCAAACAAGGACAGTTTAATCGGGATTGAGCAGGCGGGAGGCTGAAGCATCGCTGGCTGAAGCCCCTGCTCTGTGACTGACAGTTGTATTTTTAGCTCGGAGGCACATTTTGCTTTGTCGTATTAAAATAGTAGCCCAAACATAATAGTTTGAGTATTGTAGAAATCAATGAATAGGCCGCCCTTCTGGGTTTCAACTTTGCTAAAAGGAAAAGCCTTTTTGCTTTTGAATTTTATTGATTTGGTTCACATTGATAAATGGTGCATTAAAATCTGCTGCTTCCAAACTTTTCCGATACGAATCAAATCAAGCACTCAGTTGCTGTTTTACAGTGAAGATTATTAGTGAAATCAGAGCCCACCGGATAGGATTCATATAACACCCCCTTGCACCCTTTGGAACAAATACACTTGTTTATTTTGGTCTGTACCCCGTGATTTCTCGAGTGTAAGTGTAAATTACATGTCGCCGCCATTAAATATTAAACCCAATGGAGCATAAATAATTAACGGCATCACTTCTTATGCAACGGTGGCCGAGGAGCCGGCCCAGAAAGGCCCCTTGCATTAGGCTCTCCTTGAGGTTACAGACTGTGGCCACCGAACCCGCCCATTTCTTTTTAGCAGGATGATGGACGATCGCAGGAAGTTCGTAAAAGAAGATCTCCCCCACCAGAACGCCATCGTCTTGGGCAGGGAATGGCCGAGTGCTGAGTGGATGTAAGTGCTTCTTCAACCACAACTAAGTATGTTCTGTGGACCTGAGGACTCTCGAGCTGTGGGCAGGATGGGTATAATGATCGGTTTGGGGGAGAGAATGGTGTGTGTGTGTGTGTGAGTGTGTGCGTGTGTGTGAGTGTGTGGACAGAGTGGTCCAGCGTAGGTTACCCACATGGCTTCCAAAGCCTGTAAGCTGTTCCCTCTGCCCCCAAAAGTGGTGTCTTTGGGCATCTCAAAGTGCCACCGCTTCAAAAGTTTATTCAATAAATGGACAGCCATAATTATTGTGACGATAAAAGCTCCAAACCGCTGATGGAATTTGATGGTAAATATGACTTCCCTGACATGGGCCCGTAGAGGAAAACGCTCAGGGAAACTGCGTGTGTTATGATGATAGGCTAGAAATAAAGCGCCACGGTAAACACGTTGTTTATTGTCAAACATTGTGAGCTGCTTTAACTGTCCAATAGTGTGCATTACTTCTCTACAGTGTACTAAAGTGCAGGGAGCTGTAAAAGTCTCTCCCTATACAGTTCAACAGTCTCTCTCCAGCACACTCAGCTCCCCCTGGCAGTAATCAATACAGCTTAATAATAACCTATAATCAGTCTCGTCACATTGGGAGTGATGGTGACTGATAGGCCTGTGCTATCCGCCTGGCGCTCCTACTGACACTAATGCACCGACTGTCTATGGACGACTGTTTATTACTCAATAAGGACATTTGGAAATAGCCTGATCAATAATGAATGGTGCTCCCTTAACTCTGCCTGCATGCATGGAGGAGGCAGAGAAATAACATGTAAACAACAAAGCATCTCGTCTAATGTGTCGACCCCGGTATGGGGAGCTTTACAACAGTGAGGGTGAAGAATGTTGTCAAAAGTGGTAAACTTCTCCAGAAATAAAAGGAAACCTTCAACGTTTGTTTGACTGGTCTACATTTTTAATAACATAAACGAAAGCTCAGTGTTTTCCCTTAAATAAATACAGGATGGCATCAAATGGAAATAACCGATTGTCTGCCTGAACCACACTAAGTCTCACGAAAGAGAGCGGAGAGCTCCTTAAAGCGACAGCAGCCTTGTGATGCTGTTTCACAAAGCCGTTCACATGGCTCGATTCATTCAAACATGACCACCGGTGATTAAGGCAACGGACATCAGATGCTGTGAAGCTATAATTTTGTGGACTGAGGTGGCCCTCCCTCTCAATAGAGAGCCATTTCACACAGTCAACACACTTTGATTCTGGCCACTGAATGGTCCTTTTCAGCTGACACACTCACTTTCAAACAGCAATGGCGACAGATATATAAAAGCAGCTCTTCAGGCTTTAGAAAATATTTTGGGAAGCCAAAATAGCCTGGCACTTATGAGAGCGTGAGCAGGAGAGAGAGAGAGAGAGAGGGAGAGAGAGAATGACTTTTTTTTCTCGATGTAACTGGAAGGGCGACAGACAGTATATTTGCTCGTTGAAATCTCATTGGAAGGAGAAGATGTTTATTTTTTTTCCTTTGGGCCGCAACTTAGAAACCCAAGGAGTCTGCTGTCCTCCTCGCCCCACCGTCTGATGCTTCAGGGTTTCAGCGTCTGCCTCCAGAGTTGTCGTCGTCGAGCCGGGGCGGTGGGTTGGCGGAGGGGGGCCGGCGGGGGACTCTAAAAGTGGCTGAGGTTTCCCCAGGACCTGTTTGAGCATACCGAGGCCATCCTGTGCTGAGCCCCGGTCGTACACCAGAAGTAGCCCAGCTAGAGAGAGAGGAGACGCTCCGTCGTCTGCCCGTCTCTGTCAAAATATTTGTTCCGCATTGATGAGGGCCGTGTGTGTTTGTGTGTGCTGAATAGGATGGTCAGTGGGACTTGTGGCGCTCCATGTGTGGGCACTGCCCAGGCTGCCTTGCCACAACTTTGCAACCACACACACTCACTCATCTCACCTTTGCAGGACGAGTGTATGCCCGTCCCTGTCCACACATGCACACACACACACACACACACACACAAACACGCGCACACACACACACACCAACACTAGAGTCAGACCACCCAAGGCAAGTGGGGAACCATGAGAGGGCCACTTTATGCTCCCAGACAGCCCAGTCCAACCACAGTGGCGCCCCTCTAACACCCATGCAGCCGCTATTACCCACAGAGCTTGTGTGTGTGTGTGCGTGTGTCTGTGTGTGTGTGTGTGTGTGTGTGTGTGTGTGTGTGTGTGTGTGTGTGTGTGTGTGTGTGTTTGCGCGCATGCATGTGCATCTGTCAGTCTATCCGCCTGCATTGACAAATGTGTGTGGACGAGGTAGTGACTCTTCTCTTTATATTCTTCCAGCCGCGGGCTCCAGCACATTTAACTGGGTTAATTTGGTTAAATGACTCCAGCGCAACATCAGACGCTTCTCATTTGGCCACCTGGCAAACCCTGACGCGTGAGCATCGAGTCCGGCCTCAGCCATTACTCCGCCGCTTTCTCCAGCGCAGCCATTATCCTTGCTAATATTTATCGCGCTGGTGTGTGTTGACAGAAGCAGAATGGGAGGCTGGATTGGTCAGAGTGCTGACATTTATCCTGTGTGTTTGTGGCCGCGACGGTTTGGTCGGGACCTGCCATGTGACCGCCTCGGCTTTGTTCTATCTCTCTCTGTAGACCATCACCCAGCCATGATGGAAATTGCCAGGGACAAATTAGCCACATGTGTTGAGTAATGGTTACAGCAATTGATTGGGCACAGCCTGCCGTAGGGGGAGTTTCCCTGTGTGCGTGCGTGGTTCTGTGATAGACCATCATGCACATGTGCCTGTAGTTTTATGAATGATTGTACTCGTGAATTAGGCTTGCGTGCATGCAGAGTGCATGTTTCAGCATGTTTCAGCTCATGGAGTTTGCGCAGTGCAACATTTGCATTTGTTTGTGTTCGTCTTCACACCGATTCTTTGTCAGTGATCAACATTCAGCCGCTGACATTTTTTCCGGGTTTGCTGCGATGATGAAGGAGGAGGAGACGTGAGGAGGAGACGTGAGGGAATTGCACCGACAAAATCTGGAAAAGCATGAGTCATTTTCTGTGATGCTTTTCCAACCGAGCCTCCCACCACGCCACGCATGCCATGGCAAACGCTCCACCTTTGATTAATGACTTCTGCTATTGTCGGCCCTCCTGCCTGTGATCTTCTAATAAAGTTTGTTTTTACGCCTCGAGAGCTGGTTGGACGAACTGCAGTGACTCATTGCCCGGATGCTGCTCCATCACAAACCGTTCAGGGTGAAATGCTCAGCTCATGTGTGCATTTCAAGCCAATGTAATAATAATAAATTTACATATTATGTTCTGATCTCTTCCAGCTTATTTGATTTGCATGTGTTTAGAAGCAGCTTGCCGTCTGTGTTATGGAGAAAACAGTAACATTTTGATACTTAGCTAGTTAAAGGGACCACCTTTACACATTAAGTTCAGTTTACCCATCATGAAGAGTCATTTTATGTTTTTAATATATTTTTAGGCTCTGAGGGAGCTTTGCAAAGCTCAAAACAAGACTTTATTAAGTTCATCATGGGAAATGTTCTATCCAGGATAATTGGAGTTTTACCCATATTAGGGATTAAAGGTCAGTATTTAACTGCCTTTGGTGCTTCTTTTATCTATTTCTTTTTTTTAGAAATGTAATTTGTGAGAACTTCATAGAAGTGCAATACTGAATCACTGGATTAACTCTTTCATTGCTTTCAAATAGTAAACATGGCCAGAAGGTTTAATGCACATGAAGAGGAGAATGGAAAAGCTGACGTTGTAATGACACAATACTTACAGTATATTAGGATTCCAAAAATAACTTTTGCCTTATTTATTTGATTATGCAACACACTGTGATTTTGTTTTAGATTATTTTTACCACTCCAACGTGATAAACAACACACAGTGTGCTATGTTTAAAAGTGGTCACCGATGGGAAAGATGAGAGACGAGGAACAGCAGAGGAAAAATAGAGAGTACAAACATTCTCAGAAACACTGTTGCCATTGCCATTGCACGCCAGGAGGATGATGAAACAACCGGTGTGAGCTGTCCATTCGGAGACAGAGCCACCTATTTATTTTTCTTTCCTGCCTTCTGATTGGCCGGCAGAGGTGTGTGGCCAGTGAGCAGCAAGCTTCCCCTCCAGAGCCTGATGACAGATCCAAAGGATAGTTCCCTATCCCTCTTGTTACAAATAACTTCCTCTGACATGTTTGGGCACGCTGACAATGTTTTGAGTGAAAACAGCTTTCAGGGTTGGATGGGATACAGGCTTTCAACCCCTAGGGTGGGCTACTTCTTCAACTGCTGCTTTATCCCTCTGAAGAGAGAAAGCAAGAGGGAACAGAGAGAGAGAAAGGGAGACAGACAAGGCTGGGATTAAGGACTGCTCAAGACAGTGAAGTACAATGAAGAAAAAAAGAAAAAAAAGCATTTTGGCTTTACAGCAACACAGGCCTGTTTTTCTCTGTCAGTGCTTTACAGACAGCAGCAGGAGGGAGGGGGACGAGCCGGAGCAGAGGTGTGTCATTGTTGACACAGACAGGGAAGAATGCCTGGACAGTTTTCCTCTGCTGCTGCAGTGACTGGATCCACTTCTGTGGTCTGGGCTGTGTGTTTAGAAGCAGTTCCAGGTCGGTGCATGTGATCTGTGTCGTGGGCACAGACGGCCTTTGTGTCTGCTCTCTGTCCTCTGGGTCGGAAATCACTGAGCAGAACACGTTCCGCTGCTTTGTATGTACCACAAAGCCTTTGTGTTGAGTCAGTGTCGGCATATATGCATTGTTGTTGCTTCTTCTTTTTTCATTTTTTTTTATCTTCTACTAATTGACCATGTTCTACCCCCCCCCCGCCCCCCACCCCCACCCCCCACCCAATAACTTGTTGTGCCCACTCAAAAATATTATTTACTAATTTAATTTGAGAAAATATTTGATTCACATGAATTGTATTCAATCGTTCACGATGACGTAGGAGAGTGCCCTTGACATCATCATCATTGACATGGGGTTTTGTGTATTTGATTGTCTGACTGCACTCTTTGTGGGTTAGCCTGTTCATAACATTTAATATTTGGTTATTTGATGCAGATATGAAGCTTTGTATGCTCATAATGTGTTTTCAATTGGTTTCTGGTAAGGTTATGATTGGAGCTGTTTTTGTAAGGGATTGGCCGTCTCTTAAGTTGTGACAGGGCTGGAAACTGTCGATCTGATCTGGCAAGACTGTGTTCCAAATACATCGGTTAGTCCTCATCCTAAAAGTCCTTTTGCTTGTGATGTTAAAAGTAAATCTTACTTTTTGGAAATACCCTGTTTGAGTCAAATATTCGCCTGATGATAATGACCTTGTTTTCATATTTAATACAGGACACAACAGTGTTTTTCATTATTTCCATGAATCATCAGCCGGTGAGGATGCTGATGCTCTGGGACATGTTAGCTTTAGTCTTTTACCATGCATATAGCCACCAAGTGCCTATTTAAGACCCCTTTTATGAGATTCTCATTTTAAAATGAGTCAACTGGAAACATTAAAAAGGCTACACAGCAATTTTCTGCCAACAGTAGCGTAATTAGCTGATGACTGTCTAATTATCTATTAGACAGTCATCATTTTAGATGGTAACGTTTGACTGGTTTGACTCGCTTCCACTTTTTCCTTCTCTCTGCTGTCCTCTGGGGCAAGTCTCCCTGATCAGGCCCATCGGAACGCTGGTATGTTCTCCTCAATTGCCTAATCAGAGGAGATGGTGAAATCAATGAGGTGGATGGATCCTAACAGGAATCTGAAATGAACACCAGCCCGTAGGATCAATGTGTGTCGTCGCCTCTGTGTGTTTGCACGTGCGAGTGTGGGGAGCTGAAGAGGTTCGACCTTCGCCAGGACAGCAACGCTTTAGGCCCGGGCTGTATTGGATCACTTTTGGGAAATGATAGAGGAGGAGGAAGGTGTGGACAGAAGGTGTGTTAATTAGAGGTCGAAAGTCTGTAGAAGGAGTCAGCCACCACAGGCCACTTTACTAAAATCAGAGCACAATCTTCTGAGGCCAAATCAATCCATCTATTGTATGAAAGGGCAACTGATCCTGTACGATCAATCATAGCCACCGTGATGGAAGTGGGAGTTGAATTGAATGCACATTGATTTAGTCTACGGCAATTGTATTGGAAACCAAAGGCAATAAAAAAACAACATTTTGATGGCGACGGCAGAGGAGGAGCTGACAGATAAGATAAGCAAAGGGGCCGAAAAGAAAACCGCACTGATGAGAGGTGAAGAGAAGAGAGACTTGGGAGTGGCTCGTCACCATCTCTTCACCATCTGGTCCCCATCACCTCTGCCATGACTCCTGTGATGTTACCGAGAGCGGAGATGGTACCAATTAGAAGCCAGACTGAAGACGACTCGGGGAGATGTGGGCTCAGTCCCAGGTTCTCTGTTTCTGTGTTGCACAGTCACTGGGTCAGAGGCTTAGCAGGATGACTACTTTTGCCGCCAAGGCCAATGAGCTAACACGTCGTTTCCCTAACAGGGTATTTCCAGTTTATAGTTGTGACTGTTGATATTGCCACACGCTAAAGTATTGATCCTATAATTGTCATAAAAGAAGGGTGCCAAGGAAATTGGGTGATGGGTATTCAGCTTTGTAGATAATGGCCGTCTGGCTGGGGAAAATCCGCCACATTTTAAAGCTCCTCTGTCGGGAGCAAGACGATCAGCGCTGGCTCTCCTCTTATTTCTTTATCAGAACAGGAGACGGCTCAAGCGCTTTCCCAGAATCTGTCAGGGCCCGGCGAGCACAGCGCTTCATCCATCACCGGAGCCAGCTCCACAGGCTTTTCATTTTACTGTGGAGGCCCACTTCAGAGGCCAGGCCCATTAAGTTTTCACATTCGTGTCCCAACGCCTGTCGTTTGGCTCACATCAACCGAAACGCTCCTTCACTCTCGCTGTCTCTCTCTCTGTTTTCCTCTCGTCCCATTTATCTTTATTTATCGGCCTCTCCCTCTTTTCCCCCCCCCCACCCCGTCGCTCCATCACTTTTCTCACTTCTAATGAGGAGTGAACTCGTTTTGAAAACGATGATGTGATCCCGGGGTCAAAGCTGCAAATGAAAGGCACGTTTCGAGGCTCACCCAAAGTGAAGCGAGAGAGGATGTGCAGGACTGCTCCAGTGTGCACGTGCCTTTGTGTGGCCCTCACTGTGTGACCATTAGTTCCCAGTTATCCCACATAAATAGAACATTGTACTGTAATTGCTGGTTTAACAATACAATCGGCCGTAATCCTCAAGTCATGGGCACACCAAACAAAGAGTGAGAACAGCACTGGTCTTCCTCAGCACTTAAGCAGAACATTTCTGGATCTGCTGAATGGCTGAATGGACCATCTAAACACTATCAGATTCCTGCTATTACTCCAGTTCCCCTCGAAAAGGCATGCCGTGCAGCGTGTGTCGTGCTGGAGGGCCAGATCACAGGCTAACATTGTTGACAGTCAGATTTAGTCTTGGAACAGACCTGATGCCTCAATCGCTTTTTCCCCCTTCATCTTCTCTGACCATTTAAAAAGTGGTTCTGGTCTCACTGCCAATCATTCCGCAAACATTTTCCCTAATAGGAATCCGATGACTCAAGGCAATTCAACCCTCATTTTGGCGCTGCCTAAAATTGTTGCGAGGCCACAAATCTGGCATGGTGACATTTGGTCTGAAAGGAGGCGCAATGGCGTCTCTGAACTGTCCTTGTTGTGGGTCTGTACTGTAGTGATGCAACACTGAACACTAAAATGTTCTCATCCGGATTGGTGTCTGTCCCGTAGGCCGCAGCATGTTCCCTTACTTAGATTAAGGACGCTTCATTTAAACCACTTCCACTTTTGAAAATAGAAAGAGCACATTTGTTCTCTTACAAATTAAAAGTTGAATTCAGAGGCAATAAGATGCTCCATAGCTCAATTCTATACCTCCGTTGGTTTTACAGATACCACCTTTCTCTTTGGCTTATTAGATAGCATCAGCTAACCTTGACTAACTTTAGATAGATATTGCTGTGTAACTGTGATTATTGAGTCAGTCTGATGACTGGAGGACTGGAGTCATCAGACTGTATTGTGAGTCCTTCTATGCTAACATTAGTCAACATCCAACTTCAGGATTAGTCATAATCAGGGTATTAAAAGTACTTTCTGTTTACAATTCAGCGTTTCTTACCAAACCATGGCCGGAAAATATATTAAATGCATTTGCTTCCTCATAAAACATTTGCAACACTGTTTTTTTTATTTATAATTTGAAACCAGCATTGTACACCCATAAATAATGATTTCCCTATCTCTAACTTCCATTACGCATAAAACCAGTAACTTTTGAACCAAAGAAGGTATAATCCAGTAGAAATGTAAGATTACTTTATGTAAATGCTGGCAAACACATTATATTATTATCTTAAACATAACTGTCAAGTTGCTGAAACTGAGACTGAAAGCCACTAATGATTTTTGAAAATAATCAACAGGTAATTAATGGGTTTTGTAATTCCAGTAAGAAATAGCACAGAAATTTCACAGTTCATTTAAAAAGCGTGTCTCTGCGAGGGTGAAATATATTGCCCTGCAGGCCTTCATTGCAAAACACGCCACACACATGAGTAAATCCCGTGTAGTATTTCTGTAGTAGGTGTTCTGATTGTAACCACAGCTCCCAACTCATTAGACACGAACAGACATGGCCGGGGTTGGGTTCTGCCATCTCATTTGCATGATTCCATTGTTGTTGTGCCAAGCAGTAATTTTGTGGCATTCCACATCAGACTGCCAATGAGGCAGCATTTAAACGTGCTGAACATTCCTGTGTGTTGTGATTGTGGTACAGTGTGTTCTCACACGTTTCTGGGGCAGTGTTTCGAGGCACGTACTGCCCTCTGAGTGTCAACACTCGACAGTTAGGGTCCAAAGAGAGAGTATTGATTAGGGGTCAGCGGTCTGCAGGCGGTTTATTTACTCTCCTCTGCAGCTCGCAATTTGAAGGGAGGAGCTGACAAACTCTCCTGAACAGCCTCTTTGTCGATCTGTGACCTTTTCGACTCTCTTATCCCTCTCCACCACTCGAACCTCCATCCAGGAAGGAAGCAGTTGTTGTGAAACACTCGGCCGGTTTCCTCTGTACATCATCTGTCAGCTCTCTCAGAAAAACAAAAACAGAAGTGGTTTTTGGACATTGTTCTATCTATCCAGCAATGTGTTTGGGTTATCTTGCAAAGCACCAAACATCTAGTTTGAAGTATTTTTGCATTTGCGTAGCACTTTAGTGCAAACCCCACTTTTATTTAATCTCTACATATTTTGACTCGTTTCCCCCTCTCTCTCTCGCGCTCTCTCTCTCTCTCTCTCTCTCTCTCTCTCTCTCTCTCTCTCTCTCTCAGCTCTTTAAGGTGTTTACATAATGAACATATTGAATTTGTTACTGGGCCCAAGTCTTATTTCCACTTCGCTCTGGGTAAATAAAAGGATAGACCCTATATTAAAACATATTTTTAAAATTATATGATAATTAAACCAATTAGAAGTTGTTTATGGGCCCGTGCTTGGGTTATGGCCACTTTGGGCATACCATTGAACAATGTGGATCTTGTTTGGCTGACGTTTGAAGCGGTTTGGCTGTTTGGAGGGTCCTGTTAACTGAAACTTTTAAATAGCTGCTTTTTGAAGCCCTGTCGTGCGCTCCCCACTCAGCCCAATCCGTGGGCTCCTGGAAACCCGAGGGGAACATTATCAAATTTAACACAAAAACACAAATTCTGTTTTATATTTTTTCAACCATATCCCCTCTACCAACCTGCCCCCAATATAAAGACACTGGTCCTTTTTTCTACGAGAGCTCGACTGTATTACAACGTCCTAGTCTTGATTAGCAAGTGTTGAGCACACCGTATCTAAAATTCCATGAAAAGGCCTAATCTTGACTGTATTTACACCTTCTTTCACAAGTTACTTTATGCACACATTTGTCACCTAAATTCACATTATTCAACATGAAATTCATAGCAAACTTCTCTTATTTTATTTTTTTTGGTTTATGTCACCTCAACTTTTAAAAGATCAGATCTGATTTTGAGAATGTCATGACACCCACCATCTTGCTGCTCGGAGTTGAGCAAAGACGGGCGAGAAACCGAGCATCAGTGCCTCTCCTCCCGTACATTTCAGGGAAGGCTTTCACAAACCACTGGTAAAAATGTTTGTCTCAAGTTAATGGTCCTCTCCTCACACTTGAGACCAAACAGAACAAACAAAAAGCACTTATGTCAAACAGCATCCTTCATTACATAGGAAAGAGAATGTTTTATTAACTCTAAATAAGCCCCACACCTATCGTAAACACCTATATTACTGTAATGCTATCAATAAATGAGCGAGAGGAAGCCTTTCAGCCTGATAAACAGCAAACAGCTCTCCATTTGCCTCTGACTAAAATGATTTAATGGCCAGATTGAATCAGGGAAATTAAGTTGTTGTTTCAGTCCCAATGTATAAGCAGCCTAGCCTGAGCCAATGGGAACTTACAGTGTGTTCCTCTAACTCCAGGTAACTTATGAATGTTTGCCCCAAACAAAACCAGACATAGCCGAAATATAATTAACAAAATATAGTAAAAGGTTCTAGAATATAACTGAAGAAATCAATAAATATGATAAATATGATAAAGATAAATTATTAAATGTGTGCCAAGGCCCAAGAAATAGGATGTTCAAAGTTTCCAAAAAATAAATACATTTTTGATTTATTTTATCAAATGATTTGGTGGTAACCAACTGATTGGAAGTTAAAGAAAAAGTATAAATCTTTATATTTATCATAATGTCATATAACAGTATTGTTTATTGATGCATTTAATAATTTGTTGTCTGATAAGACTTGTGGCCTGTTTTATGGAGCTCAGGTTTAATCAACACTTTGACTCCGCACCCATAAATCTTTTCACCGCCTCCAATATTGTCGAGTGTAGAGAGACGCAGCATCGTTACAGCATCATGCTGAACGATAAGGCCTTGTTTACGTTTGAATATCAGAATATCGTGAACCCACATGTCTTCATGTGTGGGAGGACTCCCAGGCCTGCACTCATACCTCTGGTTAACCATTATCTTACATCAGGTTTAGCATGCTAGGCCGCAACCCCAGATCAGGCCCGAAATGGGCGGATCGCTGTTAGCTGCGGCGGCAGCAGCACCGCTAGTCCTGCTCAGGGTATTTTTAACTGTCAGCACTAAATGCCTCATTCAGCCCCGGCATACCCCCCCACCCACCTCGTAACCTCAGCCAGAATACCTTCACTTCTGTTTACACAGCACCACAGGCAGGCATGCCAGCTGTTTACACACTCAGACACGCGCGCACGCACACACGCGTGCGCACGCCCTTACACATACTTAAAAAACACAAATATGCAGCATGCTTTCTCTGCTACACACACAGACAAACACTCAAACACAGAACACATCTATATAAACTCAGTCTCCATGAAAACTTATTCATATTCGCAAACAGACACGCAAATAGGCTCCTCCACTCATACTGTACATACATCATGTGATTTGGCCCGGGCCTGTCCCGTCTGTTGGCGAGTTGAGGAACGGAATGTGTAAGAAACGGTGCCCACACATGGAGCAGCCGCCCAAACGCTGGAGCTGGCATCGCACACAGTGGGGAAGTGTACGGCGTGGACGGCGAGTGAGGAATGCAGACAAAGAACTTGTCTTCGTTTAACAATGCCGCTGCAATTAAACACGCTCTTTCTCACCTTCCATCTCACTCTCCCTATCATCAGATCAGGGAGATAATGGGTGGCACTATGCGACGAGACGATGGTTATCTGCAGGGAGAGCCAGCCCAAGGCCAATCAATCATTTCGGCGTGACAGCTTTATGAGTTCTAATGAATTTCTCCCACGCCACCACCAACGCTGGTTATTCAATGGCAGCCAGAAGAAGTTTTTGTCTCCGGGCTGAAATCGTCAGGCATTTATCTGCCGCTTTCTGAAGTTGTGCTCTTGCGTCAAAAGAGCTTTTTCTTGGGGCGTGGATGAGATCTGAAGTCGTCTCCTAGTAGACAGCCATTGTTTTTCCACATCTACCGGTCGGTTTCAACATTGCATCACCCCCGCGTGCACAGCCGTCCCCTGGGCCCCGGCGCTTCTTTCTCTCCGTTAGCCCCTGAGTCTGTTGAGCGCTAATGAATGAACGAGGGGAGCTGTGGCTGAGCTTCTCTGTATTTTTAGGGCTGTGTGCCTGTGGTCTGTGTGGCCTGTCCCATTCAGAGGAGCCATGGGGGGATATTTTTGGCCACGGGCTGAGTTGAGTCCAGGCCCACACAGAATCGCTGACAGACGCAGGCGAGGAGGAAAGAGGGATGTTTTCCTATTGGGAGGAAACCAGGCCTGATTATGGAGGGGAGAGAGAAACCAAGAGAAAAGGCAGATGACTGTGTTTGTGTATGTGTGTGTGTGCGTGTGTGTGTGTGGGGGGGACAATAAAAAAAGCCCCGAAAAAAGTCTTTCAATTTGACATTAAGGTGTAATGGTGACAACAAAAAGCGCCTCTTGTCATTATTAGCTTTTTGCTTTTAATATTATCCGTTGTGACACACACACACTAGGTCGAAGCAACCGTACACCAGAGGCTGTTCACATGCAAATTAAAACAAAATAATGATAATTATAGTCATTGCTTCCCAGTTTTATATTGTTTTTTCCCTCCGCAGTTGGTTTAGTCCATATTAATGATATTAAAGATACCCAAAGTCTTATTTATACAGCTCTCCAGATGCTATTTCAGTTGGCTCACTGATTGGAGCGATTTGCATGCTCCGTGTAATGTGGATACAGCTCTCAGGCTATGATTCCCCGTATTAATATTTAATTGCCATCAAAGTGTGTTTTCAAAGTATAGGGTGACGCTCCAGTCTCTCGGCCCAGTCACGATAGAGCTGATTCCGGAGCGGGGTGAGGAGCGTAGTGTGGTTCCAAAGAGACGAGCTCTCGGTCATCTTATCCCTCCCTGCTCGCGCGCTGGCACCTGTAGCGCCTCTCCAGCAACAGTAAATCACGTGACCATTTCCTCGCGAAGAAATCCTAATCCTTGTGCCAGATCCGTCGGGTGCGAGCAGCTGTCTCGGCCCAAGACATGTTGAAATCCGAGGCGACGGCATTAAGAATTAAAAACGCTAGAAAGTGGTCCCTGTGCGCGCCTTGTTTTGTCATCAATGTTCCATTAGTGTCACTTTATTCCTCGCCTCCCCTCCTTCTCCCCTCGCTGCGTTGGAGTCAATATCGGGAAAGCCAGCCCGTTTCTCCCCAAATGGTTACAATATACCTTCTTCACGCCTAAAGAGCTGACAAAGGTTGTTAAGCTGATCTGTGTTCTGAGCAGCGGACAGGGCCCAGCAGATAAATCAGAGCTGCTGCAGATATGTTATCTCAACTCGGGGGATTTGCTCAGAGAGAGAGAGTGTGAGGGGACATGGGCCGGTACAAGTCCATTAGCTATAATGAAGCAGCAAATTGAAACCATCTTCAAATCAAGAATAAGTCAAACACACATTGAGACACCATCTGAGTCATCCTTTCCTCTGTTGTTACCGTTTAACGTCTTGGTTTCAGAGCGGGGTACCGGACTTCCTGGACAGTGGCCTTGGTGTTTAGAGGGCTGTCCTCCAGCAGGAAGTCTCCCTGGATATAATACCTATGTGTGGCTCCAGCCAGTGGCCAGTGTGGTGATGTTGATACAGAAGCAGACCTGACACACAGCTGTTGTTTATGATGTGGCTAGCCCAGGTGGACGGGCCACGGCCACAAGCCAACCTGACCCCGAATCCACAGATCTATAGTCCCGACCAGAGCTGTTTTTAAGTCTTTTTGGTGGAAGATGAGTCAGTCAGCTCTGTCTCAGCAAGTCTCAAGCAAAGTCCTAACTCCTTTCAAGCAATTACAAGGCTTATCACAGCTATCACAGAGTCTTTCAGCTGTTAATGGATTTCAACATTTCCTTTTAAAGCTCCTAATACTGTCAGTGGTTGAAATCAAGTCCCTCAAACCATTTTTCTTGAGGTTTTTAAAAATAAGAAATATTCTACAAATATGTGAGAAGAAAGAAAAGAGTGTTTGGATTTTTACAGACTTGATGTACCCTTTACTCTGACAGAGATTACTAGAGGGGCTTAATAAAACATTCCGATCATGGTGACTTCACTCTGATTCAAGTCTATACTTAAAGCTAGATTAAGTTCATAAAATGCTGTTAATGTCTAAAACAATACTGGATTACTGGATTCATAATTGGAAAAACTGAGGCAGAGATCCATTGGGTGATCCATGTTTCTGTATAAAGTTTATTTAAATGCTGTAGCACCTTTCTAGAGCGAGCATCACAAGTTATTGATAAAAAACAAGCAATTGATACAAAAATATCAACGACAGGTCAGTGTGAACAAGCGAGTCTTCAGAGGCTGTTAATGTCTGTAGAAAGGCTGTGCCAGAGGGCCAAAGCCACAATTGGAAACGCTTTGTCAGCCTTATTGTTGAATTTGGGCAAATATGTTTATTGTCTTACTTGCTGAAAGATGGACGAGAAGACCAATACACACTATACACTCCGTACTGAAAATATGAAGCTAGAACCAGGAGACAATTAGCCTAGTTTACCTTAGCATAAAGACTGGAAGCTGGGGGAAACAACTAGCCTGATTTTGGATTAAACAAACGAGATGTAACATGTTAAATAGTGAATTTAAGAGGTGCTGGTAAGTATAATTTGTTACTTTCGAGAGAGCCAGGCTAGCTGTTACCAGTCCTTATGCTAAGCTAAGCTAAGCTAACCAGCTGCTAGCCGTAACCTAATTCACCAAATGTTTGTTTTTCATGTTGACTGAAATTAGCACATGATGCCAAGAAATGTCTTAAAACGTTACCATTTAAGAATAAACACATTTGTAAGCAGTTACTAAGAAACTCAGGAAATAAAGATGATTATCTGTTTTTCAGAAAAGCTTTCAACATAACATTATTAGAAAAACCTTATATATATCCAGTATATATACAGTGTATATATATCTATATATATCGGTTTCTCCTCGTGATATATGAGATTTGTGAAACCATATACGACAAACATTCTAACATCCTTGTTAAAGCCCGACGGCTGCATGTACAGTGAATGCATTCAGTTGTAGTGATATGCATCTACACACACACACGAACACACAAACACACTAACACACGAACACAAAGGCAGTAACAGAACTCTCTGCTCCCTGGCCTTCAAGTCATCTCACTGCATCAATAAATACAGCAAAATAGCATTAGCAATAACTTCAACTATATGACCAGGCTCTAATATGATAGAATTAGTATCAGTGTTTTAAGGTTTGGCCATTTAGGTGAAATTCTAAGCCGGGCAGGGAGTAATTTGGACACAGGGAAAATTGATTTTGACCATCAGCACTTTCTCATTTTCAAACAGCGCCTGCGGCTAAATGGGTTAGCCTGTTAAGCACATTACACAGGTAGCTTCTCCTTTCCTCCCTAATGATTATGTGTCCGCCTTGAGCAATTGATATTTCTTGCAAATAAGAAAATTATCATATTCCATGACTGGAAAGAGAAATTAGGGCCTGCTGTTATGGAGTGGAGTCTCAGGACTGAGAGAGGCAGACCGGGGTACATTTTTCTCTTCTTTTTTCGTTTTTTAAGGGTGGGGTGCACGTATCAAATGTCCCAAGCTATATTGGAATTGGGGGCGCTGTCAGGCCTCATCAATAAAAATATACCGTGATAGGCTATAAGTGGTGGAGGGGGGACAATGAGGGCTGGAGGGACGCTGGGAGAGAAGTATCTTTTATTCTGTGCCGAGGCAGAAAGAGCTGGGAAAATATAGAGCAGGGTGTGTCATAAGAAAGCTGTAATTTCACCACCAAACGTGCATCGGTCTCATAAATCATAACTCCAGCAAATATTCTCCTCTGAATTTTTATTTTACTGCTGTGTCTGAATAAAGAAAAAGAAAACAGCATTTCATCCAAATCATCCGTAGTTTTTATTATTATTTAATTGATATATACAATAAATAATAATACCCATATTGGCTTTATTTGACCTGTCTTGTCATTCTAAGTAAGTGGACATATTTACTCTGGGCAGTCAGGCACCAAAGAGGCCACGATGCTAGCGATGAGGTGTGTGCCACAATGTGGGTTATTGAGCCTGATCCAGTCAGTGGGGCCTTCCCCTCACCGCTCCCGCCCTGTATAGCCCGAGAGGCTGTCTCCAGACTGGAGCTGGAGCCCCTGGCGGTCTAAGTGGAACCACATGGGGGAACCCGATAGTGGCGCTTGGCCCGAGGAGAAGTTAACCTGGGCAGTGCGGCAGGCGGGCTCCAGGCCCTGTGAGAGGGATGGTCACTGCCGCCGGGCTTGACCCGTTCATACGCTACATCATCGCGCAATGTCGTCCTACTCGCACACATGTGCGCGTACGCCTCGTGCATCTCTCCACAGGCACTTTCTCTCACTCGCCCTGATGTATACATCCATCCTACACCCTCTCAGGGGTTTCTGCGGCTGCGGTGCCCTCAGGAGTGGCCGACCGATAAGCAGCATTTACCGTAGGGCCAGTCGGTATGCGAACAAACACCAAACACACTAATGGGGGGGCGGGGGGGGGCAGACAAAGCCACAGGCCACAGACATCCAGTAAACAGAAGACCACAGTCCACGAGATGTATACTCTCTCCTCCATTTGACCATGCAGGTACACCTTCCAGAGTTGTTACTTCTGTACGTTACCACTTGCTGTGTGGCCGGGGTAGCCCGAGTAACTGCCTACAGTCGGCTTGTACGTATCATCAAAGGGCCAGCTACTGCGGGATAACAGTGTCATTAGGTTGGACGCTGTCTTGCGCCTCGGCACCGTGAAGGATCTTCAATTGGCGGGTCAGTTGATAGGAATACTCAGTCTCTCTCCCTCCATCGAAGCGCTCTGCAGCCATGTGCTTCCAGTTAAGTTGGCGCTCAGCCCTGAGCAGAGGTTAAGTGAAACTACCTGCTCCTCTGTGTCTGGCGATTATTTGCTTTGTCCGCGGCGCTGCCAGATCATAAAACACTTGCGTCCACTTTCCTCCCGCTCTCAGAGTCCCCGAGGTTCATTATTGTTACGCCTGGACGTGTCGCTGTACAAGGCCGCCTTTTTAATGTCACGCTGTGACAGCCCACTGAGGGTTCCACTAACAACACGTACCGCAGGCCAATATTTCAACAGCAGAATGCACTTCAAACCTTTTCCAAAAAGATTTCGCCGCCCCCCTCCCTTAATTTACACAATATTGATGATCATCAGTCTGGAAGTGATACAGTAAATAATGAAAAATGAGGTTTCTGCAGGCAAATGGGATGAGACATGAAAGCCGACTGGAGTGCTGGTTCTGGTTTCCTGTCTGAATGGCTGTTAATTAATGGAGCAGACGAAGGTCATAATTCTTCACTGGCCCAAGACTGCCACAGTGCCTCATGCTTACATTGTTTTAGTGTTGCATATGTTTTCATGTTGAAGAATTCATGTCTCGGAAACCCAAGCCACGCTCTCTCTTTCTTTTCTTTTTTTTTACCCCCCACACACTTGCAGAAAGAAGGAGCCCTATCTCTCCTCCCTCTGAAGCGGCAGATCTAGCAAAGATCAAACCTTTTTCACCCCCTATCAGTTTGGAAAGCCAGTCCATTCTAAGTGATTTCCAAAACCGCAGGTGATTCGTCTCTGTCTCTCCCCTTGACTTCATTTGCAGGATTCCAAGATCAAAAGGGCATGCAGCTCCTCCAAGATGAGCTCTAATCGCTTGAACTCCAGCGCAGTCATTAAATACAGTAGTATGGATGTCTCTGCCCAAGTGCCAGCCGAAAACGGCCCGCTCTGAACTTCTACTCTCTTTAGCAGACGCCACTCATGGGGAAACATTGGCGCCTCCCATAGACTGTGATTAAAGTACATGGATGAAATAAGATACAAGGAAATTGAAATGATTAGTTTTTATAGTAACCACGACGACTGGCAAGGCCCCACCGCTTCAGCACGGGAACAACTGAGCCAATAAAGCATTTGCATTCAACTGTAAACGAGGCGGCGAGGAGGGTACAAGAGCGCATAGCAGAGTAAGACCAAAATTACATTGGTTATGTATTCCAAACCATGGATTTCTCTATGAAATATGGTCGGCTTTCAAACATGAAACCTGAACTTTAATTTCAGAGGGATAGTCAGAAATCCCCGAAAAACAATGTCTGGTTTCAATCACTGACGGACGCTAACATTTCCGTCGTTCATGTTATTCCCACCGAAACACAACATCAAGTGTTTTTAGAAGGTGCAGATTTTAAACCTGCAGTAATTCCTGTTTGGCCACCTGGGGTCGACAGAAACACAACATTGTGATATTATTACCTTTTAAGTTGCTGTATTGTTCGTAAACAGTGGCATTTTTGTACATCCAGAGTATACGGTGCTCCACTATGTTCGCTAGCTAGTCGCTAACTGTGTGTGCCGTTTGGTGCTGCGCAGGTCGGGTAGAGTCGGTTGTTAGCGCTTTTTCTCTGGAAACATGACAGCAGTGACAAAGAACCAAAACACGTAACTTGTGGGCCGGAAAACCAAAAGAGAAAGACACTTTACAATTGTAGTTGTAAAAGTAGTTGAGGGAAACTGAAAAGTTGGGTAATAATCCCTGTAGTGACCCTTTCACAAACCGAAGGCTACATAATAATGCGATCCATTGTTTATCTACAAATATTGATAATGGCTGCATTAATGTTTGAATTGCTTCAGGCAAAAATTTTGCCATAACTAAATTTTTGACCTCAACTATGATTTAAAGATTATAGGAATCTTTGAACTGATTTGGTTTATTTTTATTAGTTGAGGGTGTAAAAAAGCTGAATTCCTCTCCGCCATAATGAGTACCCAGTCTGTCACTGTCATAAGCCATTCCCACAATATAACGTATGTCTCTTTTTATAGACTGAATTCATACATATTTTAGTCAGGCTTTTCTGTCAGCTTTGCTCTTCTTGGCGGTTTTTCTTACTAATTTATGTATTTTTACACCTCATTCTTCCTCTTTGTGTCCTGAGGCGTGGGCGTAAAAGACAGCTGGGACAGTTAAGTCCCTCGTCAGTTGAAGCCTTCAGACCCAAACCTCCAAATGATGAGTGTCATCTCCTTCACTCCCCATCCGGCCGGAGCCAGTGAGTGGTGGTTGGTTTGTCCCATCCTCACCGCCGCCGCTGGGCTGGGGTTCCCCGCCGAGAACCCACACGCCAGAGCTGGAAGGGCTTGGATAATGAGACGCTATACGGGGACAACAAATCCATCTGCCCCCGCTCTTAGTCACATTACAAGTATGTATGTGAAATTCCCAACCTCAAGCACAATGTGCAGAATCAGAGTTTGGACAGTGACGCTGGTGACTGGCAAATTACAGACGTTGGTCATGGCGAAAAAGTGATGTATTTCATGGAATATCCTTTGCGAAGTACACATGGAGTAGCTATTTAAAACACAAATAAAACTATAAATACCTCACGTTAACCGTCTTTTGTTTAGGATACGCACCGCAGGATATATTTTCACTTTCAGATGTTGCTTGTCATTTTGAGTGTTATCAGCAAAGGAAATGAAACACACCATCGAACATTTTAATGGGACATTAATATTCCAAAATGGGGAGAGGGGGGGGGGGGGCATGGACATGGATGATTTGTGCAGTAATTAATTTCCATATGAATTAAAACCGTCCAGTCAATTGACCAGCCCTCACACAGCCACCAACCCCCACCACCATCCTCCGCTGCCTCTCTGCTGTTTGATCCCAGGCCTTTGTCCACCAACCAGCCTCCCAGTGCCCTCTTTCATCCCCCGCCCACCTGGCACGGGAAGAAAGGCTGCCTATAAACACAGTGCAGAGTGGGCCGGGCCCAGCGGGCATCGTGCCATGCGTACATTTCCACATTCTCTCATCGCCTGTGCTGTGTTTCCTCTCCAGAAGCCATACATCAGCCACCGCTGGGCCTGCGCCTGGCCCTGCCCAGCTCCTTTCCGCCTCGCAACACGACTACAAAGCCACGGGGTAAATGACAGGAGTGGAGACCATGTACAGCGTGACGGAAAGAGGACAGAGGGGGCACGGGGGAAAGGATATTTAACATGGAAGCATTAAAGTGAGCACAAGTAGAAATAAGGGCACAGTCAAACGCTCTCTGGCGAATTAAAGCACACGGCTGCATCAGTGGGTGTCTTGCTGTGAAACTGAGAGAGGGTGTGGATGTCGTGGCTGGTTGCCAAGTTGGAAGCTTCAGGGCTTCCTAGTAGGGCACAAATTGTCACATGCACCAGTGGCCAAACCCAAACCACCGTGACCGAGGGTGGAAGTGACATCATTCTCTATGGCTTGGCAGGCAGGGGATGATGGCATTATAATAGCGATGGCGTCGCACTGGAGGAACGAGCCAAGAGTCGGTTAACCGCAGAGGAAAAGACATGGGGATGCAATGAACGACAAGAAAGGGAAGGCAGGACTCGTTTTGTTTATCAGGTGAAGGTTAATCGACCTCGTTTCGAGCCACGCTTGCAGCATGGGTCTCGGGGCGGCAACGTGTTTAGTCCCGACTGAGATGTCTGTCGGATGGATTGCCATGAAATGCTGTGCAGACATTCATTAGGATGATCTCTCATGACTCTGGTGATGGATCACCATGAAATCTGGAAAACAAATTTCCCGCTCCACTCAGGATGAATTAGCTTTTTCATCTATAGTGCCGTCATCAGATGTAAATTGTCATAAACCTGTAATGTTTCCATTGGCCTCAGCTGAATTGTGTTCAGTGCTAATTAGCACAAAGCCCCACTGTGGCCACGGCCTCACTGCGAGCATGGCAGTAGAATCTTCTTCACAAATTTAAATATACAAGTATTACACGTGGTAGTGCAAAAAGAGTGTCGTACATTAGTAACAAATAAGATGTATGAAATTGTATCAATCCAATAACCCGATTGATACAGAGCTACAGAGGAAATGTATATCCAAACTACCCAATTTATAGTTTTTGTTCGCCCAATGCAGATTAAAAGCAGCCGTGTCCAACGGCCCCATTTCAAACACCTCTTCTAGGCTTTGCTCTCAGGAACACCGACGCCCCATGCTCAGCGCTGCGGCCTTTTCAAACGAATGATACTCCCGAAGCATCCGGACTCTGTGTTTATAAACAAGACTCAATATTATTGTGATGTCTGAGCTGAATTCGATAGATTCATCCTCTGTCAGTTGTGCTTCCGCTGCAATACGATCCGAAATTACATTCAACAGCAACAGGAGACGGGCCCGGCTCGTTCTCTCCCTCTGCTGTAGCGCTGCCTGCTGCCGCTCTAACTTCATCATAGGGGCTCGCGAGGGGCCATGGGAGTCTGAAAACACCCCGGTCCATTACTCAGAGTGAGAGGCTAACCTGGAGTTAGAGTGTCTTGGCTACCTCCATCAGAGTCCCGTGTCTGGCGAGAAAGCGTTCCCTCAGAGGCTTTTGGCTTTAATGGACTCTGCTAAACGCATTCTCTCTGTATATTACCTTTAGGATTGGCCATATCTGGTTTCTATACTCTGTTTACACACAGCTGAAGCTTGTTCTGCCTAATGCTCTCCGTTTCTTTCCTTTTCATCCCACTGTTTCTCCAAATAGTCCTTTTTTTTTTTTTTTACTCCTTCACTTCATTCCTGTGTTTTTGTTCATGGCCCCACCCCCCTGCATGTACAAGATTTAGAAAGGGACCCCCAGTCTGAATTTACGCTGAACATTTTCCGCAGCACTCTGCCTGCTCCTCCCTCCCAAGAGAGTCAGATTATAGGCCACATTAGGGAAAACACCTCATTCATTCACACACATAACCCTACATCACTGCAGATTGTCTGGCCGAGACAGTTCATTGACTCTGGAATATCCGTCATTGTTTTCCCTGTGCTG
This sequence comes from Ophiodon elongatus, assembly GCA_016806645.1. NCBI lineage: Eukaryota > Metazoa > Chordata > Actinopteri > Perciformes > Hexagrammidae > Ophiodon > Ophiodon elongatus. The sequence goes on along the minus strand of JACSYO010001151.1, from coordinate 74,823 downwards.
TTCAGCACTCCCACGTGTGCGTCTGCTTTTAATGACTGCGAGTCACCCACAGACCCTAGTACGACTTGATGGGCTAAAATGGTGCCAATACCACACTGGAAATTTTTACACTTACTTTTTTTTTTTTCAGCCTGTTCTCGCACAGAGCAATTGCTTTTGTCATTAATTGTGTTTGGTTGTCATGGTTTGGTTGCATGCCATGGCTCTGTCCTCCTCTCTTTCCTCTTCAGCCTCTGGTTCTGATTCATCTTTTCTTTGTGCACGCTAACCTCTCGTCGTCTCAGGCCTGCACTTCCTCACCTGTCCACTAGCCGTCACTCTTGAGTTTCCTCAACCTTCCTGTGCAAGATGACGAAATGCATTTATGCACGAATTAGAGCGGTGCACCGCTGATATGATGGCTTCCACCGTTTTGGACTCAGCAAAGTTTCATTTTTTTTTTCTATATATTGTTTCATTAACCAAAACACGAAGACCGTAATGCGACACAAGACAACATCAACACACCTGGCCACGTTTGAGTAGCTCACATATAATAAGACAAACATAAAGTACAAACAGGATGCCAACACAGCTGAAAGATCCTCAGGGACCTTTGACCTATGTCATGCCTCTTTCTCTCTCCCCGTGTGCCCTGTCTATCTCTACCCTGTCGAAAGCCAAAAGTGAAAACATTTAATAAAAATCCTAAAAAGTGAGAGCTCATTTTCACAGTAAAAATTGAAGAAATATGTGCTTCCTATTTCATTTACTTATTTATATAAATTAATGAATTTCTTAAAAATCCCCCTGATAATTATTAGACATTGCATTCAGGGATTCAAAAGAAGATATTCATTTGAACTTTTCAGTTTTGCTTGGATTACACTTCCATTACAAATCATCAGTGAGTGCCATTTTCAAGTTTAAGTGGTGTATAATATTATCCTCTGAATGATTTTGTAGAGTGTTCTGTTCTCCAAGTTTAGCTCCACATGATTTATTCATCCATTGATGGCGTTGATTCCCTTCAGTGAATGATTCTGGATCTTACTGTCGTTGTGACCTTGGTTCGTTGGCCTGCTCGGGCTTCGTGAGCATTAGTAGCATTAGTTCACTTGCTTTGCTCCCTGAATCACCCTCTAGGTACCAAAGCTTTAAACCAGTGTTCCATCAAAATATTCTCTCAGGGTCCATTTAGTAACCGTTCTGGACCTTTTGATGATGATCTTCATCATGTTCATGGACTTATACCCTGTTGATTTGAAATTTCCTTTTTTTCCAGAGCACTTTATCAATCAATCAAACTTTATTTCAGACTCAGGGTCCAGATAAGACAATACATTAAATAGAATAAAAAACATACAGAAGCACAATTAAAATACATAGACCTACCAATGCCTTACGAAGAGACAGCTGTACCAATGTCTCCACAGCTGGGACTGGTAGCGTGTAGTGCTAAACTTTATGTTTGATAAAACCAAGATTATTTCATTTTCAGAGTCATTAACCCGGCAAATAAATTTGTACATAAGATTTCTTAAAACAGTTTGGAAAGTATTAACTCCTGCAGCCACAAACATTTCACCGGCACTACACCATCTCCGTCTCTTAAGTAATATTCTCATGGCATCATTATAAGATATATATAAGTTATTATATATGATATATACAGTAATAATAATTTGTATGTATGATTGAAAGCTCCAGATCAGCTCCTAAATGGTGAGTGTCTAATCTTCAAGAATGAACTTTGAAAATGGAATTTTAGATTTTTTTATGGTTGCAAAATTTGTTCACAAAAAGAAAGCAAACTACAAATGATATGACATGATTTAATCATTACATTTTCTTACATTGTAAATCCAACTTTGACATCATTCCCAGGAAAGAATTCTCAACGACTAAATTGCAATTTTCTGCTAAAAAAATAAATAAGATGAGTTTGTTGACGAATAAAAGCGCCCTTTAAGCCTTAAAGAATTTAGAGAATAAACCACTGACCACGAAGAAAGAGTTCATTTATCACTCTGCAGTTCCGCGGTGTTGTTGTTGTTGACACTTGTTTTATATATTTGGCACTGGGTTTTTTCATCATCAGATTTGGAATTAGATCCATTGCTTTGAACTGGAGATAAAAGGAGCCACTGCCCTTTTTTTCACTCAAGTAAGTTCTCAGAGCACAAAATTGGGTGGGAATGGGATTCACTTTGCATGTGTGTGTGTGAGTGTGTGTGTGCGTGCCAACATGCATTTGGAAACGTGTGTGAGTCTGTGTGAGGTTATTTGATCAGGCAAGTGATTTTGCGTGTCAGGTCGGGGACAGATAAGAAAGACTGTTGGCTATACACAGCTGCATGTCCGGAAGCTGTTGACTGGCCACTTCTTATCTCAAGCCCTCTACAACAGAGTATTGTTTGGCCAAGTGAGAACTTCACTCTCTCATTAAGGTCACTGGGAAGGAGGATGGGAACTCAGAAGCGGAAACCCATGATGCTTTTGGGCCACGCTCAGGGGAAGACACTCGGGTTGAACTTGTGTGTGGGCATGGTGGTGAGGAGATGTTTCGCAGCAGATACGGAGCCCAGCGCTTTCATCTGTGGTGTGAACTCAACTCTGTTAGTGACTGTGGCTGTGGGGTATGGAAACACAATTGCATAAGTAAGAACGAAGGTGAAAATATGTCCTTTTTACTTAACATACCCACTCCGATTCAATAGGACGAGGTCATTTCTGGTGAAATATCAGGGAAATGCCTCCCTCTTGTGGTAAGTGAGAGTTTAAAGGTCTGTAGGATAAAGTGGCTTCAGTCACTGCTCATCAGTTTACTTTTTATACTATATCTCAGGATGAACATCTCACAAACACATCCTCTCTGATAGTCCCACTTGGCTCGTTTTACCGGAATCTCTCAGACTTTTTTTTTTTTATTGCGTCCTCCGAGTTTATATTGTTGTTGCACTTTAATTTTGATCAGTAATTATGATCATAAAGTTTGTGGATCAGTCTGAGTTCCTTTGGACGACAACACAGGAGACATCTGTGTGCCCGCAATGTACGGCCCGTGGAGCTGCTCTCCCTGTGGTTGCTGCTAGTGGAAAACCCATAATGGCCTTTAATTGGGACTTTAATTGTGTGTGGTGGAGCAAAAGCATTGACAACAAAACTGGTGGTATTTGAGTGCACACATGCGTCTTCTGTGTAAGTATATGTGTCGCTCACCGAATCCTCTTCCTCTCCGAATGGCTTCCGTTCCGAAATCAGACGAGCTAGTGGCGTGTCAAATCATATACTTCACTATCTGTGCAATATTGCCGTTATTCTGCCTCCAGGGGAAGCACATACACTGGCATTTGTGTTGACACAGAGATGCTGGGTGTCAGGCGTCTTTACAAGGACTCCCATCCAAATAGCTCTGTGTTCACTCCATTCATCCATGCCCTTTGGATATGTCTTGAGCAGCAGCAGCAGCAAATCAATGGGACACATTTTGACAGCAAGGGACGGCGGGTGATGATGGACTGTGTGAGGAATGCCTCAGCTGGGAATTAGCTTCATGACACATGACTCTGCGAGAGATTGCCATTCCTCATTTAGAGCATGCCAAGTATTTTGGCAACATTACAGAAGGATGTTCCTTAATATGTCTCATTAACAAGCCTGCTATCCGACATGGACTAGACCGCATTCGGAGGAGAACAAAGGGAGGGAATGGATGGAAGGGAAGAGAGGTGTAAATGGGGTGGAGAAAAAGGTGGCAGGGCGTGAGTTTAACGCGGAGGAGCAGCAAAAGAACAAGAGCAGTGGTGCGGAGGGGAGGGGAGAGGAGGGGGAAGGAGGGAGATGAGACGGGACGGGTTCCGCCTGTCATGATTATTCTGGCACCAGTAGGAACATTTGGACGGGACGGAAAACAAGACGCCATCTTGTGTTCCATTCATGTCTGCAGCGCCTTGGCCTCTGTTCCCCACACACACACACACACACACACACACACACACACACACACTCTCACGTTTACACATTCACACAAACACGCGCCGGCGGAGCGAGGCAGGAGCTTGTGGTTCCAGTCCAGTGACAGCGGCCTGTAGTCAGGGTGGCGACGCTTCAGGAGTAGCTCCTCGTGTTGGAGAAGCGTGTTTGTGTTGGCCCTGAATTAATAACTTTTCATTTAGTGCGGAAATGACAGGAATAGTAATTAAGGAAATGGAATGATTTTATTGGCCATGATGTTTATATTAAGTTCCAGATGTGAAGCAGCTGTATGCGCAGCAAGAGCCCCCCTCCATGTGCTATCTACAGTAACTCTTATTAAGAGCAAGATAACAGCGCCAGTTAAATGTACGTCTGTGTGTACAAAAAACATAGTATCTCGTTCACAGCATGCAGCAAACTGAACTAATATCATGTCCGGTTTGATTAATGCTTTTAAAGGACCATGAGGTCTGCTACGTATTTAGAAATGTGTCCCGAAAGTGCAATTTATTTGCACATATAATGTTACTCTATTTCAGGCCTTGATTTGCCTGAGTGGAAAAGTTAATATCGAGGAGTGACTGTTCAGCATTTTTGGGTGGCCCCAACACATGTGAGATCCATGCCGCACTGCATCAAAGTTAAGTATCCCTTAAATGGCAATGGCAGCATTGCTTAGATCCTCACATTGCCTGTCACAAAGCCAGTTTGGATTTCAGTATTTAGATCAAGCCGATCTCCACTGTAACATGTGAAGCTGTTGTCGAGCCGATGACAAGCGCTGGCACAGGAATGAACAGAAAGACTCCCTTTTCCTTTCTGTGTTGGTGTTGTCACACAATATATCCTTGAACTTATATGTTCCTGTATCGTGCAAATATTTCCTATTCTCTTGACCGATTGATGTCAATTACAACGCATGTGTTGCGTCGCAGGTCCCCAAACACAGTTCAGTGATTTGAATCCCCATCAACTAAAAGGGAAGCTTCCATACTGTACCTTGGGTTCCTACATGACCAGAACATCAAACGTGGAGTTACGATCGTTACAGAGGTCCGTGCCAACCGGCTCTCTGTCCAAGCCAAACATGTCGGAGCTTCGAGGGCAGTGAGTGAATGCACCCTGAGGGCAGTTAAGTTTACTCATGAGAGTACCTGAGAACTGTTCAGGATGTGTGGGGGCAACATCAACAAAGACATTAACAGCTATTGGAGACAAAGAACACTCCCATAAGACATACTGTAAACGTCTGGAAATTAAAAAAAAAGTAATATACACAACTCTATTCCCGTTGCTTTACAACGGTTCCGCACTGTGCCATTGTAGATATTTGAATTAAAGACAGAGGAAGTGCTCATTTGATTCCTCGGCTCCTTTCCTGTTGCTTTGCTGTTACTTTCTCTTCATCTGAGAGTCATTTATTATGGAGATGTTTTCTCTTTTGCATGGCAATAGCAGAGCCCTGCCCATTACTGGAGCCAATGATGTTTTGTTCTGTTGTGATGTGCTCCCATCTGGTTTCCAGTGAAAATGCATCACTCCATTAACATTGCCTGTGATCTAGAGGATGCTTTAATCTAAGACTATAAACTCCACTTAATTACATCCTCCAAAAGAGCTATATTAGTATAATGCAATCAAACGGGGAGCACATCCATTTTGGCAAGTCAAACATGCCTCAAATGGCTCTGGAATGTGTTTACTTTTGTCTTCTGTTCTGATCATGGAATCATATTTGGAGGTCCAAGGCACTGAGTGATACTCGTGTTTTTCTGTGGGTGAAAATAACATGCATTGCTGATACATACGAGGTTCCATTTCTCTCCAGCAAAAACAACCATAACAATTGAGTTTAGGGGAGTCTGAACGGAATCTCTGTGTGGCACACTGATGACTTTATGCTTGACCTTTCATGCCTCTCTCTGTATAACCTCCAGTCATATTCATAATTGCTGTCTGTGTGCATCGTGCCAGTTTCCATTAGTAGCAGTATTTTTCAATGAATTAAAACTTCAAAGGAAAGCAAGATGGCCCGTTTTAAAATTATACACAAAGACAGGATTCATGATGCCTCGCAATTCCTTTTGACGCGGTGACACGGTGCAAAGATCATTACATTACGGCAAATAATTAAAGTGAGAGAGTTTTTTGTGGTGATGTTACAGGTTTAACTGCTCTGATGACACTATACTGGTACAGGGTGGCCAGTTTTCAGATAACTCCAGAAAACCCTTTCTGAACATCAACCCCTGTCCTATAATAATAATAATAATAATAGATTTTATTTATATAGCGCTTTTCAAAATTCTCAAAGACACTTTCATCATAAAAGAGCTATACACTAAACACATAGAACACACATTAGTCACATATTAAAAGCAGTTCTGAAAAGGTGGGTTTTGATTTGTGATTTGAAAATAGAAAGGTCAGTGCAGTCTAGGATGTGTTTGGGGAGAGAGATCCAGATGTATATACCTTTTTTTTCCTTATGTTGTTTGCTTTTTTCCAAGTGTCCTAGGGCTAAAAATAAATGCAATTACTATTATTATTATTATTATTATTATTAAGAAGATGAAGAAGAAGAAGAAGAAGAAGAAGAAGAAGAAGAAGAAGAAGAAGAAGAAGAAGAAGAAGAAGAGTAGTTGATATTCATGTTTGTATTATTAGTATTATTAATATTATTGTTTTCGTTGGCATTTTCATTATTATCATTATTTCCACTTCTGAAAACTCTAAAAAAAACTCTCTCAAAATAAGATAGAGGACACTTACAGGAGTTGTGGGAAATGACAAAATACCATCTGTTTAACAAGAAAAAGCCTCCAGCTCTTTTAGGGAGGAAAGATGTAAAAACTTCTTTCACATGACAGAATTTTCTAAATTGTCCATCGTGACTAGGGAGACCATGGACATGCTCACTTAGTTACACACTTAGTTATACCAGGACATTTCATTTTTATTTTTTTTGTGACACGTATTTCAAATTTCTTACTGAGAGTAAAACATAAAGTGTCAGCTTCTTGAACTGTGCACAATGTCATAGAAAAACTTGTCGTTGACAAAAGAAATTGGCTTATCGATTGGTTGATTTAATCGACAGATCTGTAAAACTGAGTTTAAATATGTCATTCTGCATGAAACAGCATAAAATAAAGAACTACAGCATAAAATAAAGAACTACTCAACTACAGGAGTAGTCAACCAAGACATCATTAGTATATATGATGTCTCTCTAATATATATATATATATATATATATATATATATATATTAGAGAGAGAATATATAATATATATATATTGGCATATGTATATATATATATATACTGCCCCCTCCCTCTGGAACTCTCTCCCCACACACATTCGAGACTGCACTGACCTTTCTATATTCAAATCACAAATCAAAACCCACCTTTTCAGAAGTGCTTTTAATTTATGACTGTTGTATGTTCCATGTTTTTAATGTATAGCTCTTTTATGATGATGATTTTTGTAAAGTGCCTTTGACAATTTTGAAAAGCGCTATATGAATAAAATGTATTATTATTATTATAATATATACATATATATATATATATGTATATATTATGGCCCGTTTTAAAATTATATATATATATCAGAGCGAAAAATGAATATGAAAACAAAATGAAGGTTATCTTATTAGGCATAAAAATAATCACTAAATTTGTCAGAAAACTGAAATGGAGCCCTTTGGCACATTTTATATTTCTGTTTCAATATTTTCTGACCAAATAATAAGGGTTAGTTAGTTAAATGAAATGTTTATGTTCAGCGTCATATCCGGTGTGAACGTCACACTTCCTGTTTCATCCTCCATGTTGCGTAACAATGGCGTCCCGTGTTGAGGTTAGTAGTTTCTCAATTTCTATGTCGAATTAGCCCAATTTATTTGATATTTTGGCCAAATTAGAGCCACATAATGTTGTTCCTTTAAGGGCGATGTTTAATTCGGCCGGCAGATATTTTGTTTCTGTTTCCTCTCTTGTTGTTGACGCGACGTGGCGCGAAGCTAACCAACGCTAGCCAGTGCTAAGTGACGCCCGCTCGTCACTATGGGACCTTCTGTCCTTTAGGAGTCCACACCTGGCCAGTCTCGGTGTATAATGTCTTATCCATAGATAACATTACAATTGACGTTATTAACTGTCGGTGTTTTCAGGAGTCTGCCACGGCCACAGGAGAGGAGGAGCAGAGTGAGACCACCGCCTCCCAGAAGAGGGAAGCGAGACTGCGGAAATTTCGAGAGTTGCATTTCAAACGGGTGAGTCAAGAGTGTTTTAATTAAATCACATTTACGTTATAGAGGCAGACTCTTACGTCATTCGCTGCATGGTTGGATGTTTACTTCTGATGTGTCCCGTTTGTATACACCTGCGTGCGCAGCATGTCGTCATGTGTTATTTTTCCATCGCAGAATGAAGCGCGTAAGATCAATCACCAGGAGGTCGTGGAGGAGGACAAGAGGCTGAAACTCCCCACCAACTGGGAGGCTAAGAAAGCCAGACTGGAGTGGGAGCTGGCTGAAGACGAAAAGAAAAAAGTATTTATAAACTCTACAGTACTGTGCATGTTCCAAATGAGGACAAGATGTCCCTGGTCAGTGTCAACATCTATATGTTGACTCGAAACACAGATCAGACGAGTTTGCAGAACTATCATCTAATCACATGTGAGATGTCATTTCTCTCTCTGTGTTGACATACTTGTGATGAAGCTGAAGTACCAATCAAATAATTTCTGAGGATCGGAGTAGTTTGCTCAAAAGGAGGGGTACCTTCGGATAAAAATGTATATGTATAAATAAATAAAATAGCACTGAGTGAGGCAAACTGCTGTCGTAGCACATAAATCACTGTGCAAGGTATTTAGTTTACATCCTGCCTTTATATTAATACACCCTGATAATTCCCTATACACGGCACTCTGGTGGCGCATATATTCATATCTTCTAAGATAATTATAGTGATTCAATTGGTTCCCTCTTGAGGGGGAAAAAGTACATATAGAATACCACAAACTCTACATAGGGGCAGGTTACTCATGAAATGGCAATTAATTTGTACACGCGTAACATGCTAATGTTTTTCTTTCAGGAATGTGCTGAGAAAGGGGAGGACTATCACCGAGTGAAACTACTTGAAATCACCGCTGAAGACGCAGAGCGGTTTGAGAGGAAGAGAAAGAAGAAGAACCCTGACACAGGATTTGCAGGTTGGTGCTGAGGGTCTCCAGTGAACACACGCATACAGTGTGTGCAGCGTACTCTTTGGTTGCACTTGTCTGTCACATGTCATGAACTGTGAGTGGATTCAGTGCTTAGTAGAGCGTTGATCTCCACCAGGTGCGTCTGCAATGACCGGTGCTGTATTGCGCAAATCCCCGTCTGGTATCGCAAAACACACTTCATTCAAACTCAAAAACAAGCGCTGATGTATGCACACAATCAGCTCAAAGTCACGTATGACACACTTCATACAAGCTGCCTGCCCGCCGAGCAGCTGCTGAGTGGCAGCGGCGTACTCGGCAGTGTGTGCGCCGGTAGCTCCGGCCATAAAAGGTGTTTTGAGAAAGTGTGAGTGACCGCAACCACAAGAGATCCTTGAGCATGCAGCCATAACTGGCCTCTCAAAATATTACGCAGTTTACTGTCGCTAAATGACATGATGAAGAATGAAGATTAACTATCACTCACGGACATTGTTTTTATTTTATTTGTCCTTTTTTGTTTAGCCAGGATAATGCCATTGAGATTTTTTTATATATTTTCCAAAGGGGGTTCTACACCAGCAACATATTGTTTTGCTTCTCAACCAACTTCTTTTTGCAAGAAGGAACCGAAAGGTTGCCATCTTTTAATTACACAACGCGCGTTGGCACCAACGTCATATTCACTAAAACACACAAACGGCTGTCTGAATTAATACGACTCAAAGTACAGACTAAAGACTGTGGCCTTTTTAAAAGGAATCGAAACTAATTACACACGTCTTGATCAATCAAGGGGATATTTCCGTCCCTTTCACACCTAATAGAATCAGGGTCGGCAGTCGTTGCCTAACACACTGAAGTGGTTGTCACTGATTGATTTGACTCTGGAATCTTGTAGTTGCGTCAGGAAGTAACATGGAAGCGAATTGCGATTAGATCAAACTGCTTTATTTTAGCCGTGACACCACAGAACCTGAGTCTACTAATTTAGTAAATTGTAATTTAATACAGTTTACTCTTGAGGAAACATGTGGTTCACCGTGAGTTCTGCTGCTCCATGGCATGTGACTGTTCAACAAGTTTTTCCACTTCCACCAAATGGGGAAATGTTGCTGCCCAACTCCTCTGTAGCGGCAGCGTACAGAGCAATACTGCTTTGCATGTAAGGACCTCTCGGGGATGTTAATCATCTTGAACTGCTCCCAATTTAATCTCCTGGGGAACTTCTCATAAATATGGCTGCCATCTGTTGCATCAAAAACCTCCTCGGAATTAAAACCTCTGGAGAGAAAATTGTCACCAGAGGGGCCTCAAGAGAGGAAGGGAGTCGGAGAGTTGCCTCTTCGTCCCTCCCTAACCAACCGCAGGTTGTGTTGCTGAGCCTCGTGCCTGCTTGCTGTTTGTTCCGGTAATTATTATGAACTTTTTTTATTTCTCTCCGTCTCACACAATGGTCTGCAGGTTATGCCGAGGCCCAATTCCGACAGTACCAGAGGCTCACCAGGCAAATCCGACCAGATATGGAAAGCTACGAGAAGCAGAGGGAGGATTGGTGAGCGACCCCCATCGTCTTTTGCCGTGGCAATTCTGTATTTGTGCCTTTTTTTTTTTTTTTTTTTTACTTCATCCAGATAGACAGACAGACAGCTCAACAGGGATGAAGAAATCTGGCATTACTAGATTTATTCTTTTTTTTTTTGCATTCCCACTAACGAGGGCATGAGACGTTTCTGCTATTAGGACTGTAACTGTGAAATTTCTAGTCAAGCAAAATGAATTGTAACATTTTGCCTGGCGTAATGGTCTGAGCATTCACCCATCACATGTGCACAAAGCATTTTCTATATGTTAAGTTTTGTACCCTCTCATTTGCCCCGAGGGCCGTTTTGAAACGCTCCCAAAAGCCATTAAAAAAATGTTATATGTGCAATGCACGCACACTTGAGATTGAAGAAGAGTTTGACGCCTGCAGGTCATTCTCCCTCAAAAGGCTGACGGTCATGCAGAACCGTGAAGGATGCACATAAACATTCCCCCCCCTGTGGCCACGTTATCTTCTTTCATTGGGATGACCATAATCACAATGATGGAACAGAGAAGTCCGTTTTCTAAGAATTCATGATTCTCTTTGGTTGTGTGTGTCTAATCCCTTTGCTGCTGCTGCTCCACAGCGGTGAGGACTTCCACCCCACGTCCAACAGCCTGATCCACGGCACCCATGTCCCCACAAAGCTGGGCATTGACCGCATGGTGGAGGATGTCGAAAAACAGTGAGTCACACACGAGCACAGATGGCATATCCTCTCCTGACACCACCCCCCCCCACCCACCACCACCACCACCCGCATTCATTTCATCTCCCTCTCAGCGCGCCCATGAACGTGTCAGTTTGACTCACTGGGCAGACCGCGAAGATAAAACCCTCCTTCTAACTGACGGGTGTGGCTTTCACAAGAAGCGCTCAGCCAGGCCAACAAGCTGGACGCTAATCATGAACTGTAAATAAGGCAGGTCAATAGAATTACCCCTCGCCCCCACATGACTTATTTATTCAAATTTAATTATGATTCACCCCAAAAATGACCATTTGTATATCAATTACTCGCTGCGAGTTTTTGAGGAAAACTTTCTCGCTTGCGCTCCACAGTGAACAGACAAAAATCTTGATGAATTTAAGTAAATGGAGAGGGGGGGGCGTTTAACAGTATAATCCAAGTCTCTTTTATCCTGTCGTATGCTCGGTACTTCCAAAACACGCGCGTCTTCGCTACAACCTTAATATTTAAAACACTTTGGACCCTCGCGGTCGAGTAGCGTGAGGCTGTTGATGCGGCCCGCGTTAACGTCAACTCTCTGGGTTCTTCGTTCACCTTGGAGGCTTGCAAAAAAACAAAACAACGTACGCCTTATTGAAGGTAACACGGGGTGAGTAATTTATATTAAAATGCTCATTTTGTGGGTGATGTATTCCTTTAAGCAATTCTAACACCCCTCCCTACCCCAACAATGTATTTAAAAAAAGACATTGGGTACATTCAGACCTTTTTTCCGGCACTGTTACACCACAAACACAGTGTGAAGTCTGGAAGTATGAGATTATCTCAGTCATAATAAATTATGTGTGGAAATAATGACTTTGTGACCTCTTTGCCAATTTGGAAGAGGGGGATGTTTTGTGTGAACCGTGGGCCCTTCCGATCTGAAGAAGTGGGGCCCCTCTTACAGAATGTTTCTCGGGGTCCTAGTCGGGGCACAGCTCCTGTTCGGCCTCACAAACAAACGGTCCACAGCGAACTGGAAGTGGGTACGATGCTCCTCCACCTTCAGCGTGCCTCACATTTAACTGACCGCTGCTTCAAACTCTTTAGTTCGTCCACCGTCTCTCAAAGTTTTTGTCCTGGCTACAGAAGTCCCCTCTCACCCTTTTGTTACCCTGTTTGTTTTTTTTCTCCCAGAGCTGTTCTATATTTGAGACAGTCTGAGGCTTGTTTTTAGAGACGCGACTGTGGGGCATTAGACAAGGACTCAGTTGCCAGGGTATGACGCACAACAATGCTTTGAAGACACAGCGAATGAAGACTGGGAGCTCACAACTTGACAGTATTTTCCTTTGGAGCATGCACGCGTTTTAGGTTTTCCATCGCCACTCTCCTTGCCAAATTTAAATGCACACCCCTCGAATTATTGCCTGTAGCCAATTATTGTTATTGAATATGCCACGGATGGTGGCCACACTAGGTTATGAAATCCTCTAAGCTGCTTTTTTCTTCTTCTCCTTTTTTTGTTGTTGCGATTGTCAGGATCGAGAAGCGGGCCAAGTACAGCCGTCGCAGGGCCTACAACGACGACGCAGACATCGACTACATCAACGAGAGGAACGCCAAGTTCAACAAGAAGGCGGAGCGCTTCTACGGCAAATACACCGCCGAGATCAAACAGAACTTGGAGAGAGGCACGGCTGTCTAGAGGGTCCAGTCACCTCCGGACGTGTTCGTCTTCAGTTTAGTCTTCATTTAGGAGTCCTGGATGCTTCTTTTTTCTTCTCTCTGCATAACTAGAATACACATATTAAAATGCTATAAACGGACTCCGTGTTGTAAAGCGGTAGTCGTAACATTTATATTTGACGCTGAGGTTATTGTGAGCTGAGCGATAATTCGGTCATCTGTAAGATGTGGTGTCCTTTTGTACAGTACTAGAAGTTAAAACAACTGTTATGATTACTTTTTATCCTTTCTTTTTAAATAAACAACATACAGTTCATCTTGCACACTTGTTTTGCTGTTGGTGGGCTTACTGCGTGTGGTCTCATGACGGGAGACGCTCTCTGAGCGTGAGAATGAGTTACCGTCAAAACCTCGGGCACATTGAGCCGGAGATGCCAGCCAAAAGCATGTTTCTAGGTGCACGAAGAGATAAAGGACTAACAAGTGAGCAATTCAATTTATTCATTATCATCCACATCTCAGTCTAACTAACTTGCCCCCGAGCTGCGACATGAGCAGGAAAGCCTTGTGACTGGAGAAGAGATCAAGAGACAACAAAACAGGTTCCCATGGAAATCCTCAACTTCTGTCAGTGTGAATCTGGGGCCATTGCCCCCCCTGCCCCCAGTCATTGGTTTATGTAGTCACTGAATCAAACGGACCATTGTATCCATATTTATGACGATCTGTTAGATCTAATCTGGATGAATCAATAGAAGTTGAACTTCCACAGAATCCATTGACGGGCTCCTTTTTAAAAGGGTGGTGACACAAGTTGTTTACGTTTTACCGATGAAGGGCAGGGGAGGCGGCCTCAGATGATGATGATGATGATGATGATGATGGCTTTGATACCTCACTCTGCTCTGGAGCTTTTAGGGAGTGGATTAAACGTTCAGATGCATGCTCGTGGTATTTTTGTAGTCTTATCTGATTAGCCCGTGGACATTGGCCCGGGACTCGTACAAGGAACAACACTGCATAAATTCACTGTTGTGTCTCAGAAGAAAACAAATCTGACACCTTTGATTCTTTCAAGGCCAACTGCCTGTTTTAAAAGGGTTTCCCCCCGTAACGCAAAAATGGGTACGATTTAAGCCCAGTGAGTGTAGGAAAATGTCTGGATAAATACTGAGTGTTAACGGGCGAGTTGTTTCCATAGACACAGGGGCCGGCCAGCGGTGATGATGTGGCACCGATTCTTATTACCAGCCTAGAATAAACAAATGCTATGTGATGACTCCATGACATTACATTACAAGTCTGTCTTGTCAAAACGAGAGAGACTGCTATATCAATGATCTCGATGTGTATCAAATAAACAGCGCCCCACCCTCTGCTCCAGTGTGTTGTTACACGTCTTATCTCCCGTCAAAGTAATTCATCAGGATTACAGGTCAGTCTACAGCAGGAGACACACAGTCTGAGGAGTCGGGCGTAATTAAAACTGTGTTTTTATTACATCACATGCATCTAAATATCAGCCTTGACATTTAAATGTATTACCCACTCACATAGATGGTTATCTCACGCAAAAAGTTACCTTCTGGCAATACAACACTAGTGTTTTATGTGTGAACACACACACACACTTTAGGGTGAGTAGCATGGCAGCCACAACAGCAGGATATATCCAGTCACTCAAGAAGGAAGGTGTACAAATCCTGTGTTGGGAGACAGACCGTCACCTCGCATCAGTCACCACCAGCTGTGATTCCTAGATGGTGATTGCCACATTGTTACAGGTGTGTTACACACAGCAGACCTACAGCAGCAGGAAGAGCACAGCTGTTACTAATAACGTTAACGACCGCCCTGTTGCAGTTCAAGTGTCCCAGTGAGCACACGTTATGCGCTATACCAGGACCCCCTATGGCTAAATGGATTTTAGCCGTCGTCAAGTGTATTGCTCCTACTGAACGAGAGTTGCCATTTTGTATCACTGCGTTCATGTTCAAATCAAAGCTGCTGGTGATTCACACCGACCTCAGTCTAAAACATGACCCATCCCCTAACGACGAAGTGAGACGCAGACAAAACATATGGAAAATGTGATAATACTGACACCGTGTGGTCATCATTAAGAATGCAGCCGAATTTGATCCATTCACGAGCGCTCAGGCTGGAAAGTAGGATAAAAAAAAAAACGAAGAAACGTGGCAGACGTGTAACTGGTAGAAGGCCAAGAAACAAATACTTTTATCATGAGGCAAACGTGTCACTTGATTGTCTTTATTTGCCAAATCTCTGTACCTGTTCATACATGTACTCACTTTTGTTGCTTCTTAGTCAACCTCAGGACTTTCTCACGGCAGACACTTTGCCATCATTACTAACACTAATGATGGCTCTTCTCTGTTATAGTGTCCCAATGAGTCACAGTGAGCAAGCATGGACAATAACAGAAACCCCAAATCAAAGCACGAAAATGGAAGTCGGCCAGGATTCATTTAATTTACATTGTGACTTTCTCTACATGTATTTTAGTTGCTTTTGGAAACTCTGAAGCCTCAACTTCCTATTAAAGCTTTTCCCTAAATAGTTATTCAAGGCTCAAGATGCAGTCACTGAGTAGTTACAGAACAGACAAACACTTTTTTAATCAAATAAATATCTTTATTGAAGCACAATATAGAACAAAAAGGAAGAAAAAAAAAAACAAATAATCCCACCTGATTGACTTCTTCAATTCTTCCCACATAACTCATCTGGAATAAAACTTCTGGCATGAAAAGGTCAAACATATGTACAAAATATTTATAGTATTCACAACGTCCATGTACCCTGCCACACTAGTGTGACTTGGCGAATGTGTGTTTGCGTGCACTGGAGGCGTGGCCTGATTTGATGGGCATCCAGTGGCCATAGGGCTTCCTGCTTTCATAGCTGTCCACTCGGGATGTTACCTTAGCACCAGATGGAGCTGTCCCTGTTGGCTTCAGCACGGCGTTCTAACGGGACAAGATTAGGAGAGTAAAAGACATTAGAACACATCAATATATGCTCGGGGGGGAATGTAAAGCAGTGTTTGGTTATTAACATCAACAGTATTAGAAAAATCACAAAAACGCTGCAATTTAATTCACTTACATTAATGCTGAAAGAGATTGATTTCCTTTTTGGAGACATCCTTGGGCTGAACACGTCATCAGAGTCTTCCTCGTTGCTCTGTTTCAAAAAGACAAAGAAAGACAGACATAGTGAGATATGTGTGTATAACTGATGGTGTGTGTGTGTGTGTGTGTGTGTGTGTGTGTGTGTGTGTGTGTGTGTGTGCGTGTGCGTGCGCGTTGACAGTTTGTTAAGTTCCTATAGATAGATTATAGTTGCCATTGCTAATATTGTAAAGCACTTCATTGCATAGTGAATTATTTAAGTGTTTGTTTCAACACTAACACCCACCCCCCTTCCCACTGCTGTCAAAGACTTGGCTCCACCATTTAAAATCATCCTACAAGGACAGACATTGAAACAGAATAAAACCATAAAATGCAAAAAGAAACAAAAAGTATCATAGTAAAGAAAGGATGTCTTCTCTGTCTACAGTGGCAGAATGATGGTGACGTAGGTTTCCCAGCCCTCAGCACACGGCTGGTGAACCAACTTATCTTTGGAAGGAGTTCTTCGTCTGTTTATAGCTCTCTTGACAGGGATAGTCACTATAATGCAGTCCACACGCCTTTGCTCCATCAGCGAGTGAAGGATTCTGCTAAATAACAACGACCCATTTCAACTTCAAGCATAAATACATTTGAAATGTCAAAATTCTACTGTCTTTCTATATCAAGTGGAGTCAGTGTAATACAATATCTGAATTGCTCATGAAGCGTTTATGTGAGGAATTAGCATTTATATTGACTGTGTATCGTGTCTGATAATCTGCATATGTGTTTGTTTAATTACTAACCTCTAGTTAACTTAGACTTTGTGAACATTGCAAGGGTTATCAGATAAACTTTCACGCAAACACGTATTGTTGTCACCTAAGTCACATGACAGCCCTTTAATCCCAGGTGTCGATGAGTGAAGGAGACCACTGTCATGTTATCTATGAAGACAGGAATAAATACAGAGAGTATGTATATTCTCTCAGGGGTCCAAAGGTCAACACAAGACACAGGAAATGTAACAACATAGTCCTAAAACTAATCAATAGACACCTGTAGACATAGCAACAACGATACAGTAGATCAGGCAAAGTGTAACTTTGATCAAATTAAGTGAGCTTAAAAAATTAAGTGAGATAGGATCAATTTATATCATTCAATAAAATTCTCAATACACCTTACCTTGTATTTAACTGTAGTCCTAGATGGGGAAAGAACGTCTGTGCGTTTAATACAAAATTTGTGAGACAGCCTTATCTTAAGTGTGTATTGTGTTCAATGTGAAGCTGACCATCACTCTCAGAAACCCACCTGTGAATGAGTCTTTACAGGGTCTTGTCTCACCCATGTCCCTGTCAACACCCGTTTGGACTCCACCGCCTGCACCAACACGATTGGTTTCACAATCTCAGGTTCAAGCTTCTCCACTCCTGGGATCGTGGCAGCATTGGCCTCTGCAGCATCGATGGGTTTTTCGTTATCTGGGGAACACACAAAAATTGAAGATTTATTCACCTGTGCAAAACATGTTTGCCAGAGTAATGACCATTCCCTCATCAAATCAACTCACCATCAAAACTCAAGTTGACGGAATGCTCTGAAGATCCCGACGGTGAGCTGCTGCTGTGGTTTCTGGGCGGGGACTGGGAAAACCTGCTCACAGCCTTACTGTGCCGGCTCCGACGGCTGGTTGCCCTGGAGTGGGTCCTGTTGCGTCGGTTGTGAGAGTGCCTGGCGGGTGATGGTGAGTCTGAGTGGGCCCTGTGGCGCCGTGGCGGGGATCGGCAGACACGGCCAGACCCGCGATGTTTGTCACAGCGACAGCGGGAGGCAGGTCTGTGGCAACGGGGGTGAGAGCGGGACCGGTTGCGAGGGGAGGACTCGCTGCTGGAGGACGAGGACCTGTGGCCTCCCTTGCGGTTGTTACGCCCCCTGTGGCGGCCGGAGCCAGTGGAGCGTCTGCTGCCGCCGCTGCTCTTGGACCGCGACCGGGAGCGAGATGAGGCGGGGCAATTCTGGTCAAAGATGACGTTGATGCCATCGCTCTGACGAACGTGGGCAATCTCCGAATGAGAGTCTTCTCCCTTGGCCATTGTTATATTTCCACAAGCTGAAATTAGACATACGTAACTTTAAAAAAAACAAAAAAACAAACAACAATGCAATCTGTAAAACATAAATGGGCTGATCCTATTACAAAGTAGCAGTATCGTCCGTAGTTATATCTTTTAGAGAAGTGCCAATGATAACATAATCTATGTGTTGCATAACATGGCGGGTTGAGCAACGTAGCTCCCGGAGAGGCCTTCTAGAAATGTCTGATCCGACGCGACCTAAAGCTAGCACGACTAGCCGGAGCTAACAGCTGTTATCACTACAAAACACGACATATGCAGTACGTTCGCTTATCAGGAATAAAAGATGTTATCATAAACCTAAACCTAAACGTTACATTACATTTATATCCACAAACAGAAGACACGCGGAGCGTTAGCTCGTGCTAGTTTGGCTAAACAGTCGCCATGCTAGCGGAAGTCACGGGTCTTACCAGGCCGACGGGAGCTTGAAGCCTTTGTTCCGATAACGTCGACGTAAACGCTGTAACGCTGACGATATGTCAAAAGAGTCACTTTCTTAAACGTATAACGAGACGATTACTCGTGAATAAAACTCAAACGTGCAAGAAAATAGTTGGTTTGTAGCTGAATATTAGCGAAAACACGACCGTCCGTTGTTCTTTCCTTCGTGGTTGAACCAACTGCCGCCTTAGCTCGTGTGAAGGACTACGGTTAGCTGGTGGGCGGAGCCACGCGAGGCTCTGGAAAATTCCAGTCACGTGTCCCAAGCAGCTTTAGTTTAAATACAGCAGACATAATGGCGGTCATCACAGGTCTGCGGTAGGTACAAGAGAAGCGGTTGTTCACAGTGTACGAACCATGAAATACAAATAAGGAATATAAAGTGTTGGAAGTCTAACCTCGTTCAAAAGGTTTAAAAAAAACAATACTTTGGTCCGACCTGTTGCTTCAGCAGGAGAAATGTTTGGACTGCAGTATTTACCAAAGAATATAGCAAAACGTTCCCCCTGCGATGCCTGTCGTGTCTCCAAATCTGGTGTTAATACATCAATGTAAATAAATCAATGTTCCCTATTGTTATGTAGTGGAGATACGAAAAAAGGCGAAATAAATATAAATTCAGAATAGCTGTAAGTATGTGAACACACGGGATTTCACTGTTTATTTGTCACTGCTATTACTGTAGACCCGCTTACACAGTACACAGTCTGTGTTTCAGTAATGCTCTTATACAACCCCATTAACAATACATTCAGTACATATTAGTATGAGCGAACAGCAAGCTTCCTACGTGCAACTAAAAAAAACGTATTATTATTATGGTGGTATTGCCCTTTAAATGGGGTTGTGACGTCGGCAGACAAGCGATCTCGCGATATCTTTATGTAACGCCGACCTCTGTTTACTTCGTCGCGCCTTCCCACTGCCCCACTCGGCTGGAATTCCGCAGATCTCGAACTTGAATCACAGGCAAACCCCTCCGCGCAGAGATGGACATGCTGAGCGTGTTGCCGTCCAACTTCGGCTATGCCATCTTCACCTACCTGTACAGCTGGGTCATGCTGGGGTACCTGACAGTAAAGGTCGGGGCTGCCAGGAAGAAGTACGACGTCAAGGTACTTTGATTTTACTTTTAAGTACACGTGGAATTAATACTGAGCGCTCATCGTTGCATTGGAAGTGTTTTTCACAAGTTTTTCTGACTGTCATATAATATGTTTTTCTTTCTTTGCAGTATCCCACAATGTACAGTGACAAGGAGCAGGTGTTCAACTGTATCCAGAGAGCTCACCAGAACACGCTGGAGGTGTACGCTCAGTGGCTCGTGTTCCAGACCATCGCGGCTCTCGTCTACCCGGTATGTGTCATTTGTGCACACCTTTTTCCCCCATGCTATTTAGGGCTTGGAAGTAAATTTTTGAAGACTGCTAAAATTGTAACCACACGCTGTGTTGGACGTGTGGGAGGGGCAAGCAAACCTCATGATCTTTGCATAAATTCTCCAGATAGCAGAGTCAGAGTGATGAAGCATTTTTTTCCCCAGTCAAACTGTATCACGACCTGCTTTTCCTCCAACTGACTGTAATTATTTGTTTCTAAACCTAGTTATCAGCATCGGTGCTGGGGGCTATTTGGGTGACCAGCAGGTTTTCCTATGCCTGGGGCTACTACACAGGAGGTAAGACTGACATTCTGTTCATATCATGTGAAAGGACTTAATGAAGGGGGGAAAAAAGGCCCTAAACCCAGTTCACCCACTCTTTTCATCTGTCTATTAGATTTTTTCCCCAAATATTTCGATGCCGACATACTGCATTTAAAATACAAGAACACCAATATTATTGATATGTAGCCTATAAATGTATGCAACATAATAGTACAGTTTGAGTGGAGGGGACCTTAAGGATCAAAACGCTATCTAGCACTGCTAGTAGTCACAGAGGTGACAGTGGTTGCCAGAGCATTTTTGTTGCTCCTCGCCTAGTTGTGTTTAATCATTGACAGAAAAAAAGATAATAAAAAAAAAAGACATGCATGGCGGAGTTCTGAATTATGGTAGTAATTGTTCAAGATAAGGGGTTTTAGAACAGTCACAGTCGTTTAATGTATTATCAACACAATATTAATTCCAATGTCCGAGATTCCCTCGTGAACAAGTTTAGTATTCATTGTTGTTTCATATAATTCTGCTTTGGCGAAAAGTGAGCATTGTTCTGTTTTCTGTTTTGTTCCAGATCCAGCCAAGAGGATGAATGGCGCCTATGGCTACATCGGATACTTTGGTGTCATCTTTCTGTCCATATCTGTAGCCTTGCAATTACTTGGAGTCTTTTAAGACGATTGTCATCCTGTTTACTCATTTATACTGACTTGCGTGGCCTTTTCAAATGTATGAACTCTAAAGTAACTGTAAAGTTTACTGATTTCAAATTATGATGCTGAACATATTTTTGTGGGCCACTAACTTGCTACTTGATATCTTTGTATTCCATCCACTTGTTGTGAATGTCTCCGTGTGATCATCAATAAAGTGAAGTTGATGCTGATCGATGCTACAGCCCCAGGCATTTTCCTCTAGCACCCTGTTCACAGTTGCGGGTATTACATGTGGTGAGTAATGAAAAGGTCGGCAGCATCCATGAAGGCCCCATGTGACTCACACATGATGTCCCAGGCACAAATCTCAGCTCAGATTATACAGCGAAGGGCTTCAAGAACACTTACAAGTTGGTTTGGCAATCAATAACAGATCTAAGAGAATGTTCTGTTGACTAGGTCAAGTTCGTTCCTCTGAGATCAAGTATAAACTTGTCTCCCATTGTTTCAATAAACAGCATATTTCAAACAAGTTTTTTTTAGCTGCTCTGCACCCGTGCCACTGAAACACAGATTAAGCAAATAGGCCCATATTCAAGAAAATGAAACACTCATAAATCCATTAACAACCTCTCTCATATGTAAGTATTTTGTTATTATTCAGTAATTATGTTAATTATATGTAAGAATGTATTGTTTTAGACATATGATGATTTAGTTAGAAATGTAACCGACTCTTGCATTATTTTCGGTATCGATTCCTGTGGAAGTAAACGGCGTTTCGTTGTCTACACAATGCTCATCCTCGGTGCTTCCTTCATGAAGTAGAACTAAGCTCGTACTTTTGTCGTTACCCGTGAGTAACCCGTACGCTGCCATTTTCTTTGGAATTAACAACGAAGTCGGCACTATATCGTTTGGCTGTAACCTAGGTAGCACCACGGGTGTATAAGGAGAAGGGCAGCACACATTGAGAACCGTATTCTGAAACTGTTGCGTTTTACAAAGAAGAAAATGTCCATTCGCTTGTGATGTTTCATGAATTCCCATTTTGTTCACGACACCTGAACGCAACGACATCAAACCGTGTGTGTGTGAACTGCGCATGTGCGTGACCGAGCTATATCGGAAGCAAAGTCGGGCTTATCGAGGGGGTTCGCATAAAAACACGAAACTAAAAGGTAAGAAACCCTTTAAATAGTGACATTAACGAGACGACCCGGTGACTCCGACGGGGCGCGTGTCTCAGCGCGTCCGAGCCGGTGTCTTTTGAGCTACGCTGTTATTTCTAGCAACTTCGTAGCGAGAAGAAACCTTCAAGGAAATGTTTGCTAATGCCAGAAAGCGATGAACAAAAGAAATCCCAACGTGTCGACACAGCCCTGTTTTTAATTTACCGTAAAGTCACGCTGTGTGTTTACAGCCGTAAACCTCGACCTCCTTGTTTGTCTAATGGCGGAGATGTTAAGTAGCTGGTGCTCGTTGCTGCTTGGTAAATAAGCCATGTTATTAAGCATCATCCTACACAGAGATTGCGCACAAACGTAGAACGTGAGCCCACTTTTATTTATTTATCTTTTTTAGAATTTTCATATCAGATAGGTTAGCTGTGTTTTGTTTATTAATAAATATATATATATATATGTACAACAAACATCTGTGATGCCGCGATGAGCTTCTGATTGTTGTTTCCCACATTGTTGAACATGACGCCCTTTCCCAGAGTCATGTCGGGTTTCCTGGACGGGATCCGGTGCGGAGACTGCGAGTGCAACGTGGACTGGGGAGAAAAGAGAAACACAATAGCGTCCGTAGCCGCTGGAGTTCTGGTACTACCTCCCCATTGTGTCCGTTAGAGGAATGATGCACATAGCTACAGAAGGGATATTTACACTGATTTGACTTCCGGGTCTGTGTTTACCCCCCCCCCCCATGGTTAATAATTCCTACTGTGTGCTGAGCTGTGGGCTCCTGCTTTAAGTGACCAGGATGCAGATTTATCACACATTTGTTGACACTCATGTTCGTGCTGATCACTGAGGCCCTCAGGCTAACCGTGGCTCTCGTTGCAGTTCTTCACCGGTTGGTGGATCATCGTCGACGCGGCGGTGAAATATCCCACTGAGGGCGAGTTCCATCATGCCTATCACACCTGTGGGGTCATCGCGACGGTGGCCTTCCTCATGTAAGGCCCACTCTGCTCACCGTTTTTTTTTCTGTCACGGGGAAATGTTTGATTTCAAGCGGTCTCGGCGCAAGTTTTCTATCATTTGGTGTTTCTTCGGCTCCAGGCCCCGTCCCCGGGCCCCTCTCTCTGCGTATGGAGTCGCTCATTTGTCACAGAGTTGCCGTTGTGTGACCCAAGTGTCAAGTCACATGGGGACTCGTGGCGGTATATTGGGGAGGTAGAGGGTGGTTACCCCCCTGTCTCTGTTCAAGAATGGCCTCTGGTGTCAGGCCGGATGCCTTCTTAATCTTTCACCAACGTAACCGTCTCCGTGACAACTGAGCAACTCGAGGGCCATGGGATGGGGCTGAAAGCTTCTGAAAGGCCAAGTAAGGGGAGCTGGTGACGGTAATGTTTTGGTCATATTGCATGTATATATTTCCCCACTCGTTAGATGCTCCGGTTCGTGAGCTGAGGCCTTCACAATGCTTATACTTCCTCCAGTCTCAGGAACAGTTATCCAACAGTATCCAGTTATTACCATGGCGCCTGTCAACGTAAGCAATCAGGTACAAGTAGCTTCGGATATGTTTGTAATTTGTTTTTTCATCTCATTGGACACCTCCAGGATAAATGCAGTTTCAAATGGCCAAGTGAGAGGAGACAGCTACAGCGAAGGCTGCATTGGACAGACGGGTGTGTATGATGGGATATGATGAACTTTTCTGTACTGCTGTATGAATACTTCCCCACAAACGCTTAATTTTTAACATTTATTATGATGTTTTCCTCACTGGGTATTTTAATACAGCCACATGTGGTTCCTACAGTACTTGTGCCCTAATTTTAAAATGTTTTTTCTTGTTTCACCGCTCTGATATACATGCAATAAAAGTACAAACCCAGTAACGCGCGCTTTCTTATCTCTGTTTTGCAGGCGCTCGAGTGTGGCTCTTCATCGGCTTCATGCTGGCTTTTGGCTCCCTCATTGCCTCGATGTGGATTCTGTTTGGAGGATTCGTAGTGCCTCGTGAGTCCAGTTTGTTTCTCTCGCAACTTGCACTGACGCACAGTAATCAGTTTCTCTCTTCATTTAATAAATGTGGCGCTCTGTCAAATTCTAACAGCAGCCTCATTTTGTAAGCTGTAAATCTGTTGTCTCTTGCAGAAAAGCCTGTTGTGTACCCCGGCATTGCCATTTTCTTCCAAAATGCGTTCATTTTCTTCGGGTAAGTTGGTGGTCCTCAGCCGGCGTCTTGCATCAAACTCATGCTTTATCAACGGTGCTGTGTGGAAATATTGTTCTTACACCTGTCTTCCTGTCCTCTGATTAGGGGTTTGGTCTTCAAGTTTGGACGTACAGAGGACCTGTGGCAGTGATGGACTCTGTGTGTCTTCGTGTCTACTGTTTATATGCTCTGCTTTCTACACTGTGTGAGACAGGATGCTTTAGTGGTTATCCACTTTATCTAAACACCTTTTTAGCTTTCAAATTAACATTTTTAATTTATATTGTTTTGCTGTATAATGGCGAGACCATAACGAAGCACAAGTTTTCATAGTTTCCTCAAAAGTTTTTTTGGCACAACATATTTAAATGTGTCTGTTTGCACTCGGACTGTGTAGCCATGTTGTTATAATGGTTTACAACTAAGGTGGAAGAAAATGTATTTTTTGGAAGCTTTACGTCTCTGAACAGTCCACTTCTCCTTTGGGTATACTTACTTTTATTGCATCCTTTAATTAGAACAGTCTTTTAAGTGGAAACAACATAAATTATTATGGTACAAAACAACATCCTTGAGGGCAATATTTCATAATCCTGTACACATTTACTGAATGTAACCACATAGGGTTGCTTGTGTGTTTCCTGCAATGACAATATGTCAGCTCTGGAAATTTTGCATTCGTCCAGATTCATTGTTGACGGTTCATTAGCTCACACTGCTGACATGATGTTGACGATGGTTTGACAACTGTAGGTTGTCAGACTTGTACCGGAGATTTGTATTTGACTGCAACACTTACCCATCTGCTTGTGTAACACCCGAGCCATGAGGTCAGTTTCTGACGACCACGGCAGCATTAAACGGCGACATACTGGTCAGAAAAAGAGTCTTGCATTCATGCTTCCACAGTTCCAGCTCGAGTTTGATTTTATTTTTTTGAATCCCAGTCTTTCGCACATAAAAAACCCCATCTAATACCATTTAATGCAAAGCATTAAAGTAAGAGAAACTGTATGAAATTATATACATTGAAATGAATGAACAAAATAAATAGTTTGTTCTTCCGGGATCCCACTTTGTTCCACTTCCTTCTCTGTCCTCTTACTTCTTCACGGCAAGATGGGGAAACTGCAAGACATGAAAAATGTTTTGTCCTGTGCTAATTTAAGATTTAAAACTTAAGTATTGCATGGCACAATACAATACAGAGTCCATTACTGTTTAGTAGCATTCTTGATTAATGCTAATTGATATTTTCAGCTAGATATTTTTTTTTTTTTTTAACAAGACAAAGTCTTGATTGCCTACCTCCCAGAAAGCCTGGTCATCAAAACATTTGTTGTCTTGAGGCGGTCTCCAGAAGTTCCACTTGAGTAGGAGCCCTTTAAACAATGACGTAAAAGTAATTAGGAAAGCAAGTATACTGCGTAATAGAGTGTAGATGCACCTGTGGGTGTCAACCTGCATATTGTTACCCACTGTAAAAAAAAAAAAAAAAAGAGGTGACCTCTGCATTTCACTAAAATCCTGAAAACCTAAAGTAGGTCAAATATCCCTGTTGATGGCATTCTGTCGCGACTGAATAATTAAGAATGGAGCTTCTGTCTTCTAGTTTGATTGTGCCAGACTGTTAATAAAAGAAACCTTACTGGGGAGAAGACCTACCTGTGATGATTCCCATGCACAGACTCAGAGTGATGGTGATGAGGAGAGCGCAAATGTGAACTACGGCAAACCGGACCGCCCTGCGAAATAGAGGACCGATTACTCAGGGTGTCGCACCTCTCGTGTGCGTTGCTATGCAGTCGAATGACGGGGTGCGTTCTTACGTTGTGTGATCGTCACAGGCTTTTATCTGTAGGAGGAGGTGTGCCAGCCATCCCAGTAGACCAGGGAGTCCGTGTGTGCTCAGGACCACGAGGGTGTCATGGCACTCAAATGCAAGCTGCATGTGCATCTGCAAAAAAAAAAAGAGCTGATGACGAGCTGTGCTGTACAGATGATTCACTTACGGGGGGGTACGTGGTGATCATCACCTTGAGATATCGCAATCCAAAGGTCGACAGAACAGCAGCAGTGAATCCGATTGTCATGGCTTCCCATGGCTGATGGATCGCTGTCATGGAAACACCAACAGCAACACCACCAGCAAGGATGCATGACTGCATGTGGATCTGACAGAGTGGAGATAAACGCCCCGTTATAAAGTAGACCTCACTGGTAGTAGGCTCACTGATTGATTAGATTTTTTTTTTTTTAGTCCTGTGGTAGTGAAGCAAATAAAAGGTCACTACAGCCAATAATGGCTCTGTTCGTGGAAGAGAATAATGTTGTGTTGACATATCAAGTGTCAGAATACCGGGTTGAGTTTTCCTTTGGGGCTGGAGAGCATGGACACAGCCACTGCCGTTACAGCGCTGACGGCCAGGGCCAGGTAGGTGCTGCACACGGCCCCCAGCTTCCTCCCAGGAGTGCGATTGTCCACGAGGACTGAGTTAAAACTGGGCCAAAACATCCAGAGAAACACCGACCCTGGAGAACGGAGAACATCGGATTCAGATTCTTCCTTAACAAGGGGGATTCTTACTAATGCAGGATTTGAACTTGAATCTCCAGTTGAACGATTCCCACTAAATCCCAATCCAGCAGCAGCATCAGAAAAGCCGATACGCCTTACCCAACATGGAGAACAATCCTGTATGGCGGTCAAACTTCTCTTTTTCAAAAGGCTGCAGGGATCCTTTCCGAAACAGGATCCAGGTCAGCATGAGTCCAAAGAAGGCCCCGAAGATGTGAAGCAGCATGATGCTGTTCACTGCCGGGACCTGGGGTTAGAAAGTATCATTATAAGGCAAGTGTCTACGCACTGCATTGTGTATGGAGGGAATGCACATGGCCTGAAGAACTGATGTAAAGGTGAAACGCCGGATTGAAAGTTGCTCACCTTCAGCAGAGTCTGGAGGAGCCATTGACTCAGGACAAACCCTGAGACCTCCAGCAGGGCGATGAAGACGAGGTGGACCGGGTTGGTCTTCCCCAGCACGGCTCCAATTGAAATGAGGGCCGAGGCTGCGCACATCTCAGCAACCACTAAGCTATATCAAAACATTGATATATATTAGATCTGTGTATATTAGGTTTATAGTATTCTCTGAATTTTTATTGTTGTTTGATACATCTTGGTTCAATTAGGTGACACTTTATTTTGCTGTAGATATACTGGGACAAATGGAATCAGTAGAGATCATTTGTTCAAACAGATGTCCGACATCAAATTTAAAAAAAGTGAAAAAAATGACTGCCTCAGCCGGTGACGTACCTTCTCAAATCTGCCCTGATCTTTCCCCTGTAATACCAGGACTCAATTCCATTGAGTATGACAGCCCATTGGGTGGCCATGACGGCTACAAGGAGGTTGAATCCAGTGGCACTGTAACCATAGCGCACTAGAAATGTGCCCAAGAAACCAAAACCTAGAATCACCATCACATTCACATCCTGGAACTCTGCAAAAGAAAGGAAATAGTATAAGCTTGACAAGTAAGTTAAAACCTCTCGGATACTTGAATCACAATACAGTTCTGTACAAAAGTCCCGTCTGCTGTGGTTCGGCTCAGAAAACCAATTTTCAATAGACAACCCAGGTAATCTGTTCCTAAAGAACCAACAGATGGTTGGTCTTATCACTGCCTAACTGCCGCCCCTCCCCATACTCATGGATTCTAGTCTTTTTTTTTAGTTTTAAAGAACCTACACAGCTTCGTCATTATGTTTCCTTGATGAGTTATTCACATTTCAACCCCCTGTTGTCTCACCACCTGACCCCCCCTCCCCCCCATCCCACCAGCCAAACTCACTACTGAGGCCTACCTGGGTAAACGCTGCTGAAGGTAGTCCCATCTGCTTTTATATTGCCTCCGATCTCAATGTAAACGGCATATATGACTATGAAGCCTATCTGCAGAAAAAGTAGCAAAGGTGCCAGACGGGACCGCATACTCGGTGCGTACCGAGGAGCCATTGGACACGTTCCCTGCGCGCTTCACTTCACTCCAACCGATGCAAGTGTGGCCCCCGCGCTCTGAGCAGGGCGCCACCCGAAACACACGCACATAGTTTCGTATTTATCAGCTGCTTGGCACCAACTCGTCTTTCATGACCGATATCGGACAGAATCGTCAACACGTTACAACTCGGTGGAGCGGGTTGTTTCAAAGGTCTGGACCCGGGTTTATTTGGGTGCTTAAAGAAAAAAGGCTTTAGTCATTTCAGCCGGACAGCAACAATGCAGCCCCTTATAACAAATTACAAATGGATTGAGGTCATGAAACATAACTATGTATGAAAGTTTTTAGCTACTTAAAAAAAAGCTGTTTTCAAGAAGAGGGGAGAGGACAAAATGCAGCATTATTAGCCGATAATAGTACCATATTTAGACAACATATAGAGAGTTGGCATTATTTGGCTGATTGACACCCCCAAACAATATATGACATGAAATACAATTACAGATCGCTCAGCAAATATTTGTCAGTTCTATTTGTATTTTTTTGCAACGACCACTATTTAAGGTCACTTCAGTTTTGGCCATACATCTTTAAAAATAACCCTTTTCATCTTATATATTTTGAATGACACTTTGTTATGGCCATAAAGGCAAGGGTTAACAAAAAGCCATGGGTAAAGTTCATCATACCAAAAGCAACGAAAACTGCAAGCCACACTTTTAGTCAAACACACATGCGCGCGTACACTACAAGCACATATTTCAAGCTGGTAACAAAACATAGATGGCATACAAGGCCTCGGGGCAAGTCTGTCAACGAAGCACAAACAAAGGGCCTGATATAAATAACCCCCGTATGCTGGAATGGGTGTTTTGTGTCTCGCACAAAGGGAATTTTGTCCCAAAGACTGCATGTTTTCTGCCCATAATAAACCAAAGGCAAAAAAAGAACCTCTAGGAAAACAACCCGCCTCCGCGATCAGCTCATTGGTCAATCAGCGATGCCCGATTAGTCCACAGACATCTGATTGGTTGCAGGACGTTCCAAACACAGAGTCCCCGCCCCCGCTGTCCCTTGTTGTCTTTGGCGGAGGAGAAGTGAGCGACCGGCCGCGGTGCGACGTCAATGGCTCCTCTCCGTGTCCATCAGAGAGACAGGCCTCGGCGGAGGGAAGTGATTGGACACAGCAGCCGTCTGACAAGCGGACGGACGTAACGCACAGCGCCGTCTGGGCTTATTGAGTCTGCGCTAACAGAAAAAGAGGAGGTTCCCGAATAGAGTCCTTTATTTATTTCTTTGTTTCCAGTGGGGGAAAATAATAACAGCGACACATACCACAGGCACTTCATTTATTATACTTGTCCGAATACACAAGAAAACTGGATAATATTACAGTGGTTACTCGAAGGCCAAAGCCAAGGGGAGGAGGATGAAGCGGCGCAATGCGGACTGCAGCAAACTCCGACGGCCGTTAAAACGGAACCGAATCACTGAGGGTATATACGGCAGGTAACTTACCCCGAGGAGGGTCCTCCTCACGACCACACCGGGGGCCGCGGACGGGGACGTGTGCCACTTTATGGCTGCGAGAATTGAAGCATCCTAACGCCCCTTCTCATATCAATGGGCTGCTAGCTAGCTCCCAATGGTAGCACAGGGTATGCTAGCGGTGTGTTGTCGTGGTACATGAGCAGGTGACGTTAGCTGGGGAGCTAGTCGTGGCGCTAGGCCCCAAAAACAGCCCGTCTGGACCGTGTCACAAGGTCTGTTTCAGAGCAGCGTTACTGAGTGAGACTCTTCGACTCTTGTTAATTAAACCAGAGACCACGTCGGTTGTTATCTGCTAGCCGTGTCACAATGAGCAGCTCCCCCTGTTAGCTGGGGCAACTTCTGTTAGCTAGCACAACACCAGCTGTGTGTGATTTATTTCTAACTTCGCCACATGCGCCTTGCTTATCCAGTCAGGACATTGACTGTAAACACGAGTTGACTGTCTGACTTCTGCAGACCTTGTGTTTCACTATTCACACAACTTAAAGTCGCTCAGTTGCCCTTCACAGCCACACCTGACAGGTCCCAGCAGTTGGCTCCATGTGACTTTCTCTTTACCTGATACACCAAAAGTGAAAGGCACCTAGTTTCACACGTGGCATCCAGACCCAGGATGTGGGGGGCAGTTGTTGAATTATTGACCAGCTGACCCATCACAGCAGCCATGCTTTGAGCTCAAAGGACACCCCTACTGGGTCACTTTCTAACAGCAAAAAATGTCAACTGCGATCAGATGTATCTATCATATCAACTTTGAATTGAATTGTGACTCGAGAGAACCGGCATTAAATGAACACATTCTGTGAGTAAATGTAATGGCCACAACTCTGGAGAAAAGTACATACACCGTAGTTTGGCACGGTTGCCGTGTCCAAAGCATCATTACAGAAGAACACATCAAATGATGTACATGGACCTCTTCCAGAATGTCTTTCGCAAGTCTCTACTTGTTCTGTATATATGCAGTTACATTTTATAACATAAGCTACTTATAATAAGTGCAATGCACACAGGCATTCCATCTGTCAAACAGCAGCAACAACAGGCGCCAGACATACAACCTTCACTTGATTCACACACACGCACTCTTACAATAAAGCAGAATCTCTTTCGATGTATTGACTTAGTGATGATTTGCCACATACTGACTGTTCAGTATGTACTGGCTAAATATGACACAATATTAACACAAATCACGTTGCCAATATAAAGTACACCCTTCAATGTTGTAGTGTATATTTAGTGTCATCTAATGCTTCTTATCATTTTCAGTACCTTCCTGTACCTGAAGTTCCTGGTGGTGTGGGCGCTGGTGCTACTGGCAGACTTTGTACTGGAGTTCAGGTTTGAGTACCTGTGGCCATTCTGGCTCTTCATCCGGAGTGTGTACGACTCCTTCAGATACCAGGGGCTGGTGAGTGTCCTTATATTTATTATGATTTTTATATAGGTGAAGAAAGAGCATAGCCATTTTGTCAACTTTTCTTTTCTTTTTTTTCTGTTCACCACTCAACTTTTAGATGTTGCACTAAAACAAGCACGTACTGACACGCTATAATTGTGGATTTAGATTATCAGCACCACAGTGCTGCTGTCACAGTCACTGCATTTACTTGTAAAATTAGGTAACCAGGTCAGTGTTGCCCTGTGAACAAGAAGCAGTTAACAGTAGCTAGATCGCAGTGTGGTGAGATGAAGGGAAACATTAGCACACATAGTGGTGCATCTTTGTATCCAAAGTAATTGGATCCAAAATCAGGCTGAACCTGAAGGATAAAAAGTCTAACCACTGTTTGTCATTTGCCACAAATGTTTATTTGTAAAATACAGACACATGCACCAAGTAGTGTCTCTCACACTACAGGACTCACTCACTCTTTCACTGCATCGTCAAAATATGTCGACCTAAATGTAAACAACTTATTGCTGAAGCATTATGGATCAGTTATAAACTTTACAAATGTCATCTTTGATTCAAAGATGTGATTTCTTGTCTTACCTGATTTTCACCCAAAAATCAGATTTCTTGAATGTACGGTGGCCCAAACATAATCAGCGATTTACTTAGTTAGCAAGAGGAAAAGTGATAGTGTAGACTAAAGACTTCGAAGGTTTCCCCTCAGAACCATAGAATAACCCACAAACAAAAGGCGAAGGAACTTCTTGAGAACCTGGGAGGTGACCAGGGATGATTTAACAGGAGAGAGCAGCTGTAAATATCAGAGGCAGAGACCTGCTGCTGCAGGTGTACAAAGGACAAAGCATGTAGGGCCTTCCTAAACAAGTCTTATCTTTCAGCCCTGTTTGCTGCCTCATAACATCAGAACTCTAATCTGACTACTATCGTAGTTTTATTTTGCCGTGGGTCCATTATTGACGCTGTACAGCTTGTTCTCATTGAAATGCATTGTGTAGGTGTGTGTTTGTTGGTGAGTCTGTGTCTCACAGAGATGCAGAAAAGGATAAAACAAAATGTAATATTCGCACAACCATTCATTGTGATATAATTCAACAATGATATATAGAGTTTAATCACCCAGAATGAGATCACTCCCATTATAATGCATTAAGATTTGGTAGCCGACCTTTCTGTGAACTGGCGTCTAACATTTTACAGCTGGTTGTTAGCCTGGAAACATTTCCATTTTCCTTTTTAAGGCAATGTTTTAGGTTTCAAGCATGAATAATTAACAGGTTCAAACAGCAACCTACATCTTTCCTTGCTGCATACGTATGTTGCTGGTTTTATCCTTATCATAACCAGGTCTCCTCTCTCCTACAGGCCTTCTCAGTATTCTTTGTGTGTGTGGCGTTTACCTCGGACATCATTTGCCTCCTATTCATCCCAGTGCAATGGCTATTCTTCGCTGCCAGTACTTATGTATGGGTGCAGTATGTTTGGCACACAGGTAAGGCCCTCCGAAGTATAGCTGTCTTTGTATTTGTCAGTATAAACACTGGTTATTTCCTGTGATCAACGTGGCTCCTGCTCTAACACTGGTCTCACTTGTCTCTACATTAGTTCTGTTGAACAATTCAAAAAAGAAGGAAGGAAGAAGCTGTCTGTGTATTTACAAGATGGGCTATTAAGATGATGATGATGATTATTTTCAAGTCATAGACCTGACACATTCTTAGAACTTGCACTGTTTGGCTTTGTTCTTCCACTTAGTGTTTTGGGGAAAACTAGGTGTGAAAAGTGGTTATTTTATTTACAAATGGACTTGCTTCTTAGAATTTTGCATGGTGCGTAAGTGAGCTGCGCTCTGCGGATTAGTTGTCAGTCTGATTTAGCGGTATCCCCCTGTTGACCAAAGGCCAGGTGTCAGATGGAAATCCTAGTGCCAGTTGGGGGAGGGAGCAACACAGAGTGGTTCCCATTCGCTTTCTGAGCCCTCCAACTGTACTCACCGGTGCTATTCACCGGAGTATTAATATCTCTGACCACTCCACAGCCCGGTGGGGAAATGTTCTTGCCGTTTATTGCATTCAAGGATACTATGGGTAGTGTCTGTGTTCTTACCACCCAGTGTGTTCAGTGATAATGGTGTGTCCATAAATACTTTTGTAGGGTGTAGAGAAGTTAAAGGTTTGTGTTCATCAGGTCTCATTTATAACCGTTGCGTATGCACTTCCCACGCAAAAGTTGTGATCCATTAAAACAAACTTGACAGGACAATGTGGGCACCTGTACGGGAATTCTGACCCAAGCATATGAACATTTTGGTGACGCGGGAAATTGGCGATGCAGATGGGGAGGTGGTGAAATGAAGCCAGACTGTAGAAAGTTAATGTGAGCGGCATCGTTACAAGTATAATTAGGGATGGGTATCGTTAGGATTTCATCACTTATCGGTTCAGTTCCTTGTCAATACTCTTATCGGTTCTTTTTTATTATTTTGAGAGAGAAAAAAGACAATTAATTAAAAAAGAATGAACATTGCTTTTTTATTCATATGTAAACAAATAGTTTTTCTTGACCGCCAACAGCAGGAAAGTCTAAATAAATCAAGACTGTTATTTTCACAAACTATTATTCAAAATAACTTGTAAGTTATAGTCTGTGTTGTTATAAGTTAGTGTTATAAGTTATAACACTAACTTATAACCACAGAGCCGCTCCCCTTATTAATAACTAAGTATCAAACAACTCAATATACACTGACAGACTTATTAGTTGTTACCTAAATCCCTTTGACTCCACTGTTGAGAAGGGGTGCAGGCCTTTGACAACCATCTGGGTCACAGCCCTCTGACACTCGCCCCCCCTCTCCTGTTCCGGTGTCATCTCCCCTGTAAGGGACTCGGGCTGGGACCGGCGCTGGTGCAGCCTCAGCCCGACAAACTACAAAAAGTTCCCAAATTCTTAAAACACAGTCGCAGCTAAACAATTAGCTGAGCGATTAGCTTTCATTGATTATTCTATTCTCATGATCAAACTATGGCATCGCTAACGTTGCCTGCAGTGGACGAGGACGGACGGCTGCTTGACAAATAGTCGTAAACTGAGCATTTCTGTTCTGCTTCTTCGCCAAATGTTTTGATAGATTGCTGGTGCTTCCTCCCTTATGTGTGAGGGTTTTATTGCATTTGAGACAACGAGAGTTCTCAGCATCTACCCTACGTATAATGATGCCTCTCGCACATTTAATATCACACGCTACTTTGCACTTATAGATCTTGTAGATGCACACATTTACAGGTTGATTTGGGATTTTTAAAAGGAAATGTGCGCGCTGGCAATATATAAATCTAAATTTGTTTTGCCGTAAGTTCATTCCCTCCTTTGTACGTACGCAAACATATAGCGTTTTATAAACCAGACCCCAGGTCTTTACTCTCATGACAACATTTTTAACAGATGTGCTAGATGTGATCGAGTGCAAAGCAGGGGCTCACAGCCCGGGGACGACAGAGTCCATAATACCAATGTCTGTGTTCTAAGAAGTTTGTTTGGGACAGTCAAATTGGTTGCTACATAATCAGGTGGTCACTAGGGCAAAGTCATCTGGCTTAGAAAGCAGAACTGACAAAGATAAGCTCAGGCGTGTTGTTGTAACGCAGACGGACATTATAGAACTTTGCCTGAATACAACATAAAATAAAGGTTTAATCAATATCTTATGAAAGAACAATGACCAAGCACGACCAGTTTTTGGTACTCATTGCTATGGACACAATTCCAGTAGTACTCCTAGTGATGTTCAATGCCCATTGACAACAACTTTGTCCTGCATTTCTATTTCAGAGCGGGGTGTCTGTCTCCCCACCGTGTCTCTATGGATACTCTTTGTGTACATAGAGGCGGCCATCAGATTCAAAGACCTGAAGAACTTCCACGTGGACCTGTGTCGTCCTTTCGCAGCACACTGGTGAGCCACTGTTCTGTCTTAACGTTTCGACTGAAAGGCAAGAGAGGAATAATGTGTCAACACACTTCTATTAACTAATCTGAATTTTCACACAGCTTCATTCATTGCTGCACACTACATCAAGTCAATAGCGTCACATGATTGGTTTCGTGGTGGGCCTCATGCCTCTCTTTTTCTTCCCTTTGCT
Source organism: Ophiodon elongatus (assembly GCA_016806645.1). Taxonomy (NCBI): domain Eukaryota; kingdom Metazoa; phylum Chordata; class Actinopteri; order Perciformes; family Hexagrammidae; genus Ophiodon; species Ophiodon elongatus. The sequence continues at coordinate 39,137 of JACSYO010001151.1, read as the reverse complement.
CATATCCATGATGAATCAGTTTACGGCTGGTTTTCTGTACATTTTTCAAAGAATAAATGCACTTAAATTTGCATTATTGTACAAGTAGGAACTGTGTGGAGACATTTGCTGTGGAACGCATTTTTTTGCGCCACAGAAAACTATGTTTGCTAAAGATTTCTTTGTATATTGAATAATTGCCCCCTGACAAAAAAACAGGTCTGATCTGATCAGGTCTTGGATTCTCCCCAAGACTCTACATATTTATTAACAATCCTGAGAGAGGTTTAAAGTAGCACCTTTTAAAGTTTAAAGTTCAGAGATATGCAATTAAAAAAAAAAAAAAAACCCCGAAGAGCTTCAAGCTGACTTTGGCTGAGCTAACCCATATTATACCGTGAAGTTGAGCTGCTACCATCCCAATAAGTAGAGACCATCCTGGGATGGGATCACACCAGCAATGACGCCAAACCTAGCCTTCCCATTCCCTCCTTCAGACAGAAATATAAACACCTGCCGAAGTACTCAAAAGTGCTTCTGTGGTCATCCCTGCCTCAGTAGCTGTCTCAAGGACCACAAAGTCCCATGATGACACACACACACAGACACACAGACTCACAAGGTGAAAACAATACCAGCAACGCTTTCATGGCTGGTAATGGAGAATTTCAAATGATTGATAACTGAAGTGTATTTTTTGTAGCAGTGTTGATAGAGTCTGTACTTTTTGGCTCTGTGACCCAACAGCAGACTTATGAGTGTCCTTCTTGTGTCCATCTCTGCAGCATTGGCTACCCAGTGGTCACGCTGGGCTTCGGCTTTAAGAGCTACGTAAGCTATAAGATGCGCCTTCGGAAGCAGAAGGAGGTACAGAAGGAAAATGAGTTTTACATGCAGCTTCTGCAGCAGGCCTTGCCTCCAGAGCAACAGATGCTTCAGAGGCAAGAGCGAGAAGCAGAAGACGGTAAGATTCAAGCGTGTGTATGTGAGACTCAAATACACCATCTACTAGGATTTTATTTCTTCAAATAGGCATATAGTGTTATCTTGTCACCTCACTGTTTCTCACTCGCTGCATTAAGTCCTTGAGAAACGCTTCCTAAGAGATTTTGAGTCCTTTTCATATGATTTAATGGATTTTTGGCCATAAACATGGAAATGGTACTATCTTTTAAATCACAACCAGGTCGTGTTGGTTTGTAATGAGTCTTGTCCAACTGCAGCATTTCCCTGCCGAGCCAAAGTCTGTGGTTGAAGGTGTACCTGCCTCGCAGTTTAAACAAACACCCCGTGCACATAATGATCAAGAGGCTCTGCTCATTGGGTCGGATGAGGCAAAGATTTGAATGGAACTCGCAGGGCAAGAAAATAGTGGAGTGTTATCAAAATTGCAGCCGACAAAGGATTTTTCACCAGCCAACCAAAACAAAAAGAGATCCCATGAAATGCAACGCAGCTGTGTGGTTTTGTTGTGCCATAATGTGCAAAGTCAGGTCATTTCACACAAGCAGCACTTAACCAACCAGCGTGTGACTCCTCACAGTCGGTGCTCACATTGCTTACATAAAGTCATGATTCATAAATAATATATATCCCCTTCACCTCCCCCTTTTTTATTCTTATAGCAGCAGCAGCAGCGGCAGCAGTAGCAGCAGCAGCAGCAGCTAAAGGAATATCTGAAGTAGACACGCCTCCAGTGTCACAGAATGGCGCCCCAGCCAATAAAAAGACATCGGCGTCACTGCCGGAGTTAGAGTATAGAGAAAAAGGGAAAGAGGGAAGGGGCGGGGGCGGGGACGCTAAAAAGCAGCACAACAGCATCCTGCCATCATCAGTGGACTCTAAACTCCAAGAGATGGAGTATATGGAGAACCATATGAACAACAAGAGACTGACCACAGAGCTGGGCAGCACAGAGAACCTGTTGCTTAAAGAGGACAACAATTCCTCTTGCTCCTCCTCGTCCTCGTCCTCCTCCAAAAACTACAAAAACGCCAGCAGCAACGCCGCGACGCTCAACTCCTCGCCCCGCGGCCACAGTGCCACCAACGGCAGCGTGCCCTCCTCTGCACCGGCATCCTCCTCTTCCTCGGGGAAGAACGAGAAGAAGCACAAGTTGTCGGTGGGCAAGGGGACAACGGGCGGCTCCCACAGGGATCCCACAGACAACTGCATCCCCAACAACCAGCTGAGTAAGCCAGAAGCACTTGTTAGGTAAGAAGCACATGCTCAGACACGGATGTATTCATCAAGACGCATGCTCCTTAACACAAGACTATACTAGACTACCAAATGAACTGTTCTGACAACAACATTACGGTCACATACTATGCAAGAAAATCATTTTGGAACCAAAGCCACGGCGTGAGTTTGGAGAGCAAATGTGGATGCCCTGGTGACCTTTTTTTCCCCTCTTGATCCTAATACTGATATCAAGACAAATTCAATCATATTCTTGATTGATTTTCCTCCCCTGTGTAATACAGCTGCAGTGTGCGCGTAAGGCAGACCTACATTCAATTTTGTGAAGTAAACCAAATGATTTACAGCTGAAGAGCTCTGCATTAGGAAAATTCAGCCTGCATCACAGCTGACCTTTGGTGGTTTCTTGTGATGTTCTGTCGTGTCCTATAGCCCCATGGTATTTAGTACAATATCTCTGGTCAACAGAGGAGTGTCCCTGTTCTTATGATCTGGCTTAAAGGTTTGAATGGGGGTTTGGAAAACCTCTCCTCTCCAGCACAAAAGGGAATACGAAAGTTCAAAGCCTTTCATCTAATAGCAGTAATTTCATGGCATGATATGTGTTGTTTTTTTTGTTTGCATCGCTTGTTGCTTTACTCTGGTATATCATTACCTAAATCTCTTTGGCAGCCTTGTTTTTATTTCTAAGTATTTTTCATGTTGTGCTTCACTCACAAAACTAAGTGGTTCCAGTGTTGTTGTTTTTTTTTTTTAATGGAGCGCACCAGCTCGCCGAGCCCAAACCGATCCATCAAAACATTTCCTGAATCATCCCCTATTCTGATCCGTTTGAGACATCCTTAGTTGTGAAAATGCATATTGCAAACAGATGGTCGTTAAGAGGGTCTCTTGTTGGTGCCATATAATTGGGCTGAGTGATTAAAAAAAAATAGTCAATTTGACTCACAGGCAAAACAAATTAGAATGTTGTTTTATTTACAGATCGTGTTTTAAGGGAGTCATCTCTCAGGCGTTAAAGAGGGTTTAGTGTAGGTTTGGTGGGGGAAGATAATTAAAAATGTCTCAGGAAATATGAAGGCTCTTAGAAATGATGCTGAGAGTTTGACGAGGACTGATGATCTTTTGTCTTGCGAGTAGGACATAGCAATGGTTACGAAGCTTCCTTCACCCACTTTCAATTCAGAGTGAAGGCCAACACCATTCATGAAACACTCAGAAGCACAAAGTAAATGTGTCGATTTCGTGGTTATTTGATCAGTCTGTATAGATTGAATATGAACATGTTTGGCTGCAGTGATCATTTAGGGGCTGCTTTTTCTGAGGCAGCTGTTTGCTCCCGTGGTCTGGGACATGTGTACAGTCAGACCACAATATCTGGATTTATGTCTCCACAACAGCCTGCATGTGTTGACGCGCTGTGTGTGAAACATCAGTACATGAATCATGCCGCATGTCACAGAAGCAGCATTTCAACGTGTCTCTCCTCTGTCCGTTCTTCCACCCCGGGACAGATTGGAGCAGGATGTTAAAAAGTTGAAGGCAGACCTGCAGGCCAGCCGGCAGGTTGAGCAGGACCTGCGCAGCCAGATCGGCTCGCTGGGCAGCGCTGAGCGCACCATACGCACCGAGCTGGGCCAACTGCGCCAGGAGAACGAGCTGCTGCAGAACAAGTGAGTGGGGCCACTATTCGTTGTATTGAAGCAAAGTCACACAAGGGGGTCCTTTTTGATTTTGGATAATTTATAACTGGGTCATTGGGGTGAAAGGTCGTCACATCAAAATAGCTTTACACGCAAGTAATATTTCTCAGCTGGGGAATGTCTGCTAGAGAGGTTCCTCAGATTGGGGAAGGCTTTTTAAATAAAATTACAAATACTAAACCGTTTGTTTGGGCTTCTCAACTAAACTCTATACATGTGAAACGGTGATGGATAAATCCAGCGCCGGTAAGAAAGACTGATCCCGACACCCTGTGTGTCCTCCTCGTTTATTTGCTGTTCTATTCTCTTCCTGTGTGTGCGTGTCTGTGCACTGGTAGGCTCCATAACGCTGTGCAGGCAAAGCAAAAGGACAAACAGGCAGTGGGCCAACTGGAGAAGAGGCTCAAAGCAGAGCAGGAGGCTCGAGGCACCGCCGAGAAACAGCTCGCGGACGAAAAGAAGCGGAAGAAGTTAGAGGAGGCCACAGCAGCCAGAGCAGTAGCACTAGCGGCAGCATCCAGGTAGGTGCACATCTGACATGCATTAGAAGTGTAGTTTTCCATCACCATTTTTACCCCTGACTTGTCGCTTGTTTCTTTCGAGTTATGATCCGTTATTATAATACATTCAATATTTTCTTTTCCCCTCCCGTTTCTTGTCAGAGGGGAGTGCACAGACACGCTGCGGCGGCGAATCACTGAATTAGAAACAGAGTGTAAGAAACTAACATTGGACATCAAGCTAAAGGAGGACCAGATCAGAGAGCTTGAATTGAAAGTTCAGGTAAGGTTTAAAAAATATATATATAATAATTGAAGTGTTTATATGAATTGTCGCCATCAAGCGCAGTAAAGTTTTTCCAGTATTATTGTGTTTAAATGTCTCTTTGTTAATTTGGTCATGTGTCATGCTTTAATGCCAGGTACAGTAGTTACAGCGTGAGATTTTTAATCTTGCAATTTATTCAGAAGCTTTCAGATTCTGCTCAGCGACTCATGAGAGCTTGGATTCCTAAAAATGTGAACCTATGTTCTTTTCTTGTGTGCGTTGCCAGTTCTGCTTTTGACAGTGCACGCAAATAGCCCGTGAGCAAGTTCTCAAAAGTGTGACGAAGCATCACAAAAGACAGAAGTGATGCGGAACAAATGTAACAAGTGTCTGTCTATATTGTGAGTGAGCATTTCTCAGAGCCCTGGCCCAGTTCTCATGCCCCAGAGCTAAGTAATACCAGGGACTCTGCATTTGTTCCTCATGCAGCACTGAATGAATTTTAGTTCACATCAGCTGAAAATGAATCCGATTGGCTCTGTCCCTTTGCTGTCATTAGTTTGCTAAAGCATCCAATCACAGACACTCCCCTCCTGAATTGAGCCTAACCGCATCTCTTCTCCTCCGTCTCGCAGGAGCTTCATAAATATAAGGAGAATGAAAAAGACACAGAGGTGCTGATGTCGGCGCTGTCAGCCATGCAGGACAAGACCCAGCACCTTGAGAACAGTCTGAGTGCAGAGACCAGGATCAAACTGGACCTCTTCTCTGCGCTGGGAGACGCCAAGAGACAGCTGGAGATTGCACAAGGTCAGTATTATACTTGGAGAATATGGTTCAGTCCCACAAATATGCGTCAGTGTGCTCGTACTGACCTGTCGGGGTCTGGTTTTCAGGTCAGATCCTGCAGAAGGACCAGGAGATAAAAGACCTGAAACAGAAGATAGCCGAAGTGATGGCCGTCATGCCCAGCATCTCCTACACGGCCGACAACAGCAGCATGAACCCCGTGACCCCCCACTACTCCTCCAAGTTCATGGACACCAATCCCTCCGGCCTAGACCCCAACGCCTCGGTTTACCAGCCACTCAAAAAGTGAACGCTTCGTCCCGCCCCCCGCACCCCGGCCCCCCGCCCCCCACCCTCTCCCGCCTCCACCCTCCCATCGTTTTTATTTTCCCCTGCAGGCCCACCACCTTCCAATCTGCTCGGCACGTCTGCGGCCCCGGAACGTTGTTTTTCCCTCTGGTTTTAATTTGTTCCTCCTCGCCAGGTCAGAAGGATGTTGTATTGTGTGACTGTATTTGTTGTAGTTAAAACAAAAGACAAAAAAAACTTTAAACGAACATCACATGTCAACTAGGAAGTCGCAGTTTTCTTCTTTTTTTTTTTTTTTTTTTTTTTTCTCTTCTCTTAAGTGTCTAGTGAAACCTCACAGAATCGGGTATGTATCTTCATCTCAAGGGTGTTGCTCTCCCTTCCCCCCACCACCAATGCAACCACCTGCCACCAGTTACCTGCTCTTTGGTCCTGGGGAATAGCTTCCTTCTCTGATTAGGTTGATTTACAGTCATACAGCCAGACGTGTATCTCAATTTCTTTGGCAGATTGTTTTTTTCTCCCAAGATAGTCTGGCGACATCTGTACAACCTGAGGAATGTAGTGCAAAGTTGGCACAGACTCTCACCTCTGTTCTGTTGTAATTTATTTTTTTAAGGCACCAGATGAACCCTGCTCTCAGCTGCTTTAGGGTATGGTGGTACATTTTTTTTATTTAATTTTAAGTGTATTATGTGGTTCTATTCGTTCACTCTTTAAGATTCAAGTGTTGATTTCAACAGGCTGGAAGTGTTGATGGCAACAAGTTGGAAAATAGATTGTGTTATAAGCAGAAAACATAGACCTTAAAATGATATGAACCCAAGCAGCTCCTAAAGTCAGTCCTGAAGTGAGTTTTTGAGTTGAGGTGTGTGTGTGTGTGTGTGTGTGTGTGTGTGTGTGTGTGTGTGTGTGTGTGTGTGTGTGTGTGTGTGTGTGTGTGTGTGTACACACACACACACACACAGGTGTACCGGCTTCTCAGTGCTCTGCATCGGTTGTCATGATCACAGTGCCTTGAGTCGAGGACATAAAGTGAGTAATGAGATTACGGCCCAACCCTTTATGAATTAGTCGTGAAACATCTGGCTGAGCTGGGAAAGGATGAGAATTTGACCCTTTGCCGAGTGACGTGGGACAAAGTTGCCTTCAGATGCTGATTTTTGGCTTTTGGGCTCCCCACTAACTTCCAAACTGGGAGGGAAGCTGCTCCACTGGTCCATCTGAGGGCAGCGCCGCCCCTTCAGTGAGTCACATTAACGGATACCTAAATTAATTGTACTCTTATTCGCTTGCTCAGTACGGGGACATGATGTCGGCCACCACAGAGTCTACTGTTTACATGTCCACCCACAGGAGCTCATCTCTACGGCTGTTAAACCCCCAAGCCCCTCGGTTTAGCTGCCCACCCCCACCCCCCACCCCCACCCCCCACCTTTTTGTATTCTTTTGGATTTCCCAATTAAAGTTGCACTGTAATAAACACTTGCCGTTTCGAAAAGGGAAAAACCGTAAAGAAGGACTGTGCAATGTAAAACGACGCTACGGAAAATGCCAACTTCACAACAGCGGATAAATAATTTGTATTTAACGAATCCTCCACTTCAGTTTGTGTGCCAAGACCGGGAACCGCTCGTTCCTCCAGTAAAGTGTTCAAGAATGTACCGCAGATACATTTGGCTGACGTGTTCGTCAAGCATCAAGTTAATTATCACTTCATGAAAGTTTCTGTTGAGCAGGGAGAGAAAGCGGTCACCTGTTTGTAGTAGACTGTAGTTAAAAGTAAGGGACTAAAAAAAAAAAAAAAAAGTCACATTTCTTTTTGTGAATGTTACAGTATTTGCATCTGTTGGGGGAAGTGGCTGTTTTTTTTTTTTTTTTTTTTTTTTTTTTTAAAGCAGTTTTCCTGACTCCTGTTTCTGGTAGTATTGTTATTTTCCTGCAGGGAGAAACATCGCTCAAGTCTGACGCGGTTTCGTCATCATCTGAAATGGTCATTGTCGTGCGTGTGGTTTTCACCGACTGTATATGGAGAAGCGGGTTTCTTTTCTTTTTTTTTTTTTTTTTTTTTTTCTTCGCTCAGATTGCTGTCGTTGGTTCCTGGGGGAGAGGAGGGGAGAAATGTTGTGAAAATTCCAGTTTTGTCAGTTGTTTGCTCAACTGAGTGTTGAGAGTATAGAGATGTGTTTTGTTGTTTTTTTTGTTTTCTATGCCCACAGTCACTGCTCTGTTTCTCCCCAGGTCTGACCTTGGCTGTGCTCTCGCTCTGTGAGGTTTACAAGGAATAAACATTTTTTTTCTTGCAAATTGATTTTTTTTTTCTCTGCTTGTTGTTGTTTCTGTTCTCTTTGATTTTACACATCAAGTTAAATTTAAATTGATTTGCTTTCCAAACTTTTGCCATCCGGGTTAGTTCAGCTGTGGCCAAACAGAAAGTCTGCTTCACAAGCTGAAGTTGGGACGTTTAATAGAAGGGGGAATTTAGGAGGCAGGGTGTTATGGGAAAATTAAGTTTTGTTGTAATGTCAGTTTGAAAGGAAATACCATTTTTCTTCATTTTATTGAGGGATTTTGCTATGAGTGACTGATCTGGCTTCTGGTTTTGGAAATCAGATGCACTACTGCTGTTGCCACTAGGAGGCAGTGTTCATCCATATAGTTTGGCTTGGGAGAGATAATCTCTGTCCATACAGACTCTGGTTTTTAATTCTGTCAAGAACCACTAAATCCCTCTTTTCAAGACCAGAAAATCCCATTTAGCTCTGAGAAAAGGAACTTATGAATAATTTGTTCATGCTAACCAACTAATCGCCGCTCGTCAAAACGCGGTGACCAGTGGAACTCCCGCTAAATTGCACGGCAGCAATGAAGTCCTGTAATGTGCACCATGTAAATAATGTTTAATATTTAGCCACAGCTTTCTCCACTCGGTCCTTTTGTCTCCTGCTTTTCAAAAATGTGGACATGATGGCTCCGTGCTGTGCTGATCTCTGGGCTTTAGATGTCAATCGGTGGCGGAACCACGAATGGGAGCCAATTTTGGGGCTGCTGCGTGTTTTTGATTGGAATTTTTTGGGAGGCAGATAAAGAATCCCTGTGCCAGGGACGGTGACTTTCAATGCATGAAAGGAGCCCCCCCCCCCAGCACTCTGTCACACGCCAGGCTTCCCCCAAATACCCTCGACCAACCAGTGCGCGGGACACGTGAGGGGGTAAAGCTCCCGCTCGGTGCCTGTCGCTGGGCCCTGCATTGGCTCTCCACTCTATCCTCAGTAGTTTATTGCTCTCCTTGTCACAATTTGGCACCACTCTGTTTTGGCGGAATCAAGCGTGTGGAATTAACAGATTATAATGGGTCTTTTTCTAGCAGTCTGCATTTGGCACCGCTGTACTCGCGGTGCCATTAGACCTCACTAATCTACAGTAAATCCAGCTGTTTGGAGAGAAGGAGCCATAATGATGAGAATAGTCCAGGTATATCTCTCGTGTTTCTCTTGACCTCCTCCATTAACACAAGGGCCATGGGCAGTTTCTTTGGCGGACATAGACTTCCCACGTGGCTGAAAAGATGTGTGTATTGATATATAATTACTTGTGCTCGTGCATAAATAAATCCTTTTGTATTTTGTCTTTCATAAAAATAATCTGTTGCAGTCAGATGTGCGCTCGTACCGTATTTGTCTTCCCAAGCACACCTACTGTGCCTATTACCCGTGTTGTTGCTGTAAAAGTCCAGCTATGTCTCGCATGCTTCAGTAAGTGGCAGATTTATGAGCAGAAAACTCCACTCTTTTTGTCTCCAGCCTCTCGGGGAGGCATGGCTGCTAACAAAGAAGCAGTGATTTAAAAAGGAATGCACCTGCCTGAGAGCAGAGGGATGGTTTGGTTTACACCACTACACCGACGTGGGGATATTTCTCCCTTGGAGGCATTATTTTTGTGTGTGTGTGTGCAGAATGAACTCAATACTGTGTAACTGCTACCTGAGCTTCAGATTGAAGATAGTGGTGGTGGTTGCCGATGTGTCCTTGGGGACGTATTGGCCCGTTGCCCTCTTGTATCCGAGCTGGAAGTGCAAGATTTTTTTTCTTTTTGAAAGCCATCCTCCTGAGTGACTCATTCAGCGTGTGCGATGACGGCAGCTCAAAGGATTTCAATGTAGAAATTGTGCTGGGGTGTCATTTTTAAATGTTTTGTCAATGGAGCCAACGCAATGCAAAGGTTCGGCGCCAACGCCCAAAAAATATCTCTTGCCATCTTAGTTTGAGGATTACTTAAAGTGCTTAATGTCAACAGTTAACTTCGACATGCATATACATTTAGATGTTATCAAATAATTACTAAATGAGACTAAAGTTATTGTAAATATTGAGGTTGAAACCCAATGTTTTTTTTCGATGGGGGTGTGATTGTGCTTGCTAAAATGATTGGCCTCTCAAACTAAACATCCAGTTTCCTTGCATCATCTCAGAACTCTTGACACTATAAAAGGTCACAAAGGATAATTTTGAGCTCAGAATCGTTCTGGTCCTTTTGGCCATCAAACATATATATATATATTTTTTTTATCATGCACAACCAAAGATCAATGTGACATAACTTGGTCTTGGACGGCTAGCAGGGGTTTCCTCTTCCGGACTGGGAAATTAGGCATCTTTTGTCCACAGTCCAGATCTCCCTGACCTCATGTTTCTTTCACCAGGAACCCCGTTTCCTCCACATGTCCAGCAGCGACTCCTTGGCTTTACATTTTTTTTAAATGACTCACTGACAGTGTGTCTTTTTTCCAAGAAAGGACCCCCACAGCCCTCCCTCCCCTGCAGCTGTTCTCTTATGGGCAGACTATGGGGGCTCATTTATTAATATCAAGATAGTATGGAACAAAATCAGAGCATCTTGCAGACGATAAATAGGACTGCGGAGAATGGCCGTGACGAAATCATTCATAATAATAAAAGGTCGTTTTTACTCTGATGCATATAACATTGAACGGAAAAAGGTGAGGCAACTGGATCGAAGTATTTTTCGCCCTCCGACCTATTTTCTGGTCGTGACATTCGCCCACTGACACTTCCGCTGGGTAGACGGACGGAGGGGTTTCGAGGCTCGATAGAGAAGCGGCCACGTGGCTGAATTAAACATTAGGGGTCTCGCCACAGCCCGTGATGTGACTGGCAAACCACTGGCCACAAAGGACGCCGGGTGGGAGTGAAACGGCGCCGTGTTTTTAACAGGAACTAAACACCGCCCGCCCGCCTGCCGCTGCTCCCACCACCACCACCTCGCGTGACTCCACAACCGGGCGTCACGCACATTATCCGGTTAATTTACATACAAAACGCCGCCCAGGGGGACGAACATGATAATCTACCGTCGACTGAGAGCCATCCGCGCGGAGGGGAGGAAAAAAAAACAGCAGAAAAAAAGTTTGAACGGGAGAGGGCTGTTCTGAGCGAGCGGAGTGTTTCGACACCGACACGAACGGGCGCTCGCCGGGCTCTTTGCCCCACTTTTTGGACTCCGACATGGACGCTTTGAAATCCGCCGGAAGGGCAATTATACGGAGCCCCAGCATCGCCAAACAGTCGTGGGCCGCCGGTAGACATAAAAGTGAGTATCCGGCTTTTGGAGACGTGACCGCGGAGGCGTTAGCCAGCTAAACCGGAGCAAGCTAGCCTCAGCTAACCGGTGTTTACTCAGCCAGACTTTACAACTCGGCGGTGGACGTCAGCGCCAGTTGTCTGGGGGAGAGGGGGAGATGGAGGGGGGTAGTAGTGAATATAATGGCGAACACGAATAGTTCAACAGTAGAGCGAGTATTTGAAGTCATAAATGGTTTGTTATGATTTTGAACTTGACACTTAAACTGACAGCAGCGCCACGCAGCCGTAAACTGACTCCTGGAGGAGAAACAAGCTCAGCGCCGCTTCTCTTACAGGTCCAACGAGTCGCTCGTTTTTTTTAGTTTTTTTTTTGTGTGTGTGTGTATCTCCTCGGACCAAAAGCGAGCAGAGCCGTGGTTTTAAAAAAAAGAAAGTTGGTGAAAGCCCTCTGCCACGTCACTGCGCTGACAAGGTGGTGACATGTTACAGCAGGGCGCTCTGCGGGGAGCTGAACCCCTTTAGGGAGAAGAAGTGAGGGAGTCACTGGTCGTTTCCCTGTGCGAGGCTGTGCGAGCCTAGCAACGCACTGTTGCTAGGCGATATACTATGTGAAACAAAAAATAAAATAAATGAGCGGCTGTATGAGGAGTGTGGTTGCAGGGACTAAATACATATTATAAGGGAGGGGGAGCTAGTTCATCGTAGTGCCAAGCTCGAATAAAGGGGTTTAATCATGCGGGAAAGCCACGTTAGGTTTTACGTGGCGTTTCCGTGTGATGCCCAGCGACAACTACGATGTGTACAATCACCACACTGTGGCTGGGATGGCATGCCCAGACCCTTTTTATGTTTGCTTTACACAAAACGGGGAATGTCCCCTGCTCTCCCCCACCCCCTCTTTTATTTATTTCATAGACAATAGAGCAGTTGGCAGCAAGATGTTACACGTGTGCACAGTGCAATCGATGCTTTGTTTTGGTCCACCCCTCTCTGGGGGGGGATGCATGGTCAATGCCACATCTGACCAGCCAGTGGTCACTGAGGACTAACGACCAATCAATCCCTGCTACTGGAAGCCCGGGCTCATCGTGACTCTGCAGCCAATCTGTGGCAATAGTCACATCTTCCCCTCGCCACAGACAGACAGACAGAGCTTGCTCTGTGACTGTCAACCAATGTGATATCTATTGCATAATTTCTTCACCCACAATACTTATTCATTTGAACTTCCTGTTTTGTCTGTGATCAAGTAACTGTTGATCTTCCTCTTTTTTTATCTGTCGAGATAATTGCAGGCTTAGCCGTGTTTCAGTTAGCACCATTGAACTGCATTCATGATTAAGAAGGCAACTTGTTTCATCTTGCGGCTCAGTAAGCTTCTGCTTTAATTGGTGGATCCTGTTTTCTACACGAGACGTGACCAGATACTGTTGTCATTGTACAAATGATGTTGTGTGAATTAGACTTATTCCTTTTTATTAGAGTGGTTTCCGTTTTGGGTTGTATTTGCAGATTTGGACACAATTTTGGCACATTTCTCCAGTGAGATTGTCTTTTATTTTTCCTCCAGTGTGTAGACTTGGCCTTGTCAAAGCAGCCTGTTTTCTCTTTGGCGTCTATCAGCACTGCATTCCTTTTCCCACACTATCAGTGCTGGATCCTAACAGGTTCCAGCATTGTTTTTTTTGTTTTTTTTGGCCCATGTCTCTTTTAATGATCACTGCATGTCAACATTTTAAAGTAGGCTTACATTAGCGCCTTGTTTCTGTTGCTTTTTTTCGTCTTGTGGCTGCACGGGCAAGAATGTGTCATTTCCTGCATGGTTTTAAACAGCTCAGTTGTTTTTTTGGCAGTTTGCTGAACTGGCAAAATGATCCTGTGTGCTGCCTTCTCATTACATCTGAATAGTTCCTGTTTTAAGGAGGTGGGAGAGGGGGGTGGTAAATGGTATTCAACATAAACCATATTTTTAGGTCATGAAGGCCTGTTTTTTTTTTTCTCTGCCTGAAAAGTGTGGGAGGCAGAAAATCCCTGTCTGCATTGAAGTGAGACAGTTCCCTCCCACGTCCCCGGTCAAGCAGCTGTCTTCTGTGGGGTTGTCAATATTGAAGCAGCTACACACGAGGACGTCAATCCACCCATGGCAGAGGGCTAATGATGGGCGACTGTCTTAAACCGTTGAGACTGCATCATTAAAAAACCTACACTGCCACCGGAGACAAGAGCCTGCGTTAGCTTTTGACTAATTTGCATTTTTGAACATTATTCAGATAGCGTCACTTCGGTGACCAGAAGTTTGGGCTAAATTATACATCTGTAGCTGTAATTTAAAAGGCGTAATTGTTAATAACAGACTCAGTAGGCCTTAAAAAGTTTTTTTTAATATAGAATAGACTGTGTATGTGGTCTGCACTGTCCCGTCCCCACTGCACTTCTGGCCAACCGAGGCTCTGTCCCCTGTACAAAGTCACCCAAAAGGGGGCTGCGTGGCTGTAATGGCGATTGCTTCCAGGGGGATTCCTTTATTGGAGTTGTAAAGCCCTCACTGATTTATGGCCCTGTTTAGATCTTCTGTATCTGTAAGCCTCTGTGTGCGGAGTCAGTGTACGGAGTCACGTGCGGATAGGACTGCACAATCATGGTCTGTCACCGTTTCTCCCCGAGGACAATTTTACAAAATCCTGCGGGGAAAAATGGATGTTTGCCTTTTTCTTGTTTCGGCTGACGCAGCAGGAAAAATAGAATACTTTGAACATCGGAATTGTTATCGTCACACCAGTAACTGGCACAGGCCAAGTTGAGCTGTAAACTGCAGTGTGATTAATTGGCGAGGAAATCTATTTTCACCTCTTCTTCGCCGTGCTATATTGCATTCAGTTGCCTGTGATTATAGAAATGTACATCTATTCCCGTGTGTTATTATTTCAGAGTAAACAGTCTCTCCATTTCAGTGTAAACTGCATAAATTGCTCCAAAAAACTAATTAGAATTAATAATACACAGACTAAGGGGGAAACATATACCCAACTCCCCACTAAGATTTACTTTTTTTTCTTTTTTTTTCTTCAAGGAAATAGACAGAACTTCCCATCTTTTATTTGCCCCACTTTATTTCACAGTGGGGAGTGGGACTACTTTGAAAGATTGTGGCTTTCTGTGAAGCCAGAAGGGAAGTCTGGGCAGGATGCACAGTGGCTAACCAGTTCACCTTCCTGGTGAGAAATAATTCATGTAATCTCCTTCAGCCATATGTGTCGACATATGGTCACTGTGCTAGTTCACAGTTCTTCGGCGTCGTTGTCAGGAGGAGGAGGAGATATTGGTGGCTGAATAAATGCCATCTGAGACTTTTACAGCAATAAGGGGAAAGCCCATAAATCCCAATTAGGTATAAATTCAGAACTCTGTCTGAGCCTGGAAGAAGTTACATTGTTGGTAATTCACTGTCCCCAGCAATTACAAATTCTTTTGTTTTTAATCTGTTCAGAGCAAAGAGAGTTAACAATACTATATTCTACTGCGGGCATGTTAAGACCATGGCTCTACTGCTCCTGAAGCGTGAGCAAGACATTGTTGGGAACCTCCAGCATTCCTTTTCTCCAACTTGTCAGTCAAGCTGCGGACGTTTATTGAAGCCTTTTGGGTGTTTGGTCAGTAGACGTGAACGAAACTCAAAGCGGTCGGTAAAACTCCCGACCCCCCACCCCCTCACTGGTGAGCATGTAATTCAGGTAAGACTTGCTCTTTTTTTTGCACCGAAACTTCCTGACATCCCTGTTGTGTCTCGTCACAGGCTGTGAAACCTCATGAAACCTCACATGACACACCCTGAACTCAGCTTGAAGATGAAATTCCTCAGAATGCAGGGGAGGGTTTTTATTTTTTATTTTTTATGAATGGAAGATTCCATTACCGCTCGTTGTCAGTCTTCCTCCCCTCCACCTGTATGTCTGCCACCGCTGCCAAAATTACACGATGAAACATGTGTCTGCGAAGAGGCACATGAGAAAACAAATATTGGAGTTAAGGACGCCAAAGCCGAGATTTGCGGAGGAGGTGACGCGCACATATCCGAAATCTCAGGGGCCCATTACGCAAATCTGAGGTCCTCTGTGTGCGTGTGGAACTGGCTCAACAAGAAGTATACTCCCCAGCCCTTGGGGCCATTATGTGACTAAACAATGAATCGAACTGTCAAGGCAAGGGAATGGTTCATTTATCTTTATTTTTATGCTGTTTATTTTTTTTTTGTCCTAGTTTGTGGTAGAAGCCCTCGTGGGTCCTTTCCGTTTTGGACTCCGGAGCCTCTAAAACCCGCTACAAAACAGAAACATTTATGAATAATTTGAGGAGGGGTTTGAGCTGTGCCCTTCTCTGGAAAAACATCCATCTGCTGAACGACAGGCAGCGATACGTAGAGCGGAGGTTCAATAATGTTGCCCAGCAGAAGTACACTAACCACTGCCTGTGGTCCCACTGTAGCTGGGTTATAATCACAACATACCACGGCCTGTTGTGAGCCGTCACTTTTATATATACAGTGTGTGTATATATATATATACACATACACACGCATTATGTTCAGACATGTTGCTAATTTGCATAGACTGAAGATATGCCCGTCCATTTGAATCCTTATTTGCCAGTAGAACGTCAGAAACTAGCTCCTCCTGGTTAGCGTGGCTGTGCACAGGGCGCTTTTTAGGATCCGTTTCACAACCCGGCCTCCTGTCGAGAGTACATTCTGGCCTCAGCTGGTCATCAGCTGTAATCCCCGACTGGCAGGACGACTCGTTTCCCCCCCCCACACCCCGCTCTCCCTCTCCTCACTTTCCTTCTATGAGTGGATTTAGCCAATACTGAAAGACACGTGTCTCAGTGTTGTGACTTAAACCACGACTCTTATCCACTGCAAATCCTTTCTGCCCACCCAACTGGAATGTGGTTTAGATGGTCAACGAAATACACGCCGATAGCTACACAGTTGCTCGACACCTCTTTTTGTATCGTTGGGAGTTCTGCAACAACTTCGATGTTTGAGAACATCATGGGCCTTGCTGGTGTAGAAGATGAAATACGAGGGGCACCCTGGTGCCCGAGGACGGAGAGAAAAGAGGTCGCAGGCTGCTGGACGTAAAGGGTTCCCCCACGGACTGTTCATCTTACTTACTTTGCATCGATTGCTCCTTCAGTGAACGGGCCTGTAGTTTATGTCTCTGTGGTCGTTCATATCGATTGCTGTTTGTGTACCTCGCGCAGAGAGGCTTTGACCTGTTTTTTCAGATAATATGTGAAACATTTCCTGTGCCCCCTTCCACAGAAGCAGCCGTTAAGAAGGGGGGGGAACAATAGAAGCGGATTGTTTCTTTGCACCGAGCAGGGACAGACAGCGGCGATCTCCCTCTGTGTACACGCGCTTTCTCCTCCGAACAATGCTCCATCTCGGCCTTTTCCCCTAATGGTGACGCCGGTGCTCATCGCTGACCTGCACCGACCGCAACAACAGCCCGAACAGAACACGGCGGTCGCACCAAGATTCAACCACAGAAAAATAGTCCGCAATAGAAATGGAAGGACCTCACTTTTTAGCGGCACAGTTAGAGGTTGTCCAAGGCTCCTTCTCTCTTAACAAGCTTTGTGCTGTGTATCCCTGCAGGCATCTTTACTCATCTGAGTCTGCAGTTTCTAAATTAGCCCAAAGTGTCCTGATTGGAATCTAATAATGCTGGAACAGGTCTTTTTTCTTTTTTTTTGTTGCACGTGTCTTGTCGCTGTGTGATAAGAGGATGGTCATCTCACCACAGGCCCAGGTCAGCTGAGGCCTTCAATCAGCACATTTTGCTTTGGTGACTCCATATTGGGAACGAGTGATCTTTTAGAAACTAACACCCCTTTGCACTAGGTGACATGTTCATTGTGATGAATACAATAGTTCATTTTGTGTTTATTTCAAATACACTGTCCTGCTGCTTGAAGTACTAGCTCACCAAATGTGTATCAATTGCACACTCACACACACACACACACACACACACACACACACACACACACACACACACACACACACACACACACAAAGCTTCTTCCCTTTGAGAACAGATACTGTTTCCTCAGTTAAACACCGATCCTCCGAGAGGATCACACGAGGGTCAGCTGTACACCTTTTCCCAACACCCCACCGTGACGCGCATCTTGAACCGAAGCTAGAAATGAGGCCCTGTTGTTCGCCGGGGTCTCGGTGCTTGTTTCCCCCTGTAGGCAGATGTGTGTGTGCGCATGTGGTTTATTTAAAAAAAAAAAAAAAACATTTTTAAACAACAGAGAAGCCCCCGAGCAGATGCGTTTGTTAAACGTATTCAGGAGGAAGGTGCTCAGGTGGGCAGCGAGTGTGTCCAGCCAGACGCAGTCGGCCACAGTTTGGGATCAGGCGGGCTCGGATGTATGCGCTGGGGATTCTCTCCCCTCACTCATCCAGTGGCGCCAACACGGCACCACGCGGAGAGCTGTCAATGCTCAGAGGCTCCTTTCAAACTTCGACAAAGGGGAAATTGTTGATGCGGCAGGCTCGACCCGCGGAGCCTGCTGGAGCCGTGGAGCGTCGGTGGTGGTGGGGAGGCTTTGACTGTTGACCTCATAGCCTTTTATTTGTGTCCGTTTGTTCAACCAGGCTGGGCCAGGCTGCTGCTGGTTCCCCTCCCCGTCCCCTTCACTGAGAGAACCCAGAAAAATAATAATTCGTTCAGACTCTGTTGAATATTTAACTTCTGTGACCTTTCAGCGGTGCAGCGGCTTACTCATGTTGCTGTACTCGCAGCTTTTCTGCTGACATCATCTGGTGTCGCTTGGTACAACCCAGATACTGCCAGAACATCAACGCCTACTGTATGACGTGGTGGTTAATCACTGCGTGGGTCTTGGGGTCGCACCAAACTCCCATCACCTGCTCCCATTTGTCACCGTTCATATTTGGTTTTGGTTGAGAAGCAACTCACTGACTGAGAGGAAGAGTGGGCGTTCTTTTCAGCCTTGGTTTTTTAAATTTATTTTTTATCTCTGTCCCAATGCTGGGCTTTTATTTAGGGTAGCATTTTTCATTCACTTTCAAGCAGAGCAAAATGAATTTCTGCGAGAAGGAAGCCAGATCGCGCTGATAAATCCGCTAAGTTGTCAGGATGGTGCTGTGGTGCTTTGTGTTTTTCATGCCAGTACCGCCGCATGCACACCTCCCTCTCTGCCAGCCCCACAGTACATTATTTAGCCTGCACCACCACGGCATAGACGAGCACTCCCACTGTTTCCACGGCGACCGAACTGTTGTGTCTTCCCCCTAATTGTCCGTTACATGAATTTACAGGTGGGGATGTTGACTCGCTGCCAACATCCACATATCCCTGGTATTTGACTTTATTTCATGATCACCTCGTGTGCTTTTTTTTTTTTCTTCCTTTTTATCCGCTTTTTCCTCATTTGTGAGCGTCCCGCAGCTTCCGCCTGTCTTGTTTCCCCCTCCCCTTCCCCTCCCCCTCTGGATGCCCGTCTGTCGTCTTCCCTTCTTAAAGCGGAGGCGAGGCCGGGAAGAGCAGAGCCTCTCTCCTCATTACTGTCACTGTGGCTGGCTGCTGACGGGGGGAGCGATAGTGATCCTCTCCGACCCTCCCGTGTCCAAATCGCCCGCCTCATCTCCTTTTGTGTTGGCTTTGACCGAAATACCCACCATCCCTTCCTCATGCTTTCGTGCTGCACAGGCTCATCCCTCAAATCCCTTTTGATTATAACTCCCCAGACCTCTGTGCCGTCTCGCCTCCCCAGATCTCTCGTTGCAATCAAAAGGGGCGCAGCTGGCTCTGTAGTTTTCACTTCATTAAAACTTCATGACAAGTCCCGGCTTCTGCATCGACCCAAATGATTGGCTCTTTAAAGAAGAGGCCGAGACCTTTTTTCTAAAGCGTTTTTCTTCCACAGCGGTCTTGTCTAACCAACAGAGGGGTCGGATGAAGGCAGCTTGGTGTGACATGTGGAGGTCTGTCTGGATTTCTGCTCACAGGTCCCTCAAACCACACAGCTCTAGTAAGCTGCCTGGATTGTGTCCACTGTTGGTAGCACGCAGTTCAGCCGGCAGGAAACGTTTAATGCTGGCGTCCTTATGCCATATAGAGTAGGCCCGGCCTTGAGCGATTACCACCGTCAAAGAGGGGAAAAGGGAGCCATTAAAATTTGGGTCGGATTCACGAATAAATTGTTTTGCCTACGCCCTTGGCCTTTTGCGGAGCTCTGCGCTCTTCCAGTACCTTTTTTTTTTTTTTTTTTTTTTTTTTTTTTTTTTGAGAATATATTTTTTATTTTTATTGACGTGCCTACTACTGTCCTTGAAGTGGTAATAAAATGTAAATACCACAGATTCTTTAGGACTGTTTGTGGACTTGTACAGTTCAGATGCAGGTGAGCGGCAGAGCGAGGAAGTCGCTGTCGATGGGTTTTGAGGATGGCATGCTGCTCCACTAACTATTGTCTCACTACACAATTGTGGACAAATAAAACTAGCAATCATCAATGCAAAGGAAGGAAGAAACTAACGTTTTGAGGCGTCCTGAAAGTTGCTGACTTGGACCGATATGTAGTGTCTTATGTTTAGAGTGGTTAACATGAAACATAAAAACTCCTCGTGTCTTGCTTTGAAGGCAAGTCAGCCTTCAAAGCAAATCCTTGATGAGGCTCGATAAGCCCTCAGTGTGAATATTATACACGTTCATGAATATTGATATCCTGAAGCTTACCTGTACATGAAAAAAAACACACACACTAAAGCCCAACAACAGAGCAGAGGCAATTGTTACAGTTCTGTGTGAGCGGCTTTTATGTAAGAAACTCTTTATTTAGACTAGTTTTCCCCTGGTGAGATTAATGTCATCTGGGACTTAATCCAAGGTTGACAGATGCTGGATATATATATATCTCTATCTCTATCTCTATCTTTAAAAATAATCCCCCATCACTTGGAGGTCAAGCAGCAGCTAATTGTTTTGTTCCTGTTCACGGGAGTCTCCTTCCATAACATATTTCTCTTGTCTCTGCTGATAGAGAGATAGAGAGATAGATAGAGAGCAGTGGTTTGTGTGTTCAGAGGCGGCGTGCAAGTATTCCGGAGCTTTTCTGGGTGTGGCCCCCGTGAAGACCCGCAGAGCGTGCACCCGAACACGACCGAATGAACCCCACCAGCTCCTCCTCCACGTCGTACTTTGAAGATAATTGTCTCAACAAAACCCCCCCCTAGGTCTTGCCCCCGCTGAAGCAGTCGTTCCCCCCCCCCCCCCTTCCCCCAATCCCATCCCCTTCCCACTCGGCAAACAGCGGTGCTCCCTCGCCTCTGCTCTCTCTCTGGCTTATTCACAGGCGGTGTCACCCAGGCGAGCAGCGCTCTCTGACCAGCCACGGCTCCAGCGTAGCCCAGAAGCCCTTTTGAAGTTTTGCTCTAATCAGCACCGCAGCTGCAGAGAAGCCGCCGTGGGGGGCAAGGGGCTGGTTGTGTGAATGCAAATGTGACCAATATGAAAATGGATTATTATTCCATACAAAGCAGCACTCTGGGTACATGCACCGGTCTAAAAATAGCTCCGGTTCATGAGTTGCTCATTTGAACTGTTGTTTTTAAAAGGAAGCCGTTGTTCCATTGCTCACTAACATTACACATTTTTCTTTTGGCATAATAGTCGTCATCTCGTGTATTTCAGGCAGGATGAAGATATCCCCATCATTTGCGTCGTCCGGTCTTACAGTAGCGTCCTCAGGATCTCTCGGGACGGGGGACTCCTCGGACTCCTGCAGTCGGGGTGAGCTGCTGGTCATCCCCCACAGACCTGCGGTACATTACATTAGTATGGGCAGCTGAAGTACAAAGGCTTGCTTCTGATGTCTCCGCTGGACCGGCACAAGCCCGCAGCCGCGGCTGACTGTGTTTTATGTGAATGGCATCTCTCCTGAGCCTCGACTCGAGCCTTTTTAGAGCATTTTCGAAGCACAATCTTCCATGTTGTTGAGACTCAACGAAGCGGGACCTGTCGGCGGTGTTGCGTTTTGCAAACTCGCTCTGAAGGTGAGGAAACGCTGACTGAGGTTGAGCCGGCGTTATCCCCCATCATTTTTCTGTCGCTGTCTGCAAAAGCCCTAAGTGGCTACACCCCGTAATGGGCCCTCGTAGGCCGCCCGGTAACTTGATTTAGGTCGCGAACAGGAGCTAATGAGTCCTCGCCGCAGGTTATATTACAGGAAGGGTGCTACTTATCCGGGCACTAATGTAACCGCGGATCAGCAGAAGACGTCGGGCTGATGTGTTCCCCACACTTAGGAGCTCAAAGACCTTGACCTTTTTTTTTTTTTTTTTTAGAGCGGGTGTTCACTTCAGACTCACCCATCACTTAAGTATGTGTTTGGTTAGAGCTGCATTTAGACCATTATAAGCCCTTCTCCACAACCACTCACGGTTTGGCTCGGTGTGGCCGGCGAAGACGAGGAACATTATAGGTTAACCTCTGCCACGGTTTCCAAGTGGTTCCCCTAAACGATATGGGTTCCTATAAGCCAAGTGAGGGTGTTCACGAAGTACAAATTAATTCAAATAACTTTAAAAACAGTGCTCATCAATAATATTTAATTCTTTTTTTTTTTTTTAAAAAAGCTGTAGAATGTTTGCAGGTCAATTTTCAGTATCAATTAATCTGCCAAACCCTTTTTTAATCTCCTCGGACCCAAAACGCGGCGATACAGGATTTCTGTTTAGATCACCCCGAACATACTGGGTGACGTGAGGCCCACCCACGAGGGGAAGGGTGCTGATGATGTTGACTGTGTTTTCTGATGGACAAATGGAGGAGACAAATGGATCGCCTCATAGTGGCAAGTCCATAAACCTTTTTATGAGCTGAGTGAGGAGAAGTGAGCGCGTTCATTGTCGGAGCTGAATACCAAAGAGGCGTTTTGTTGCCTACCAGTGTGAACTTTCACTCTGATAATCCCCCCCCCACCCTCCCCACCACTGATTTGAAAGCTGCTGATTGCTGAAGATCCACTGTGGACTGTCAGCAGGATTATAACACGTGTCTCAATGATTTGGTGTCATATGGAAGGCAGGTTCACACAAGTTGTTCTCCTTTTCTCTTTCACTGCTCCATCTCTGTGACAAGCCCCCACCACCACCACACCCCACCCCAACCCTCCCCCGGCTATCCTCATACGGATATAATACGAAGAGAAGTGCGTCGCCTCGAGCTGCTCACCAAGCGATTCCTCTGATAAAAGAAATCAAAACCACAGCCCCAGAGTTTCATTCCAAAGAGGAAATTTACAATATTGAGTCCTGAATAAGTGTCATCGTCTCGTACGCTGGAGGAGATCATCTTTTATGAATGACTTCGCCGGCAGTAGTTGGCGGGGTTGTAAATGAGTTCTGGCAGAAAGTCATGAGGGACCAGGTATATCTCTTGAACCTGTATTTGACACCTAGTTTAAAACCATGGAAATGTGTTCATTCCAAATAACAACACAGATGTCAGATTTTTTTTCTTTTTCTTTGCCCCCCTCCTACATTTTGAGTAATGATTGAAAAGTCTTTAGTAAAATAAGCACCCACATCCCTTCAGCTAACCAGGTCACCTGTGTAAAGCTGTAAAGCTGCTGTCAAAAAGCTGTAAAAAACTCTTTCACCTCGCAAACCTAAATTCCCTTGAATACTTTCATTATAAAGCCGCTGCAGAAAGGGTTGTGTATCAATGCCCAGAGTCCTCAAAGACTTCTGCCCATCTGCATGAAGGATATTTAGTTTACTTTTTTTCTTCCTTTTTTTTTCTTAAAAAAAAAAAAGGAAGGAAGAAAGAAAAGAAAAGAAAAAAAGATTGAAACCCTTTTTTACCGAGTTGCAACTCTTTCGCCAAGTCAAAACAAAGATGGCACCCATAAATAACGCGTTATGAAGCCGACAGCTTTTCTTGGTGAGACCCGCCCTGCGCTCTGAGCCGTCTGA
This sequence comes from Ophiodon elongatus, assembly GCA_016806645.1. Classification (NCBI taxonomy): domain Eukaryota; kingdom Metazoa; phylum Chordata; class Actinopteri; order Perciformes; family Hexagrammidae; genus Ophiodon; species Ophiodon elongatus. The sequence continues at coordinate 15,771 of JACSYO010001151.1, read as the reverse complement.
CTGAGGTCAATGTCTAACCCCAAGCAATTGCCTCTGCCTCAACCAGCTACAGAGAGCGGGTCTTTCCAAGAAAAACAAAAAAAAGCAGTGGGATTCATAATTACGTGGAAATAACAGACCAGGGTTATAGTTTAACTTTTTTTTATTTATTTATTTTTGTACATTTTGGGCTGGTGGATGGCGCTAATTTCTAACCTTGACATAAAACCCCCGCTCACTTTTTGATGTTCTTTTCTGTTATTTAATATTTTCACACATAACAACAAACTTAGATTTTTCAACTAGAGAGTAGTCATTTACAGAGTTAACATGGCTTTACCATGCAGTCCAGATTATCAGCACTACAACTCAGAGCACCACGTTAACCAACAGCATGGGAACATATTTCTAATTCATTGTCGCCAGTGGAGTAAACATTCCATCGGAGCACATGCTATTGCCCGCCCAAGGAGGAATATCTAAAAGCATGTGCTCGTTGCACACGCCCATAATGAGGACACGGCTCGGCTGCTGCTGCGTCGAATGCAGCTGAGACAACGCCGGGCTGCACAGGGTATCTCTCAGCCCGCCGCGCAGAGCTACGCAGCGGGGGGTTGTTGATGAGCAGGGGAGCGTCACTGATGCATGTCTCTCGTCCCGCAGAGCTTCCCGAGAACTGGACGGACACGAGGGAGACCCTTCTGGAGGGCATGGTGTTCCAGCTCAAGTACCTGGGGGTCACGATGGTGGAGCAGCCCAAGGGGGAGGAGCTGTCTGCGGCCGCTGTCAAGAGGATAGTGGCCACGGTGAGCGAGATGAACACACACACACACACACACACACACACACACACACACGCGCACACGCACACATAACTGGAATCTACTGTCTACTCAGAAAACTATTCCTAGAAAATGAGTTTCGCTCAAGCACATGTAATATCTTTCGCCACCTCCACCACTTTGAGTCAACCCAGTAGTTTTCTCCCGTTTATGGCCTGAATGAGACCTCGGTGAAGAGTGACCGGTTGGCTGCCTCCCCTCCTCCTCCTGCCCCCGAGGCCCAGGCTGACGTTTAGAAGAGGATGCAATTAGTTTGGACACTGTTGCTCCGCATGTGGCTCAGCCAGCTTTATCATTGCAGAAAGGGCTTAATGTTATTGGATCTGGCAGCTCAGTGGATAATGAAGTTAGCGGCGGTAAAACGGTGGGATGGGGAGGAAGGCAGAGGCTCCGATTTGAGCCTAATCTGTTGGCTGCCCCTCTAAAAAGGATGTCAGGCTGCTGAATGGGACCTTTTTTTTATGACGTAGTAGGAGCACTTGGTGTGAAGTCATATTTTTCTCACGCCATAGTTGTAAAAAATGTCATTTACTCTGGATTGGATGTGTCTTTCTCGAACACAAACTTGATTTTTAAATGTTTGTGTGTGTTTTGACATTGTGTTTGTTACTTAGATTATTGCTTATTGCATATTTACAATCAAGCCAGCAGCTCTGCAATTTATGGCTCGAAGGTCTGCCATAGCTCCAATGATTTAACATATTTTTTTGTTTTGCAAGCGTTTGAGCTCCAGTCTTGATTCCACGTAAACCTGATTGGCTGGTCTGATTTTAAAAGAACAACAAATAGCAGCATTTACATAAATATAAGGTTGACTCTTAGACTGATTTTCCTTTCTTATCTCCGTCTCACTCACATACACCTCTTTTCTCTTTTGTGGCCTCCACCTTTTTCCTTTCCCCTCCTCCTCCTTCCAGGCTAAAGCCAGCGGAAAAAAGCTCCAGAAAGTCACATTAACGGTCTCCCCGCGAGGAATCATCCTTTACGACAGTGCCTCCAACCAGATGATAGAAAACATCTCCATATACAGGTCAGTCCCTTACCCCCGCTGTTCCTCACGTGTTCCGCGTCCCTGACTCAGGCGGGTGGCCCCAGTTCTGAAACGCTCTCACCCGAAGCCTGCTCCTTATCATCCACTATACAATTAAAGTTGTTATTTGCTCCAATCCGTCACAGGACGGATGAGAGTGTAAGAGCAGGTGTGGTACTCTAATGTGTTTCTCTTCGTGTGTGTAAGAGAAGAGAGTACTCTGTCTATCAGCAGTGTGTCTCATCAATCTCAACTCTCTTGGGAGCTCTACAACAGCTGTATGTCTGATCTTGTCTCCCTCTCTCACACACACACACACACACACACACACACACACACACACACGTTCTCTCTAGTAAATGCCTACAGATCTCACTTGCCTGCCACAGCCTGCACGCTTAAAGCTGCCTAACCTCCATTGGCCCTCGAGCTTGAATCGCTTTCTCTCAAATTCCACATTTATGAGTCTACATATGAAGGAGAGATGGGACTTTCCATCATTTTTCCCAAGCATGAATAGGCTTATGCATAAGAATTTGGCCTAAAAGCTGACAGATTGAGGATGAGAATATGAGTATACATAGTTGAACAACCGCTGCCTGGGATCTTAGAATAATCTGGATGGAGTTAATTTCTCAGGCTTACAGGATTGATCTGTATTTAAAAAGTCACTGCTGGCCTATTGTTTCAGCTTTAACATGAGGAACATTGCACACTAAAGTCCATTCTCTCGGTTGAGGAATATGAGGTAAACACTACAGCAAAATAAACGCCCGGCTCCGTGAGGTGGGGTCCAGCTGTGGCCTCAGGATGGTGTGGAGACATAACGCAGCTGGTTGCCTCCCGCACCCCCGTTGGAGCTCTCCTCCCCTGGAACGTCTGCTAAGAAGACAGACGGCCAATAAAAGAAATGGATTTGCCGAGACACCCAATTTCCCCGACGCCCTCCCTCCAAAACATTTGCCCAGTAAATCTTGTGCTGTGCAGAGACGCCAGCTGCGATTCTCAAACCTTTTCAAACTTTTCCTCCCTTGCTTTTTTTTATTCATTTATTATATCCACACCTTATATTCCTTATTCATTAGTTAACTGAGCGTGTGGCTCTCCCACGGAGAAGTTTGAAAAGGCGGGAAAAAAGGACAGATGGCAGACATTCATTATTGCCCCCCTCCATCGTTTTGGATCTGGCTCCCCAATTTACCAGGGTACCCGTCTCACTTTGGTATGAGGGCGATAACCTGATGATCAGATAGTGGAGAAAAATTTGTGGAGCATTACAGCCTAATTCCAATCTCTGCTCTGCACCTGAGACGGACAAGCAGTGACTGATGCCTTCCTCGCATGCGACACGGACAAAGCTCAGTGCAGCGGAGGACCTCCCGCACCAGGACGGGACGGGAACGGTCGCCTCCGCCTGTATGAGTCTTTGCATGTATGCCCAATCCAAGATATGTCATTTAGTATGGTGTGCCGCGGTCGTCCAGCAGGTGGACACAGCGGGAGTGTGATGTAATAACTTGCTCGAAGAAAGCCCGAAAAGGAACGCCATCCCATCAGCGGAAAAAAGCGGCACAGATGTCCGCACACGTGTTCAGTCCCAATACACGACATCGCTCAGCTCGTGCAGAGCGGTGAGATTGTGAGCGCAGCCGGCTATAAGAATGGCAGGGATATTATTATTGTTTCTTTCTACAGCAGTTTAGAGAAATACTAGATTGAACAGTTTGAATCAGATTGCTGGACTAGCTTAAGGGCTTAGTGCAGATGAAGTTGCACAATGGCCCCACTCGATCTGTGATGACTCTATTAAGTCTTAAGAGTTTTAAAGCGTGTGCATCTGTGTTGTGTTTTTTCTTTCCTTCTCAGAATATCCTATTGCACGGCGGACAAGATGCACGACAAAGTGTTTGCCTACATCGTCCAGAGCCAGCACAACGAGACTCTGGAGTGTCACGCCTTCCTCTGCACCAAGAGGAAAATGGTACGTCAATGAGTCTGTGCAAGAACGTGTTACAAAAGCTGAAGTTAAAACTGTTTATCCAGTAACTTAGGTTTCACGGGCGCCCATTCTGTGAGTGGACACAGAGTTTGCAATTCAATCTAAATATATACGACGTAATGGGGAAAAAGGTCAACAAAATCTGCATATCAAAACCTTTTAAAGCTCACTTAATGATTATTCAGACAGTTACCGGCCCGGCCAAGAAAATATTCCTGCGTGTATCACCTCCATAAAACCACAACTTGTTGTTATTACGTTTTTTTGGACAGAATAAAGAAACCCGATTTAACATGTCAATTAGTGAGCTTGAGAGGGTCCGGTGGTTTTCTCACCTCAGGAAATAGCCGCGCTGTCTCTTGCCTTCGGTTTCCAGTCTTATTGCATTCCTAAGCTATTCAGCTGCTGACCGCGGCTTCATATTTAGCACATTTCTTAGCAAGAAAGAAAATAAGCAAATTGGCCCAATCTCTTGAACTATTCCTTTTTAATGCCAGTGGTTACATATATATACATAAATGTAAAGTGAAATAAGGCTCTAGGCTGAAGCTACAAATGTAGGCAACCAGTTCTTCATGGTGCAGGATTCTGCATTTGGGTATTCCATTCAGCTTTTGCTGCTGGCAATCTGTGTAAAGCGCTTTATGCAGATACAGAAAGTTCCAAGGAGACCTTTTCTTTTTCTTTTTCTTTTTTTTTACTTGTATGTATGCAAATGTCCAAGTAATAAGTTGGAGTGAGAACATGCAGGGCGGGGTGGCCGTCGTGCCTCTCAGGCATTCGCACCATCCCTGGAGGTTTGCAGCCACTCCCTCCTTTTCCTTCCCCTCACTAATTTAGTTCTGACCTAAAGGCCACGTTTCCTCCCAGCTACATAAACAACTTGCCATGGAGCCCACGGGTCTCTCTTCCCTCCTGCTCAAGTGTCTGTGTAGGAGCCTCTTCTGTCGCTGGTCACTTCCTGTTTAGTTTCTTCCACGAGTTTCTCCCGCATGCGTATGAGATGCTTGCGAGTATTACTCATCCTTTCTCACTCCGTCCCTGTCTCACTCTTGGTCTCCTCTGCTTCCCTCCCACAGGCCCAGGCGGTCACCCTCACAGTGGCCCAGGCTTTCAGAGTGGCGTTCGAGTTCTGGCAGGCTGCCAAGGAAGGTACGCATGGTCGCCCACCACAAGTGCGAGAGTGTGACGGAGGAGTGTAAAATCTCTCCTCTCTTCCTCCTCCTCCCTGCCCCCCTGCTGTTGTTATACTCTCCATTTACTGTACACACCCTTTACCTTCCTTCTTAATGGCCAAACAATGGTCCTGTATTTTGTCCTGATGTTTCCCCGCGCAACGTGGAATACATGTTCTCGTGTCTTCCTGGTCACGGCCTGGACGGCCTCGACGGGGGTCATGTGGAACGGCGGAGAATTGTTCGTCTGTTCCTGCCAGTCACTGATGTCCTTCTCACACACAGAGGAATGTCCTCATTGCTTGAACCAGTTTCCCCCCCCCACAGTGGTTAAATCATTACCCATAAAGCAGAGAGAGACCATTTATTTATTTATTTATTTATTTATTTATTTAGATTAGTGACGCCTCTTTATGACTGACAACTCGTTGGGGAGGGGTGGAGAGGAGTTGATGTCAGACTGGGGCAGAGGTGGGCTGACTGGAGGTAAATCTTCTAAGTTTCCCTCATGCAGTGAGAAAAGGACTTAGTTCATCTTTACTGCAAACATGTTCCTTTTCCTCCTTTCTCCGTTTCACCTCAAACTTGGAAAGCGGCCCACCTCTTTCCAACAGCAGGCCGCACTGAGGAGACGAGCAGACGGTGCTTGTTCCGGCGCCACCTCGGACGCGGCAGGCGATCAAAGTGCCGCGTGAGGATGGCGTCGCACACATTCTTTTGTACAGCTCAGCAGAACACGCGTGTAATTTACTGCATGTATGACTCCAGCGTAATTGAGCAGCCCTCGCCACATAATGTTGTGTTTCTGCATCGCAAAACCCCCCCATACAATCTTCTCCATCTCTCCATGTTTGTCGCCTTGGAGTCACCCTTTTGAATTCTGTGATTATCCTTTGTTGCTGCCTTGTCTTGTTTTGCACCTGGCACCTTGACCCCACCCCCCCGCCGAGTTATTTTCCTTTTCCCTCTTCCCTCCTCCCATCGCGGCACTCGCTTCTGCTTATTATAAGGAGGGAGATGGGTGAAGACGAAGAAGAAGCGGGGGATGGGGATGAGGAGAGGGGGCAAGAGAGCATGAAAGGCGGGGCGGAGAGGAGTGTTGGGGTGGGGAGGGTGTCGGAGAGAAAGGAAAATGATTATGTGCGTGTGCCAGTGGGAGCTCAACCTCCTGACGGATTCAGTGTCGGTGCCATTGATCCCGTCTCACGCGAAGGCGAGCTTATTTATTCAGTCCTTTTAGAGACACACACACTCACACACACTCTCGCACACTCTCGCACTGTACGGGAAAAAATTATCTAGCACCCTTTTTTTTAAATTGTTTTTTTTACTCCACATTTCTTCCTCTTCTCCTGCTGTGGTTTGTGTGGGAATGTTTTAATGTGGGCACATTTCCATTCCCCCCCCCCCCAACATCAAGGCCACGGGATCCTCCTTGCCTCGCGCCTCTTCACTTGATGTTTGTAACTTTGAGTTGAATATTAAATCGGCTGCCTCCTCACACTTTCACCTCATACTTTTTTCGCTCCCACATTTCTTTTCTTTTTTTTCCATCGTGTCTTGTTTGCTCTTTTCTCCTCTCACCATTCTTCACCTCTTCTAATAAGCCGTTTAATTTGCCGAGCAGCTAAGGAGGAGGAAGAACTGATGCCTTACTGGTGGAGGTTATGGAGGGGAATATATAAAAAAAAAAAAAATTCTTTCAAAAAGAAGTACTGGTGCTCTTGTGTGGCAGCGAAGAAGAAAGGGAGGTAGGGAGAGCGAGTAGGGGAAAAATAAATCAGCTTGAGTCTGTTTCATTACATACCCTGGAGGATGAGGGCAGGAAGAGAGAGGGGGGGCAGGGGGGAGGGAGGGGGTTCTACTGTATGTCTGTCTGCTTCTTTACAAACTCTCATCCACCACCCACAGTGGTTCTGCACAGTCCACCACACATTCCTGACCCATATTCCTCTGCGTGTTACTGCTCCCCATCCCTGTTCATAAATCTGTGTTGGTAGAATATTCACTGTAAACACGACAGCTGGTTTTGTACTCGCATATCTTTAAAAGTTGCTTCCATGTTCAGAAAACTGCGCACTGGAACGGCAATGAGGGGGGTGGGGGGGACAGCTGCCCATGGGAACGTTTTGTAACACTATCATCACTAAGCTACCTGGGCTCATGGGAAATGGGATTTATTTTTTTATTTTTTTTTTTTTAGATCAAGGATGATGAAATAAAAACCAGCTCCCTGCAGTAGGTATTGTGAGACAGAAGTAGACACAGAAGTGGACATGCACTCTGTAGCCACAGTATTGAAAGCTTGAGTTCCAGTGAGTCAGCGTCTCGGCCCCCTCTGGGAGTTCACACTTGTTGAGAAGGTCTTGTGATTGGTTTGAGCATTTGCTTAACCTTCACATCCTGGGAAATGGTGATATATTCTTTTTTTTTTTAGCTAGTAGGCACAGTTGGGTGAGTAGACCGAGCATCTCAAAGCAGGACATCACTTCTCAGGGTCCTACTTTTTCCAACCAGGAGTAAAAGCAATTTTTTTTTTATCAACTTCCTTGACTTAATAAATCGCTCCTGTCGCTGCTCAAGAGGAGTCCCTAACCTGGCATTGAAGCAGAGCCATTCCGTGGGAGGACAGTACTTCACGGCACTGAGACCGACTTTGTGCGTGATGCACAGGAGGACACGCCGTCCCTGCAGAAACTGACACCCTCACAATGTTAATCGGTAACGAGGGGAAATGCAGCCGCACAACAGCGATGATGATTATGTCTCAACCAAGTATAGTGCGAGTATAATCGGGAGCAATGAATCAAACTCTGATGGCACTTAATACGCCTCGTAATCCGCACGACGAGGGAGGGTCCTCGCTGAGAGCGGACTCAACTTAATTACAGCAGGTACAATAGTTTTTATAGGGCCTTTAAATCTTTTTTTAGTAAGGCTATTTCAAATAATAGTGCGGCTGTAATACTTGAAAGAAAGAAGACGCACCATTACATTGTACTGCGTTCATAATGCCACAGTGCATTTCCCAAGAGCCTGTGACATTACAGGAATAGATGTAGGACACTTAGGCTAACAAAGGGTGTGGTTGAAAGGCGCACTGGACGGTGGACGAGAAGATGTCATGTTTTCCCAACGGAGAGGCCTCACAGATTAGAAGTTTACTTTCAGTGCAGCTCCGGTTCTGAAATAAGTGAGAGACGCGTGGGCCTGTGACTGCTCCGATCTAGACGTTGTCGTGTTGCCCGCGGTGATCGGCGATCGGCACTTTGTGGAAAAAAACCTCTCTCCTCCGCAGGTGTTAGGCGAGAGCGGAGCCGGGTTTATCCATCTGACCCAGATGCCATGCCCACTCCTGTTTCAATGCGTCAGTGAGCGTATGAGCCGCCGTATGAAGTATGTGCGCCCCAATCTTTGAAGCCCAGGCCCTCCTAGGTATCAGCTGGCAGATGGCTCGAGTAATGGCTTTTCACCTTATCTGCCAATTTGCCGCCGCTGATTTGTTTACACTCATTATATGCTTGGGTTGGGGAGACCTTTTCGGCAGCGAGAGAAGTAAACAGTTCCTCTCGTAAATCACCCCGTGGTTACGAGCTCCTGAATCACAGTTCACTCTTCTTCTTCTCCGCACAGAGAAAGAGAAGCGAGTGAAGTCGGGTTCAGACGGAGAAGGAGCCAGCAACTCCCAGTCGGACAGCTCGGCCAGCCTGGGCAGCCTGAAGGCAGGAGGTGAGTCATGTCACCCATCATCACATCTCTCTATCTCTCTATCTCTCTATCTCTCTCTCTCTCTCTCTCTCTCTCTCTCTCTCTCTCTCTCTCTCTCTCTCTCTCTCTCTCTCTCTCTCTCTCTGTCTCTGTCTCTGTCTCTGTCTGTCACAGTAATCGTAGCCTCGGGAGGGGGGGAGGGAGGATGAAGAGTATTCAGCCGCTTGTCAAAGGTTGTCTTACACGGAGGCTGCAGGTCAGCTGACAACAATCATTTCTTTTTTTCTTCCTCTCTGTTATTGTTTCTCGCTAGTGTCATTACAATGAACGGGAAATTTGACACTTTTAGGTGATGGTGTATGATGACGATGATTTTTTTTTTTATTTGAACACAATAAGCCCCTCCCCCCCGCTTTGCCGTGTTGTCGATCCATTAAAAAAACACATAATAGAGAACTGTTCATAGACAAACAGCCATATTCTGTTGGAAGCACAATAACAGTCCTGTTTGTACAAAGAGCATGAAAGAGGCCTCCGTGTTCTGTGACCCCCCTCCCACACCCCCCCATTGTTCAATTGGATTCACTGCGATTCCAGGACTCGAGACCTCGCGGGTCACGGCTTCTGAACATGCTGTTGACATCCAGTGAGCCAAACAACCTTGAGGCATTATTAGCGCCATGTATTGTCCACAGCCAAGATACAATGAGATGAGGAGCATCCTGTTGCCAGTGGCACAATGGCTGCACACTTATTCCCCATAACACTTTCTCTTTGTTCGTCTGCTCAGTGCGGGCCTTTTCCCTGTCACGCTTTGTGAGCGTCACCCGCACTCTGATCCATTTTGGTGCTGAAGGTTTCAGTTTGAGACAGAGGCAGTTTTTTTTTTTTATCAGGCAGATGAAAACATCAGCTTTGTACTGAGCTTCCCCCCAGTACCCAGCTAGGCGGCCTCCAGCCAGAGAGAGAGATCTCTCTAAATCCGTTCTGACACTTTATTTGGGGCCGTGGGCCCCGAACGTGTAGCATTTTATGTCCCGACACGGGTTTTTAAGGATGATCCCCAGTGAGAAGTGTCATCAAAGTGGGACTTGGACGCAGATTCTGGCAACGGAGAGGCTCGGTGTGCGTTATCGGCACCGACTTCATCCCACTGACCGTTCGGTGTGTCGTTTGGCTGCCAGCGCTGCGTTTCTGTGAAGCAAACTGCCGTAGTCGTACAGGCGGAGCACTTCTGCCCGACAGCAGTGACCGGGGCCAGCAGAGCTTTAGAGCTATCGGAAGGTTACGCCGATGTACCCTTCACTTTGCTCCGATCAAATGGCACGCCACTGTGCCGGAGGGACTCTCGGGGGGATCAGTGGCGTGTTCAGTGGTGAGTCAGCTGTATTCGTGGGACGTGATAGCCTCTTCTTTCTCTCTGCGCCGGGCCTCAAATGTCACTTCTAAGTGCCGGCTTGATCATGATCCTCCTTTCTCACACTTCTCCTCCTCAAGAGGTTAAATGTAGTGCTGCAACGAGCTAGTCATTTTCATTACCTCTTTATTTATTTTCCCCAATGCGATTAATCATTTAGTCAGTAAAAACGTGAAAAAGATGGTGAAAAATGCACAATTTCTGAGAGTCCAAAGTGACGTCTTCATATTACTTGTTTTGTCCGGCCAGCAGAACAAAGTTGAAAGACATTTAAACCACCAAACATTTGTCATTTCTTGCTTGAAAATTTACCAAATCAATTAACCACTTATTAAAATAGTTGCTGATTTAATTTCCTTTCGTTGGACTTGATCGTTGTAGCTGTAGTTAAATGGGCCAGCTGGGTGTTTGTTATGGTGGAAGGGAGGCTCTGGGAGCAAACACCTAAGCTGTTATATTAAGGGTATTACCACCAGATGAGTCCTGACCCCCCCCCCTCTGTCCCCATGAATGACAGCCCCACAATATTACCTTCTTCATAACAGCGGAATAATGCCTTTTGAGCCAGCGTTGACAGGGAGGACGAGTCAAAGGGAATTGGGATTGCGCGATTGCCTCACACGTGAGCTTCTCTTTTAAGGAACATAGAAAATAGGGAAACGGTTATTTTAAGGGATTTTAAGTTTCAGAATAGAAGAGTTTAAGTTGTGCAAGCATTAGAGGGCGCGTTGAGCTTTCACTGTTCTCTCGGGATAACATTAGTCTGAACACTAGACAGAAATTAGTGTTGACACCCGCTATTGACACACATTAATCATCAGGAAAGGCCATTACTAGCCAATCCCATTACAGATCAGTGGTGTCCCCGCGGTTCGGCGTGCAAGTCGGGGGGTTACTCCCCGCTCACTTATCATAGGTGACAATCCACAGACTGCTGCATCGGTGGGACACATTAGGAGCCCAAGAAAATCCTACTCTCTCTGCTTTTAAATCTATCCGACATGTTTGTTTTGTGTTGCAGAGGTCGCCACAGGAAAACTTCTGGATTTGGCGGAGGGAGCCAACGCGGCGCTGGTCCACTCAGGAACAAAGCAGACGGAATCGGACCCCTTTATGGTGCATAATCCCGCTACAGAGAACAACAATACTGTATGGGTAAGACAAGAGACAGGCTGGCCGGTGAGTCTGAGCCTGAGCTGTTCAGGCTTGATAAGATGGGGAAGAGCAGAAAGCCGTGCAGGACACACCGATTAATTAGCCAGAGCGCCTGGCGATGTGCTGTACCTGTGGTATTCAAAAGGAGTGGGTTCTGCCTTTGCACAGCTGCGCCGCAGAGTGAGACAATAGCCTATTGAACAGAACCGGCCTTATCAAAACGGTCACGCATAGCTGGAGAGGGTGTGGGCTGTAAGTAGCCGAGATAAAGCTCCTAGAACCATGTGAGGCTAGAGAAAAGTGGAGTAAATGTATCATTAATGCATTAACGTGAATGAATAGGCATTGTTTACCTGTCACCTCTTGAGGTGTGAACTTTATCTTCGTGCCTGTGTGTTCTGTGTGGCAGGAGCTGGAGGACGGTCTGGACGAGGCTTTCTCAAGGTGAGAACCACTGTGGGTTTTTGGGGGTTTTCCCTCGAGGCCCCGGGCTCTGCTAACCAGCCGAAAGCTGTTCTTCAAATAGCCACCTGCGGTTTTTGGCCGCTCCCGCAATAAAACACAGCCTCTCCCTCTGCTCGGTTCAGCCCAGAATGCCCCCACCCACCCACCCACCCATCCCCCCCAGCGGGCGGGAGACGCGCTCTGTTTTACAGGCGCCTCGACGTAGGCGACACCCGCCCTGAGCCATGCTGCTTTTGTCGGCTCCGTTAACCACCGTCTCAGGCCCACACAGATTTCGTATGAGCCCACGAAAAAAAGCCTGTGACTACAAACGAGTGCTGCTGAGGGACACATTGCTCGGTATTTATATCACGAACCCACAGGAAAGTAACTTATTCTGCAGTGTAGTACTCTTTTGAGTGTTCGAGTCGGATAAAAGCACAAGCTGAATTAACTTGAGTCGGGGGGGGGGGGGGAGATCAGGTCATAATTTGCAAGTTGACAAGAAAATCTGAACGGAGCCCGCTGTGAGTAATGTCAATTTTATCTGAATAAGCGGCGCTGTCCGAAGAGCTCTGCTCTCAGGCGGCAACGGTGCAAACGTTCACAGCCGTTTGTTTTTCTCATTGACTCATTCTAACACTTGTATTGTGTTCAGTTCCTTCAGGCGCTGCCGTTTTAATAGCGCCGCTAATTGGACAGTGGGCTTCTTAACCTCATTTAGTTTTCGTGAAAAGGGAGAGAACGGGCTCCAGCGTCTCTGTAATTAAGCGCTAAGAGGCCATTTCAGCCCCGTTATCAGATGATTATTTGTCTGCACACACTGTAATTACACCCCGGCGCCGTTAATCTGCCGCTCTGCGACTAATGAGGATGCTCCCAGCATCGAGGCAGACGCGTCCACATATAGAGTTCTGTAATTGAAGGGCTTGGGGGGCCCCGAGGTCCAGGTTGACACCTTTGTCCACCATGAGAACCTGATTGTACTGGGTGATGTTGAGGTGGAGAAAGGGAGGAGAGAATTCATGATTCTGTGAATGAGAATATTACAGAATAACGGTTAAAATGACGATACCGGATCGTTGGCGTGTGGCACCTCCAGTTATGTCTGAGACTTAAAATGAACTCCGGGTTAATGGTATTTCAAATAAAAATTCAGAGTGTAAGTTATTGTAAGCTTGAGAAACACATTCACCATATAAATCTGCTTTATGAGCTTCTTTTTTATTCTTTTTACGCTTTACTAGCGACAGATTATGCACTCATAAGTTTGATCAAAGTCCTTGTAAAGCTCCCAATGCACCGGGGCCTCCTCTCCCTCCCACAACATGGAGATCATGTAGCAGGCAGCAACGCGACAAGCATCTGCTCCCCTACTGCAACACCACAGTTTTAATTCCACCATTTAAATTCTCTTCGATGAGTACTTTGGTCCACTTTACTTTTCGCTATGAGCTGCACATAATTCATGTGTTGAGAGCGTTTCTTTTATTGCCATTTGAGAGACTGCACTGCCATCTGCTGGATCCACTGTTGTACATGTTAAAGCCTCTCCGGTGCCTGTTGATCATAGTGAGGAAAAGGCCAGTTTGATGCGCTTATATTTTCTGTGGCTAAAAAAAAAAAAGCATATGTTTTGTAATTATGGTTAAACTCCGATGTCACACAGCTTTATGTTCAAGCATAAGAATCTGGACCTGAAGTCGCACTGTGGCCGCATAAATGTATCCTCTCACTTTATTATGAGGCTGTTCAGAATAGTTAAATTGTTGCCTGACTTGTGATGTTTCCTTTGCACCCCCCCTCCCTCCCCCCCAGCCGCAGTCTGGATAGCTTTGAATCCTACTCAGGTAACGCCGTCCTTCACGGGGTCTAGTGACTTCCACCTCATTCTCCTCTAGTCAACCGTCATCCGTCTGAATATCAGACTGATTGAGACTCATGTAGTTTTCACACTTTCTTTTTAAGGCCACATACCATTAACAAGACTTAATATAGCTATAATTAGAGACGCATCACGGGGAGAACCCCCCCATCCCTACCCCCCAAACACCCTCCTCATCGTCACTCCACAGTTTGCTCCATCCCCGAGCTTCACGAGACTCCAGCTTCACTGCCACAGAGCCTGGTGATGTGTGCCACTGTGTCTGCGTCTCCATCACAAGTGTTTTCATGTGTCTCCGCCCTCACCCCCATCAGCGTCGCACGTGGGAGATGTCGGCATGAGTGAAAGCGCCGTGTGCTCACATGTTGGTCCGATACGTTTTGTGTTTTTAAGTAGGCATTTTCTGTACGTTGGGTTGCCATGGTTTCGTCCGCAAAGGGGAATGTCACTTTCTTTTCATCTTTTCATCACAAATAGATGCCACTTTATTAGTCATGCTTTGTGTCCGTACATAGTCTGTACTTACCGGTGTTCACAAGCTTTTTCAATGTAATGAGTTGTCATCATTAACAACGGCAAATTTTTATCACCGCTCTGGTTTCATCGCAGCGGTTGCTAATAAAATGTCTGTTTCCTCTCCACTCCTCCAGACTCGCTGAGTCTCGCACTAACCCCCAGGTCCTGGACATTGGGGTAAATCCTCAGGACTTCAACACTGAAGAGTGCCTGTCCCCAGGCAAATGGGACCCAGAGGACACGGACTTCCCCACACAGAAAGACGCGTTCTAAAGGAACGGAAGGGAAGGGGAGGGGTGGAGGGTAAATGATGGGGGCGAAACGGTGTAAAAACAGACATTGTTTGAGACATCGGTAAGGTTTCCCACCTTTCTCCCTGCCGTCATACCTCTCGGTGGTCCAGTCCAGTGGCTCCCTGATGCTTCTGCATCTCCTCGACCAGAGAAGGACAACAAGAGCAGGCTGCTCACAGAACAGGCCAAAGCAATACAAACCAATTAATCCCTTTTTTCTATGGAAAAGAAAGAAAAAACAAAAAAAACATGCAGTCATTTAATGTTTGTCAATGTATTACTTCCTTTTTTCTCTCTCTCTCTGTGTGTGTGTGTGTGTGTGTGTGTGTGTGTGTGTGTGTGTGTGTGTGTGTGTGTGTGTGTGTGTGTGTGTGTGTGTGTGTGTGTGTGTGTGTGTGTGTGTGTGTGTGTGTGTGGAGCTATGAGAACTATGACCTGTTGAGGTTTGAACAGGTCGTTACGTGAGGTAAAGGTCAACAAGGGTGCTGTCTCATACTTTTATTTACCTGGAGATGTAACTGGATTAGAGGGAAAGGTCTCTGGCTGAAGGCCACCAAATGCACCAGTTCCAGTATTGGACGAAACAAAGTTGCTACCTATGTGCGTCAAGGATTCAGCCTTTGGTTGGGCAACAAAAGCTTTAAAAAAAGAGAACGAGAGCGATAGAGCGTGTATGTTTGAATGGAACAAACAGGTTTGTGTGGAGAAAAATAATAATGGATGAGAACAAAATGACAATCCCCCCACCCCCCCTTTCTTTTTTTTTTTTCTTTTTTTTCTAATGCAAAATCTATTTTCGCACTCCGCATTCATCCACTTTTAAAAGCACATATTTAATGTAAGGGAATTTAATTTCAAGAAGCATTAAGCTCATTAGTCAAGCTTATATACAGTGCCTCTATTCACTCTTTTCATGTTTCATTGTTTTAACTTTGAGTCACAGTGGATTCATTTAGTCCCCCCCCACCCCCCCCCCACCATAATTCTGATCATAATTCCCACTCAGGCTCATGGAAGGGACTTGAATGGGAACGTGGAGGCAAGTCTGAGTTGCTTTGTTTTACAAGGCAGTCTCTCCTTTGAGTCAGTCGCATTTACCATCTGTGATTCATCGTTAAATACATAAATACAACATGAAGTCCGAGGGTTTGAATGTGTTTTACCGGCACTCTACCACTGTATTTTAAGTTATATTGTTGCATTGACTAGTTTACTTCTCCTTTTTTTTTGTTGCCATTTGTTTATGTATGGATTTAATTTAATTCATTAATTTACATAAAATTCAATAAGAAACAAAACTGTTTGTGTGTGATATTTATTGGTGCATC